>CM052897.1:94057271-94173631 GCA_028534135.1 Potos flavus
ATATAATTTTTATAATTTTATATAAATATATAAATAATATATAATTTTATATAAACATATAAATTTATATATTATATATTTATATATATTAAATTTATATATAAATTTAATATATAATTTAATTATATAATAATTTAAATTATTAAATAATGATTTAATAATAACTATAATGTTATATAATATATGTAAAATATATATATTACATATATATAATAAAAATGTTAGCAAACCAAATCCAACAATACATTAAAAAATTATTCACCATGATTAAGTGGGATTTATTCCCAAGATGTAAAGGTGGTTCAATATTCACAAATCAACCAATGTGGTACATCACATCAATAAAAGAAGGATAAAAATCATCGATCATTTCATTAGATGCAGAAAAAAAATTTGATAAAGTATAAGATCCATTCATAATAAAAGCCCTCAACAAAGTAAGTATAGATTGAATATACCTCAACATAATAAAGATCATATATGAAAAACCCAAAGCAAACATCACACTCACAGGGATAAAACTGAGAGCTTTTCCTCTAAGGTCAGGAACAAGATAAAGATGTCTACTCTCACCACTTTTTTTCAACATAATACTAGAAATTTAGCTACAGCAGTTCAGACCACAAAAAGAAAAAAAAAAAAGCATCCAAAGGAATGCCTATTTCAACCTTTCATTCTTCACAGATAACATGATACTCCTTATTGAAAACTCTAGTAAACAAATTCAGTAATGTTATAGATTATAAAATTAATGTGTAGAAATCTGTTGCATATCTATACACTAATAATTAAGCAGCAGAAAGAGAAATTAAGAAAACAATTATATTTACAACTGCACTAAAATAACAAAAAAACTAGATATAAACCTAAATAAAGAGATGGTAAACCTGTACTCTGAAAAATGTAGAAGACTGATGAAAAAAATTGAAGACACAAAGAAATGGAAAGATATTCTATGCTCATGTATTAGAACAAATATTATTAAAATGTCTACAGTACACAAAACAATCTACACATTTTATGCAATCCCTATCAAAATACCGACAGCACTTTTCAGAGAACTAGAACAAACTATTCAGGAATTTGTATGGAACCACAAAAGAACCCTAATAGCCAAATCTATCTAAAAGAAAAAAAGAAAGAAAAAAAGAGAGAAAGAAAGAAGAGAGAAAGAAAGAAAGGAAAAAAAGCAAAGTAGGAGTTTTCACAATTCCAGACTTCAAGTTATATTATAGAGCTGTAGTAATCAAAACAGTATGGTACTGTCACAAAAATGGACACACAGATCAATGGATCAGCATAGTAAACCCAGAAATAAATCAACAATTATTTGGTCCATTAACCTTTGACAAAATAAAACATAATACACAGTGGGAAAAAGACAGACTCTTCAACAAATGGTGTTGGGAAAACTGGACAGCAACATCTAAAAAGTGAAACTGTACCAGTTTCCTTCACCATACACAAATATAAACTCAAAGTGGATTAAAGATCTAAATGTGACACCTGAAATTGTAAAAATCCTAGGAGAAAGAATTGGCAGTAATATCTCTGATATTGGTCATAGCAACATTTTCTAGATTTGTTCCCTGAGTCAAGAGAAACAAATGCAAAAGAAAACTTTGGGACTACATCGAAATAAGAACTTCTACACAGTAAATGAAATAATCAACAAAACCAGAAGGGAACCTACTGAATGGATGAAGGTATTTGCAAAAGACATAACCAATAAAGGATTAGTATTCAAAACACATAAAGAACTTATAAAACTCAACACCCCCCCAATATAATCCAATCAAAAATGGGCAGAAGACATGAGCAGACATTTTTCCAAAGAGGACATTCAGATGATTAAAAGACACATGAAATTTCTATGGAACCACATCACTGATCATCAGGGAAATGCAATCAAAACTACAGTGAGATACACTGAGATATCACCTCACACTTGTCAGAATGACTAAAATCAACACATACAACAGGTGCTGGTGAGGATGTGGAGAAAGGAACCCTCTCGCATTGTTGGTGGGAATGCAAACTGTAGCAGCCACTGTGGAAAACATTATGGAGGTTCCTTAAAATGTTAAAAATAGAAGTACCCTATGATGCAGCAATTGCACTACTGTTATTTACCCTAAGAATACAAAAACACTATCAAACACTATCAAACATTTATCAAAGAGATAAATCCATCACTATGTTCATAGGATCATTATTTACCATAGCCAACGTATAGTAGAAGCCCAAGTGCCCAATGATAGATGAATGCATAAAGAAGAAGTGATATATAAACATATATATATATATACATATATATACATAAATGTAAATGAAATATTGTATTGTATATAATGAAATATATATAATAAAATATATATATAATGAAATATATATATAATGAAATATTATTCAGCCATAAAATGAATGAAATCTTGCCATTTGCAATGACATAGATGGAATTAGAATGTATAATGTTAAGAAAAATAAGTCAGTCAAAGACAAATACCATATGATTTCACTCATGTGTGGAATTTGAGAAAGAAAACAATTGTGCAAAGGAAAAAAAAAGAAAGAGTGAGGGAGTGACAAACCAAGAAACAGACTCTTAACTACAGAGAATGAACTGGTATTTACCAGAGGGGAGGTGGGCGAGAGGATGGGTGAAATAGATGATGGGGATTAAGGAATACACTTGTCATGATGAGCACTAAGGGATGTATGGAATTGTTGAATCACTATATTATGCATATATATAATGATATATATACATAATGATGTATATTCACATATAAAGAATATTATATATCTATATATAAATAATGATTAATAATATACATTATATATTTATATAAATAATGATAATAAATGATAAAAAATAAACACATAATGATATAACATTATATATAAATAATAATAATTATTAATATGAGAAATAGAAGTGGTACCATCACTATTAATCTTTTTGACATTAAAAAGATAATAAAATATTATGAACAACTTTATGCTCACAAATTTGGTAACCTAGATGTAATTGATCAATTTCTTGAAAAATTATCAAAACTCACTCAAAAAGAAATAATATGATTAGGTTTAGATCTGTTAGAGAAAATGAGTAAATATTTAGTAATCTTCCTAAAGGGAAAACGCCAGACTCAAATGGGTTCACTGGTGAATTCTGTCAAACATTTAAGCAAGAAATTATACTAATTCCCTACTATCTTTTGTAGAAGACAGAAACAGAATAAATACTATCTCATTTTATGTAGTCAGGCTTACCCTGATACCAAAACCAGTCAAAGACATTATCAGAAAAGAAAACTACAGGCCAATATCTTTCATGTTATAAACTGAATGCTCTCATTCTCCCAAAATTCATGTGTTCAAGTTCTAATCATTAAATTGATGGTGTAAAGAAGTGAGGCCTTTGGGAGTTATTTAGATTATAAGCATGGAACTTCCATGAATAGAATTAATGCCTTTATAAAAGGAACCCCAAAGGAAGAGTTTTCATCCTCTATCAGAGGAGAATACAAGAAAGAATGGTCCATCAGCAACCTGGAGGAGGATCTTTTTCAGAAACTGACTATGCCTACACCCTGATCTCAGATTTCCATCTTCTAGAACTGTGGGAAATAAATGTGTTGTTTAATTCATCCAGTTTAAAACTTGTTACATCAACTGAACATAAGACATCTCATAAAGATACACAAATCTTCAACAAAATATTTGCAAATCAAATACAGCAATTTACAAAAATAATTCTACAGTATAACCAGTGGGATTTATCTCAGGTGCTCAAGCTGGTTCAACATTCAAAAATCAAGTAAACTGAGGAGGAGGGGCAAGATAGCAGGGACGTAGGAGACCCTGTTTCAACTGGTCCCCTAAAGTGAGCTAAATATCTACCAGAACGCTCTGAATACCCATGAAATCAGCCACAGATATAAAATTATTCAATTCTGGACCTCTACAGGAGCAGAAGGCAGCAGGGGAGAGGTAAGGTGGAGTGGAAACACTTGGATTGGTTTCGGAGGATAAACAGAAGGGGGAAGGACCCACCAGAAGTGACCCAAGGAAAGTAATACCCCAAATGAAAGTGCCCTGTGGTTAGGGACCAGCATTAACTTAGAGTCTGTTTAAAAATACTCAAAAAGAGTAAAAGATCTTAAAGAGCAACTAGTGGAATCGGGTGGTCACAGGCACAGGCCTAAGTCCACGTTCCCAAGAAGGACACCACCACAGATGACCGCCTGCTTCAGAGAGAGACCGGCGGGTGTCCAGTCCATGGTACATGAGCCTGCAGCTTTCTGTTGATTGCACCAATACTTGGGCTGGGCGCACTCTCACAAGTGCCTAAGAGAGCTTGGTGTGGTCCCCAGCTAGTGGTCTCTAGGACCTCAGGCCATCAGCATCCCGCCAAAGGGTCTGAGCACTCCCAACCCGAACCTGAGAGAACACAGCCTGATCTTGGGCAGGAATCTGAGTGCACCCGACATGGGCCAGGAGCCCAGAGAGCGGTACCAGCAACAGCAGCCACCAGAAGTGAGTTTCCCAGACCACTATCACTTGTGGTTTTAGTGGCACAGGGGTGCAGAGGTGAGCAAGGGCCTTGGGGGACCCCTAGGATGGTGGCTGAGGGTGCTGACCAGCTGTGGGAGGCTGCAGTGTGAGCGGAGTTTGCAGAGGGGGAGTCTGTGTGTTCCGGACCACTCAGAGGGGGGCAGACTGAGGCTTCTCTTGGAGGCGGAGGTCTGGGTACAGGCAAATTCTTTGCTCGGACACTCCAAAAAGCCGCAAAAAGCCACAAAAGAACAAAAACCTCCAGAGAGCAAAAGCCTGAAAAACAGGTTACCACAGAGCCCAGCCCCTTCATAGCTGGCAGGGCAACTCAACCCAAGCAAGATTGACTGGAAAACAACGTGGCAGGCCCCTCCCCCAGAAGACAAGCCAAAAAATTTATTTATTTTTTATTCACTTATTTATTTTTTATTCGTTCTCACGATTTTGGTCTTTTAATTTTTTTAAACTACTTAACATTACAACTAGAGGCTTAATACAGCAATACACCCAGAAAGATCCGAAATAACCTCTTCACTCACATTGAGGAGTTATAACCACCCCCACCATCTTATTCTGCTGTCAGTGTTTCTTTATGTTTGTTTTTGTTCCAGTATTATATAAATCTTATTCTTGGCGTTCATTATGGCTGGGTTCTTTTATTTCTTGTCATTTACTTTTGTTGGTCTTTTCGTTTGTTTGTGTTTGTTTAGATACCTTATAAATCTTATTTGGGGGCTCATTTTTGCTGGGATTTCTTTTTTTCTCTCTCTCTCTCTTTCCCTCTCTCTCTTTGTATCTTTTTTCTTTCTTTTTGTGCTGAATTCCAATTGCTGTGAAACTTTCTAGGGTGCCCCTTGTCTGGATCGTGATTGATCTATTCAGTTATACATCCCCTCAACCACTTCTCATCAGAATGAGTAGGAGGAGGAACACCCAACAGAGGAAAAACCCAGAGACTGTGCCCGCTCCCTCAGAACTATTGGAAAAGGACATAAACAGTATGTCAGAAAGGGAATTCAGGGTAACAATTATCCAAGCAATGGCTAGGTTGGAGAAAAACATTAGTGACAACATAGAATCTCAAAGGGCAGAACTGAGAACCAATATGGCTGATGTTAAAAATGCTATCAGTGAGATCCAATCTAATCTAGTCTAACAGCTAGAGTAACTGAGACAGAGGATAGAATTAGTGATCTAGAGGACAAGCTGATAGAGAGGAAAGGTCAGGAGGAGGGCTGGAACAAACTGCTAAGAAACCATGAGAACAGATGTAGGGAAATAAATGATGCCATGAAACGTTCCAGAAGGACACTACATCATTCCTAAAGGGTCTGTCCTCCAAGAAGATCTAACAATAGTAAATATTTATGCCCCAATATAGGAGCAGTCAACTACATAAGCCAACTGTTAATCGAAATAAAGAGTCATAATGATATGAATACAGTAATTGTAGGAAATCTTAACATGCCACTTTCAGTAACAGACAGATCATCCAAACAGAAAATCAATAAAGAAACAAGAGCTTTGAATGACACATTGGACCAAAGGGACCTCATAGATTATATACAGAATATTCTACCCTAAAACAACAGAATACTCCTTCTCCTCAAGCGCACGTGGAACTTTCTCCAGAATTGACCACATGTTGGGTCACAAATCAGGACTCAACCAATACCAAAAGACTGAGATGATTCTCTGCATATTCTCAGACCACAATGCTTTGAAACTGGAACTCAACCACAAGTGAAAGTTTGGAAGGAATTCAAACACTTGGAGGCTGAAGACCAATCTGCTTAAGAATGTTTGGATCAACCGGGAAATCAAAGAAGAACTTAAACAATTCATGGAAACCAATGAGAATGAAGACACATCGGTCCAAAACCTACGGAATACGGCAAAGGCGGTCCTAAGGCGGAAATACATAGTCAACCAAGCCTCAACGAAAAAACTGAAGGATCCTGAATACACCAGCTTTCCTTCCAGTTCTTTAAAGAACTGGAAAATCAACAATAAATTAAGCCAACACCACTCACAAGAAGGGAGAGAATAAAAATTAGAGCCGAGATCAACAAGATCAACAACTAGAGAAATGGTAGAATGCATCAACGAAACCAGAAGTTGGTTTTTTGAAAGAATCAATAAGATTGATAAGCCACTGGCCAAACTAATCCAAAAGAAAAGAGAGAGGACCTAAATTAACAAAATTATGAATGAAAGGGGAGAGATCATGACTAACACAAAGGAAATAGAAAAAAACCATCAAAAATTATTATCAACAACTAAATGTCAATAAGTTAAGCAACCTAGAAGAAATGGATGCATTCTGGAAACCTATAAACTTCCAAGACTGAAACAAGAGACAATTGACAACCTGAATAGACCAATATCTAGTAATGAGATTGAAGCAGTGATCAAAAACCTCCCAAAACACAAGAGCCCAGGACCTGACGGATCTCCTGGGGAATTCTACCAAACATTCAAGGAAGAAATAATACCTATTCTTTTGAAACTGTTTCAAAAAATAGAAACAGAAAGAAAACTTCCAGATTCTTTCTATGAAGCCAGCATTCCCCTGATCCCCAAACCAGGCAAAGACCCCCATCGAAAAGGAGAATTTCAGACCAATATCCCTGATGAATATGGATGCCAAGATTCTCAACAAGATCCTAGCTAATAGGATCCAACAGCACATTAAAAATATTATCCACCATGAGCAGGTGGGATTTCTCCCTGGGATGCAAGGGTGGTTCAACATTCACAAATCAATCAATGTGATAGAACAAATCAATAAGAGAAGAGAGAAGAACCACATGGTCCTCGATGGATGCAGAAAAAGCATTTGACAAAATTCAGCATCTGTTCCTGATTAAAACTCTCCAAAGTATAGGGATAGAAGGAACATTTCTCAACTTCATAAAATCCACCTATGAAAAGCCCACAGCCTTCCCTTTGAGATCATGAACACAACAAGGATGCCCACTCTTGCCACTCTTGTTCAACATAGTACCAGAAGTCCTAGCGACAGCCATCAGACAACAAAGAGAAATGAAAGCTCTTCAAATTGGCAAAGAGGAAATCAAACTCTCTCTCTTCACACATGACATGATACTTTATATGGAAAACCCAAAAGACTCCACCCCCAAACGACTAGAACTCATACAGCAATTCAGTAGTGTGGCAGGATACAAAATCGATGCACAGAAATCAATTGCTTTCTTATACATTAACAACAAAAATATGGAAAGGGAAATTGGGGAATCCATTCCATCTACTATGGCACCAAGAACCATAAGATACCTGAGAATAAACCTACCCAAAGAAGTAAAAGATCTGTATTCGAGGAACTACAGAACACTCTTGAAAGAAATTGAAGAAGACACAAAAAGGTGGAAAAGCATTCCATGCTCATGGATTGGAAGAATAAACATTGTTAAAATGTCTATACTGCCCAGAGCAATCTATACTTTCAATGCCATCTCAATCAAAATTCCACTAGCATTTTTCAAAAGGCTGGAACAATCAATCCTAAAATTTGTGTGGAACTGGAAAAGCCCTGGATTTGCTAAGGAAATGTTGAAAAAGAAAAACAATGCTGGGGGCATCACATTGCCTAATTTCAAGCTTTACTACAAAGCTGTGATCACCAAGACAGCATAGTACTGGCACAAAAACAGACACATAGACCAGTGGAACAGCATACAGAGCCCAGATATAGACTCGCAACTCTATGGTCAAATAATCTTTGACAAAGTAGGAAAAAATATCCAGTGGAGAAAAGACAGTCTCTTCAATAAATGGTGCTGGGAAAATTGGACAGCTATTTATAGAAGAATGAAACTTGACCATTCTCTTACACCATACACAAAGGTAAACTCAAAATGGATAAAAGACCTCAACGTGAGGCAGGTATCTATCAAAATCCTAGAGGAGAACATGGGCGGTGACCTCTCCGACATTTGCCACAGCAACTTCTTTCAAGACATGTCTCCAAAGGCCAAGGAAACAAAAGCGAAAATGAACTTTTGGGACTTCATCAAGATAAAAAGCTTCTGCACGGCAAAGGAAACAGTCAACAAAACAAACGGGCAACCTACAGAATGGGAGAAGATATTCACAAATGACACTACAGACAAAGGTCTGATATCTAAGATCTATAAAGGACTCAAACTCAACACTCAAAAAACAGATAATCATGTCAAATCATGGGTAGAAGACATGAACAGACACTTCTCCAAAGAAGACATACAAATGGCTAACAGACACATGAAAAAATGTTCATCATCATTAGCCATCGGGAAGATTTAAATCAAAACCACATTGAGTACCACCTCACACCAGTTAGAATGGCCAAAATAAACAAGACAGTAAACAACAAATGTTGGAGAGGATGTGGAGAATGGGGAACCTTTTTACACTGTCTGTGGGAATGCAAGTTGGTGCAGCCACTTTGGAAAACAGTGTGGAGATTTCTGAAGAAATTAAAAATAGAACTACCTTATGATCTTGCCATTGCACTACTGTGTATTTACCCCAATGATACAGATGTAGTGAAAAGAAGGGCCACATGTACCCCAATGTTCATAGCAGCAAAGGCCACAATCACCAAACTGTGGAAAGAGCCAAGATGTCCTTCAACAGATGAATGGATCAAGAAGATATGGTCCATATATACAATGGAATATTAAGCCTCCATCAGAAAGGATAAATACCCAACTTTTGTATCAACAGGGACGGGACTGGAGGAGATTATGCTGAGTGAAATGTCAATCAGAGAGAGTCAGTTATATGGTTTCACTTATGTGCGGAGCATAAAGGAAAACATGAAGGACATTGGGAGAAGGGAAGGTAGGGTGAATTGGATGAAATCAGAGGGGGAGAGGAACCATGAGAGACTATGGACTCTGAGCAACAAACTGAGGGTTTTGGAGGGGAGGGGCATGGCGGGTTGGGTGAGCCTGGTGGTGGGTATTGAGGAGGGCACATATTGCATGGAGCATTGGGTGTGGTAAATGAACAATGAATCTTGGAACACTAAAAAAATATAATTAAATTAAAAAAAGAAAGACAAAAAAAAATCAAGTAAACTATCACACCAACTGGTTAACAAAGAGAAAATATTATATCAATATATTTGACAAACATCAATTCATGATAGAAATTCTCTACAAAGTAGTACTAGAGAAAAGAATCCTTAACATTAAAAAGAACATCTAGGGGCACATGGGTGGCTCAGTCATTAAGTCTGTCTTTGGTCCAGGTCATGATCCCAGCATCCTGGGATTGAACCCTGCGTCAGGCTTCCTGCTCAGTGCGGAGCCTGTTTCTCCCTCTCCAGCTCCTTTCTGCTTGTGTTTCCTCTCTCGCGGTCTCCCTCTATCAAATAAATACATAAAATCTTAAAAAGAAATAAAAAGAACATCTACAAATACCCTACAGCTAAACATCACACTTAATGGTCAGAAACTAGATACTTTCTCACTAAGATCCAGAGCAAAGCAAGGATGTCTCTTCTTACCACTCCTATGTTAACATTATATGAGAAGCCAAGCCAATGCAATAAAACAAGAAAAGGAAACAAAAAAATATCCAGAGTAGGAAGGAAAAATAAAACTTTTTGTTCACAGTTGACATGATTGTCCATGTACAAAATCTGAAAGCATTGAAGAAAAAAACAAACTTCCTGGAACTAACAAGTAATTATAGCAAGGTTTCAGGATATATATATATTAGTGTAATATAGTGCAATAATTTAGGTAATGCAGTAGCTGAATTTTCGAAAGGCTAGTCCACTCTTTTATGAAGTCAGCTACTTTAAATAGTGGGGAACTTGGTAAAAACAGTGATGTCATAAGCATGGGCTCGTTGCTGCACTTCATTTGCTGTGAAGTCCTTGACCATGGAAAGATGCTCAACCCCATACATCTTTAGAGAATTACAAATTAAAACAATATGTTTTATTATATGTATTAGATGTAAATGTATTAGAATAGCTAAAATCTAAATCACTGCCAGCA
Source organism: Potos flavus (assembly GCA_028534135.1). Lineage (NCBI taxonomy): Eukaryota > Metazoa > Chordata > Mammalia > Carnivora > Procyonidae > Potos > Potos flavus. The sequence continues at coordinate 94,067,846 of CM052897.1, forward strand.
CCAAAATCTGGTGAGGGTATGGCCAACAGAGATTCTCATTTATTGCTGGTTGGAATTCAAAATGGTACAGCCACTTTGGAAGACACTTTGGCATTTTCTTACAAAACCAAATATACTATCACCATATGATACAGCAATTGTGTCCCTTGGTATTTGCCAAAATTATTTACAAACTAATGCCCACTTATAAACCTGCGCAGGCACACTTATAGCAGTTTTATTTATAATTATCAAAAATTGAAAGCAACAAAAATGTCCTTTGACCAGTAAATGGTTAAATAAACTGTGGTACATCAATACAGTAGTATATTTTTTAGTGCTAAAAAGAAATGAGCCACCAAAAAAGAACATGGAAGAACCTTAAATGTAAGTGAAGAAAAAAAGCAAAACTGAAAAAGTTACATACTGTGTGGTTCCAACTATATAACAGACTTGGAAATAAAATAATACTATGTAAACAGTAAAAAGATTATTGGTTGCCAGATTTTTTGGGAAGTGGTGGTGGGGGATAGGAATGAACTGATGGAGCATAGGAGATTTTTGGGAAGGGAAACTATTCTGTATGATATAATAATCAATACATGCTATTGTGCATTTCTTAAAACCTCTAAGGAAGTACAACACGAAGTTTGAACCCCATTTGAAACTGTGGACTATGGTGGATAACATGTGAAAATTGGTCCTTTGATTGTAGCAAATGTACCACACTGATGTGGAATGTTGATGGTGGAGGAGATTATGTATTTATATGGCAGGGATCAATGGGAACTCTCTCTGTACTTAGTGTTCAATTTTGCTGTGATCCTAAAACTTCTCCAAAAAAACTCAATATATTAATTTTTTAAACTTTAAAGAATATAATTGTTGTTTGAACATGGAACACAGATTCACAAGACCTGAAATTCTAATTTTTTTCTTGAAAATTTCACAGCTTTGGACACATCTCCAAACTTTACTTCTTAATGTCTTCTCTAAAAAAGTGATATGTTTACAACATCCTACACATTTTGCATAGAGATTTTCTAATTATCAATTTATGTGGAAAAATAATCATGATGTCTATTCTCAGAAATCCTAGGTAATTTTTCATTTTACTGTATCTGACATATATATTAATTCAATTTAAACTTAGAGTATGCAAAGACTCTCAGATGTTAAAGGCTAAATTATTTCACTCAATGCTTCATCTTCTTTTTACTTCAAAAGTAACAAGAGAATGTGGGAGAAAAAATGAGAGACAATATTTTGTAATTCGAGGCTCAGATTCTATCTACCTATGAGATAGAAAATGACTTGCAATCTGTACTAACCTCAAAGGATGTGCAATGGACAAGTTGATTAATTAAAAATAAAAACTGTCAAGATTCCTGTAATCAATAGTATGAATTTAATCTCTTATTAAGAAGAGCTTTGAAACATAAATCTATTGTCTTTTCTAGCTAGTCATTCCATGCACATGGACAGTGACACTGATATGAAAACTCAAGAGGCCAAATTGATATTTCTGTTTTGAATGGAAATTTTAAGAAGACTTTTTAGGTTAATTATTTGTAAATTCTTTGGTAAAGTTGATAAACTACCTGGGAAGCTTTCAGGGTAAAAGCAGATTATAACATATGTTAATATGAGCATTGGTAATCGGTGCTATCTCTGTTGAGCCCAGAAAAATAGAGAAGCAGAGACCTCAATCAGTGCCTCAATAAACAATAATTTATCATGGCTGTGTAATTACCGTAATGGTCATTATATTTTTTTTTTCTTTTTAGAGGTTTATTATAAATGAAAGTAGAAATTTGATAATACACTTTCTACTGATTTAAAAAATCTTCACAACAGAGTGTATTCTCTGCCCTCTTTTTGATACTGACTTGGATGGCACCTTTGACTTATACATTAAGAGAAAATGGAAAATTAAAAGTATCCAAGTGAGGTGAAAATGAGTTCAGGAAATGAATATTACATGGCAAGCACCCTATTGTTACCAGGCTAAGAAGTTCCCAAACAGCAGCCAAAATATGATAGCACTTAAAATTAGATTCTGCTTATTCAAAATTAACCAAATATAAAGTTTCTGAGGTAAGGAATCTATCAAAAAAAAAGAACAAAGTCTCAAATGATCACCAGAGGGCATAAAGCACTTTGGAATAACTGTTACGAAGTACTTTAAATTTGTTCAGTCTGGATAGCAAGACTCATAAATGCTATAGTGTGGGCAGCTAAATATATCGCAAGCTTCCTTTGTTACCATAAAACACATATAGTTCAATGTAGTACCTATGAGTATAGATAATTACCTTCTTTATCCAGAGTCACATTCCTAAAGGAAAATTTTATTCTATTTTAAGGGCAGAGTAAACCAAATTTAATCAAAGGTGATAGCTAAATGTTTACATCACTTGAGTTTATCATCATGGTTGTTATTTCAAGGCTGCATCTAATATGACCATATTGAATTTTCTTTAAAAACAAGTAAAATGTAACCAGATCATTAGGACATAAAAATATATAGATAATGAACTTTTTAGACCCATAAGCCTTAATTGTCTTACCTCTACTCACTGCATAGCGAAATAGAATTGAATAATTATATCATCACCCCATTTCAAAAATTTAATCATTTTCCTACAACAATAATACTCAACATTTCTGGTTTCAGGAATCTTATGCTTCTATGAATTACTGAGGAACTCAAGCAACTTTAGCTCATACATATTATGTGGGTCTATCTCCATGTACTGTATTAAATTGTAAAACTGAAGACATTTTTAAAATAAGAATACATAAATTCACACTGCATTTCCCATCAAAATAATGATTTCATTGCAGGTCATGTAGACTAGAAAACTTCATTGTGATCTCATGAGAGAATAAGAGGAAAAATTAGTATATTGTTTTAGCATAATTGCAAAAATAGTTTTGATGTTATGAATGTCTTGAAAGGGACTCAAAAAGCCCTATGGCACCACAAAGACTTTAAGAATCACTGGCTTAGGAGACAAAAATTCTTGCTATAATGTACTTCACAACCCCTTCAGGTCTTCATATTCAGAGCTCTTTCTATCCAGTATTCTTCTGTATCTCTTTCCATACTATTTACTCTTTAGCAATATCAATTTATTCATCCTTTAACACAAATGTTACTGCATGCCTATTTGCCTGGCTTTCATGTAGGAAAATAATAAAGTTATAATCTTTGATCCCATAATCTGAGATTACTGAGCAGATAACTTAATAATTACATATATTTTGTAGGTTTTATAATAGAGACATATATGCCATGCTGCAGAAACAAAGGAGAAAATCTTGTCAGACTATTGACCAGCCATAATGACTTATTGTCTTTCTTGACCTGTTTGCTTCCCCTACTTCTACAAATTGAAAATTCTTATTTATCCTCCAAGTCCATGGTCAAAGATTTCTTTCCCTATAAGTTTCATCCTGATGCTGTAATCAATTTTAATTCTATGCTTTTTTACTACACAGCACAACAATTTACAAAGATGTCCTATTACTATTTTATTTGTTTTTATTTATATAGAGAAAATTAAAGAAAGTCATTGCTTAATGCATAAGAAAATAAAGTATCCATGAGACATTGAAGATAGTTTACCGTTTAGAAAATGAGAGTGGTTGTACTGTTTATGACGTGTAGGTTGGGCCTCCTGGGGACAGCAGGGATATTGACATTAAGTGCTGTGATGAATATTCTGTTTTCAAAAATCAATTCTGCTTAAAAAGTTGGAAGGTAAAGCTTATGCAGATCATCTAGGAGGAAAAGAGCCACAAGGAATGGATATCCAAACCAATCTAGAGCCAGTGCCCTGGTGGGGCCGATGCCTCTAGAAGTGGGTAGTAAGAGACACAACACTGGACATCTGCTTGCTTTTGGCCTCCCTTGGCCTTTAAGGAAGAGGTTTATTTCCCACTGAAGACTCAGGATGGCAGAGTCTTAATAATTGGACTCGAAGGAAAAATTTTGGACAAAACGGATAAAGCAGCAAAACATCATAATATAATGGCTATACTCATTCATTCTAGAACGAGATTGTGTGAGTTCAAATTAACCCCTTACTAGCTATGGAAAACTGGGCAAATTACTTAACCTGTTTGTATTTCACTTTGGTCATTTATAATTTCTTTGGGATAATAATTTTTCTTCACTGGAAAGAGTTTATATATAATATACACACACACACACACACACACACACACACACACACACATATATATATATATATATATATATATATATATATATATATATATATAATATCTGACATTAAATACTTATTATTGCCACTGGAATGTAAGGTTTGTAAAAACCATTGTTCTTCTAGCTGCTGTATTTCCAGCATCTATAACAGTACTTGGAATATAACATCAATTAATAATATTTGTTGAGTGACTAAAAGAATCAAAGTCAAGATGGGCAGGATGCATTGTCAATAGCCACATCATTTTATTGAATAATAAATTCCAGTTACAGATCTGTGTCTTTCCGTGGCTGTGAAGTAGAGCTGCACCCTCACCTTTAGACTGTGGAAATCTCTTTGACCTTTGATGCATAAGAGATGGAGAAATCCTACATAGAGATAACGGGTTTATGGCAATTTTGATATGTGGGTTCAAACCAGTATTAATATAATTGAAATAAAGTATAAGGTGATCATTTTTTCCTAAACAATTTTTTTTGTTTGTTTGTTTGAGTATAGTTGACACACAATGCTACATTAGTTTCAGGTGTACAACTTAGTGATTTGACAAGTTTATACATTATGCTATGTTCACCACAAGTGTAGCTACCATCTGTCCTGTTACATTGCTGTTATAATATTGACTATATTCCTTATGAATATACTTTAACTTTGTTTTGTGATGTAGTTTTCATTGGTTTTATCTCCATTGCAATACCTACCACATTGTATTATACTTTCTACATGTACACACCACAAACTAACAAGAAAAATATGATAGACTTATAGAAACAAAACCAAGTTTTGAGGGAGAGATTTTAGCTTCGTTGTGCTATTAGGGGAATGAATTGCTGAGGACGAGGAAGGGGTCTTCTTTTATGTAAATCTTCCAGAATAAGATATAGCTCGACTTGAATATTAAAAATTTATGTGGGTTTTTTTTTTTTTTAATTTATGTGGTCTTTTAAAAATATTCCCCTTTGCCTTTATCCTCTGTTCTCCCCACAGTATTGCAGGAAGATAGATTATATTAAATGGAAAAGAAAAAGAGAGAGATTTTCAATTGCTCCCTGACAGTGCTGTAATTCATAAATGTCCTCCTTATAAAGTATATATTTTTTTCATAGGAAAACACTGAAAGAACCAAATCCATACTAGATTTGGAAAAGGAAAATTTATGGGTACAAAAAATTTTTTACAAAACCATTGCAGGCATTATGTTGTCAATATATCAACCAAAAGAACACTTAGCCTTTTATAAACACTGTAATGGTCTTGAAATTCTTCCTATGTAAACAGATGAAATGCCAGCTTTTTAGGAGGACGGGTTAAAGAGTTGCTTATGCAAGGGGGAAAAAAAAGATTTGAAAGTGTTTCTGGGTTGAAATTAATTTTAGAATGGGAGACATTAAATACAATGATAGAGTAAATTAACCAGAATTATCTGATATCTGGATTTATAGAGCATTGACTTAGAAAGGTGAAGTTTGTGAATCATTTGTCCTTTCTTTAACTCATCTTTTTACTTTGTATTTTCTTAATATATGTTATTTTCTTAGATCATTTTTTTTGTAAGTTAGGGATTTTTATGCATTTACTAGGGATCTACGACATGTAGTTTTCTGGGTTCATTATCTTATTTAATGCTCACTACAGTCCTGTGAAGTACACACTGTTATCCCCAGTGCATATAAGACAGGTGAGGTTACAGAAGTTAAGTGCCTTACCAAGGTCATACGAGTTTAGTTGAAAGAGGTAAAATTTGAGACGATGACTCATAACATTTTTGCTTGATGTTAATTAAAGATTAAATCTGGGGTGCCTGGGTGACTGTTGGTTGAGTGTCTGCCTTCAGCTCAGGTCATGATCTCAGGATCCTGGGACCTAGCCCCATGTTCTCAGGCTCCCTATTCAGAGGGGAGCCTGTTTTTCCCTCTGACCCTCCCTCTGCTTTCTCTCTCTCCCTTTCTCTCTCTCAAATAAATAAATGAAGTATTTTTAAAAGGATTAACTCTAAATCATATATTTTAAAAGACTCGTGTTTTTTTATTGCTTTTATAATATAGTAATTTGGTAAATGTATTCAGAAAGTCCATATTATTTATCTTATAGTGCAATTATTATATCATCTTATAGTGAAATTCCATTTGGATATGATTAATCATATAGTCCACAAATAAAGTAATGCATTTTGTTTCATTTGATAATGATAGGAGTTATACAAATATAAGATATGAATTATTACTACTACTTTGAGAGAAACAAAATACTATGGAAAAAGCTATTATGAGAGAAGGTGATAGAATACTTATATTCTGTAAATGGACATTAATATATAGAGGCAAAAGAAACATATCAGCCTTAAAGAAAAAAAAAAGCAGAATGGGAGGCAAGTTTATCTAAAAACTTGTAAAATAGTCATCTTATTTTCTAGACAATTAAGTCTGAATCATATTCTTTACTCATCTACATTTGGAAATCTCCATGGAAAAAGCTGAGAACTTACTCATGTTTACTTCTACCAGAGATTTTAATTCCCTAGCTGGTTGGTTATTTCTAAGCTTTTCAAGACAAGACTCTACTTTTTGGCTCACCAGAATATAAAGGTATTACATTCTTTTGCTCAAAATGCAAAACTTATGCTGTACTGGTAATGATGTAGAAAAATATAACAAAGTGCACAGATGACAAGATTTTCCCTGGGAGCAGCTGGGTTAGCTCAGTCAGTTAAACATTTGCCTTCAGCTCAGGTCATGATCTCAGGGTCCTGGGATGGAGCTCTGTATCAGGCTCTGTGATCAGCAGAGTCTGCTTCTCCCTCCCTCTCTGCCCCTTCTCCTGCTCCTGCTCTCTCTCTCTAATAAATAAAATCTTAAAAATCTTTTAAAAAAAAGATTTCCCCTGGACTTTGTTTAGAGATTTACTCTGTTCATTGAGTATCTGCCATGAGATGAGGATGAGCAGAAGCCTAGGGGCCAGATAACATTTTGCTGATAAATATTTCACTCTTGTATGCTCTGTGGATTCTTCTGTTGCCCTATATCTTTTCCCTGATTATTGACAAAAACAAATGTGAATGTGCTGTTCAGACCATTTAATACCATAACGCACATTCATTTTCAAGAAGAATGCTGCATTTTTTTGAGAAATATAATCCAATATGCTCTTTTGAATACCACATAATTTGTAAAGCAGCTAATGTCTTAGACAGATGTCAGGTCAAGGCTGACTTGTTTCTCTTCAAAAGGTTACAGATATGGAGATGTTAAACAGACATCTAAGTTTTCAGAGGCTAATGAACCACAGATACTTCTTCAGCTTTCTAGGCACATACTATAAGAAATTTTGCATACTGTCAAACCAATTTGCTTCTTAAGAATTAAAGTGTTGATACAATTATGTACTAGAATATGTTGTTTTATTTTTATATTAAAGATCACATTGACAAGATGTGTCCTTCAAGGAAATAAGAGGTAAATATGCTTCAAGTTTTGAACTTTTGTTTTCTGTTTCTATCATTTTTATTTTGCTTGGAGATATTTTTCCTTGGTTTATTGGGCCTGAGAACAAATTGCCTAACTATATAACCAGAATGAATCACCATATGAAAGTGGAATTCCTTGAAACCTCCATGGTATTCAACATCTCTTCAGGGCTCCAACTATACCACCTGCTCATCTGGAACTGCCCTGTTTCCCAGGTCAGGAATTAGGTGGACAGAGGAAGACTATGACAGCAGGTGAAACGATTCACCATACTGCAAAGATATGGAAGATAAATAACAAGCAATCATCACTGATTAATGAAAACCCTCAGATTTTTATTTCACAATCTGGATTATAATTTAAGAAACAGAGAGAAAACACATGACAGTTTCTGGTAAAAGCACACTTTTGCTTATTGTGCACTGTAGCAGTAAAGTGCAAATGCCTACTGTAAGGAAGGGTGAGAAAAATATGCAGAATTATATCTGAGAATGTGGGAATTGAATATTGCTTCTAGCCTTTCCTAGACTCTCATAAATACAGTAAGATACCGTAATATGTGGTTAATATAAAATCAAATTTCATGTTGAAAATGTGGCTTTATTCTCCTCGAAGAGGTTATGTTTATGGATTTGATTTCTTTCTATAACAACAAAAATGAAATGTCTCCCTACTGTGAGAACATTTACTGTGATAGTAGGAGAGAAGTGAAGCTAGGTAACAGTCTTTGAAAAGTTAAATGTTCAAAAAAAAAAAAGCAGAAAGAAAAGTTAAATGTTCACATAGCTTTCTACTATGATTGCTTGAATCAGATCTCATCAAGAGTCACAGCTCACTTTCCTTTGTGTAAAAAACAGACAACTACAGAAGAAGAAAAAAAAAAAACAACCCACAACAACTGCAGTGTTTAGAATCTGTAAGCAGGTGGTAAGCATTAAAGGTAAAGTAGCATCATACTATTTTACTATTGCTTTTGTGTTCTTTTCTATAACCTAACAGTACCGTATAACTTCTGATTTCTTGCATGACTAAGATTACCTCTCTTCATGAATGAAATAGCCCAAATCAGAGTATTTTTCTGTGATTCCTGTAAAGAAAAAAGAAAAAAGAAAAAAGCTTTGAATTAGTTGGACAAAAATGTTTCTATTTTACAATATTTACACAATTAGAAATAAAAAAAGTTGGATTAGAACGTATCTTGAATTGGAGTCTGTAGTTTCCATCTATCATGGAATGGTTCACATTGAAGGTCAGATACTCCACTTAAAATAAGCGGAATGTTTGACAGGATTATATTTAATGATTGTAAATAAAAATTATGAAAGAGGTATAGAAATTGTTCACAGGTGTATGATAGACTAATAAATTAAAGTAATACGGTACATGGAGTGAATGTACTATGATTTCAATAATTAAAAATGAAAAATAGAATTCTTTAAAATTTCAGATAAATGTAATATTCATATTTTCTTTAATACTAAAACATTTTGCTAATATTTTACTTTTTAATCAAGTCAATGATAACTGTTCACAGAATGTTAATATAATTGGTTTTTAAATCTTTATTTTATGGCATTTCAAACACTTGAATAAAACAGGGTATAGAAGATAGGAGTGATATCAACAAAATAGTGGAGTAGGAAGCCTTGAACACTCTTTTCCCAAATGAATACATTGATTCAGCAACAATTCATGGCCAAATTCCCTTTATGAGAAATCCAAAAACTAATTGAAAAGCTCTAGTACCCTAGGCAAACATGAAAACCAACCCACTGAAGCCAGTAGGGAGATATAAGACCTATTCTTGCCAGAATCCCTACTGTTAGCACAGTACCCTATGGTTGAGAAAATAACTCAGCTTTTAGCTTCTCCAATGGGAGGGTAAGAAATATCAGTCTGTGAATAGCAAGAAAAGTGCCTGCTTTGTTTATTGCACAGGAACCAACACAGAAAGCCAAGAAAAATAAACAAATGGGTAAATATGTTCCAAAAAAATAACAAGATAAATCTCCAGAAATTGCTACTAATAAAATAGAATTATATGGTTATGATTCACCTGACAGAGAATTCAAAATAATTGGCATAGAGAAGCTCGACAAGTTCAAGAAAATAATGCATGAACAATGGGACCTATGGGTGGTGCAGTCAGTTAAATGTCCGACTCTTGGTTTTGGCTTAGGTCATGATCTCAGGGTCCACTTAAGATTCTCTCTTCCTCTTCCCATCCCACTCACCCTTCTTTTTATCAAATAAATAATAAATCTTTTAAAAAATAATGCATGAACAAACTGAGGATTTTAACAGAGACAGAAAATATTAAAACATATGAAATAGAAATCAAAGAATTGAAGAACACAATACCTGAAATGAAAAATTCACTAGAAGGATTCAAAATCAGACTAGATCAAACAAAAGAAAGGATGAAAGAATTCAGACTATAAGTCATTGGAAATAGTTCAGTCAGGGAAGCAAAAAGGAAAAAGAATAAAAAAGAGTAAAGAAAGATTAAGGGATTTATGGGACATCATTAAAAAGAACAATATATGCATTATGGGAATCCCAGCATCTCAGCAGGAAAAGGTGGAGAGAAAGAACCAGAAAGTCTGTTCAGGGAAAGAATGCATAAAAACTCCCCAAATCGGGGGAAGAAAATGTGGACATCCAAATCCATGATGACCAAAACACACCAATTAAGATGAACCCAAACAAACCCACAAGGCACATTATAATTAAATCACAAGAAGTCACAGAGAATATTGAAAATAGCAAAAGTAAAGTTTCTCTGCAAGTAATGCAACTTGTCACATACAGGGGACTATCTTTAGATATACAGTGGATTTTCAGCAGAAAACTTACAGGCCAGGAGAGAGTGGGATGATATATTCAAAGTTTAGAAAGAAATAATTGACCAATCAAGAATACTCTATCCAGAAAAACTATCTTTTATAAATGGAGAGATAAAGACTCAAACAAAAACTGAAAGAGTTTATGGCTACTAGAAATGGTAAAGGTAACAAAAGGATACTAAAAACAAAAACAAAATCAAACAAACAAACAAAAAACCATGATAGTAAAGAATGAAACTTGTTGGTAAAGATTATATATATATATTATATATATATAATATATATATATATAAAATACTGTAATACTTAATGGTGAGTATTTAATTTTAGAATAGACATTAAAAGACAAAAATATTAAAAATAACAAACAAAAATATAATAGATGCACATTATAAAGAGTTGTAAATTGCAACAACAAAAACAAAATGAGGAAGAGGGAGAATTAAGTGTTAAGTTTTTGTATGAGATTGAACTTAAGTTGTTAGCAGCTTAAAATGGAATGCTATGACTATAAGAAGCCTATGGTAACCACAAAAAAACACCTGAGCAAGTTACACAAAAGAAAAAGAGAAAGGATTCAAATATTAATACAAAAATTTAGCAAAAAACCAAAAAAGACATCAAGGAAAGAAAAGATAGATAAAAGAATTACAAAGCTAACAGAAAATAATTAACAAATGGAAATAGTGTATCTTTTCTATTAATAGTTACTTTAAATGTAAATGGGCAGAACACTTCAATCAAGATATATGGTCTCATTTTACATAGAATCTAAAATCATGAGCAAATATATAGAATTAGAGAGTAGAACAATGGTTACCAGATATGGAGAGTGGGAGAAACAAGATGTTGGTCAAAGTGTACAAAGTTGCAGTTATGTAGGATAAGTCTAGAGATCTAATGTGCAACATGATGTTATGGTTAATAATACTGTATTGACTTCTGGAAATTTTCTAGGAGAGCATATTTTAGGTTCTCTTACAATACACACAACAAATGATAACTGTGAGATGAAATGGTAATTAGCTTGAGTATAGTAATCATTTCACTATCCATATGTGTATCAAATCATGTTTCACACCTTAAGTGTATAGAATTTACCATTAAAAATCATAGTAAAAAGAAGAAAATAATTCTAAAGTTCATATGAAGCCACAAAAGAACTTGAATAGTCAAAACAATTTTGGGCAAGAACAAAGGTGGAGTTATCACACTTCCCAATTTCTAAATCTATTACAAAGCTACAGTAATTGAAACATTATGGTGTGGGTATGGAGATAGACATGTAGACCAGTAAAGCTGAGTGGAAAGCCTAAAAGTAAATCCATGCTTGTACAGTTGTCTGAACTTCAACAAGGGAGCTGAGAATGTGCAATGAGTAAAGGATGGTCTCTTTAGCAAAATGTGCTGGAAAATTGGATATCCGTATGCAGAAAGTTAAATTGGACCCTGGTCTTAAACCATAAGAGAAATCAATTAAGAATAGGTTGAAGACTTGAACATAGGACCTGGAACTGTGGGACTCCTAGAAGGAAACATGGGGAAGTTGCATGACAGTATTAGCAATGAGATCATTAATCTGACAGCAAAGCATGAGCAATAGTAACAAGGATAGGGAAGTAGTACTACATCAAAATAAAAAAAGGTCTTCACAACAAGTAAAGCAATTAGGAGCAGCAACCTAGGGAATGATAGAGAATGGTAGAAAATATTTGTAAGCTGTGTATCTGATAAGGGGTTAATTTCAAAAATGTAGAAGGAGTGTCTGCAACCAAATAACAAAAACAAAAATACACAAAAATAATTACTTGATTGAAAAATGAGCTAAGACTTGAATGGATATTTCTTCAAAGAAGACATGCAAATGGCTAATAGGTATAAGAAAATCTGTTCAATGCCACTAATCTTCAGGGAAATGCAAACCAATGCCACAAGATATCACCTCACATGTATCAAAATGACTAGTATTTTAAAAAGGAAAAAGAAAACAAACAAAAAAACACTGTTGATGAGATGTGGAAAAACTGAATAGTGGTACGTTGTGCTGTGAAAGTAAAATGGTGTATCCATTATGAAAAACAGTATGGAGATCCTTGAAAAAATTAAAAATAGAACCACCATATGCTCCATCAATCTCACTAATAGGTATTTACCTAAAAGAACTGAAGTCAAGATGTAGAAGAGATATTAGCAACCCCATGTTCATTATTCACAACAGCCAACAATGGAAACAACCTAAATGTGCATTGATGGGTGAATGTATAAAGAAAATGTGCTACACATATACAATGGAATGCTACTCAGCCTTTAAAAAGGAAATCTTGCAATATGTGACAACATGGATGATCTGTAAGGACATTATGTTAAGTGAAATAAGCCAGTTGCAGAGGACAAATACTGCATGATTCCTTAATAAGAAGTATATAAAATTGTCAAAGAATGAAATATTGGTTTCCAGGGTCTGGGGAGAGGGGAAATGAAAAGTTGCTAATCAACATGCATTACTTAAGCTAGATGAATAAGTTCTAGAGATCTGCTGAACAGCATTGTACCTATAATTAACAATACCTCACTATACACTGAAAATTAAGAACAGAGATCTCATGTTTCTTGTTCTTAAAAATATCATTAAATTTAAAAAATATTACAGAAAATAATTTTATGATTACCATCTTGGTGTGAGTTGTTACAGAATTTTCTATATAAGCAAGTCTCGAGTGTAATGGGTAGCACCTTGAAAATGGCTGGTTTCATGAAACATAGGAGACGTTTTTGGCTTTTTATATAAAAAGGAGATTATATCGTTCTATGTAAAAGCACAGACCACTCTTGTTGATTCTCCAGTGAGAGTGTCATAAGATACCTACATATATGTTTGTGTTTTTACACACACATTTACATATTTATTATAAATTTATATAAGCATACATATATTTATAAACATTAAGAAATCCAGTTATATTTTCTTTTGACCACCCCATAAAATATTCCTGGCCAATTATATGAAGGTTAAAACATGTAGATATAAAGAAGTAAATGATAACTACCCTAAATTTGTTATTTATAAATCAATCTAACAAAAGATGTGCAAAATAAAATGATAAATTGGATCTTGAAGTGTTAAAATACCAAATAAACTGAGTAACATTCCAACTTCATAGAAGAGCAGATTCAATTTCATGAAGATGCCAATTTTTCCAAAGTTTATCTATAGATTAATTTATAATTCTAATGAAAAAATAGGTTTAAAAAAATAGGTTTACTTTTCGAACTTCACAATGTTTATTCTAAAATATGTATGTGGAGGGGCGCCTGGGTGGCTCAGTGGGTTAAAGCCTCTGCCTTCGGCTCAGGTCATGATCTCAGGGTCCTGGGATCGAGCCCTGCATCGGGCTTTCTGCTCAGTGGGGAGCCTGCTTCCCCCCTCTCCCTCTGCCTGCCTCTCTGCCTACTTGTGATCTCTCTCTCTGTCAAATAAATAAATAAGTCTTAAATATATGTATATATATATGTAGAGCAAAGATTCAGAAACAGGAGAGTCTTTCTCAAAGGAGAGAAGATAGGGAGATTTGTCTCATTAGGTTTCAAGACATGTAATAAAGCTATTATAAAACTATAAAAATTAAGACAGTATGGAATGACCAGAGACAAAGACATTAATGAAAAAAATACAGAAAGAGACCCATGAAAATATGAAACTTGTTAAAGAAAAATTTGTCATTGACCATAAGGAGAAAAATATGGGCAACAAAATAAGTGGTACTAGAGTAACTGATTATCCATATTGATGAACATAAATTTGGTTTCTTAGCTCTAACCATATGCAAAATCAATTCCCAGGTAAACTAAACATTTAAATGGGGAAGAAGAAGCACCTGGGTAGCTCAGCTGGTTAAGCGGCTGCTCAGGTCATGATCTCATGATCCTGGATCAAGCCCAGCACCAGACTCCCTGCTTAGTGGGGAGCCTGCTTCTCCCTCTCCCTCTGCCACTCTTCTTGCTTGTGCTCTGTCACCCTCAAGTAAATAAATAAAATCTTTAAAAATAAATAAATGGGGAAGAAAAAGCCTCAAAAATTGCAGAAAAAAATAGGCACTGAGTATAGGCCAATTACTTAGATAAGAAACATGATTAATAACTTTGACTTTATTATAATTAAGTGAATCTGTTTATCAACAGACACCACAAAGCACACTTTCATTCAAATAAGAAATAGACATATAATCTAATAGAAAATGTGACAGTAACGAGAATAATCATTTTCAAGAGAAAATCATGAATTACATAAGCATATATGAAGATGTTCAATCTTGATAGTAATCAGAAACATGAAATACTCAGTAATTTCAGTCCTTGTTATAAAATATTGAATTACTATATCTAGAAGAAAAAATATTGGGAGAACTCAATTGCACATTGACAGAAAAAGAATAATGTGATTGCATTATATTTACAAAATGAAATATTCTGCAACAGTAAAATCAAATGTACGGTGTGAAATAACCTTAAAAATATTATTTTAAACATAAAGGCACATTATACAAAAAGGTGTAATTGCATCTATTTAAAATTTTGAAACATGCTAAGCTATACGATATTTAGTTTTGACGTACATAACCATTATCAATATAAAGAGAAGCAAGAGAACTATAAATGTAATTGAAGATAGCATTTCTTTCTAAATTAGAAGAGATATAACATACTTCAAAGATATTGACAATGTTCTGTTTCTTGCATTGTGTCATATGTATTTATCATCAATTTTATTCCTAACATATTTTTGCAGTTGTAAATTATTTGATAATAAAATCTTTTAAAAAATAAGAAAGCATGATTATATCCATTGTTTTTCCAATAACAAGAACTCAGTCAAATGGTGACACAAGAAAGACTTCAACTGTAGTTTGGTTTTGTACCCAAATATAGAAATGGGTTTGCAGTTCCTCCAGTAGTCTCTACAAAAGTCTGTCCTTCTTTTCATAAAATATCAATTTAACTATTTCCCACATTCCTCTCACAAATAAGACAACACAAAAACCCCACCCTATCACTGCATCTGGTTCAAAACCAGGCTCTCCTGGTGATGCATAATTCTCCCTATCAGGAAGATGGGTTGAATATCAATGAAAACAGAGAAAAACATTTCTGAAGGAAGTCAAATCCTTCCACATTCACATCTAAGTTTCAAAGGGTCACGGTATAGTTTGTGGAAAGCAGAATTTCCTTTATCTTAGGATTTTATTTTTGAGTTGAAATTGCTTCTTAAATGTCAATTTTATATATTTTTAAATTAGTTAAGAGATACAAGGTAACAGATTTTTATTTTTCTCAAGGTAGCAAGTCTTTAAAATGGAGTGAAGATATCATTGGCGAAGGTGCATGCCGTGTTCTGCAGAAAATGACAAAATATTTTGAAACATAAAGAAAGTATAAACCCATCTGGGTTTCACATCCTTACCATGTAGAGAGAGAGAGAAAAAAAAATCTCTGTATGTTGGCATATAACTGCTCCTTAGAAAGGTTTGAACCAAGAATTTAATAATGTTCTGTTTCTCTCTATAAAAGTTCCGTGAGCCACATCCCCCCTGAATTTTGGGAACTTATCATGTATAAAGATGGAGCAAGTTCATTTCATTTCTTGTCCTAGACACTTACGTGTGTATTTTCTTCTCGGCTTCACATTTTTTTAGGGAATTTTCAAAACTTGATTTTCAGGATTTTAAAATCTAAAACAGATTATCAACTTCATTGTTTATACACTGAGTCATTAAAGCAAGAGTCATTCACTGCTATTAGTCTGGGTTACAGTTTTGGAAAGCTTTGTCTCAGAAGAAAATGGATCTTCTCTGAATTTCTATTCATTGCAGTATTCTATTTTGTAGGAATGGTCCAGACTATCTTTTCAAATGTCTCAGAATTCTGCTTCTTGATTAGGTTTATTCTGTTACTTGTAGACATCACAGAGCTTAATCAAGTTATTTAATTCTGCTTAGACTTTTTATACAGAAAAGACCTAATTCCTCAAGTACACAACGTAGTCATATGATAAATGTATTTTTATTATTATAAAAATGGTGGTAAGAAACTCTTAAAATAGGTTAGATATATAAAATTAACTTGTGTTTATTGTAAAACAAAATAAAATTTATTAATTTGCGTGAAGTTAAAAATGGAAGTCAGTCATCTTCATTTTTATCTACCCTTCATCGTTCTCCATTCTTAATCCCTACCTTTCCACAAGCAAGTGTTCGTTACTTTTGATAGGTTTAAATTTATAGTTTTTTTTAAAGATTTTATTTATTTATTTGACAGAGAGAGAGAGAAAGAAAGCACAAGCAGGGGGAATGGCAGACAGAGGGAGAGGGAGAAACAGGCTCCCCATAGAGCAGGGAGACAGATGTGGGACTTGATCCCAGGACCCTGGGATCATAACCTGAGCTGAAGGCAGTTGCTTAATCAACTGAGCCACCCAGGTGCCCTAAATTTGTACTTTAAGACCATTTCTAGACATTATACTATACAAAATAGTTGCGTATGCTAAATACTCTCCTATGAATCGATTCATTCATTTTAATATTTGTAAGAATAATTCATACTAGCTTTTGAAAGACACACACCCTGAGAAGTGACTTAGCACCATATGTTTACTTCTCAATTATGTACAGTTCAATGTGATTTAGCTGGGGTTCTTCCATATTTTAGTTTGGCCATCCCGAACACATGGCCTCAAAGGCTACTGTAATACGGCATAAGAAATATCTAAGAGGCATTCTGGCTTTTACATATCTGTGCTCAGAGGTGACACACATCATTTTCACATGCAGTGTATTGGCCAGACATATCAGTCCTATCACTGAACACTTTCTATAAAAGAGGCTGAAATATAGATCCAATATGCTGGATATTTGAGAAGCAGTCAACATTGTCTTTCACATTTACTTAATATATTCAAAGTAGCTCCCCATGTTAGTATATATGGATATACGAAGAAAGATTTTTAATCAAGTGAAATTCTTACAAAGAGGTTTCAGGCATCCTTTTTTTCCCCCCGTAAGACCATAAGAGTGTATCTTTACTGATATAAGATGAAATCACTAAACAACTTTCCAGATTATTTCATGTCTTAAACATAATAGGAGGAGATAATAGGGATTCAGGACAAAAGTAAGACCCTTTCTCATTACTGTATTTGAGGAAAGGAATAGTCCTAAAGCTAAGGGCCTCAACAGTATTTTGACTTTAGAAACAAGCTAAATAGTAGCTGAATAAAATACACAGTTCTGAAGTTACCTAACTTTGCTCCATATTATCTGTGGTCAATAGTAAGATTATTATAAGATCAAGGGGTCTGTACACCTCTGATCTCATAAAAGTTTTCATCTACACTCACACAATTCACAGGTACCATTTTGACTGTTTTGCCACTCCTTACATTAATTAACAGTCCCATTGAAATTTTAGGTCCTTATTTAATTTTGACTATGAATTGTTAGTTGTTTTTCTCTGAAATACTACTGTTACAGTGTTATTAATTGATGCATTTTGCCTCTATTGTTGAAGAAATTACAAAATGCCATTGAAATATTGTCAATATTATGCTTAGATAGTAAATTACAAATTATGAACTGTATATATGGCAAAGTATGAAAATATTCTTCTTTCTGAAAGTTACTTATTGCATTACTGAAGTACAGTTGACATCCATATATTAGTTTCAGCATTACAACATAGTGACTAGGCAATTATATACGTTATGAAATGCTTATCATGATAGATATTGTTAGCATCTGTCACCACACAAAGTTATTGCATAATTATGGACCATATTCCCTCTGCTGTACTTTTCATCCCTGTGATGTAGTTATTTTACATCTGAAACTTTGAATTTAATTCCCTTTACCCCTTTTGACCTCACTCTTTTCCCTTCTGGTAACCTTCAGTTTCTTCTCTGTATTTATGAGTCTGTTTCTGTTTTGTTGTTGCTCTTGGTTTGTTGTTCATTTGTTTTGTTTTTTAGATTCCACATATAAGTGAAATCATATGGTATTTGCCTTTCTTTGTCTGACTTATCTCATTTAGCATAATATCCTTTAGGTCCATCCATGTTGTTGTGAGTGGCAAGATTTCATTCTTTTTTTAAGACTGAGCAACATTCAATTGTGTCTAAATACCACAATTTCTTTACCCATTTATCTATCAGGGATATGTAGGTCGTTTCCCTGTCTTGGTTATTATAAATAATGCTATAATAAACATAAGTCTGTCCATATATTTTCAAATTAGTGTTTTTGTTTTCTTCAGCTAATAAGAATAGAATTACTGGGTCATATGATATTTCTATTTTTAATTTTTTGAGAACTTTCCATAATGTTTTCTGTACTAGTTGCTCATATTTACGTATTCATCAACAGTGCATGCCTGTTTCCTTTTCTCCACATTCTTGCCAACACTTCTTATTTCTTGTCTTCTTGATACTAGCCATTTTAACTGGTGCGAGGTGATATCTCATCATGGTTTTAATTAGCATTCCCCTCATGTTTATTGATGATGAACATCTTTTCATGATGTCCATTGGCCATCTGTAGGTCATCTTTGGAAAAATGTCTATTCCTTTTCCTCTGCCTAGTTTTAATTGGATTATTTACTGTTCTGATGTTTAGTTGTATGAATTCTTTGCTTATTTTGGGTATAAACCATTTATTAAATATAAAATTTGCAAATATTTTCTCCCATTTAGTAAGTTGTCATTTCATTTGTTGATGATTTCCTTCACCGTGTAAAAGCTTTTGATATAGTCCTAATTATTTATTTTTGGTTTCATTTCCTTTGTTGGGGGAAACATATCCAGAAAAATATTGCTAAGGCTGATGCCCAAGGGTATATTGCTTATTTTCCTTCAGGAGTTTTATTGTTTCAGGTCTTACATTCAGAGATTTAATCCATTTTGAATTTATTTTTGTATATAGTGTGAAAAAGTAGTCCAGCTTCATTCCTTTGCATGTAGCTGTCCAGTTTTCCCAGCACCATTTATTGAAAAGAATATATTTTCCCATTCTTTCATTCTTTGTTATCCTGGGCGCTCTATTCTGTTCCATGGATCTATGTGTCAATGTCTTCTGCCAGTGCCAGGTGGCTTTGACTAATATATATGTGTAGTATATCTTGAAATCTAGAATTATGATATCTCTAGCTTTATTCTTCTTTCTTAAAATTCCTTTCGCTGTTCAAAGTCTTTTGTGATCCCATACAGATTTTAGGATTATTTGTTTTATTTCTATAAAAATTCTGTTGTTTTTTTGGGTAGAGATTGCATTGAATCTTAGATTGATTTGGGTAGTATGGACATTTTAAATATATTAATTCCTGCAATCCATGAGCACATTATATTTTTCCACTTATTTGTGTCATCTTCAATTTCTTTGATTGTGCCTTATAATCTTCAGAGTATAGGCCTTTCATGTTGATTGAATTTATTCCCAGGTATTTTATGCATTTTGATGCTATTGCAAATAGAATTGTTTCCTTTTTTAATTTTAATTCCAATATAGTTAACACAGAGTGTTACATTGGTTTGAGGTAGACAATATAGTGATTTAACAATATCATATATCACCTAGTGCTCATCACAAGTGTACTCTTTAATCCCCATCACAAATTTCACATCACTTCACCCACCTCCACACTAGTAACCATCAGTTTGTTCTCTATAGTCAAGAATCTGTTTCTTGCTTTGTCTCTCTCTCTTTCCCTTTCTCTCTCTCTCTCTTTAGCTTTGATCATTTGTTGTTTCATAAATTGCACACATGAATGAAATCATATAGTATTTGTCTTTCTCTGACTGACTTATTTCACTTAACATTATACTTGTTAGCTCCATCCATGTCATGGCAAGTGGCAAGATTTCATTCTTCTTATGGCTTCTTTTTCCATTCATTTGTTGATGGAAACTTGCTCTGCTTCCATATCGTAGCTATTGTAAACAATGCTGCTGCAAATGTAAGAGCACATGTATCTCTTTGTATTAGTTTTTCTGTTTTTTGGGGAGGAGGTAAATGCCCAGTAGTGTGATTGCTGGATCCTAGGGTAGTTATATTTTCACTGTTTTCCACAGTGACTGAACCAACAGTGCAAGAGTGTTCCCCATTCTCCACATCCTGGCCAACACTATTTGTTTTTTGGCATTTTTGTTTTGTTTTGTTTTGTTTTTTTGTTTATGTTTTTGTTTGTTTGTTTTTGTTTTTAAAATTTTACTTTTTTAAATTGTGTTATGTTAGTCACCAAAGATTTTACTTTTAAGTAATGTCTACATCCAACGCGGGGCTCAAACTTACAACCCTGAGATCAAGAGTCACATTCTATAGCAGCTGAACCAACCAGGCATCCCCATTTCTGGTGTTTTTTATTTTAGCCATTCTGAGAGGTGTAAGGTGACTTCTCATTGTGGTTTGATTTGCATTTCCCTGATGATGAGTGATTTTGAGCATCTTTTGATGTGTCTGTTGGAATCTGCCATATCTTCTTTGCAGACATGTCTGTTCATGTCTTCTGCACATTTTTAATTAGACTATTTTTATTTTGGGTGTTGAGTTATATCAGTTCTTTTTTTTTTTAATTTATTTTTTATTAACATATAATGTATTATTTGCCCCAGGGGTACAAGTCTGTGAATCATCAAGATTATACATTTTACAGCACTCATCATAGCACATACCTTCCCCAATCTCCATAACCCAGCCACCCTATACCTACCCGCCAGCAACCCTCAGTTTGTTTCATGAGATTAAGAGTCTCTTATCGTTTGTCTCCCTCCCGATCCCATCTTTTTCATTTTTTCCCCTCCCTACCCCCATGACCTCTCACCCTACCTCTAAACTTCTCATATCAGAGATATCATATAATAATTGTTTCTCTGATTGACTTATTTCGCTTAGCATAATACCCTCTAGTTCTATCCACATCATTGCAAATGGCAAGATTTTGTTTCTTTTGATGGCTGCATAGTATTTCATTGTATATATATTCCATCTGTTGATGGACATCTAGGTTCTTTCCATGGTTTGGCTATTGTTGCTATATTGTTGCTATTTGACATTGTTGCTATAAACATTTGGGTGCATGTGCCCCTTCAGATCACTACATTTGTATCCTTAGGGTAAATACCCAGTAGTGTGATTGCTGGGTCATAGGGAAGCTCTATTTTCAACTTTTTGAGGAACCTCCATACTGTTTTCCAGGGTGGTGCACCCGCTTGCATTCCCACCAACAGTGTAGGAGGGTTCCGTTTCTCTGCATCCTTACCAACACCTCTCGTTTCCTGACTGGTTAATTTTAGCCATTCTGACTGGTGTGAGGTGGTATCTCACTGTGGTTTTGATTTGTATTTCCCTGATATCAAGTGATATTGAGCACTTTTTCATGTGTCTTTTGGCCATTTGGTTGTCTTCTTTGTAGAAATGTCTGTCCATGTCTCCTGCCCATTTCTTGATTGGATTATGTGTTCTGTGGGTGTTGAGTTTGATATGGTCTTTACAGATTTTGGATACTAGCCCTTTATCTGATATGTCATTTGCAAATATCTTCTCCCATTCTGTCAGTTTCCTTTGGTTTTGTTGACTGTTTCCTTTGCTGTGCAAAAGCTTTTGATCTTGATGAAGTCTCAATAGTTCATTTTTGCCCTTGCTTCCTTTGCCTTTGGTGATGTTTCTAGGAAGAATTTGCTGTGGCTGAGGTCGAAGAGTTTGCTCCCTGTGTTCTCCTCAAGGATTTTGATGGATTCCTGTCTCACATTGAGGTCTTTCATCCATTTTGAGTCTATTTTTGTGTGTGGTGTAGGGAAATGGCCCGCTTTCATTCTTCCGCATGTGGCTGTCCAGTTTTCCCAGCACCATTTGTTGAAGAGACTGTGTTTTTCCATTGGACATTCTTTCCTGCTTTGTTGAAGATTAGTTGACCATAGAGTTGAGGGTCCATTTCTGGGCTCTCTATTCTGTTCCATTGATCTATGTGTCTGTTTTTGTGCCAGTACCATATGGTCTTGATGATTACAGCTTTGTAATGGAGCTTGAAGTCTGGGATTGTGATACCACCAACTTTGGTTTTCTTTTTCAATATTCCTCTGTCTATTTGGGGTCTTTTCTGGTTTCATATAAGATTTGGGATTATTTATTCTATTTATTTGAAAAAAATTGATGATATTTTGATAGGGATTGCATTAAATGTATAGATTGCTTTAGGTAGCATAGACATTTCCACAATATTTGTTCTTTCAATCCATGAGCATGGAACGTTTTTCCATTTCTTCATGTCTTCCTCAGTTTCTTTCATGAGCACTTTATAGTTTTCTGAGTACAGATTCTTTGCTTCTTTGATTAGGTTTATTCCTGCATATCTTATGGTTTTGGGTGCAATTGTAAATGGGATCAACTCCTTAATTTCTCTTTCTTCTGTCTTGCTGTTGGTGTATAGAAATGCAACTGATTTCTGTGTATTGATTTTCTATCCTGACGCTTTACTGAATTCCTGTGAGTTCTAGCAGTTTTGGAGTGGAGTCTTTGGGTTTTCCACATAAAGTATCATATCATCTGCAAAGAGTGAGATATGATACTTTATGTTTTATATCTTCTATATCTTCTTCACTGATATGGATGCCTTTTATTTCTTTTTGTTGTCTGATTGCTGAAGCTAGGACTTCTAGTACTATGTTGAAGAGCAGTGGTGATAGTGGACAGCCCCGCTGTGTTCCTGACCTTAGGGGAAAAACTGACAGTTTTAGAATGATATTCACTGTGGGTTTTTCATAGATGGCTTTGATGATATTTATATTTGATGATACTGATTTGATGATATTGATACTCTCTATCCCTACCCTGTGAAAAATTTTGATCAAGAAAGGATGCTGTACTTTGTCAAATGCTTTTTCAGCATCTCTTCGGAGTATCATATGGTTCTTGTTCTTTCTTTTATTAATGTATTGTATCACATTGATTGATTTGCCGATGTCGAACCAACCTTGCATCCCAGGAATAAATCCCACTTGGTCGTGGTGAATAATCCTTTTAATGTACTGTTGGATCCTATTGGCTAGTATTTCGATGACAATTTTTGCATCTGTGTTCATCAGGGATATTGGTCCATAATTCTCCTTTTTGATGGGGTCTTTGTCTGGTTTTGGATCAAGGTCATGCTGGCCTCATAAGATGAGTTTGGAAGTTTTCCTTCCATTTCTATTTTTTGGAACAGTGTCAGGAAAATAGGTATTAATTCTTCTTTAATTGTTTGGTGGAATTCCCCTGGGAAGCTGTCTGGCCCTGGGCTCTTGTTTTTTGGGAGATTTTTGATGACTGCTTCAATCTCCTTACTGGTTATGGGTCTGTTCAGGTTTTCTATTTCTTCCTGGTTCAGTTTTGGTAGTTTATATGTCTCTAGGAATGCATCCATTTCTTCCAGGTTGTCAAAT
Source organism: Potos flavus (assembly GCA_028534135.1). Taxonomy (NCBI): domain Eukaryota; kingdom Metazoa; phylum Chordata; class Mammalia; order Carnivora; family Procyonidae; genus Potos; species Potos flavus. The sequence goes on from CM052897.1 coordinate 94,091,826, forward strand.
TTATAAGAACATAATATGTTCTTATAATTGTTTGTATTTCTTTGGTGTTGGTTGTGATCTCTCCTCTTGCATTCATGATTTTTTAAATTTGGGTCCTTTCTCTTTTCTTTTTGATAAGTCTGGCCAGGGGTTTAGCAATCACGTTAATTCTTACAAAGAACCAGCTCTTATTTTCGTTAATCTGTTCTACTGTTCTTTTGGTTTTTATTTCACTGATTTCTGCTCTGATCTTTATGATTTCTCTTCTACTGCTGGGTTTAGGCTTTATTTGCTGTTCCTTCTCCAGCTCCTTAAGGTATAAGGTTAGGTTGTGTATTTGAGACCTTTTTTGTTTCTTGAAAAAAGCTTGTATTGCTATATACTTTCCTCTCAGGACCACCTTTGCTGCATCCCAAAGATTTTGAACAGTTGTGTTTTCATTTTCATTTGTTTCCATGAATTTTTAAAATTCTTCTTTAATTTCCTGGTTGACCCATTCATTCTTTAGTAGGATGCTCTTTAGCCTCCATATATTTGGGTTCTTTCCAACTTTCCTCTTGTGATTGAGTTCTAGTTTAAGAGCATTGTGGTCTGAAAATATGCAGGGAATGATCCCGATATTTTGGTACCAGTGGAGACCTGATTTGTGACCGAGGATGTGATCTATTCTCGAGAATGTTCCATGTACACTAGCGAGAATGTGTGCTCTGTTGTTTTGGGATGGAATGTTCTAAATATGTCTGTGATGTCCATCTGGCCAGTGTGTCATTTATAGCCTTTACTTACTTGTTGATCTTTTGCTTAAATGATCTGTACATTTCAGTAAGGGGGGGGTGTTAAAGTCCTCTACTATTATCATATTGCTGTTGATGTGTTTCTTTGATTTTGTTATTAATTGGCTTATATAATTGGCTGCTAATATTAGGGGCATATTTAAAATTGTTAGATCTTTTTGTTGGACAGACCCTTTAAGTAGGATATAGTGTCCTTCCTCATCTCTTATTATAGTCTTTGCCTTAAAATCTAATTTATCTGATATAAGGATTGCCACCCCAGCTTTCTTTTGATGTCCATTAGCATGGTAAATTGTTTTCTACCCCCCTCCTTTAAATCTGGAGGTGTCTTTGGGTCTAAAATGAGTTTTTTGTAGACAGCATATTAATTGGTCTTGTTTTTTTTTATCCATTCTGATACCCTGTGTCTTTTGATTGGGGCATTTAGCCCATTTACATTCAGGATAACTATTGAAAGATATAAATTAAGTGCCATTGTATTGCCTGTAAGGTGACTGTTACTGTATATTGTCTCTATTCCTTTCTCTTCTGTTACTTTTAGGCTCTCTCTGCTTAGAGGACCCCTTTCAATATTTCCTGTAGGGCTGGTTTGGTGTTTGCAAATTCTTTTAGTTTTTATTTGTCCTGGAAGCTTTTTATCTCTCCTTCTATTTTCAATGACAGCCTAGCTGGATATAGTATTCTTGGCTGCATATCTTTCTCATTTAGTGCTCTGAATATATCATGCCAGTCCTTTCTGGCTTGCCAGGTCTCTGTGGATAGGTCTGCTGCCATTCTAATATTTGTACCATTGTATGTTACAGACCTCTTGTCCCGAGTTATTTCAAGATTTTCTCTTTGTCACTGAGACTTGTTAAGTTTTACTATTAGATGAGGGGGTGTGGACCCATTTTTATTGATTTTGAGGGGGGCTCTCTGTGCCTCCTGGATTTTGATGCTTGTTCCCTTCACCAGATTAGGGAAATTCTCTGCTATAATTTGCTCCAGTATACCTTCTGCCCCTCTTTCCTTTTCTTCTTCTTCTGAGATCTCAATTATGCTAATATTGTTTCATCTTATGGTATCACTTATCTCTCAAATTCTCCCCTTGTGGTCCAGTAGTTGTTTGTCTCTCTTTTGCTCAGCTTCTTTATTGTCCATCACTTGGTCTTCTATATCGCTAATTCTCTCTTCTGCTTCATTTATTCTAGTGGTAAAAGCTTCCGTTTTTTATTGCACCTTATTAATAGCTTTCTTGATTTCAACTTGGTTAGAGTTTCGTTTTTTTATTTCTCCAGAAAGTGATTTTATTTTTCCAGAAAGGGATTCTTTAATATCTTCCATGCTTTTTTCGAGCCCAGCTAGCATCTTGATAATCATCATTCTGAACTCTAGTTCTGACATATTACTAATGTCTGTATTGATTAGGTACCTAGCCATTGGTATTATCTCTTGTTCTTTTTTTTTGTGGTGAGTTTTTCTGCCTTCTCATTTTATCCAAATAAGAATAGATGAATGAGAAAACAAAATACTAAAAGGGTAGCAAAGACTCCAGAAAAATATATACTAACCAAATCAGAAGAGACCTTCCAGAAAATGGTCGATTTTCTGTTCCTAGAATTACTGCTCTTTCTCTCTTCTCTCTCCTATTGAGTTTGTAGCTGTTCAGAATGGGTTGGTAACTATCTAGCCAAACTCCTGGGACCCGATAATATTTTGGTCTCCTATTCCTCTGCCATCTTGCTCCTCTCCGAGTTATATCAGTTCTTGTTGTTGCTTCAGGTTATTATTTAAATTCCAGTTAATTAATATATAGTGTAATATTGGTTTCAGAAGTAGAATTTAGTGATTCATCACTTTCATATAACACCCACTGCTCACCACAACAAGGGCCCTCCTTAATATTCATCACTCATTTAGCCCATCTCCCACCCACCACCAGTCCATCAAACCTCAGTTTGTTCTCTATACTTAAGACTTTTTTGTAGCATTTGCCTAGCTCAGTCAAAAGAGCATGGGCTCTAGATCTTGGGGTCATGATTTCAAGCCCCAAATTGGGTAGAGAGATTACTTATATGAAACATAAAAAAGAAGAGTCTCTTATGGTTCACCTCCCTCTTTTTTTCCCTTTCCCTATATTCATCTGCTTTGTTCCTTAAATTCCACCTATGAATGATAACATATGGCATTTGCCTTTCTCTACCTGACATATTCACTTGCAATAATGCACTATAACTCCATCCTTGCAAATGACACGGTTTCATACTTTTTGATGGCTGAGTAATATTCCACTGTGTATCTGCACTACAACTTCTTTATCCATTCATCAGTTGATGGACATTTGGGCTCTTTCCATAATTCGGCTATTGTTGATAATGCTGTTATAAACATTAAGGGGTATGTGCCTCTTTGAATCAATATTTTTGTATCCTTTGTGTAAATACCTAGTAGTGCAATTGTTAAGTCATAAGGAAGTTCTATTTTTAACTTTTCAAGGAACTTCCGTACTGTTTTCCAGAGAGGTTGCATCGTTTGCATTCCCGCCAACCGTGTAAGAGGGTTCTACTTCTCCATCCTTATCAACATCTGTTGTTTTGTCTGTTAATTGTAGCCATTCCGACAGGTGTGAGGTTAGATCTCATTTTGGTTTTGATTTGTATTTCCCTGATAATAAGTGATGTTAAACACCTTTTCATGCCTCTCTTACCCATTTGTATGTCTTCTTTGGAAAAATGTCTACTCATATCTCCTTGCCACTTCTTAACTGGATTATTTGTTTCTTGGGTGTTCAGTATTATAAGTTATTTATATATTTTGGATACTAACCCTTTATGTCATTTTCAAATGACATAAAGGTCTTTCATCCATTTTGAATTTTTTGTGTGTGTGGTGGAAGAAGCAATCCAGTTTCATTCTTCTGCATGTTGCTGTCCAGTTTTCCCAACACCATTTGCTGAAGAAATTTTTCCCATTAGATATTCTTTCTTGCTTTGCCAAAGATTAGTTGACAATATGGTTGTGGGTCCACTTCTGGGTTTTCTATTCCGTTTCATTGCTCTATGGGCCTGCTTTTGTGCCTGTATCATACTTTCTTGATCAATATAGCTTGAGCTATGAAATTGGATGCCTCCCACTTTGCTGTTCTTCAAGATTTCTTTGGCTATTTGGGATGTTTTGTGGTTTCATGCACATTATAGGATTATTTGTTCTATTCTATGAAAACCCTGATGGTATTTTGATAGAAATCACATTAAATGTGTAGATTGCTTTGGGCAGTATAGACATTTTAACAATACTTTTTTCTTCCAATCTATGAGCATGGAATGGTTTTCCATTTCTTTGTGTCCTCTTTAATTTCCTTCATAAGTTTTCTATAGTTTTCAGAATACAGAACTTTTACCTCTTAGGTTAAGTGTATTCCTAAGTATCTTATGGTTTTTGATGCAGTTGTAAATGGGACTGATTCCTTGATTTCTCTTTCTGTTGCTCCATTATTAGTGTATAGAAATGCAACAGATTTCTGTATGTTGATTTTGTATCCTGTGACTTTTCTGAATTTGTTTACTAGTTCTAGCAATATTTTGGTGGAATATTTTGGTTGTCTTTTGGAAGATTTTGGTAGAATCTACATAGAAAATCATATCATCTGTGAATAGTGAGAGTTTGAATTCTTCCTTGCCAATTTGGATGCATTTGATTTGCTTTTGTTGTCTGATTGCTGAGGTTAAGACTTCTGGTACTATGTTAAATAACAATGTTGAGACTGGACATCCCTGTCTTGTTCCTGAGTGTAAAGGAAAAGCTCTCAGTCTTTCCCTATTGAGGATGATATTAACTGTGGGTCATTCATATATGACCTTTATGATGTTGAGTTATGTTCCCTCTATCCCTACTTTGTTGTGGGTTTTTATCAAGAAAGGATGCTGTATTTTGTCAGATGTTTTTTCTGCATCTGTTTGAGAGCATCATATAGCTCTTATCCCTTCTTTTATTAATGTGGTGTATCATGTTGACTGATTTGCAAATATTAAACCACCCCTGCAGCCCTGGGGGGAAAAAAAAAAAACCCACTTGATTGTGGTGAATAAATCTTTTAATGAACTGTTGGATTCAATTTGCTAGTATTTTGTTGAGAATTTTTGCATCCACGTTCACCAGGGATATTAACCTATTGTTGTCTTTTTTAGTGGGGTTTTAGCCTCATTTTAGAATCAAGATAATGTTGGCCTCATAGAAGGATTTTAGAAGTTTTCCTTCCATTCTGATTTTTTGAAACAGTTTGAGAAGAATAGGTATTAACTCTTCTTTAAATACTTGGTAGAATTCCCTTGGTAAGCCATTGGGTCCCGGACTTTGTTTGTTGGGAGATTTTTGATTACAAATTTATTTGCTGGTTATGGGTCTGTTCAAATTTTCTATTTCTTCCTGTGTCAATTTTTGTAGTTTATATGTTTCTAGGAATTGATTCATTTCTTCCAGGTTGGCCTATTTGTTGGCCTATAATTCTCCGTAATAGTGTCTTATAATTATCTGTACTTCCTTGGTATTAGTTGTCATTGCTCTTCTTTCATTATTATATTTATTTGGGTCCTTTATCTTTTCTTTTTGATGAGTCTGGCTAAGGGTTATAAATTTTACCAGTCATTTGGAAGAACAAGCTCCTAGTTTCATTGATATGTTCTACTCTGGGGTTTTGTTTTGTTTATTTCTACACCATTTTTTTCTGCTCTAATCTTTATTATTTCCTTTCTTTTGCTGGATTTAGGCTTTATTTATTTATTTATTTAACATTTTATTTATTTATTTGAGAAAGCACAAGCTGGGATGGGGGGGGTGGGAAGGAGCAGAGGGAGAAACAAACTCCCCACTCGGTCGGGAGCCTAATGTGGGGCTTGATCTCAGGACTCCAAGATCACAACCTGAACCCAAGTCAGGTGCTCAACTGACTGAGCCACCCAGGTGCCCCCAGGTTTTATTTACTATTTCTTTTCTAGCTCCTTTAGGTCTAAGTTCAGTTCGCATATTTGGAAATTTTATTGCTTCTTGAGGTAGGCCTGTATTGTTGTATACTTCCCTCTTATGACAGCTTTTACTGTATCCCAAAGTTTTTGGACCATCATGTTTTTTTTTTTTTTCCTTCTTTCTTTATTGTGTTATGTTAGTCACCATAAAATACATCATTAGTTTTTGATGCAGTGTTCCAAGATTCATTGTTTATGTACAACACCCAGTGCTCCATGCAATATGTGCCCTCCTTAATACCCACCACCAGGCTCACCCATCCTCCCACCCCCGTTCCCTCTAAACCTTTCCGTTTCTCAGAGTTCACAGTCTCTCATGGTTCCTTTCAGGTATTTATTTTTTAATTCTTCTTTAATTTCCTGGTTGACCCATTCGTTCTTTGGTAGGATGCTCTTTAACCCCCATGTATTTGTGTAACTTCCAATTTGTTTTTCTTGTGATTAAGTTCAAGTTTTAAAGCACTGTGCTCTGAAAATATACATGGTATAATCTTAATCTTTTGATACTTATTGAGGCCTGATTTGTGACCCAGTATGTAATGTAGTCTGGAAAATATTCCATGTGACCTTGAAAAGAACATGTATTCTGGTGCTTTAGCATGAAACGCTCTGAATATATGTTTAGTCCATCTGGTCCAGTGTGACATTCAAAGTCGTTTGTTTCCTCATTGATATTCTGCTTAGATGTTATGTCATTGCTGTAAGTGGTCTGTTACAGTCTCTTGCTATTATTGTATTATTATCAATGAGTTTCTTCATTTTTGTTATTAATTGATTTATATTTGGGTGCTCGCATGTTGGAGGCATAATATTTACAATTGTTAGATATTTTTGGCTAGATCTCTTTATTATGATATAGCAGTCTTCTTTATCTCTTGTTATAGTCCTTGGCTTAAAATCTAGTTTGTATGATATAAGTATAACTATTCCAGCTTTTTTTCTAATGCACATTAACATGATAAAATGTTCTTCATCCCTTCACTTTCAATCTTCAGGTGTTTTTAAGTCTCAAATGAGTCTTGTAGTCAGCATATAAATTGGTCTTGTTTTTTATCCAGTCTGATACATATTGTCTTTTGATTGCATCATTTAAGCCATTTACATTCAAAATGATTATTGATAGATATGAATTTAGTGCCATTATATTACCTGTAAAGTTGTTGTGTCTCTTTTCCTTTCTAGTCTTTGTTGCTTTTGGTCTTTCTTTCCCACTGAAAGAGTCCCCTTTAATATTTCTTGCAGGGTTGGTTTAGTGGTCATGAACTCCTTTAGTTTTTATTGTCTGGGAAACTCTTTATCTCTCTTTCATTCTGAATCATAGCCTTGCCGGATGAAGTATTCTTGGCTGCATATTTTTCCCATTTAGCAAGTGGAATATATCATGCAATTCTCTTCTGGTCTGCCAAGTATCTGTGGATTGATCTGCTGCTAACCTTTTTTTGTCTTCCCTTTTAGGTTAGAGATTTCTTTTCCCTTGCTGCTTTCAGGACTTTTTCCCCCTTATGTCTGTATTTTGCAAATTTTACTACAATATGTCTTGGTATTAGTCTGCTTTTGTTGATTTGATGGGAACGCCTGCTTCTCCTGGATTTGGTTGTCTGTTTCCTTCCCCAGATTAGGGAAATTTTCAGCCATAATTTGCTGAAATAAACCCTCTGCCCCCTTTTCCCTCTCTTCTTCTGGCACTTCTATGATACAAATATTATGCTTTATAGAGTCGCTGTGTTCTCAGTCTACATTCATGATCCAATATTTTTCCTTCTGTCTCTTTTCAGCTTCATTATTTTCCATAATTTTGCCTTCTGTATCACTTCCTCATTCTTTTACTTCTTCCATCCTTGTTGTCATTGCATCTGGTCAGTTTTGCATCTCAGTTATAGCATTTTTTATTTTGGCCTGACTAGTTACTTAGGTCTTTTTTTCTCTGCAGTAAGAGACTCCCTCAAGTCTTCTATGCTTTTCTCAAGCCTAGCTAGTATCTTTACGATTGTTGTTTTAAATTCTAGTTCAGCATATGGTGTGACTAGAACCCTGGCCATGACCCTTTCTTTTTCTCTCTTTTGGGATGAATTCCTCAGTCTTGGTGTTTTGTCTAGGGCTCTCCCTTCCATGTATTAGGAAATTCTGTTGTTTCCTGCTCCTGCAAGTAATGACTATATTAAGAAGAGGTCATATACTGTCCAGGGCCTGGTACTTCAAAAAGTGTTTCTTGTGTATGCAATGTGCACTCTACTATTGTGTTTTGGCTGTTCGTTTCTTCAGGTCAGTTCTCTGCAGAGTTTCTTCTTCCCTGCAGTGAGGAGTGTTTGGAACTTGTCCAGTGTGTGGTGAATTTTAACCAGCTGAGTTTTGGTCTACTCTTTAAAACAGGCTAAATTCTATTTTCCCTAGAGCTGAATCTTTGTATCATTCTATAGTCAGTAGATTTGGGGTGTGTCTGTGTGATTTTTGCTGGTCTTCTTGGGGAGGAGCTTGCTGCTTCTCTGTCAGGCACACTTGCCCTATTTAAAAAGCACCTGCAGAGCAGGGGGGTGGGGCAGGTATTAGTGTAAGTGGCTCAAGCCTTTATTGTGGGTCAGTCTGTCAGTCATAAAGGACAGGGGGAAAATATGGCGTCGGCTGACTCTCCCATTCCTGGAGAGGAGAAGTCACTCTTGCTGCAGTTCAGGAAGCTCTCATAGAAGAGCAAACAATTTCACCTCATTTGTTCCTGGCATCTTTCATTTCCTTGCCTTCACTCTGTGTCTGAGCTGTCCAACCAGTGGTGGCATGGTGCACCTGTTTTTTTGGTTTTGTTTTTTACTTAAATTCAATTAGCCAACATATAGTATATCATTAGTTTTTGAAGAAGTGTTCAATAATTCATAAGTCGTGTATAACACCCAGTGCTCATCACATCACACGCCATCTTTCTTTCTTTCTTTTTATTTTTTAAAGATTTTACTTATTTATTTGACAGACAGAGAGAGATCACAAGTAGGCAGAGAGGCGGGCAGGGTGGGGGGCGAGTAGGCTTCCTGCTGAGCAGAGAGCCCAATGCAGGGCTCAATCCTAGGATGCTGAGATTATGACCTGAGCTGCAGGCAGAAGCTTTAACCCACTGAGCCACCCAGGAGCCCCACATCACACACCATCCTTAATGCCCATCACACCATAGCCCCATCCCCCCCATCTCCCCTTCTGCAACCCTCAGCACTTTTTCCCCAGAGTAAAGAGTCTCTCACGTTTTGTCTCCCTCTCTGATTTTTTTCCCATTCAGTTTTCCCTCCCTTCCCCTATGATCCTCTGCACTATTTCCTATATTCCACATATGAGTGAAACCATTTGATAATTATCTTTCTCTGCTTGACTTATTTAACTTAGCATGATATCCTCTAGTTCCATCCATGTTTATATAAATGGTAGCTATTCATCTTTTCTGATGGTTGAGTAATATTCCATTGTATATATAAACCACATCTTTATCCATTCATCTCTTGAAGGACATCTTGACTCCTTCCACAGTTTGGATATTGTGGGCATTGTGGCTATGAACATTAGGGTGCAGGTGACCTTATGTTTCACTACATCTGTATCTTTGGGATAAATACCCAGTAGTACAATTGCAGGGTCATGGGGTAGCTCTATTTTTAACTTCTTTAGGAACCTTCATACTGTTTTCCAGGGTAGCTGTACCAGCTTGCATTCCCACCAACAGTGTAAGAGGGTTCCTCTTTCTCCACATCCTCGCCAATGTTTGTTTCCTGCCTTGTTAATTTTTGACATTCTAAGTGGTAAAGGGTGGTATCTCAATGTGGTTTTGGTTTGTATTTCCCTGATGACAAGTGATGTGGAGCATTTTTTCACGTGTCTATTGGCCATTTGTATGTCGTCTTTGGAGAAGTGTCTGTTCATGTCTTCTGCCCATTTCTTGATTGGATTATTTATATTTTGGGTGTTGAGTTTGAGAAATATTTTATAGATCTTGGATACCAGCCATTTATCTGGTATGCCATTTAAAAATATCGTTTTTGTGCTAGTACCATGCTGTCTCAATGATCACAACTTCGTAATATAGCTTGAAGTCCGGGATTGTGATGCCATTAGCTTTGGTTTAGTTTTTCAACATTCCCCCAGCAATTTGTGGTCTTTTCTGGTTCCACACAAATTTTAAGATTGTTTGTTCCAGATCTGTGCAAAGTGTAGATGGTATTTTGATAGGGATTGCGTTGAATGTATAGATTGCTCTGGGTAACATAGACATTTTAAACAATATTTGTTCTTCCAATCCGCGAGCATAGAATGTTTTTACATCTCTTTGTGTCTTCCTCAATATCTTTCATAAGGGTTCTGTAGTTTCTAGAGCACAGATCTTTAACATCTTTGGTTAGGTGTATTCCTAAATATCTTATGAGTTTTGGTGCAGTTGTAAATAAGATTGATTCCTTAATTTCCCTTTCTTCAGTCATATTGTTAATATATAGAAATGCAACTGATTTCTGTGCGTGGATTTTGTATCCCACCACATTGCTGAATTGCTGTATATGTCCTAGCAATTTTAGAGTGGAGTCTTTTGGGTTTTTCACATGAAGTATCAGTATCATGTCATCTGTGAACATTGAGAGTTTGACTTTTTCTTTGTCAATTTGAATGTTTTTTATTTCTTTTTGTTGTGTTATTGCTCAGGCTAGGACTTCTAGTACTATGTTGAAAAACAGAGGTAAGAGTAGGCATCCCTGTTGTGTTCCTGATCTTATGAGAAAAGCTCTCAGTTTTTCCTCATTGAGATGATATTCACTGTTTGCTTTTCATAGGTGGCTTTTACGATACTGAGGTACATTCCCTTTATCACTATACTCTGGAGAGTTTTAATGAAGAAAGGATGTTGTATATTGTCAAATGCTTTTTCTGCATCAGTTGAGAGGATCATGTGGTTCTTGTCTTTTCCTTTAGTAATGTGATCTATCATATTGATTGATTTGCAAATGTTGAATCACCCTTGCGTCCCAGGAATAAATCCCACTTGGTCGTGGTGAATAATCCTTCTCATATCCTGTTGCATCCTATTGGCTAGTACCTGGGTGAATATTTAGGCATCCATGTTCATCAGGATATTGGTCTGTACTTATCCTTTTTGATGGGGTCCTTGTCAGGTTTTGGGATCAGGGTAATGCTAGCCTCGCTGAACGAGTTTGGAAGTTTTCCTTCCATTCTTAATTTTTAAAACAGCTTCAGAAGAATAGGTATTCTTTCTTTTTTAAATGTTTTGTAGAATTCAAGTGGGAATCCATCTGACCCTGGACTCTTGTTTGTTGGGATGTTTTTCATTACCACTTCAATTTCCTTGCTGGTCACTTCAGATTTTCTGTTTCTTTCTGTTTCAGTTTTGGGAGTTTATAAATTTCCAGGAATGCATCCATTTCTTCCAGATTGCTTAACTTTTTGGCATATGGTTGCACGTAATATGTTCTTAAAACTGTCCGTATGTCCTTGGTATTTGTCATGATGTTTCCCCTTTCATTCATTATTTATTTTTTGGGTTCTTTGCCTTTTCTTTTTGATAAGTCTGGCCAGAAGTCTATTGATCTTATTCTTTCCAAGAAGGAGCTTCTGGTTTTGTTTATCAGTTCTACTGTTTTTTCTGGTTTCTATTTCATTTATTTCTGCTCTAATCCTTATTATTTCTCTTTTCCTGCTTAGTTTAGGCTTTATTTGCTGTTCTTTCTCCATGTCATTTATGTGTAAGGTTAGCTTGTGCATTTGAGATTTTTCTAATTTTTTGAGGGAGGCTTGGATGGCTATATACCTTCCCCTTAGGAACACCTTTGCTGTGTCCCAAAGGTTTTGAACAGTTGAATTTTTTAAAATTATGTCTTTTGTCTCCATGAATTTTTAAAAATTATTCTTTAATTTCCTGGTCGACCATTCATTCTTTAGCATCATGCTCCTTAACCTTCAAATTCCAAATTTCCTCTTGTGATTGAGTTCAAGTTTCAAAGCATTGAGGTCTGAAAATATGCACAAAATAATCCCCATCTTTTTGTATATGTTCAGACTAGATTTTTGACCCAGTATGTGATCTATTCTGAAGAAAGTTCCATGTGCATTAGAAGAGAGAGTATTCTGTTGTTTTAGGACAGAGTGTTTTGTATATATCTACAAAGTCCTTCTGGTCCAATATGTCAATCAAAACTCTTGTTTCTTTGTTGATCTTCTACTTAGATGATCTGTCCATTGTTGTAAGTGGACTGTTGAGGTCTCCTACCATTAATGTATTATTACCAATATGTTTCTTTATTTTGGTTATTAATTGGTTTATATAATTGGCTGCTCCCATGATGGGGGCATAGATATTTACAATTGCTAGATCTTCTTGTTGGATAGACCCTTTATGTATGATATTGTGTCTCTCTTCATCACTTATTACAGTCTTTGTTTTAAAAACAAAACAAACAAAAACAAATAATATTTGATATGAGGATTGCTACCCCGGCTTTCTTCTGAGGTCCATCAGCATGGTTAATGGTTCTCCACCCTCTCACTTTCATTCTGGAGGTGTCTTTAGGTCTGAGATAAGTGTCTTATAGATAGCATATGGATGGGTCTTGCTTTTTTTATCTAACCTGATACCATGTGTCTTTTGATTGGAACATTTAGCACATTTACGTTCAGAGTAACTGTTGAAAGAATTTAGTATGAATATGAATAATAAATATGAATAATAGTATGAATATGAATAATATGAATTTAGTGCTATTGTATTGCCTGTAAAGTCCCTGTTTCTGTAGATAGTCTGTTTCTGGTCTATGTCACTCTTGGGCTCTCTCTTTGCTTACAGGATCCCCCTTAATATTTCTTGCAGGGCTGGCTTGGTGGTCACATATTCTTCCAGTTTCTATCTGTCCTGGAAGCTCTTTATCTTTCCTTCTATTCTGAATGACAGCCTTGCTGGATAAAGTAGTTTTGGCTGCATGTTCTTCTCATTTAGTATCCTGAAGATATGCCAGCCCTTCTTGGCCTGCCAGGTCTTTGTGGATAGGTCAATGTTCATCTGATATTCCTCTCTCTAGAGGTTAGGAGCATCTTGTATCAAGTTGCTTTTAGGCTTTTCTCTTTGTCTCTGAAATTTGCAAAGTTCACTATTATATGTCAGGGTAGTCACCTATTTTCATTGATTATGGGAAGAGTCTTCTCTACCTCTTGGACATGAATGCTCATTTCCTTCCCCAGATTAGTAAAGTTCTCAGCTATGATTTGTTCAAATATACCTTCTGGCCCTCTTTCTCTCTTCACCCTCAGGCACACCAACAATTCTGATATTTGTACATTTTATAGCATCACTAATTTCTGAAATCTTCTCTTCATGGACTATTAGTTTTTTTCTCTTTTCCTTGACTTTCTTAATTCCCAGCAGCTTGTCTTCTAGGTCACTTATTCTCTTTTCTGCTTCATTTACCCTAGCTGTTAGAGGATCCAATTTAGACTGCATCTCATTTAGAGCATTTTTAAGTTTGGCCTGATTAGATACTCTTTCTGCACTAAGAGATTTTCTGAGTCTTTTGTGCTTTTTTAAAGCCCAGCTATTAACTTTATAATTTTTATCCTGAATTCCATCTCTGACATCCTACTTATATCCATACTGATTAGATCTATGGCAGAGAACATTACTGCTGCTTCTTTTCTTTGTTGTGAATTCCCTCTTCTAGTCATTTTGCCCAGCAAAGAATTGAGCAAATGAGCAGAGTTCAATATATCAACAATGATCTGAGCAAAATACACACTAGACAAATCTGAAGAGGTCAGAAACCAAAATAGAAACATTAAGAAAACAAAACAAAGAAAAACAAAAGGGGGGAAGAATATAATCTGACAGGGTGGACAAAACAGTTGTCCACAGGGTGGACAAAACAGACAAAATACAGTTCCTGACTGTATTTTGGTATGTGTGTTGGAAGACACTAACTCCCAAAATTGCAAAGAAGGCAAAACTTACATATATAGAAAAATATAATTGAATAGAATGAAAGGAGTCCAAAAATGAAGCATATATCTATAAAATGTAGAGGTAAAAAATAAAAGTTAAAAAGAGACTTAAAAACCAAGAGTTGATAAAATAAGAAACTAGTTAAAAAGAGAACAAAGAAAAAAAGAAAAAAAGAAATGGAAAACTGATGGGCTAAAAGATAAGAATCATGAATAAAAAAACTCGGGAAAAAAAAAACAAAAACAAAACAAAACCTCGAGTTCTTTATACTATTTTCCCCTACCAGTGGAGTTTTACAGTCTCGTGGGATCTGTAAAATTTTGTGCACCTGTTCTTCCAGTTGGTCTTCCGGGGGAGGGATCTGCTATGCTGCTTCTCAAGGTGTCTTTGCCTGGGCAGAATTGCATCACCCCTTGTAAGCCGGCCCTCTGTGTGTGTGTGTGTGTGTGTGTGTGTGTGTGTGTGTGTGTGTGTTTTCCTGAAGGTTTTCTGTGCCTCTTTAGAGGATTCAAATAAAAATGGCTGTGTCCCGGTCTTCAGCCCCGGAGCCAAAAGACTGCAGTTTCCTCCCTCCAGTAAACCCTCTGGGAAAAACAGTCTTCACTTTTGTGTGTGCCAAACTCCACAGACTCCTGCAGTGTGTTCCCACAGTGATCCTCCTGGGGTATTCCAAATGTCCTGTGTTACTGTCCTTTATAGGGTCCTGGCACTGAGAGTGGTTGGGGGATAGAGCACGTACTGCTCTGCTCCTTCCAGGCATGGAGGGCGGTTCCCATGTTTCATTTGATTGCAGGGTGCCCAGGCAGAGAGTGGTCACCCCATTGGTCCCAGCTTGAGGTTTATGGTGAACCGAGCTGAGATCTGCCTCCTGCACTCACTGACCATAACCAATTTCCCACTCCACTGCTTGGGAACTCTACCCGTTCAACCACCTCCATTAGTTCTGTGACTTCTGGGAACCTGAGACCACTCTGACCCACGTAGAATTCTGCCTGTTTCATCCTCTGAGCCCCTTTCAGGCAGGCATGTTTATCACTGGAGCAGATTTCTAATTGTTCTGATTTTCCCCTCCAGGGCTATCTTACTTTCCAGTAGCTGGCTTATGGAGGCTCCCTCCCCCCTACCCCCTCCATTTATCTTCTGATATCTTCCTTCAGATTCCTTTCTCTGTACTTCCTACCTTGCAAAAAGTGGTCGCTTTTCTATTTGTAGAGTTCCAGATATTTTTTTCTTATATCTCAGGCTGAGTTCATGGATGTTCAGAATGGTTTGATAGTTATCTAGTTAAATTCAAGGGACCAGATGAAACAAGATCCTCTACTCTTCCACCATCTTGCCTCCTCCTGCTTCTGTGTTTTATCTCAGATGCACCAATTGGTCTTCAAAACTCCAAATTTTATGAACCTATGCTGATCCTCTGGGAGAGGGTCTTGTCATGCTCTGGCTGGTACAGGTTTATACTAGTAGGGCAGTTGCCCAAATCTGCAAGGGTTTGGAGTTTATGGTAAAGTGCAGCACAAAGTCAGCTTCTGGGAGTGCCTGGGGGGGCTCAGTTGGTTAAGCATCCAACTTTTGGTTTTGGCTCCAGTCATGATATCAGCATCATGAGACTGAATCCCACATTTGGGATCTGTGTTCAGTGTGGAGTCTGCTTGAGATTCTCTCCCTCTCCCTCTGCCTCTCCCTTCACACATGCTTTCTCTCTCTCAAGTATATAAATAAAATCTTTTTTAAAAAGCCAGTTTCCAGGTTACCTTCCCTAAGCAGGTGCCTCTGCTTCTTTGCTAATTAATGGGGCCATTCAATGCTCACTGCCATGTCTTTTGTCCCCAGAGAGACAATGGCATATCCCCCAAATGCACTCCAAGAAGGGGAACTGTCTCTCCCAGTGTGACCCAGGGAATCCTCAGTCCAAGCTGTCACTCCTAAGCTTCTGTCTTCCTTCTCCACAGGAGCACCACTATGCCTACCAGGTTCCACCCTTGGATATCATGGACTTCTAAAACTTTAGTCTTTGAGCTCCACTGCTTATAAAACTTGAGATAATCAGCCACTCTCGTTTTCCCAATCAATGGTTTTGGGAATGTGTTTTTCTCATGCAATACCCTATGTACTGCTTTCACTCTCTCTCACTCTCTCTCTCTTCTTTCTCTACAATCAAAGATCACTCCCTTATGCAGCAGCCTTGATTATTTTCTCCCCCAAATCTTGCGTCTGCACCTCCCATGTTCCACAATGTGGCCTCTCCCTCTAGTTGTGCAATTTGTTCTCTCAGTCCTAAAATTGATTTCTTGAGTGTTCAGAATGATTCGATATTTGTCTAGCTATGTTCTACAGACAAGGTAAGCATAGGGCCCCCCTATTACTCTGCCATCTTAACTCACCCAGTTCTTTATATATTTTGGATACTAAACATTTATTAGATATGTCATTTGCAAATATCTTCTCCCATTCCATAGGTTTCCTTTAGTTTTGTTGATTATTCCTTCACTCTGCAGAGCTTTTAATTTTGAAATAGTTCCAAAAGTTTATTTTTCCTTTTATTTCCCTTGCCTCAGAAAACACATCCAGAAAAATGTTGCTGTGACCAATGTGAAAGACATTACTGCCTGTGCTCTCAAATAGGGTTTTTATAGTTTCAGGTCTCACATTTAGCTCTTTAATCCATTTAGGTCTTTAATCCATTTTGAGTTTAATCCATATGTATATGGTGAAAGAAACTAGTCCGTTTTCATCTTTTTGCATGTAGCTGATCCGTTTTCCCAACATCATTTGTTGAAAAGACTGTCTTTTAGCCATTCCATTTTCCTCCCTGGTTTGTTGAAGATTAATTAACCATATAATTGTGGTTTATTTCTGGGTTTTCTATTCTGTTGTAAATGGATTTGCTTTCTTAATTTCCCTTTCTGCTCTTTCATTTTTATATTAATGATGTATAGAAACACACCAATTTTTTATATTGATTTTGTATACCACAACATTACTAAATTCCTTTTTTAGGGCTAATCATTTTACTGGTAGTCTCTAGGTTTTTCTATATATAGTATCATAACATCTGCAAAAAGTTAGTTTTTCTTCCTTACCAATTTTGATGCCTTTTATTTTTTTTAATTGATTGTTTTTGTCTGATTACTCTGTCCAGGATTTCCTTTACTGTGTAGACTAAAATTGAGAGTGGACATCCTTATCTTGTTCCTGACCTTAAAGGAAAAGTTTTCAGATATTCACTATTGACTATGAAGTTAGGTGTGAATTTGGCAGATATGGCCTTTTTTATGTTGAGGTATGTTCCTTCGATACTCATTTTTATCATGAATGTTGTTAAGTTTTGTAAAATTCTTTTTCTGCATCTATTGAGAAGATTATATGATTTTTATTTTTCATTTTGTTAATGTGGTGATCTATCCATTGATGTAAGTGGGTATTAAAGTCTCCTACTATTAGTGTATTACTCTGAATATCTCCCTTTCTGTCTGCTTCATGTCTTTAGGTTCTCCTATGTTGGATGCATAAATATTTACAATTGTTATATCCTTTTGTTAGATTGATCTTTTTAGCATTATGTACTACCATTGTCTCCTGCTGCAGTCTTTGTTGTAAAGTATATTTTGTCAGATATAAGTACTGCTACCCCAGGTTTTTTTCACCACTATTTGCACAAAAAATCTTTTTCCATCTTTGCACTATCAGTCTATATGTGTCTTTAGGTCTGAAGTGAATCTCTTTTAGGCAAAAGATAGATGGGTCTTGTTTTTTGTTTTTGTTTTTAAATCCATTCATTCATCCTATGTCTTCTGATTGGAGCACTTAGTTTATTTATATTTAAGGTAATTATTTATAGGTATGTACTTATTGCCATTTTGTTAATTACCTTTTTGTTGTTTCTGTGGTTCTTCTCTGTTCCTTTCTCCTTCTCTTGCTCTCTTCCCTTGTGACTCATTGACTTTCTTTAGTATTATGCTTGAATTGATTTCACTTTATGTTTGTATATTAGTTATAGGTGTTTGTGGTTACCATGAGGATTATATATAACATTCTGTGTATATAGTAATCCATATTATTGAGGTTTACTGAAGTTTAAACGTAGTTTAAAAGCAGTACATTTTACCCCCTCATTTATATTTTATGTTTATAATGTCATATTTTATATTTGAAAAAATCTGCATCACTTGACTAATTTTTAAAATATAATTTATTACTTTCATCTTTAACCTTTATACTAGCTTTATATGTAATTGATCTGTTACTTTTACTGTGTGTGTGCTTTTACCATTGAGATTTTTCAATTCCATAATTGTCTTACTTCTTGTTATGGCCCCCTTTTTTTATGTAAAGAAGTCTCTCTCTTTTTTAAGATTTTATTTATTTGTGTGTGTGAGAGAGAGAAAGCGCACAAGCAGGGGTAACAGCAAGCTGAGGGAGAAGCAGGCATCCAGCTGAGCAACGAACCTGATGCCGGACTCAATCCCAGGACCCTAGGATCATGACCTGAGCTGACAGCAGACACTTAACTGACTGAGCTACCCAAGTGTCCCTAAAGAGGTCTCTTCAACATTTCTTATAATTTTAGTGGTGTTGACACCTGTAGCTTTTGTTTGTCTGGGGAAACTATCCTTCAATTCTGAATAATAAACTTGTCCAGTATTATTGGATGTGGATTTTTTCATCTCCACTTTGAATTCCCTTCTGACCTACAAAGTCCCTGAGAAAAATCTGTGAATTGCCCTATGTGTATTTTTTTTATCTGTAATGTTTTCTTTTCTTTTGTTGTTTTTAAGATTTCCCATTTAAAATTTTTCACACTTTAATTATTATGTCTCTTGAGGTGGAGCTCTTTGGATTCATCACGTTTGGGGCTTTATGTGTTTCCTGGACCTGGATGTCTATGTCCTTCTCCAGGATAGGAAAATTTCAGCTGTTTTTTAAAAAAAAAAATATTTTATTTGAATTCAATTAATTAATATATAGTATGTTTTTAGTTTTAGAGGTAGAGTTCAGAGATTCGTCAGGTGCATATAACATCCAGTGCTCATTATATCACATGCCCTCCTTAATGCCCATCATCCAGTTACTCCATTCTCCTACCACTTTCCTTCCAGTAACCCTCAGTTTGTTTCCTATAGTTCAGAGTCTATGGTTTGTCTCTCTCTCTGATTTCATCTTATTTTATTTTTCCCTCCCTTCCCCTATGATCTTCTGTTTCTTAAATTCTGTATATGAGTGAAATTCTATAATTGTTTTTCTCTGATTGACTTATTTTGCTTAGCATAATACCCTCTAGTTTCATCCATATCATTGCAAATATTTTTTTTTTTTTGAAAAGTAAGATTTCACTTTTTTGATAGCTAAGTAATATTCCATTCTACTTATATACCATGTCTTTATCTATTCATCTGTTGGTGGATATCTGGGCTCTTTCCAGAGTTTGGCTATTGTGGACATTGCTGCTATAAACATTGGGGTTCATGTGTCCCTTCATATCACTATGTTTGTATCCTTTGGGTAAATATTTAGTAGTGAAATGTTGTGGGAGGTTAGCTCTATTTTTAACTTTTGAGGAACCTCCATACTGTTTTCCAGAGTGGCCATGCTAGCTTGCATTCCAACCATCAGTGTAAGAGGTTTCTTCTTTCTCCACATCCTTGCCAACTTTTGTTGTTTCCTGACTTGTTAATTTTAGCCATTCTGACTAGTGTGAGGTGATATTACATTGTGGCTTTGGTTTGTACTTCCCTGATGCTGAATGATGTTGAGCATTTTTTTCATGTGTCTGTTGGCCATTTGTATGTGTTATTTAGAGAAATATCTGTTCATATCTTCTGCCCATTTCTTTACTGGATTTTGTGTTTTTTTTCGGGGGGGTATTGAGTTTAAAAAGTTCTTTATAGATCTTGGATACTAACCCTTTATCTGATCAGACATTTGCAAATTATCTTCTCCCATCAGTTATTTTTTCTTCAAGTATGTTTTCTGCCCTGTCCTCTCTCTCTTCTCCTTCTGGGACCCCCTACAATTCAAATGTTAGTACACTTGATGTTGTCTCTGAAGTTCTTTAATCTATCTTCATATAAATATTATTTTTTTCCTGTGCTTGGTCACTACTTATTACCATCTTTTATGTTGCTCATCTATTTTTCTTCACCCTCTACTCTGGTGTTGATTCCCTCTAGTGTATTTTTAAAATTTCAGTTATTTTATTTTATTTTATTTTTTAGTTCAGACTGATTACTTTTAGTATTTTTTATATCTTTGTTGAAGTTCTCAGTGAGTTCATTCTCTCTTCTCTCAAGTCTGTTGAGTATGCTTATAATAATTACTTTGAACTATTTATCAGATGGCTTATCTCCCTTCTTTTTAGATATTTTCCTATAATTTTGTCTTGTTCTTTCATTTGGAACATATTCCTTTGTCTCCTCATTTTGTTTGATTCTGTACTTCCATGTATTAGGTATGTCAACTATATCTCCCAGTCTTGAAAGTAGTGGCTTTATATGTAAGCCATCCTGTGGTACCCAATAGGATAATTCCCTGTGGTCACCAGAACCAGGCACTCTAGAATGTCCCCTGTCTGTGCTGCATCTTTCCTTCTGTTGTGGCTTGGCTAAAACTGCTGCAGATGGGCTAATGGGCAGAGCTGGCCCTATATGCAGCCATCTGAGAGGTCTGGCTGTAACTACTGTGGGCATACTGTTGGGTGAGGCTAACTTCCCCCTTCCCTGAGGCAGGAGCTGCTCTGGAGGTGTGCTGGTCCAAGTTGGGGCTACCTTCTAGATGTGACAGAGGTGGTAGTTGATGAGGATGCCAGACATGACTGATGCTGCCAGTTGGTGTCACAGGGAAGGCACCACTTTGAAAGGTCACCTTGTAGGACAAGTGGGTGAGGTGTGGTGGGGTCTGTTAGGTAACACCAGGATGGATACAGTGGTGCTAGCAGCGAGGTAGGTGGAGGGTGTCAGAACTAGCATCTGCAAATATCTAGTCAGCTAGGTCTAAAGGAAGGTAAGAAAAGTGATGCCTTTCAGCGTTTCCATTCCTGGAGAAGGCTCCTGCAGATTCCTACTCCTCCTGCATATGTCCTAAAACTAGTCAATAAATCATACAGGTGCTTTTCAAACTGCTGTTTCTTGATGGTCTTGAGCAAAGTAATGTAGGTCACTGACTCTTTAAAAGCTAAGCCCCACTGCTTTTGAAAGCCAGATGTTATGGAACTCATCTTGTACAGGTCCCCAGGGCCAGGGTTGATCCTGATATGGGGCTTGATCCCCTTGCTCCTCCACACCTGCAATATCCTCCAGTTTGTGGGTCAACATGTCCTGGCTTTGGTTCTATAGAAAATGTGTTCTAGTCTTTTAGGTCATTTTCAGACTAAGTTACATTAAATGTGATTTTCGTCTTCTTGTGTCCATGGGAAGATGTGAGCTCAGGATCCTCCTACTCTGCCACCTTACTCTGCAGCTGTCTCTGATATTTTTGATAACTTCTTGAAAAATTTCATCATCAAATTTACACAATCTGATTTAAAATTTTTCAGAAGCAATTGATACCAACTCCTTTTTTTTTTTTTTTTTTAATGATACTAAAGGAGGGCCGCTTGGGTGGTTCAGTCAGTTAAGCATCTGCCTTTGGCTCAGGTCATAACCCCAGGGTCCTGGGATCGAGCCCTGCATTGGGCTCCTTGTTCAGCTCATGCTTCTCGCTCTCTGTTGGCTCCTCCCCCTGCTTGTATACACACTCTCTCTCTCAAATAAATAAATAAAATCTTTTTAAAAAATGAAATGATACCAAAAGATATAAGACTTGCTCCTTTCCAAGTTTTATTAATTTGTTAATTTATACTCATTAACTGCAAAATGTGCTTTTCCTGGAATTGACATGATTCCACAGAAACCCAGCTCAGGACTGATTGTGAAACAGATTTGAGGTAGTGATTTCATCAGTGGCACCACAATGCTTATGATCTGAGTCTCAGAGAATGTGCAGGTAACCACAAGCCATAATTCTGGCAATTAATTTGATGGTATTTTAAGACATAAGACTCAGAAATTGTTTTTTCTATTTCCTTTCAAGGGCTCCTTTTAAAGTTAACTGTTTGATCCTGCTTAGTGTGACTAACCAAATCTTTGCATATATTGAAATATTATTTTAGATTAAGGAACATGTACAATATAACAATTGTATGATCACAAGGAGAGTGCCATTTTCTTTCCTTTATGTGACTATAAAATTCTTTGGGCCCCAGAATCCTTAAATTCTAAGACTAGGACAATACTTGGAATATATATTTATTGAATGAATGAAAACAGAGTAAAGTCACTTATGTGTTATGATATGAAGGTTAATAGCCTAGCCATGTCTCTTTCAAAGGTCTTTACAATATTTGTGATTCTCATAACTGTGCTGATTTGAGGTAATGGCAAGTGCCAAGATATAGATTCTATTACTGTGGAATAACACATTGAAATTTATCATCCATTAACATATTTGAATTAGTTGATCTCTTTCTAGAATGAAGAAGGAATATGACTTAAGACAAATTTGACTTAGTGGAAAGGAAAAGTTTCAAAACATATCATGATGGAGAAAGAAAGTTTAACAGAATCTTATAATTGAAGAGTCTGGAAAATTAGCAGCTTATAGGAAATTAGTAAAGTGGATGACGATGGGGGCTGGAGATACACTGATGGAAAATATTCTATTATATAATATTTTGTAGTATTCTCACAGTATTATATGTCCATTAGAGGTATAAATGTAGGAAACTAAACTGTATGTATCCAGGTAGAACCAGGCAGAATGATGTTGAATAATCACCATGGAATGAGAAAGATGAGTTGAAGCTAAAGATCAAATTTGCCAGTAGGAAAATAATGCTATAGAAGACTTTCTCTCATAGTTTAAGCAATCAATGCATTTTATGATTGGGATTTATTTGTTTTTTCTTTGTTCATTTATTGAGGGAAAAAAGTATTGGGTAAAAGAAAAATAAATAGATTCTACAAAACAAAAAAGGATGGCATTCTACGTAATAATTATCATCTGAAAAAGAATCTAATGGGAAATGGCATCTCACAGGAACACAATTTTACAATAAGAGAGCAGACATCAAATGAAAGAAGTTAAATGCTTAGTACTGACACACATGAGGTAATAGAGCCATTATTGTAAGTGTTCAATGCTGACATATAAATCTTTCCATAGATGACAATACATCTTTCCACAAAGCCAGATGCTCAGTATGCAAACTACACGTTGTAAAGACAAAAGATCTCAAGATAATATCTGTTTTTAAGATATTTCACATAGATAACATTTACTGATGTATTTATATATAAATATGAACTCTGCCCTATCCAATTCCTAAATGAATCCTGAGGGTGGACAAAATTCCCACAACCACAGTGCTAGGAAGAATTGCTAGTGCTTCAATAATGCTTCTGTCTCCAAGGTCTGAGCTGAACTCAGATATACTAGAACAGGCCCCCAATGGCAAGGCAAGATGAGCAAATGAGGCGGAATACAGCTATCATGCTGTTGGAAATGATAGACTAACGAACATTGATAGTGCTTTTGGCCAGGTTCTCTGAGAGAAGAGGATCATATAGGAATTCCACTGCATGTTGTTTATTCAGGGAATGCTCTCAAGATAAAGAGCGTGAGGGAAACAAAACATAGGAGAGAATGTTGCTAAGCATTCATTGATCTCAAGTGGAATATGGCATGAGCTTGATCCCATAAGAAGCTGGAGCAGAATTCTCCAATACAAGTATCCATCCGTGATTGCAGAAATACTCTCTCCTCTATGTCTAATATAATAGCTACTATCCACATGTTGTTGCTACTTGAGAATTTAAAATATCCTAGCTAAGAAACTGAATTTAAAATTTATTCAACTTTTAAAATTTTCAGAGGTATAATTTAATGATTTGCCGGTTGCATATAACTCCCAATGCTCATTACATCAAGCGCCCTCCTTAATGCCCATCACTCAATGTCTGTTTATGTCTTCTGCTTATTTCTTGACTGGATTTTTTATTTTTTGGGTGTTGAGTTTAATAAGTTCTGTATAGATTTTGGATACTAGCCCTTTATCTGATAAGACATTTGCAAATATCTTCTCCAATTCTGTACCTTGACTTCTTTTTTTGTTTTGTTTTGTTTATGTTTTCTTTTGTTTTGTTTATGATTGGCTTTTAAAGGTGGGCTACAAAATCATTGTCGAATGCTTCCAACTTTATCTTTCCACTAAAGATAAAACTATTTTAGCAGAGACAGCTATTTCATACCAGTTTAAACTTTGTCTCCATATGGATGGAGTGGGAATTCGGCAGAGCCACCTGGAGGCCTTGTTAAAACATATATTGATGGGACCCACAATCAGTGTTTCTGATTTAGTAGATCTTAGGATGGGGCCCAAGGATTTAAACTTTACTAAACTTCCAGGTGCTGCTGTTGCTTTTCTGGTAAACCACAGATGCAAATTTTCCAAATTAGGTACAAATTACTAATATGCCAAATGGTATAGATGATTTTATAGTGGATATAAACTGAGAAATACCAGCTTGTTTTTCTTGCTGTTGGTGTTGATCTTTTCATCTTGAGAACTGAGTTTCCAAATTAAACATTTGTATGTTATATAACAGCTGTTCTCTATTAGTTTTGTTAGGTGCATTTAAGGAAAAGCTGAATAATATGAGTTTTGAACTGAACTGCTTCAAATACATATCTATTATGGGTTATGAAATTCTAATAGGATGAGTTGACTTTTAGAAGTTTCTGATGAGCACAATGGAATAAAAAAGTCAGAATCAATTCATGGTTCTCTATTGTTCTTTGAGACACTTTCTGGATCAACGACCGCATAGAGGGCATTACTTTTAAAATGGGAAAGCTGCCATCACAATAGCTCTACAGGAGATAGTATCATTGGCCATGTCAATGATCTATACAATAAAATTCTGTGGCTTATTGTGTCAGTGAGCTAAAGTGAGTGGATTATTCATATATCTAAAGCTTTTGAAATCCTATGTATTCTTTTTTTTCTTTTAAATTGAGGAGGAAGAGGAATTAATCACCAAAATATCACAGTAAAACTGTAAATTACACTGCTCTAGAAACAAGTTTAGTTATCATTTAAATTACTAATGTATTTGAAGAAGTAGAATATAGCCTGTTCTACTTATTTGAAAGAATATAGGTATGAGCAAAGTATGCTATGAACATTCTTAAGCTTATGAGTTTAATGTTACATGGGGAAACTATGACATATTCTTATCTAATATCCCCTGGAGCCATTGTCAAAAACACAGACATTAGGTTAGCTGGACCACTGGTCTAATCCTCTTGGTATTGTACAGATATTAAATAAAATGTTTTATGTGTAGTGCAATTATTCAAATTAACTTTCATTTATAATTATATGACTTTAAATAGTTTAAAAGTATATTCACATGCATGATCTCTTGTAACATAGCAACCTTGTGAGGTAGACAGAGCAATCCCATGACCAAACCAAATTTCACTTTGTGAAATAATGGAAATTCCTAATCTAAATGCTGTAAAACGGACCACCATAACCTATGCAAAAATAAAGTATCATGAGCAGTTGTAGCACTTTATGTCTTCCATCCCTACTAACAATTTGATGTTATCATGGCAGTAAAGGACCATTAAGAGCAGCCTCAGGCCTTCTTCCTTCATGTTACAGGTCTCTCTTGAACCACCTTATGTTCCTCTGATAGTTCTTTTCAACATGGTCAATGTTGCTCATAAAAAAAGTCAAGACTATAAGCCACAATACCTAGCACCTTGTTCTGGCCCTTGTGCCTGGTGCCTTTTGGTTGTTCATTTGAACATGCATTTTCTCAAGGTTGGTAATACCTACACTGGAGAATATAGTTATAAGTGATAATCACATCAACAATGGATTGATGGAAATTGTAATAAATTTACCCTAGCACCTATGTGCCTGATATCATGAAGATTGTCAGGGACAAAAGAATGAAAAGATGCATTGTGTGGCTTCAAGGAACATATTGTCTAGCATGGAGACAGGCATAAAAAGCAAAATTATATATGGATTATAACTACAGTGGAAATATATGAGAAAAGAAAGCTTGAGAGGACGAAAATATGTATTAGGTTTGCATGAGCTAGGTGAGAGTGGAAATTCAGAGAAAATGAAAGTGCACATTTTTCAGTGAAAATGTAAGGCATTTCATGACTACTCTGTGATGTGATTATTTAATAATACCCATGATATAAGCAGGCTTATGAATGTTTTGTATTTATTAAATATGCCTTATATTGATTTTAAATGTATTCTAAATGTCTCCTCAAGTGCTGGAGTCCAGCTCCAGCCCGGGGTGGGTCTCACGAAGGAAAGGACGGCGCCAGCGAGAGTGATCAGACACAGACACAGGAATAAGGTGCAAGCATCTCCCCCTAATATGCTTAGGAGGTTTTTATTTATACCTTTAGTTTACATGCTTTTTTGATTTCTCAAACCATTTTTTCATGAGGAAATGTTCCATTTTTACATACAATTCTTTTACAGTTTAGTAAGTTCGTCATAGGTGTTTTCCATTTTTAGATCATATCCCTTTGTTTTCACTTTCTTCTCCGAACAATCTTGAAACACTCCGCTTGTACCTAGTATTTTTATATGTACTAATTGTAAAGATAGATTACTATGACTATGTGCTAGACAAGGTAAGCATGTTGTGCTAGACAGGTCAAGCGTGCCACGGTTACAAGTGATCTTTGTTTAATCCTTAACTATTTTATTTTTTAGGTTGCCCTTTAACTATCTGAAGCAAGGAGAGTTCTTACAGTCATAGGTGAAAGGCTATTAAGTTTCCAAAGGTTTAATACATTTTCTTCATTCTATTCTCTGATAATAAGCATTAACCCTTATAAGCCATTTATTTTTGGCCCTTGGACAATAAGCATCAAAAAAAAACCTCAGCATTACTCATGCTCTTGGTGGTATTGCAAATCCTGGAATATTTTTCAATTTCTCTTTCCGTTCTATTTGCCATCAAGTTTTCTTTAGAACAACAGTGTACATCTACTTCAATAAGGGCGGTTTCTCTTTTGTATAATATATAGATAATTCCTGTTAATGCCAACAATAAAACGAAAGGCAGTGGTTTAAGCCAGCTTGGGATTCTCCTGATTTTCTGGAGTTTCCCTCATGCCCATACTTTGTCAGACAGCATGAGTAGCTTGGCCTGCGCCACTCAAGATCCAGTGTTTCATTCATAAAACTCTTTTAAAAAATCTAAAGTGAAATACAAGAAATGATATCTATCTTTCTCTCTATATATATGTATAATAACCTACATAATTGTACACAGTACTTTAATTTTTCTCCCAAATGGTGATTTTTTTTTTCTGATACAACTAAGATTTATTTATTTATCTTTACCTAGTATGGGACCAACATTGTTTTTTGATGATTTTTTATTCCTTTTGTAAATGAAAAATTAAAATTTCTTTTAACGGCTAGTTGCTAATATTTAAATATGCGGCCTTGTATATTAAGCTTCAATTTTATGTATTAGTTCTTTGTAAATTTCTTAAGTGTTTCCAGTAAAAGATCATTTCTTCTGTAAGTAGAATAGTTTTACTTATTCCATTTGATCTTATGCCTTTTTGCTTATCTAGCCTTTTTGAAATGGTTAATGTCTTGGCTATAATATTGAATAAAAGTGGAGAGAGTAAACACTCTTGCTTTGCTCCCAAATGAAGGCGGAAAGTTTTCTATATTAAACCTTTAAATGTGATGTGTGTAGGGTTTTTTTTTTTTCTTTTCATAAATGTCACTTCACAGACAGGATATTTATTTGTATCCCTGGTTTGCTAAGAGATTTTGCCATAAATGAATATTAATTTTTATCAAATGAATTTTCTACATCTACTGAAAAAATCATATAAATATTTTCTTTGATGTGTTATTATGGAGAATGACATTGACTGCTATTCTAATGATAAATCAACTTTGAAATCCCAGGGTAAACTTTCTTGGTCACATGTATTATTTTTTTCTTTAATATACTGCTGGGTATAATTTGCAAATATGTTATTTAGGGAGTTTGCACTATTCTTCATAGTGAATATTAGTCTTCAATTTCTTTTTTTCTCTGTTCTTTTCTTTCCTTTTCCTTTTTTTTTTTTTGGAAAAGTCCTTGTCATACTCGCTCCACTTTAAAAAGATGAAGAATTCTTTCCTGGTTCTGATTAACCAAGAGAAAAAAAAAAGAAGAGGGCGCCTGGGTGGCTCAGTGGGTTAAAGCCTCTGCCTTTAGCTCAGGTCATGATATGATCTCAGGATCCTGGGATCGAGCCCCGCATCGGGCTCTCCGCTCAGCAGGGAGCCTGCTTCCCCCTCTTTCTCTGCCTGCCTCTCTACCCACTTGTGATCTCTCTCCTCTCTGTCAAATAAATAAACAAAATCTTTAAAAAAAAGATAATGTAATATTGGCTTCATTAAATATATGATATAATTTACCTATGAAACCAGTTATGCCTGGAGTTTTCTTTCTCACAAGGGTTTTGATAACCAAATCAATATTTTTTCATTAGGCACTCATCAATAACAACCTTGCCAAGTTGCACATAAAATTAATCTTCTTATTCACCATATGTCAAGAACTACTTTAGGTCTTAGAGATGCAGCAATGAACAAAACAGACAAAAAAAAAATCTCTGACCTAAGGTAGCTTATATTATACCAAAGGAAGAGAGATAATAAACAAGTAAAATATATAATATATCATGTTATTGGTATTCAGTGCTTTAGTTAAATAAATAGCATGAAAAGGGGATAGGGAGCAATTTCAAATATAGTACTTTGGGAATTAAATATTTAAATCATGACCTAAAGAAAGTGAAAGATGCATAAGAAAATCAGATGGAAAAGTGTTCTAGGCAAAGAAAGTAATGAGGGCAAAGTCTATGGGGCAGAAGCCTGCCTCGTGTATTAAACAAATGGCAAAAATGCCAATGTAGTTGAAGGAACAGAATAAGAATATTAAGAGACACCATCAGAAAGTTACCTCTGTGTCAAGGGTTGAAGGTTATGTAGGAATATCTTTTCATTCTGGCTAGTTGGGGGAACCAATAGAGTATTTTAAACAAAGGTGCTTCATCTTTGTTCTGAGTTGATTCTACTGCCAACTGTATTGAAAACATACTGTGGAAAGTGAGGTAAGTTGTGTGTGGGGAGATGGTAATAAGAAATTTTAGATTGCTATTACAATAATTTAAGCAAAAGTGGTGGTGGCTTGAACCAGAGTAATAACAGTAGGGGTGATGAGAAGTGATTAGTTTCCAGAGTGCACATCTTTGACTCCTGGCATAGTGCATTGTGGCTGGTTGCTAGAACAGCGCTAAGGTTTCTTGTATCTTGGCCAGTTGCCCATATCTGCTATGTCTATCTTGACTAACATGAAGAAGCCATCAAGTTAAGTTCAGTAAATTAATTAACCAAAATCAATTAGAAGCATACCACATATCTGAAAACATTGGACTCTTTAAATATATATAATTAGCATTTGTCTCGTTGTACTGGCTCAGAAAAATCAAATTGGTGAAAAAATGTACACAAAAGCAAATAGAATATTATAAACAAACCACATTTATTTACCAACAACTTTAACCATTATCACTGTATGATTATTCTGCATTATTATCCTGTTTCACTCTATCCACACTCTATCCACACTATCCACACTCACTCCCTAACACACTGCCTATGCACATATTTGGACGGAATTATTTCTTTTATTAGCATTTGCGAATAATTTCAGACTTACAACAAAGTTGCAATAATTTTTTTTTTCCTGAATCATCCATGATCAGGTTACAGAAATGATGTTGTACTATGCACAGGTACGTCAGTGCTCATCTCCCACAAATAACGATTTCCTATATAACCACAACATAGCCATCAAAATCAGAAAATAAATACAAATCCTTTACCACCATCTAAGTTACATCTAAATTCCCAACCACATTTTTAATTGCAAAAAAATTCACTCAAAATCATTTATTATTACTTAGGGGTCATGTCTTTCCAATCCCTTTCCATGTGGAATAATTTCCTGATTTTTTATTGATTTTCATACCCATGACATTGTTGACAATTACAGATTAGATACCTTGTAGAAAGTCTCCTAATATGAATCTTTTTCATGTTTCCTCTGAGTAGATTCAAGCTATGTACTTTGAAAGGACTATAACAGAAACAATGTGGTGTTCTATTGCATGCAGGCTGCACATAATTTAGCTGTGTCCCCATTATAGGTGATTTTAATTTCAATTACTTGATGAAATGTTGCTTCGCTGATGTTTCCACTGCACTTTTTCTTTATATTCAACAAGCGTTTTGTGAACAGATACCTTAAGAACATGTGAGAATCTTACTAGAATCAATTATTTCTATAATGGTTGCAAAATTGTTACCTGCCAATTTCACTGTTCATTTTACATTTATTATTTAGCATTAAATCTTAAGGAAGAGCATTCTCTTTTCTGTGATTATTTATTCATCTATTTCATGTTAGTATAAATTTATGAATTACTATTTTATTTACTAGGTTATAGTCTGTTGCTATCATTATTTATTTTGATATTCAAAGCACCCCTGATTTGGGAAATAAGAGATCATCCACATTGGCTTATGTATTCTTTTGACATATCCTGACAATTCTTGGAGCACTTCTTTATTTTCAAGCAGAATGAACTATTACAGGTTAATCATATATTTCTTTAAGGAGCTCTTTTTAATGGAGAATGATATTCTGAAAGCAGAATCAGGAATTAGAAATGTATATATACACACCTCTAATCAGCATTTATATTTTAATTGTTTTTATATCTATCATCATATATTGGAAACCAGGAGCTCACACCGGTATTCATAACTCCAAGTTAACACTAAAGTATGCATTTTCAGTTTTTCCCTTTTCCATTTTTTCCATTTCCCTTCTTCAACAGGGAAAAATATATCTCCTATTATCTTCAGTATAATAACTATTGACTCAGCTGCCTATTTGTAATCAATCCCCATACCCTAGTAGGTCACTGCTATAGGCCATCTGTCTTGTGTGAACTCTACTTTCCACTGAGCTATTTCCATTCTACTCAGCTACTATGCTACAACAACTTGTCTAATCATTGCTGTGCTGTTAAGCTGCTGTTCTCTTGAAATTCTGGCTCCAACCCTGCTACATTTTCCCCAGTTGTCTTTTCGCTCAGGGTTTTGAGATGAATTTTCAAAGAAAAAGGAAAGTAAAAAAATGAAAATTTTGTTTCTGTTCTCAAACCTGGTTCTTTGGACTCATTCTTGAAAGTATGTTACACTATGCTAGAGTATCCCCTAAAAATATCACTAAAGAGTCCCATTAAAGATTTCTGCTCTCCTTTATTGTCAATAGTTTCAAAAGATAGCATGGATGAAGAAATTGCACCGATATCTATACTTTAAAAAAAAAGAATGCTATTAATTGCATTTCCCACAAGAAAGAGCAGTTGTCTGGGAATGCACATCAATTAATAACCCACTTAACCATACATTGCCAGGGGTCCAAGTCATTTGTAAATGTGCTTCTGTGGCATATACTAAATTATAAGGAAATCCTAATGTCTTGACAGCTATTTAATGTGACCTTAAAGAGTCATCATGCTATTAAATTTTTATTGATCAAGCAGGTATATCTAAAGCACTAAAAGAAAGAATATTACGTAGTGATAAAAGAAATATTTACATAGTAATTAACTCATTACTATATGTTTAAGAATCAGAAACCTTGGTCATAATAGCGTGTTGTATTTGTATCGGCTTAGATTTATTTTTTAAAATGCATCCTTTTGTGACTTCTGGGATTCTCTTGATCATATTCATCTCTTTTTCTGAAAATCTAAAAAATAGTTTTATAATAAAATAACTTTATGGCTAGGCTACAGAGCATTGGCATTTTTAAAAATATTTCAGATACTAGTCTCAAAATTTATTTAAGTCAGATATTTGTGTGGAAGTTTTTGTTTGTTTTCCTAGTTTCCAGAATATTCTATGTAAATTCCCATGAGAGACAAAGAATAGTTCAACTGAATAGTCTATACTAGTACATTTCCCTTTCTAGTCTCTCCATGCATTCTGTATAATACAACCTCACTCTACACATTCCCTGACACTGCTTTCACTAAAGTTGCAGACTATCTGATTGCATACCTATTAGACTCAGCTTGTTTTCTTCTTGCTCAAATACTCTTAGGTATACAAACCTACCAGCCTGAACTTTCTCCCTTGTCTTGCTCTTGATTGCACTCTCCTATGGTTGCTCATCTCCGACCCTTCTTCCATATTTTCCTATATAGTTACTGAATGTTGTAATTCCATAGGTTTCTGTTTTTGTCCTTGCCTCCTTCTTACTCTCCATGTTTCCCATGAGTGCCTTTATCTACTCACAGGGCACCTGATACTATATATATTTTGGAACCTCTGTACTGAAGTTTACACAATTATATCCGAAGTCTTATTGGATATATTTAATGGGATATAAGTTTGTTGAGGACCAGAACTGTGTTTAATTTTTCTTTCACATTTTCAGCACAAATCAGAGTAAATCATAGTAGATGTTTATTTATTAGCAACATTTTACATAAACAATTAAAATCATCTTTTCTAAAAACCTTGACAATTTCCAGTATTATCTTTTTCCCCAAGTCAAAAAGACCAGGTACAAAAGTATAATGGCTGCTATGGTATAATGGCTGACTTCTTCTGTTCCATTACTGTTCACATCCAACTGGTGAACAAATCCATCATTGGCTCTCTATCTTCATTGTTATAGTCTACAGCGTCTTGTGTTCTCTAACCTGATTCAATGTAATAATGTTATCTGTTCTCTCTTTCTCTAGTCCTGACTCACTCAGAAAGATTTCCAAAACTGCTGCCCTAGTTTGTGTTCTAAAAAGAAAATCTAACCATCCTCTTGCCCTACCTAAAATTTTCAAAAACTTCTTTTTGCCAGAAGGATAAGTCTAAATTTCTTATCCTTATAAAATCAAGACTATTTGTAACTTGACATCTTTGCTTTTCTGGCCTGTTCTCTCTGTGCCCTCTTTTCCTTTCTATCCTGCCCCACCAAGCCAGTTGCTCTTCTGCAGTTATGAAATACAGCCCCATATTTCTATTCACACTATTTCCTCTTCCAAAAATGTTCTTCCTCTCTTTTCTATTGAGAAATATTTCTTCATCTTTCAAGCTTTATCTCGGGTGTTTCTTTCTGATGAATTCTTTCCTGGCCTTGCTCTCTGCTGACTCTGTAGGATTTAGTGAACACCTCCTTCTTGAGTAGGAGGCCTCTCTAGCACCCAAATACTTATTTCCACTTATTTTTCACAGTTCTATCCCCCAGTATCAAATTGTGCCTTCCATGAAATTAAATGTAAATTTTTAATTTTTTTATTTTTTTACTTCAAATCTATCCCAGTATCATGAACTGGTGTTATTTGGTGCTCAATGAATATCTGTTGAAAGAATTTAAAAAATAAAGGAAAAAAAGAAGAAAGGGAGAGAGATAGAGAAAGAATGGTTTGACTCTATAGCTTACCTTTAGTAAAGGTACCCAGGGTACCCAAGATAAGCTAGTTTCCTGAATAAGATATAGATTTCTGAAGATTTGATAGTTTTCTAATAGCAACTGAATTGTCCAGCCACAGTGATGATACCAGAGTAGGATATCTTTGTATAGGATGTACAGAACTTAGTGTTTAAAGAGGTAGACTTAGAAAAAATAAAGAAAAAAGAAAATAAAGAGGTAGACTTAGGAGTCAAACCACATAAGTCTTAACTATAGCTCCATTATTTACCAGTTTAGTAAGCTTAGCCCTGATGATAAATTTCTCATATGTTAAATGAAGATAAAATGAATATCTATCCTAAAGGTAATAAAAAATGTAATTGGTTAAGTTCTGCAAAGAACCAAGCTGTAATATCAACAGAAAAACAAAGAAAATTGGAAAGCATTATAAAAGTGATTGAAATAAAATTATTAAATGAACCATTTTCCATATCCATTTTTATAAATGAAAAACATACTTCATTTAAGCAGTTCATTGTTATGCAGCTAAAAGCTACTAATTTCCTATCTGACCATATGACAATGTCAATCATCCATATCTTTTCTGTCCATAAAAAGATATTATGACCTATGTTTTATTGTTTAAGTCTGATTCTAAGGTACTAAATTAAAAACCTATTTTAAGAACAAATATTTTAATAAAATTATAAGAAAAATAACACTTTAGTTGGCTTTAAATTAGTTCAACAACTACAAAAGTTAATTCTTCAAAGAAAGATTTTAGTAGGAATTATTCCATAAATTTACATTAGATTAAGCTTTGGTGGGCGGGGGGTTGGTTAAATAGGTGATGGATATTAAAGAAGGCACTGTAATGAGCAGTGGATGTTGTATGTAAGGGATGAATCACTAAATTTTAGTTCTGAAACTAATATTGCATGTATGTTAACAAACTGGAATTTATTTTTTTATTTATTATTTTTTCAATTAATTTTATTTTTTCAGTGTTCCAAGATTCATTGTTCATATACCACACCCAGTGCTCCATGCAATACATGTCCTCCTCAATACCCACCACCAGGTTCACCCAAACCTCCACCCCCACCCCAACAAAACGCTCAGTCTGTTGCTCAGAGTCCACAGTCTCTCATGGTTCATCTCCCCCCCAATTTCCCCCAATTCACCCTTCCTTTCCTTCTCACAATGTCCTCCATGTTTTCCCCTATGCTTCACACATAAGTGAAACCATGTGATAACTGACTCTCTCTGCTTGACTTATTTCACTCAGCATAATCTCCTCCAGTCTCGGCCAAGTTGATACAAAAGTTGGGTATTCATCCTTTCTGATGGAGGCCTAATATTCCATTGTATATATGGACCATATCTTCTTTATCCATTCATCTGTTGAAGGGCATCTTAGCTCTTTCCACATTTGGCAATTGTGGCCATTGCTGCTATGAACATTGGGGTACATGTGACCCTTCTTTGTACTGCATCTGCATCTTTGGGGTAAATACCCAGTAGTGCAATGGCAGGGTCATAGGGTAACTCTATTTTTAATTTCTTCAGGAATCTCCGCACTGTTTTCCAAAGTGGCTGCACCAACTTGCATTCCCACCAACAGTGGAAAAGGGTTCCCCTTTCTCCACATCTTCTCCAACATTTGTTGTTTCCTGTCTTGTTGATTTGGGCCATTCTAACTGATGTAAGGTGGTATCTCAATGTGGTTTTGATTTGAATCTCCCTGATGGCT
Source organism: Potos flavus (assembly GCA_028534135.1). NCBI lineage: Eukaryota > Metazoa > Chordata > Mammalia > Carnivora > Procyonidae > Potos > Potos flavus. Next base: position 94,126,901 of record CM052897.1, read on the forward strand.
AATGATGATGAACGTTTTTTCATGTGTCTGTTAGCCATTTGTATGTCTTCTTTGGAGAAGTCTGTTCTTGTCTCCTGCCCATTTTTGGACGGGATTATCTGTTTTTTTGAGTGTTGAGTTTGAGGAGTTCTTTATAGATCTTAGATAGCAGACTTTTGTCTGTGGTGTCATTTGTGAATATCTTCTCCCATTCCGTGGGTTGCCTGTTTGTTTGTTGACTGATTCTTTGCTGTGCAGAATCTTTTAATCTTGATAAAGTTCCAAAAGTTCATTTTGGCTTTTGTTTCCTTTGCCTTTGGAGACATGTCTTGAGACATGTCTTGAAAGAAGTTGCTGTGGCCGATATTGAAGAGGTGGCCTATGTTCTCCTCTAGGATATTGATAGATTCCTGCCTCACTTTGAGGTCTTTCATCCATTTCGAGTTTATCTTTGTGTATGGTGTAAGAGAATGGTCAAGTTTCATTCTTCTATATATAGCTGTCCAATTTGCCAGCATCATTTATTGAAAGGACTGTCTTTTTTCCACTGGATATATTTTCCTGCTTTGTCAAAGATTATTTGACCATAGAGTTGCGGGTCCATATCTGGACTCTCTATTCTGTTCCACTGGTCTATGTGTCTGTTTTCGTGCCAGTACCATGCTGTCTTGGTGATCACAGCCTTGTAGTAAAGCTTGAAATCAGGCAACGTGATGCCCCAGCTTTGTTTTTCTTTTTCAAAATTTTCTTAGCAACTGGGGATCTTTCCTGGTTCCATACAAATTTTAAGATTGATTGTTCCAGCCCTTTGAAAAATGCCAGTGGAATTTTGATCAGGATGGCATTGAAAGTATAGATTGCTCTGGGCAGTATATACATTTTAACAACGTTTATTTTTCTGATCCGTGAGCATGAAATGCTTTTCTACCTTTTTGTGTCTTCTTCAATTTCTTTCACGAGTGTTCCGTAGTTCCTCGAGTACAAAGTAAAGGTAACTCCTTTACCTCTTTGGTTAGGTTTATTCCCAGGTTTCTTAAGGTTCCTGGTGCTATAGTAAATGGAATTGATTCCCTAATTTCCATTTCCATATTTTCATTGTTAGTGTATAAGAAAGCCACTGATTTCTGTGCATTGATTTTGTATCCTGCCACATTACTGAATTGCTGTATGAGTTCTAGTAGTTTGAGGGTGGAGTCTTTTGGGTTTTCCATATAAAGTATCATATCATCTGGCAAGAGAGAGATTTTCATTTCTTCTTGGCCAATTTGAATATCTTTTGTTTCTTTTGTCTGATTGCTGTTGCTAGGACTTCTAGTATTATGTCAAACAAGAGTGGCATGAGTGGGCATCCTTGTCGTGTTCCTGATCTCAATGGAAAAGCTGTCGGCTTTTCTCCATTGAGAATGATATTTGCTGTGGGCTTGTCATAGATAGATTTTATAAGTTGAGGAATGTCCCTTCTATCCCTATACTTTGAAGAGTTTTAATCAGGAACGAATGCTGTATTTTGTCAAATGCTTTTTCCACGTCAATTGAGAGGCCCATGTGGTTCTTCTCTCTTCTCTTATTGATTTGTGCTATCCCATTGATTGATTTGCGAATGTTGAACCTCCCTTGCATCCCAGGGATAAATCCCACCTGGTCGTGATGAATAATCCTTTTTTAATTTAATTTAATTTAATTTAATTTAATTTTATTTTATTTTATTTATTTATTTGTCAGAGAGAGAGAGAGCACGAGCAGGCAGAGTGGCAGGCAGAGGCAGAGGGAGAAGCAGGCTCTCCTCAAAGCAAGGAGCCCGATGCAGGACTCGACCCCAGGACTCTGGGATCATGACCTGAGCCGAAGGCAGCTGCTTAACCAACTGAGCCACCCAGGTGTCCCGATGAATAATCCTTTTAATGTGCTGTTGGATCCTATTAGCTAGGATCTTGTTGAGAATCTTGACATCCATATTCATCAGGGATATTGGTCTGAAATTCTCCTTTTTGATGGGGTTTTTGCCTGGTTTGCGGATCAAGGTAATGCTGGTTTCTTAGAAAGAGTTTGGAAGGTTTCCTTCTATTTCTAGGTTTTGAAACAGTTTCAGGAGAATAGGTATTATTTCTTCCTTGAATGTTTGGTAGAATTCCCCAGGGAGTCCGTCAGGTCCTGGACTCTTGTTTTTTGGGAGGTTTTTGATCACTGCTTCAATCTCATTCCAAGATATTGGTCTATTCAAGTTGTCAATTTCTTCCTGTTTCAGTCTTGGAAGTTTATAGGTTTCCAAGAATGCATCCATTTCTTCTAGGTTACTTAACTTATTGTCATATAGCTGTTGATAATAATTTCTGTTGATTGTTTCTATTTCCTTGGTGTTAGTCGTGATCTCTCCTCTTTCATTCATAATTTTGTTAATTTGGGTCCTCTCTCTTTTCTTTTGGATTAGTTTGGCCTGTGGCTTATCGATCTTGTTGATTCTTTCAAAAAACCAACTTCTGGTTTCGTCGATGCTTTCTACTGTTTCTCTAGTTTGTAACTCATTGATCTCAGCTCTAATCTTGATTCTTTCCCTTCTTGTGCATGGGGTTGGCTTAATTTGTGGTTGATTTACCAGTTCTTTAAGGTGTAAAGAGAGCTGGTGTATTTGGGATTCTTCAATTTTTTTGAGTGAGGCTTGGATGGCTATGTATTTCCCCCTTAGGGCCGCCTTTGCCATATCCCATAGGTTTTGGACCAACGTGTCTTCATTCTCATTGGTTTCCATGAATTGTTTAAGTTCTTCTTTGATTTCCTGGTTGATCCGAACATTCTTGAGCAGGTTGGTCTTTAGCCTCCGAGTGTTTGAATGCCTTGCAAACTTTTTCTTGTAGTTGAGTTCCAGTTTCAGACCACAGTCTGAGAATATGCAGGGAATCATCTCAATCGTTTGGTGTCAGTGGAGTCCTAATTTGTGCCCCAGTATGTGGTCTATTCTGGAGAAATTTCCATATGGGCTCAAGAAGAATGAGTATTCTGTTGATTTAGGGTGGAATATTCTTTATATATCTATGAGGTCCATTTGGTCAAGTGCATCATTCAAAGCTCTTGTTTCTTTATTGATTTTCTGTTTGGATGATCTGTCCGTTACTGAGAGTGGTGTGTTAAGATCTCCTACAGTTAATGTATTCATGTAAATATGACTTTTTATTTTGATTAACAGTTGGCTTATGTAGTTGGCTGTCCTATATTGGGGGCATAAATATTTACAATTGTTAGATCTTCTTGGAGGATAGACCCTTTAAGAATGATGTAGTGTCTTTCTGTATCTCTGACTATAGTCTTTAGCTTAAAATCTAATTTATCTGATATGAGAATCGTTACCCCAGCTTTCTTTTGAGGCCGGTTGGCATGCAAGATGATTCTCCATCCCTTCACTTTCAATCTGAATGTATCTTTAGGTTCCAAATGTGTCTCTTCTATACAGCATATGGACAGGTCCTGTTGTTTTATCCAGAATGCAACCTTGTGCCATTTTATGGGAGCATTTAGGCTGTTCACTTTGAGAGTGATTACTGAAAGATAAGTTTTTATTGACATCATGTTGCCTCTGAAGTCCTTGTTTCTATAGATTGAAAATTTTCTGTTCTGTGTCACTCATGGGTTCTTTCTTCTTTTATAGACTGCCTCTTAATATTTCCTGTAGTGCTGTCTTGGTGGTCATATACTCTTTTAATCCTTGCCGGTCTTGGAAGCTCTTTCCCTTTCCATTCATTCTGAATGTCAGTCTTGCTGGATAAAGTATTCTTTGCTCTGTGTTCTTCTCATTTAGTGCCCTGAATATATCATGCCAGCCCTTTCTGGCCCGCCAGGTTTCTGTGGATAGGTCTGACATTATTCTGATGGTCCTTCCTCTGTATGTAATGAATCTCTTCCCCCTAGCTGCCATCAGGACCTCTTGTCTAAAATTATAATTCACAAATCTCACAATTATGTGTCTGGGTGTCTTTCTGGACTCGATCTTGGTGGGTGTCCTTTCTGCCTCTAGGACACAAACACTTGTTACATTCCCCAGATTGGAGAAATTTTCATCCAGAATTTGTTCAGCTATATCTTCTAGTCTTCTGTCTTTCTCCACCCCCTCAGAGATTCTAATAATTCTGATATTGGAACGTTTCATGGCATCATTTATTTCCCTAAGTCTGTTCTCATGGTTCCTAAACAGTTTGTTCCAGCCCTCGTCCTGACCTTTCTTCTCTACCAACTTGTCCTCTAGATCACTAATTCTGTCCTCTGTCTCAGTTACCCTAGCTGTTAGACTATTTAGATTAGATTGGATCTCACTGATAGCATTTTTAACATCTGCCATATTGGGTCTCAGTTCTGCCCTTAGAAATTCTATGTTGTCACTAATGTTTTTCTCCATCCTAGCCATTGCTTGGATAATTGTTACCCTGAATTCCTCTCCGACATACTGTTTATGTCCATATCCAATAGTTCTGAGGGAGAGGGCACAGTCTCTGGGTTTTTCCTCTCTTGGGTGTTCCTCCTCCTAGTCATTTTTTTTCCCCTAGTCATTTTGATGGGAAGTGGTTGAGGGGATGTATAGCTGAATGTATCACCCACAATCCAGGCAAGGTGCACCCTGGAAGGTTTCAGAGCAATTGGAATTCAACACCAAAAAGAAAGAAAAAAGATAAAAGGAGAGAGAGAGAAAGAGAAAAAAAGAAATCCCAGCCAAAATGAGCCCCCAAATCAGATTTATAAGGTATATAAACAAACACAAACAAACATACAGATCGACAAAAGTAATTGACAGGAAATAAAAGAACCTAGTCGGAATGAATCCCAAGAATAATATTTATATAATACCAGAACAAAAACAAATACACAGAAACACTGACAAAGGGATAAGATGGGAGGGTGGTTATAAATCCTTGATGCAGGTGAGGAAGATTATTTGATTTTCCAGGGTGTATCGTTGTATTAAGCCCCTAGTTGTAATGTTAGGTAGTTTAAAAAAAAATTAAAAGACCAAGAATTGTGAGAATGAATCAAAAAAAAAAAAAAAAGGAAAGGAAAGAAAAAACTCGTGTCTATGAAATATACAGGTTTTCGGGCATTATTGGGAGCTTAATATATTTTAAATATATTTAATATATTTTTCCCCTGATGTTGGGGTTTTACAGTTTTATGGGGATCCTGTGGTTATTGTCCTTTTGCTTTTGGCTTGTCTTCTGGGGGAGGGGCTTGCCGCTTTGTTTTCCAGTCAATCTTGCTTGGGTTGTGTTGCCCTGCTGGCTATCACGGGGTTTGGGCTCTGTGGAAACCTGTTTTTCAGGCTTTTGCTCTCTGGAGGTTTTTGTTCTTTTGTGGCTTTTTGTGGCTTTTTGGAGGGTCTGAGCAAAGAATCTGCCCGTACCCAGACCTCTGCCTCTGAGAGAAGCCTCAGTCTGCTCCCCTCTGGGTGGTCCAGAACACACAGACTTCCCCTCTGCAAACTCCACTGCACACTGCAGCCTCCCAAAGGTGGTGCGTCCCCAGCCACCATCCCAGTGGTCCCACGAGGCTCCCGCTTGCCTCTGCACCCCAGTGCCACTAAAGCTCCAAAGCGATATTGGTCTGGGAAACTTGCTTCCAGTGCTGCCGTTGCCAGGGACTGCTCTCTGGGCTCCCAGCCCACCAGGAGTATGCTCAAATTCCTGCCTGAGATTGGGCTGTGTTCTCTCAGGTGCTGGCTGAGAGTGCCCAGACCCTGCAGCAGGAGGCAGAAGGCCGAGGTCCTAGAGACAACCAGCTAGGGCTCACACCAGGCTCTCTTAGGCACTTGGGGGAGTGCAGCCAGCCCACGCAGTGGTGCATGCAGAGGAAAGCTTTAGGCTCATGGACCACACCAGGCTCTCTAAGGCGCTTGTGGGAGTGTGCCCAGCCCACAAAGTGGTGCAAGTAGGGGAAAGTTGCAGGCTCATGGACCATGGACTGGACACCCCACCAGTCTCTGACGTGGGTGGTCGCCCATGGTGGTGTCCTTCCTGGGAACGTGGGCTTAGGCTCGTGCCCATGACTACCCACTTCCACTAGTTACTCCTTAAGGTCTTTTGCTCTTTTTGAGTGTTTTTAAGCAGACTCTAAGTTAATGCTGGTCCCCAACCACAGGGCACTTTCATTTGGGGTATTACTTTCCTTGGGTCGCTTCTGGTGGCTCCCTCCCCCTTCTGTTTATCCTCCGATATAGGTTCTAGTGTTCCTACTCCACTTTACCTCTCCACTGCTGCCTTCTGCTCCTGTAGAGATCCAGAAGTGAATAATCTTACTTCTGAGGCTGATTGCATGGGTGTTCAGAGTGTTCTGGTAGATATCCAGCTCACTTTAGGGGACCAATTGGAACAGGGTCTCCTACTTCTCTGCCGTCTTGCCCCTCCTCCAACTAACTGGAATTTAAATAAAAACTTGAAACAAAAAAAGGTAAAAAAAAAAAAATTAAATTAAATTAAGCTTTGCAATTGATTATAATTCCCATTTCTTTAATAGGAAGGAGAACTATTATTTGTGATATGAACTTCAGAATACTAACTTCATTAGTAATGAAATTAGTGTTTCCTTTCTAATAGCAAGAATTCCAAAATTTCCAGAATTTCTACTTACTATTGTTCCATCCCTAATTGAGTGTTAGGGAAAATTATAAAAATGATGACATACTTGAGGAACAGATTCATATATACCTACAAATGTTGGTTCCCATTGATCACATTCCTATGCAATTAATAGATCAATATTACCTGTGGTTTGTTTTTCCCTTAATAGTATGACTAAAGAATAAAATTTTTTACCAGTAGCAACCCTCAATTTTATTGATGATTAATTAGTGTGTACATTCTGATTTGCACTATAGAACATTATATAACTGTTAAGAAGTTTTTGTTTTTTTTAAGGATACAAATTTAAATGAACACTACCCTTCTCTACCATACTGACCAGATAATACAAATGTCACCAAATAGCTTCTTCTGTAGGGGCCAAGGGCAGTTTCACCCAAGATGGGCCACTTTGGCATGAACATTATTTTCAGTGAAAAGTAAGCAAAATCCAACAGATGCAGGAAAAACCCTCTTCCTGGTCCTCAACTGCTTAAATTTACATTGGAAGAGAGCCACAGAGACTCACTTTTACCTAAGAAATTTACCTGCATAACAGGGCAACCTTAGTTTTTCAAAGCATCTCCTTTCACCTTCCTGCTAATGGCCTTCCTCCCCTGTGTATCCTCAGACCCTACTCCTCTCTTTAGTTCATACACACTTCATGTTGCCTCATTGTCTTTGGAATTTCATGTCTGTGTAGATTCCCCATACATATGTCTGCCTATTAAATTTGATTTTCTCCTGTTACTCTGTCTCATGCCAATTTAATCCCAAGTCCAGCTAGAAGGACCTTGTAAGGCAAAGGAGGGTCTTCCTCCCTAACAGCTGATATAATTGGTCAGATATTTTAACTCACTAGACACTCTCACCGTAGACACTGCTGCAGCTGAGAGATCCTTGTAACATCTGACAAGTAGTGCATAGAAGGTGAGATTTCTTACCATCTCAGCCTCCTAGAATATCTTTAGAGTCTGATGGAGTGAGAATCGTCTATTTTTCTTTCTATATTTAGATTAGCAGGAGAAAATATCTGTAGAATTATTTCCTTGGCCTACTGACTTTTTAGTTGAATTTGTAGAGTACTCTGGTTATTGATCCATTTCCTCCCAGGTATGGTTTTTGTTTTCTTCTGTCTGTGTCATTTGGTGTACACATGCTATAAAGTTTGCTGTTAAGGGGCATCTTGGACACCAAAGCTGCAAAACTGGTAGGCATGGGTAGAGTACTTAAAAGATGTCAGAGCATTTGTCAACTCAAGAAGACTCCCATAAGTTCATCGCAAAATAGGTTAGAGTTACACTAAGTCCTCCATCAACGTCAGCAAAATTTCCATGCTGTAAAACAACCCTGGGCACATCCCTCCTAGGAATCAGTGTGGCTCCAAAAGACCCAAGGCATAGTCGATGCTGTTAATATGCATATATTTTCTTATTGTCTTGTTCTATGTACCAAGAGTTTTGCTTTGTAACCAGTGAGGACATTCTCTTTGGTCTCCATCATCCAGAGGGTGCATTTACCTGGGTGCACTTTGGTAGCTAGTTGAACAGTCTGGGGTTCCAGCTCTGACTCTCCCTATCTTTTATTCTCTGTGTCTGGCCTTGTGAGGTCTCAGGGGTGTTTGCACCCCTTTGTCTCCCCTTTGAGATGATCCAGCCCAGGGGAACCTTCATCATTTCAAACTTTGCTTCTTATTAGGGCTGGAAAGTTCCATTCCAATATCACCTACCCAGTGTCACTGATTACCAGGACTGGAGGCATCTCACAATTTTGTGGGAGACTAGAGACACTTTTTTTCACCACACCATCCTTACTGCATGTACAACTAAGGGTTTTGCTTTCTTAGACTGATTTTGGGAGCAAACTTTTGTTTCATGGGGCTATATTACCTATGGCCTTTATGGATGCATCTTTCATCTCTGGTTAAGCCATTAAGGCTTATTTATTTGAGTTGCTATTAGATCCTACTTGTAAATGGTCAGATAATATATCATTTAAATTGGCTACATTTGGAAGAAAAATATTCTTTGTAGAGAGCTTTCAACTATCTTATTAGTATAATGGCTTGTCTTAGGACTCCCTTGACAAAATAAAATCACAGAAATTAGACTTAATACTTAAAAATTAATGTATACACCTAAAGTATGTTTCCCTTAAAATCTAGCCTTATCTGCTTATTTTAATTTACCTTTCCCCATAAGATTTGCAGGAAGCACTCAGGCCTAATCTCTAGGTTCAAAGTGTACAGGTTGCTCATGTAAATGCTAAAAGCTAGGAAATAAATTTAACAAAAGCATCTGAGAATGACAATGAGATTTGCTTTGTTGTTACCTTCCAGGGGTTGATAATCTGTCTCTTCCAGCTTCAGGCATTCTTATGCAATATCTTTTGCAGCTCAAAAGCATCTGAGAATGACAATGAGATTTGCTTTGTTGTTACCTTCCAGGGGTTGATAATCTGTCTCTTCCAGCTTCAGGCATTCTTATTCAATATCTTTTGCAGGTTTATCCTAGAATCCCCACTGCAAAAAATTTCATGTCTCCTGGACAGCAGCAAAATCTTTTAAGTTATAAAGCCTTTTTACCTCCCCTTTGAAAAGATCTTACTAAATTTAGAGATCAAAAAGATTAATGACTATTCACAAACCCCTTTCACACTGATACAAGACCAAAAGTTTAGCTTAGGCCCTCCTTCAAATGATCTGCAAAAAGCCAATATTCAGAGACTAATAGAAGCCTAGGTTGAATTGTGTACCCAGAAACAAAGCTTTTGTTGAAAAGCTTTATACAGATTTTACAAAGATAAAAATCTTTTGATTGCAATTTAGGTAAAATCTCCCTAATATAAAGAAGAAAATTTAGTTTAAAAAGCAGGCCAGTCTCTTGATATTCAGGCTGTAATCTAGTTCCTTTTGGAATTAAAAACAACTGTCTTACAAATCTGTACAAAACTAGAAATGCAACTCTAGAAACATGTCAAAGCCCACTTATTTACCAATCCCAAACCTCATCTATTCTTGTTTGTTGATATTATGAAGGATTGGATATTAAAAAAAAAATTATCTTATACTTGAGAAAAATAAAGGTAAATTTTAAACCACAATTACCCTGAAACTCGGGAAAACAAAAACAAAATTATTCTTTCTGTCCCTTGAAATTATAGATTATGTCCTTAAAATATAAACACAGCCCACAATTGCCTGCAACTGAAGAAATACAATGGAAAAAAGAGGTTTTAAAAAATATATATAAATTAATTCTCTCTCCTTCTCCTTCTGTCCCTCTCAAATAAGTAAATAAAATCTTTAAAAAAAAAAAAGCTAAATTTTTTATCTTGATGAAGTCCCAAAACTCATTTTCGCTTTTGTTTCTTTTGTCTTTGGAGACATGTCTTGAAAGAAGTTCCTGTGGCCAGTGTTGAAGAGGTTACTGCCTATGTTCTCCTCTAGGATTTTGAAAGATTTCTGCCTCACATTGAGTCTTTCATCCATTTCGAGTTTATCTTTGTGTATGGTGTGAGAGAATGGTCAAGTTTCATTCTTCTACATATAGCTGTTCAATTTTCTCAGCACCATTTATTGAAGAGACTGTCTTTTTTCCACTGGATATTTTTTCCTGCTTTGTCGAAGATTATTTGACCATAGAACTGTGGATCCATATCTGGACTCTCTACTCTGTTCCACTGGTCTATATGTCTGTTTTTGTGCCAGTACCATACTGTCTTGGTGATCACAGCTTTGTAGTAAAGCTTGAAATTAGGCAATGTGATGCCCCCAGCTTTGTTTTTCTTTTTCAACATTTCTTTAGCACTTGGGGGTCTGGTTCCATACACATTTTAGGAGAGTTTGTTCCAGCACTTTGAAAAATGCCAGTGGAATTTTGATCGGGATGGCATTGAAAGTGTAGATTGCTCCGGGCAGTATATACATTTTAACAATGGGACTTCATCAAGATTAAAAGCTTCTGCACAACAAAGGAAACAGTCAACAAAACAAACAGGCAACCCACGGAATGGGAGAAGATATTCGCAAGGGACACTACAGACAAAGGTCTGATGGCTAAGATCTATAAAGAACTCCTCAAACTCAACACTCAAAAAACAGATAGTCACATCAAAAAATGGGCAGAAGACATGAGCAGACATCTTTCCAAAGAAGATATACAAATGGCTAACAGACACATGATAAAATGTTCATCGTCATTAGCCATCAGGGAAATTCAAATCAAAACCACATTGAGATATCACCTTACACCAGTTAGAATGACCAAAATTAACAAGACAAGAAACAACAAGTGTTGGAGAGGATGTGGAAAAAGAGGAACACTCTTATGCTGTTGGTGGGAACACAAGTTGGTGCAGCCACTTTAGAAAACAGTGTGGAGATTCCTTTAGAAATTAAAAATAGAGCTACCCTATGACTCTGCAATTACACTACTGGGTATTTACCCCAAAGATACAGATGCAGAGAAAAGAAGGGCCATATATACCCCAATGTTCATAGCAGCAATGGCCACAATTGCCAAACTGTGGAAAAAGCCAAGATGCCCTTCAACAGACAAATGGATAAAGAAGATATGGTCCATATATACAATGGAATATTACAACTCCATCAGAAAGGATGAATATCCAACTTCTGTATCAACTTGAACTGGAGAGGTTTGGAAGATATGCTGAGTGAAATAAGTCAAGCAGAGAAAATCAATTATCATATGGTCTCACTTACATGTAGAGCATAAGGAATAACATGGAGGACATTAGGAGAAGGAAAGGAAAGTAAATTGGAGGGAATCAGAGGGGGAGACAAACCATGAGAGACAAACCATGAGACTCTGAGGAAAAAAACTGAGGGTTTTAGAAAGGAGGGGAGTGGGGAGATGGGTTAGCCTGGTGGTGGGTATTAAGGAGGGCTCATATCGCATGGAGCACTGGGTGTGGTACATAAACAGTGAATCTTGGAACACTGAAAAAAAATTTAAAAAAGTCAGCCAAAGGGTTTACAAAATAAAAGTTGCAAAATATGACACCATATACATACCAAAAACGTGAGGGGAGAAGAGTAAAATAAAATTAAAAAAAAAAAAAAAGAAAATAATAAAAGAAAAGAAAAAAAGAAAAAAAGCTAAATTTGTACACAACAGTGTGTGTAGCCTTCTGTATTTGCCTTTAAAATATTTTACTGTCATTTTGGTTAAATGGATAAATAAATATTTTATAATGGTTTGTGATCCTATTTAATCAAGTTTTTAAATCTTCTGATATTTTTGATGTATTTCCCAAAACTTAATTCTAAAATCAATATTTGGCTGTAATCTAAGTGAGATGTTCCAGAGAGCTCATGAACATTTCAAAGATTTTGTAAGAAATTAAATAAATTAAACTTATTTGATAGGTTGAATTAGATGGGATGCATTGTCAAATAAGTGATACTACACCTTGTTAGACTATATTTGTATAGATGGTAAGTAGATTAAATGTTCTAAAATTGTATAAGACCTTTAGAAATCTGATGTCCTGATATGTTATTATCTTGAGGTGTTGTGTGTCATAGAAATAACCACCTACCCATAATAATTGCATCATAATGGACTCGAATCACATTTTCAACCATGGCCATTTTTAAGTCTTTTCATTTACAGTTACTGTTTTATACCAATGCTATTAAAAATGTGTTTCCTCTTTAGTGAGACACATAGAAAAACTCTTAAATCCTGAAGATCATGAAACTGAATTAGGTACAAATTTCCAAAGCTAGTGGGGAAAAAAAAAATGACTTAAACAAAACAAAAATTGGGGGACTGAATGAACTGAGAAAGATCATTATAATTTTTATGACTTTGTTTAAAACATTGCTGACTTTTAAAAATGTTTTGTTATTCCAGACCTAAGGAAATCTCTTCTCATAAGCTAATTGACTTAGAGCAATTTGATAAATTATACTGTTATAAATCAAAACATTTATCTTTTCTCCCTACCTGAACCCTCCACAATTCAAAAACTCTGTGAGTATTAAATTATGACCAGATAGATTTAAGAAACTAAGATTGACTTTATGGAGCAAATAGAGCTGCTTGGCAATGTTGCCCTGAAACCTTGCTTACAGAGTTTCCAGCAGCCTTACCAGGTAAGTAAAGAAAATCATTTCCTGGCAAGTGCAAGAATTTCAGGATATTTTGAGGACCTCAAGGAGAGAGAAATTCACCCAAATCTGCAGGTATGGCAAGCAGAGTCTGGTAAAGTATTCAGCGCAAGTTTGGCTTGGTTTCTGGCCTTGAGAGACTATTAAAATTTCAATCCAGAAATTCCTTATGAAAAAAGTTCCAGCAAAGCAGATCTAAAAGAACCTACAAGGCCAATTCATTCTTGCTGTGCTTATGTAAATAATTAGGTCAAGTTGTTAAAATTAGTTATTTTGCAAACAAATGTTAATTTAGCCATCTTTGAGGGTGATGATAGAGAGACAGAGAGAAATGTTTCAATAACACACCTGAGCAAATGTTAGATTCTAATACTGTTTATTGTAAACACGACTAGATTCTGATTTTTTTCTAGTGCCTGGCTGCAACTCTCCAAACAAACTTTGTAAAATTTTTCTCCCACCTTTCTGAGTTAGGTTCATTTGAGAACTAAAACTGCCCTGTTCCTGAAGCCCTGAAAACTAAATGTGAATAACTTGATGTAAACTTTAGAGAAATCACCACAGCAGTTCCTATATAGACAATCATCATGCCTATTTCTCTATGGTCTGTTCAAAGACCACTAGAAATATTTGAACCACAAACCAAGAAAATTTGTTAAGCTGTCACTGCCTGCTCTCACTGTATCTCAAGTTGCTTCAAGCTTGACATCAGGAAATCTCCACTGACTGTCCTCAAAACTCAGGAACTGATTGTTATTTTAACCTAATCATTAGCCATTGTTTTTCTTTCATTTCTGTAGAAATGCCTCTTGTTTAATTGCTAATTTCTCGAAGCACAAGCCTAACTTTGAAAACACATCTGCATCACCACCTCCTGAAATGACTAACTGAACTGATATATTGTCAGGACAAAGACTGGTTCAGTGAAATGGAATAATTTACCAGCTCAACTTTTAATGTGTGAAACTTGAGGGAAATTTCAGAGGTGGGAACTATAGGGGTGAAGGGCAGGCTGTAGGGGCCACGGGTAGGCTGCCCTAAGATGGGCCACTTTGGCATGAACATTATTTTCAGTGAAAAGTTATCAAAATCCAACAGATGCAGGAAAAGCCCTCTTCCTGGTCCCCAACTGCCTAAATTTACATCGAAATAGAGAGCCTGTACCAGGAAGAGAGCCACAAAGAGATATTCACTTTTACCTAAGAAACTTACTTGCATAACAGGGCAACCTTAGTTTTTCAAAACATCTCCTTTCACCTTCCTGCTAATGGCCTTCCTCCCCTGTGTATCCTCAGACCCTACCCCTGTCTTTAGTTCATACACACTTCATGTCGCCTCATTGTCTTTGGAATTTCGTGTCTGTGTGGATTCCCCGTACACATGTCTGCCTATTAAATTAGATTTCCTTCTGTTACTCTGTCTCATGTCAATTTAAATCCAAGTCCAGCTAGAGCAGAAGAAGGTCTTCCTCTCTGATACTGCCTTTGGCTAATTTCTTTGTGTCATGTAGTTTGTTAAGCCACATATTCTCTTAATAGAAACATGTCTTTTTTTTTAAGATTTATTTATTTATTTTTAAGGTTTTATTTATTTATTTGAAAGAGAGAGAATGAGAGAGAGAGCACGAGAAGGGGGAGGGTCCGGAGAAGCAGAATCCCTGCTGAGAAGGGAGCCTGATGCGGGACTTGATCCTAGGACTCCAAGATCATGACCTGAGCTGAAGGCAGTCACTTAACTGACTGAGCCATCCAGTCGCCCAAGATTTGTTTATTTTAGAGAAAGAGAGAGACTGAGTTGAGAAGAGTGGCAGAGGAGGAGGGAAAGGGAGGGAGAGACTGTCAAGCAGACTCCCTGATGACTGTGGAGCCCAACTCAGGGCTCAGTTTTGCAATGACCTGAGCCATGATCATGACCTGAGCCAAAATCAAGAGTCGGACCTTAACTGACTGAGCCACCCAAGTGTCCCAGAAACATGTCTTTAATGTCAATAAGTGTATTCTGCAACTGCTGAATAAATGCTCAGCCAATAGGAAGAAGTCCAAGCTCCTCTCCTTAGTCTCACTCCTGCCTTTTCCTTTCCTGCCTCATTTAGTCATATTTTCAGTTTCTGAGGTTTTTTCAAACTGTCCCATTTCATCCTTGAACAGCTACCATTTCTTGAAACATTTACCAATTTATCTTAGGAAGAACAATAGCCTAGAGAAGTTCATCACAGAGCAATTTATGGATAAAGATATACAGGGAAAACTGCCTCAAGTTACTTCTTACCTGGCACTAAATTTGCAAGTCTTTCACTATGTTAGAGATTTTGAGAGGTTCACATTAAAGAAGTTTAACTTTGCAAAGTTTTCTAATATTTTAATTAATTTTTGTAACATATATTATTATGCATATATTTTGAGAAACGGTAGCGCAACTGAGATGCCTGCATTTTTATTTTACCTCATTCACATACTGCCAGAAACCCCTGGTTGAAGAGAAAGCATGATTTAAATATGGAAGCTTCTATATTTCAAAGTAATAATTCAATGACAAAGTCAATAGATTATCTCTCTGACAAATGGGCACCTTTAAAACAAGATATTGCTCCATTTTAGAGTTAACTTGTCTTCTTACCTTAATCATTCTGAATGAATTAAAGGACTGCAGAAAGTGTACCAATGTGTTTTAAGAAGTGTTTTTATAATTTTAGAATACATTGTCACAAATCTGTTTTATCAATTCCCTCAAAAAGAAAGAAAGAAAATAAAGGCTTTACTGGATAAATGGATAAGTACACGAACATGTACACACATGCAAACTAGGAAAATCAATCAAACACAATTTCCCTACTTGCAAGAACAACAACAACAACAAAAACAGAAAGTTGAATATTTATGTGGGTTTATTTTGAAAACATTTCATTTCAATTTTCCATTTCAGATGACCTATCACAAAAGAAAAGTAAAAGGATAGTATTGTCTTTGTCATTTCCATCCCATTTTAAATGAGCTAACTAAAGCATTTGCCAACAATTGATGTAACTCTGCTTCCATTCACAATGTTCCCACTATTTATAAGGGCAACACATATAGAAATGGGCTGAAGGAGACATCACATAAGCACAGGAAATAATTATTCAGTAGGAAAGGCTGAAGGAAAAGTTGTTTTAGTTTTGTTTTGTCTATCTTCCTTGGTGTTCCTTAAGGTTTTTGGAAACAGCAGTAATGAGTGAACTAGACTGGGAATTGCAGGATAGCTATTGTTTACATACTGTTGGCACTAAATGTGGCTCACAACAGACTTACTTTTAAAAACAGAGGTTACATCATCCTGAGTGAGTATAGTTTGCAAAAAAAAATTGTGTCTTTCAAAATTATGGATTCTACTCATTTTGTTTGTGTATGTAAATTAGCATAAGGAAGAAAAATTTCATCGGATAACAAGGTAGGAATTTTTTGGGTGAGCTTGGTGATGGGTATTGAGGAGGGCACGTATTGCATGGAGCACTGGGTGTGGTGCATGAAAAATGAATCTTGGAACACTGAAAAAAATTAAATTAAATTAAAAAAAAAAGAAGGTAGGAATTTTAAGCCTGGGTTTTAACAATAGTCTCAGGGGAAATTAAAAGATACTTATATATGGTAATACTTTTAATATAAAATCTCTGTCACCTGAACAAGAAGAATTGACTATATTTTCACATACCTAATCTGGTACTCAGTCACAATAAGGCATAAATGGCCTCCTTAATGTGAAGCTAATAAACACTGGAAAGATCTCTGCATCAAGGTCAAGAGTGTACACCCCTAACCACAGGACATAACCTGTATCTCAATGTCATTCTCTGTCAGGTATTGCAACATAGGGCATAGAATCCTATCTTGGAGTCATTTGGCCCTAGGTTTGCATCTTAGCTCTGCACCTACCAATTTTCGAAAAGCAAACCTTGCATCCCAGGGATAAATCCCACCTGGTCTGTGGAAAGAGCTCAGATGCCCTTCAACAGATGAATGGATAAAGAAGATGTGGTTCATATACACAATGGAATAGTACTCAGTCATCAGAAAGAATGAATACCCAACTTTTGCATCAACATGGACGGGACTGGAGGAGATTATGCTAAGTGAAATAAGTCAAGGAGAGAAAGTCATATGGTTTCACTGATTTGTGGAACATAAGGAAAAGCATGGAGGACATTAAGAGAAGGGAGGGAAAAATGAATGGGGGTGGGGGACTCAGAGTGGGAGACGAACCATGAAAGACTATGGAGTCCGGGAAATAAACTTAGGGTTTTAGAAGGGGGGAGGTGGATGAGTGAACCTGGTGATGGGTATTAAGGAGGGCACATGTTGCATGGAGCACTGGATGTTATATGCAAACAATGAATCATGGAACACTACATCAGAAACTAATGTATGGTGACTAGCATAACATAATAATAAAAAAACCCACTATTAAGTCAATAAAAGAAGTCTTTAACAACTAAAACAAACAAACAAGCAAAAAACAAAAAGCAAACTTTGGTTTTCTCATCTGTAAAATGGGGGCAAGAGTATATATCTCAAAGACCTGGAATAAAAATTAAATGAAATATTGGATAAAATACTTAGGATAATGGTTGGCACATGACTAGCATGTTTTAACTTATACTGGCCACAAAACTAGGAAATTTGGCAAATAATATATTTGTTCTTGTCTAAGAATAACTATATTACAAAACTCTGAGAATTATAGTGTGAAAAATTGTATCACAATTTCTCTCCTGTACCACAGTTATGCATTTTCAAGTCATGCCAGCAGAACTTGTAAACTGTCAGTTACTATAAATTATCTCCTCAAATTCAGTTCTGTGTAAGATATTGGGCCAGACTGATCAAGTGTGTTAAAGAGAGTAAAATTGTATGTGGTCATATATATGTCACCTTTTAGATTAGGGTTTTGTTTCTCTAGAATTCTCCACTTAGGGTGTAAACGTCTCATGGAGCCAAAAATAATCAAAAATGAAACACTGACTTAAGGCATGTTTTTTACATTTCTTTTCATCATAGCATATAATCAAAATTACCACAAGACAGGACAATAAGGTTTGATGGAGGCAAGAAAATCCTGAAAGAAAAAGAATTAACAAGATAATGTAGGCTATAGGCCAAATGGGGAACATGGGGCAGCCAAAGAGGAAAGGCCCATAATAGAGAAAGGTATAAAAAAGGGGAATTGGAATGCCAAAGAAAAACCATCCCACTCCATTTAACATAGAAAAAAACTCTGAATTAAGAATAATAGGAAAGAGCAATTGAGATTTGACTATGTATGAGAGAGAGTAAAAGAGAGAGAGCATGAGAAAGAAGGAAGGAGAGAGGAAGACAGAGAAAGGGAAGGAAGGGAGAGAAAAGGGAAAGAAAAGTTTTTCAACTTATTCATTCTCTAGGACTTACTGGCATGTTATTAATATTAAACTCGGTGGAGATAACACATAATTGCATAGAATTATCTTTAAAGATTTTCTCATATTTGCTTTGTCTTACCTTGTCTTTCCTGGGCTTACATTATGAATCACCAGAAGGAAAAAAAAAAGTTATCCCAAATGGATAGCTATGTAGACTGATATAAGAAAGATGGTAGGGTTTGAAGCCAAAGGCCAAGAAAGAATTCTTGAGATGTCTTTTGTTCAAAAGGTGTTTTTTTGTTTTTGTTTTTGTTTTTTTTTTAAGCACAGGGACAGGACCCATGGGCAGAAAGAGCTGAATCAGGGTCATGAGGAGTGGCCCATTATATACTTTCAAGTTAGGAATAGTGTAAGTCTCTAAGGAATTTTGGAAGCAAGGTTTCCAGGACCTTGAGGGGGCTAGCTCTTGTTGGGAAAAGGTCATTTATTACCGTCTAATAAAACCTTAGTCATGAGACCCTTCAGATGTATATCGATGGGCCATATGCTTGGAGCATGATTGCCAACATGTATCTTAGGGGGTTAGAGATAAAGGAAGTTTCCAAAAGAATTTTTATATGTTAAAGTGGGCTTACAGGATCCTTGGGGGTGGAGGGTGAGGTTTAGGCTATGATTGCCTTTTTCCCTTAGCAAATTGTCAACATCCATCAAGGCAGTTGAGTCCCTAGAAGAATGTCACTCTGCCTGTTTCAAGGACTTGTCAATGGACTATAGGTAGTAAGGAAATTTAATACTTTTTCTTCTGCCTTGTTTCCTACATCATAGACTTGTACATCTGAAGCTGGAATTGAATCAGGATTGTGTGCTGTGATTTGGGGGGGGGGGGTTTTAAGCTTCAGATGAAGAATGGGTCTTGAACAATTTGCATTCTTTCAGTGAGAGCAGTTATAGTTTATTTTTTTTTAAAAATAAGTTATTAGGCCAATACATTTTCTATTATACAAAATCATGTTTGGTTCCCTGAATTATTCTAGAAGATACACCAGCTTGCACCTCGAGAGTGACATGGTGAAATATTTATGTTGTCACCAGATTTGATTATTAAAGTGTTTCTGCTCTTCCTGCAGGCAGGCTGTTTGTTGGTGAATAATTCTGTGTAAGTGGCAGGACTGTGGCTTGTTTCTAGCAAGGTCGCAGAAACGGACTGCAGCAGCATGAAGCTGATTTTATTTTCTGAGTTGTGCTTTGAATAGATTTTTGTTTTTCCTATGGAGCATTTATTAGGCCGACAAATTTTTTGGTGATCTTCTCCCACTGCTCAAACTCTTGCCTCTAGCTATCTTTTAAAGATTCTACAAATCTTTTGCCTCTGGGCTCTTCATGCTTGTTTGCGAGTTTCAGAAAGTTTTCCTGCAGATAATGTGTTTTCTCTGAAAATCAATGGTAGTAGGTTATTAGATAATGGCACCAAGTGGAAAAGTTCTTGTTAAGGTGAAAGTTACATCAAATAAGCAACAGGAAGCTAATTGCTTGTATCTTTAAAAATACCCTTTCTCTCATACATTACTAGTCATAGCTTATCTAGTTTTGCGTTTCTACTGTTCTTTTGAATCAAAATTAAATTTCTTCCTTATACTTAAAAGTAATGAAAAAGCGGTAGCTTTTTCTTCCCCAAACTACTTTTATTTTTTTCGGTGTTACAAGATTCATTGTTCAAAAATCAGCAGCTTTAAAATCATCTTTCCAGGAGGAGGGGCAAGATGGTGGAGGAGTAGGAGATCCTATTTCAACTGGTCCCTTGAATTGAGCTAGATATCTACCAGACACTCTGAACACCCATGAAATCAGCCTGAGATGTAAGATTATACACTTCTGGATCTCTATGGAGGGAGAGGATCATCAGTGGAGAGGTACAGAAGAGTTGGGAGTGTGCGGACAGATATCAGAGGATAAACAGAAGGGGGAGGGAGCCACTAGAAGTGAGCCATTGGAAAGTAATACACCAATGCCTGCAGTTGGGGATGAGTAATAACTTGGGAGACCAGTGGCTGGGAGTTGGGCAGGGACTGATTAACAGCACTCAAACAGAACCAAGGGACTTAAAGGACAATTGCTGGGACTGGGCAGAAGCAAATGTGGACCCAAGCCTATGGTCCCAGGACAGCCGTAGCTGGCCACCGCCCACAGCTGGTGCCTACCTGAACCTAAGTGGGCCCAGCATGGGCTCCAGTCGGTGGTCCATGAGGCTGGTGGCTGCTGCAACCACCACAGCCATCTCCACTGCCTCCACCATCGCTGGGGCTGAGCGGACCTGGAGTGGCTTGAGTGGTCCTGGAACAGCAGCTGCCGGGACCAGGTTCGCCCAGACCAGTATCACTTGTGGTTTTGGTGGCACCGGGGCACAGAGACAACCAGGGGTCTCAGGCAACCACTGAGATGGTGGCTCGGGGTGCACACTGCCTGTAGGAGTCTGCAGTGTTCAATGGAATTTGCAGAGAGGGGGAAGTCTGTGTGTTCTGGACCATTCAGAGAGGAGCAGACTGTGGCTTCCCTCTGAGGTGGAGGTCCATGTGCAGACAGTTTACATTGCTCTGATCCTCTGAAAAGGCAGGAAAAGATGCCAGAAAACAAAAACCTCCAGAGAGCAAAAGCCTAAAAAACTGGTTTCCATGGAGCCCAGCCCCTTGATACGGGCAGGCAACTCCACCCAAGCAGGATTGACTGAAAAAGAACATGGCAGTCCCCTCCTCCAGAAGACAAGCCAGAGGAAAAAGAGGACAACAACCACAGGGCCCCATAAAACCGTAAAACCCCAACATCAAGGGAAAACAATATATTAAGCCCCTGGTATTGCCTCACAGCCTGTATATTTCTTTTTTTTTTTTCTAATATTTTATTTATTTATTTGACACACAGAGAGAGACAGCAAGAGAGGGAACACAAGCAAGGGCAGAGGGAGAGGGAGAAGCAGGCTTCCTGTCCAGTAGGGAGCCCAATCTGGGGCATGATCCCAGGACCATGGGAACATGACCTGAGCCAAAGACAGACACTTAATGACTGAGCCACGCAGGCAATCCCTGTATATTTCTCAGATACAACTTTTCTTTCTTTTTTATAATTCGTTCCCATGATTATTGTTCTTTTTTTTTTACCTACTTAGCATTTCAACTAGATGCTTAATACAATATATTCCATAGTAACTTTTTAACTTGAACTTTTTCCATACATATACTTTTTTCTTTTTCTTTTTTAATATGTGTATAGATATAAGCTTCAATGTAGTCCTTTTTTCCCTATTCTATACTACCTCTTTATACAGATCAGTTTTAATTCCCTGTGTCTCTGGAAAGTTGAGTCCTCTAATAAAGATAACAAGAAACACCCAGGAAGAACTGAAATACCCTTCCTTGCCCACATTGAGGGATTATAACCACCTTCCTGCCACCCTCCCTTTTTATTTTCTGTTTTTATTTTTTTCCTTTTTCTTTTGTTGGTCTTTGTTTTTTTTTTTTGTTTGTTTGTTTGTTTTTGTATTGTATAAATCTTATTCTTGGGGTTCATTTTGGCAGGGTTTTTCTTTTTCTTTTTCTTTTTCTTTTGTCAATCTTCCTGTTTGTTTATTTTTGTTTTTGTATTGTATAAATCTTATTCTAGGGGTTTTCTTTTTTTTTTCTTTTTCTTTTGTCAGTCTTTTTGTTCATTCATGTTTTTGTACTTGATAAATCTTACTCTTGGTGCTCATTTTGGGTGGGTTTTTTTTTTTTTCTTTTTTCATTTTTCTTTCTTTTTGGTGGTGATTTCCGATTGCTCCAAAACTTTCCAGGATGCACCTTGCCTGGATTGGGGTTGATATTTTCAGCTATACAACCCCTCAACCACTTCTCACCAGAATCACAAGGAGGAACACTCAACAGAGGAAAAATTCAGAGACTGCAATCTCTGCCATAGAACTATTATATATGGAAATAAACAATATGTCAGAAGTAGAATTCAGGGTAATAGTTATCCAGATTATGGTTAGGTTGGAGAAAACCATTAGTGGCAACATAGAATCTCTAAGGGCAGAAGTGAGAGCTAATCTGGCAGAACTTAAAAATGCTATCAATGAGATCCAAACTAATTTAAATACTCTAACAGCTAGGGTATATAAGGCAGAAGATTGAATTAGTGATCCAGAAGACAAACTGATAGAAAAGAAGGACCAGGAGGAGGCCTGGAACAAACAGCTTAGAAGCCGTGAAAACAGAATTAGAGAAATAAATGATGCCATGAAACATTCCAATGTCAGAATTATTGAGGTCCCTGTGGGAGTGGAGAGAGAGAGGACTAGAAATTATAGTTGAGCAAATCATAGCTGAGAATTTCCCTAATCTGGGGAATGGAAAAAGTTGTCATGTCCTAGAGGCAGAGAGTAATCCCTAAGATCAACAAGGATAGAAGGACCACCAGACATGTGATTGTGAAATTCACGAACTGTAAAAACAGAGAAATTGCCTTAAGGGCAGCTAGGGGGAAGAGATTCCTTGTGTACGGAAGGAGGAACATCAGAATGACATGAAACCTGTCCACAGAAACCTGGCAAGCCAGAAAGGGCTGGCAAGACATATTCAGGACACTAAATGAGAAGAATATGCAGCCAAGAATACTTTATACTGCAAGGCTGACATTCAGAATGGATGGAGAGACAAAGAGCTTCTAAGAACGGCAAAGACTAAAAGAATATGTGACCACCAAGCTGACACTACAGAAATATGAAGGGGGGTTCTATAAAAGAAGAAAGACCCAAAGAGTGATATAGAACAGAAATCTACAGAGACAATCTGTAGAAACAAGGTCCTCACAGGCAACATGATGACAACAAAAACTTATCTTTCAATAATCACTCTCAATGTGAACAGCCTAAGTATTCCCATAACACTGCACAGGATTGCAGATTCGATAAGACAGGGCCCATCCATATACTGTCTACAGGAGACGCATTTTGAACCTAAAGATACATCCAGACTGAAAGTGAAGGGATGGAGAACAATCTTTCATGCCAATAGGCCTTAAAAGAAAGCTGGGGTAGTGATTCTCATGTCAGAAAAACTAGATTTTAAGATAAAGACTGTAGTCAGAGATAAAGGGTCTATCCACCGAGAAGATCTTACAATGTAAATATCTATGCCTCCAACATGGGAACAGCCAACTATATAAGCCAACTGTTAATCAAAATAAAGAGAGATATTATAAGAATACGTTAATTATAGAGATCTTAACACACCACCCTAAGTAATAGGCAGATCATCTAAGCAGTAAATCAACAAAGAAACAAGAGCTTTGAATGACACATTGGACCAGATGGACTTCATAGATATATACAGAACATTCTACCCTAAAACAACAGAATACAGCTTCTACTCGAGCGCACGTGGAACTTTCTCCAGAATAGATCATATACTGGGTCACAAATCAGTTCTCAGCTGATACCAAAAGATTGCGATTATTCCCTGCATATTCTCAGATGACAATACTTTGAAACTGGAACTCAACAACAAGTAAAAGTTTGGAAGAAATTCAAACACTTGAAAGCTAAAGGCCATCCTGCTCGAGAATGTTTGGACAAACCAGGAAATCAAAGAAGAACTTAAACAATTCATGGAAACCAATGAGAATAAAGACACATCAGTCCATAACCTATGGGATACAGCAAAGATGGTCCTAAGGGGGAAAAACATAGCCATCCAAGCCTCACTCAAAAAAGAGAAAAATCCTGAATACATAAACTCTCTTTACACCTTAAAGAACTAGAGAATCAACAACAAATTAAGCCTACCCATGCACGAGAAGGAATTAAAGATTAGAGCAGAGATGAATGAATTAGAATGAGATACAGCAGAACATGTCAACTAAAATAGAAGGTGGTTCTGTGAAAGAATTTATATGATTGATAAACCACTGGCCAGACTAATCCAAAAGAAAAGAGAAAGGATCCAAATTAATAAAATTGTAAATGAAAGAGGAGAGACCATAACTAACACCAAGGAAATAAATTTATCAGAAATTATTGTCAACAGGTATATGTCAATAAGTTAAGCAACCTAGAGGAAATGGATGCATTCCTGGAAACCTATAAACTTCTAAGACTGAAACACGAAGAAATTGACAACCTGAATAGACCAATATCTAGTAATGAGATTGAAGCAGTGATCAAAAACCTCCAAAAAACAAGAATCCAGGACCGGATGGATTCCCTGGGGAATTCTCCCAAACATTCAAAGAAGAAATAATACCTATTCTTCTGAAGCTGTTTCAAAAAATAGAAACAAAAGGAAAACTTCTAGACTCTTTCTATGAAGCCAGCATTCCCTTGATCCCCAAACCAGGCCAAGACCCAATGAAAAAGGAGAATTTCAGAACAATATCCCTAATGAATACGGAGCCAAGATTTTCAACAAGATCCTAGTTAATAGGATCTAACAGTACATTAAAAAGATTATCCACCATGACCAGATCAGACTTATCCCTGCGATGCAAGGGTGGATCAACATTAGAAAATCAAACAATGTGATAGAACAAATGAATAAGAGAAGAACCACAGGGTCTTCTCAACTGATGCAGAAAAAGCATTTGACAAAATACAGCATCTTTTCCTGATTAAAACTCTTCAGAGTATAGGGATAGAGGGAACATTCTTCAATTTCATAAAATCCATCTATGAAAAACCCACAGTGAATATCATTCTCAATGGGGAAAAGTTGAGGGCCTTCCCATTGAGATCAGGAACATGACAAGGATGCCCACTCTCACCACTGTTGTTCAACATAGTACTAGAACTTCTAGCAACAGCAATCAGACAACAAAAAGAAATAAAAGATATTCAAATAGGTAAAGAAGAAGTCAAACTCTCTTCACAGATGACATGATACTTACTGTGGGAAACCCAAAAGTTTTCACCCCCAAACTACTAGAACTCATACAGCAATTCAGTAATGTGGCAGGGTACAAAATCAATGCACAGAAATCAGTTGCTTTCTTATACACTAACAATGAAACTGTTGAAAGGGAAATTAGAGTTTCGATTCTATTTACAATAGCACCAAACCATAAGATACCTTGGAATAAGCCTAACCAAAGAAGATCCATACTCGAGACACTACAGAACACTCATGAAAGAAATTGAAGAAGACACAAAAAGATGGAAAAACATTCCATGCTCATGGATCAGAAGAATAAACAATGTTAAAATGTCTATGCTGCCCAGAGTAATCTACTTTCAATGCCATCCCAATCAAAATTCCACCAGCATTTTTCAACATGCCAGAACAAACAATCCCAAAATTTGTATGGAACCAGAAATGGCCCTTAATTGCCAAGGAAATGTTGAAAAAGAAAAACAAAGCTGGGGGCATCACATTGCCTGATTTCAAGCCTTATCATAAAGTTGTGATCACCAACATAGCATGGTTCTGGCACAAAAACAGACACATAGACCAATGGAACAGAGTAGAGAGCCCAGATATGCACCCTCAACTGTATGGTCAAATAATCTTCGAGAAAGCAAGAAAATATATCCAGTGGAAAAAACACAGTCTCTTCAATAAATGGTGCTGGGAAAATTGGACAGCTATGTATAGAAGAACAAAACTCAACCATTCTTTTATACCATACACAAAGATAAACTTGAAATGGATAAAAGACCTCAATGTGAGACAGGAACACATTAAAATCCTAGAGGAGAACATAGACAGTAACCTCTTCAACATCGGCCACAGCAACTTCTTTCAATAAACATCTCCAAAGGGAAGGAAACAAAAGTGAATATGAATGAGCTTTTGGGATTTCATCAAGATAAAAAACTTCCGCACAGCAAAGGAAACAGTCAACGAAACAAAGAGGCACCCCATGGAATGGGAGAAGATATTCTCAAATGACGTGACAGACAAAGGTCTGATATCTAAGATCTATAAAGAACTTCTCAAACTCAACAGCCAAAAACCAGATAATCTGCCTCAAAAAAGAGGCAGAAGACATGAACAGACACTTCTCCAAAGAAGACATACAAATGCCTAGCAGACAGATGAAAAAATGTTCATCATCATTAGCAGTCAAAACCATATTGAGATATCACCTTACACCAGTTAAAATAGCAAAAATTAACGAGGTAGGAAACAAATTTTGGAGAGGCTATGGAGAAAGGGCAACCCTTTTACCCTGTTGGTGGGAATGCAAGTTGGTGCAGCCACTTTGGGAAACAGTGTGGATGTTCCCCCAAAAACTAAAAAGAGAATTACCCTATGAACTGGCAAATGCAGTACTGGATATTTACCCCAAAGATACAGATGTAGTGAAAAGAAGGGCCATATGTACCCCAATGTTCATAGCAGCAATGTCCACAATAGCCAAACTGTGGAAAGAACCGAGATGCCCTTCAACAAAGGAATGGATAAAGATGTGGTCCATATATATACAATAGACTTTATTCAGCCATCAGAAAGGATGACTACTCAACTTTTGCATCAACATGGATGGGACTGGAGGAGATTATGCTAAGTGAAATAAGTCAAGCAGAGAAATTCAATTATCATATGGTTTCACTTACTTGTGGAACACAAGGAATAACATGGAAGACATTATGAGAAGGAAAGGAAAAGTGAAGGGCGGGAATTGGAGGGGGAGATGAACCATGAGCGACGGTGTACTCAGAGAAACAAACTGAGTGTTTTAAAAGGAGAGGGGTGGGAGGATGGGTGAGCCTGGTGGTGTGTATTAAGGAGGGGACATATTACATGGAGCAGTGGGTGTTATATGTAAACAATGAATCTTGGAACACTACATCAAAAACTAATGATGTATTGTAGGGTGACTAATATAACACAATAAAAAAAAATCTTTCCAATTTTTCTCTCTGCTCACATGTTTGAAGAACCATAATACTAGTGTTTGTTTGTTTCTCTGCCTTCTTTCTTATTCCCTTTGTGCCCTGTCTCTCTTTATTGACCTAGGAAGTTTACTTTTAGCTTCCTTTGGTTTTTATGTCCTCTCCAGTGGTCTCTTATTCTTACCTTCTTGTTTTCTCTCATATTTTTTAAATGTCACTTTCTTTTCTTTTCTTTTCTTTTTTAAGATTTTATTTATTTATTTGACAGAGAGAGAGATCACATGTAGGCAAAGAGGCAGGCAGAGAGAGAGGAGGAAGCAGGCTCCTTGCTGAGCAGAGAGCCCAATGCGGGGCTCGATCCCAGGACCCTGAGATCATGAACTGACCCGAAGGCAGAGGCTTAACCCACTGAGCCACCCAGGCATCCCTTAAATGTCATTTTCAAGTGTTCACTAACTTATATTAATTAAATTGATAAATTCTAACTCTAAGTTTTATTTTATATTTTATCATTTTTTGCTTTTTTAATTTCCTATCTTAGGTAACTATTTCAATCTGTATTGTATCAGTATGTTTATTTTATATTTTTCATTTACTTAATGGGACTTTCACACTACAATTGCAGTTCTCTGAAAATTTTTAGTATGATTTGGAGAACTAAGTATATGCAAATACAACTTCCAAATACAACTGATAACATAAAACAACCATATAAGGAAATTACCATGAAAATGGTATCCAGTAGAAATCCTTAAGGACATTAATGAATAGAACAAGATCATGTGCATTGTGTACATTTACATGCATAGTTGATAATTATGTATAGATAGGATATCTGTGTTTTAATCAACTATTTTTATAAACAGCAATTCATTCCTAAATGTCCTTTTAATATTTTATATAAATTACATTTTTATTGTTAGAATTTAATTTATGTAATTTTCTTCTTCAATATATGTAAATGTAAAGATCTTTCATTGATACAATTCTCATATTTCTGTGTCATTTTTAGCATCTGTAACAGAGGCTAGATAATAACTCCATTTTTTCCTCTTTTCCTGGGCCACATGTTACACTATGGTTCCTGGGTAATTGTGGTCATGCATTTGAATTCTAGGCAATGAAATATGATTAGAAGGCTATAAGCCTGATCCTCTCATCCAATAGTGAGTCTCTATTTCATTGGAGGAGGAAGTCTTTCCTCTGCTCTACAAGATCCTTCTAGCTGGACTTGGAATTAAATTGGCATGAGACAGAGTAACAGGAGAAAATCGAATTTAATAGGCAGACATATGTATGGGGAATCCACACAAACACGAAATTCCAAAGACAATGAGGCGACATGAAGTGTGTATGAACTAAAGAGAGGAGTAGGGTCTGAGGATACACAGGGGAAGAATGCCATTAGCAGGAAGGTGAAAGGAGATGTTTTGAAAAACTAAGGTTGCCCTGTTATGCAAGTAAGTTTCTTAGGTAAAAGTGAATATCTCTTTGTGGCTCTCTTCCTGGTACAGGCTCTCCATTCCGATGTAAATTTAGGCAGTTGAGGACCAGGAAGAGGGCTTTTCCTGCATCTGTTGGATTTTGATTACTTTTCACTGAAAATAATATTCATGCCAAAGTGGCCCATCTTAGGGCAGCCTACCCCTGGCCCCTACAGCCTGCCCTTCACCCCTATAGTTCCCACCTCTGAAATTTCCCTCAAGTTTCACACATTAAAAGTTGAGCTGGTAAAGTATTCCATTTCATTGAACCAGTCTTTGTCCTGACAATATGTCAGTTCAGTTAAAGTCATTTCAGGAGGTGGTGATGCCGATGCACTTCCTTCCTTCCTTCCTTCCTTCCTTCCTTCCTTCCTTCCTTCCTTCCTTCCTTCCTTCCTTCCTTCCTTCCTTCCTTCCTTCCTTCTTTCCTTCCTTTCTTTCTTTCTTTCTTTCTTTCTTTCTTTCTTTCTTTCTTTCTTTCTTTCTTTCTTTTTCTTTCTTTCTTTCTTTCTTCTTTCTTCTTTGTTTTTTCTTCTTTTGTTTAAATTCAATTAATTAACATATAGTGTATTATTTGTTTCGGGCATACAGGTCTATGATTCATCAGTCTTACATAACACCCAGCACTCACTACAACACCTACCCTCCCCAGTGTCCATCACCCAGCCACCCATCCCCCACCACCTCCCCTCCAGCAACCTTCAGTTTGTTTCCTAAGTCTCTTATGTTTTTTTTCCCTCTCTGGTTCCATCTTACTTCATTTTTTCCTCTCTTCCCCTTTGATGCCTTGTTTCCTAGATTCCAAATATCAGTGAGATCATTTGATAATTGTCTTACTTTGATTGACTTATTTCTTTTAACATAATACCCTCTAGCTCCATCCATGTGATTGCAAATGGAAAGATTTCATTTTCTGATGGCTGCATAATATTCCATTGCATATATAAACACACACACACGTATATACATACACACACACACACACACATACACACACACACACACACACAAATACCACATCTACTTTATTCATTCATCCTAGATGTGTTTTCAAAGTTAGGTCTGTGCTTCAAGAAATCAGCGATTGAACAAGAGGCATTTCTACAGAAATAAAAGAAAAACAGATAGCTAATGATTAGATCAAAATAAAAATCAATGTCTATGTGGTAAGCACATTGTTTGATTATTATATTACATATAAAATTTACATATACATTTATATATTTATTTATAAATAATCATTATTTTTACATATGTGTGCCATATTTATCATTACATACTATATATATGTGTGTGTGTGTGTATATGATCACCCAAGCATGCTCAGGAAATTCATACCATCATTATCACCAGTTTAGAAATTAAAAACTGAGGCTTACAGAAGTTAAGTAATTAGTTGAAGTTGCCATCAATACCACCAATTATGTGTTAAGTAAATAAGCAGATTCTAAAGAGTAACACAATGAAAATGAGGTGGCAAAATTTATCTCATATATATTAGAGAGGGAGAAGCCTGGATTCTCAGACAGTGAAAGAGCTTCCTCAGATCAAAGTTAACATGATGCTGCTCTGGTCACAGCACAGGTCACCTAAGAGTGTGCCAGAATGGATTGGAGAGAGCCCTGGGCTTAGAGGACATATTTGAATTATGACTTCCATTTGGTGGTTGTGTGACTGAGGATATATCTCAGTATCTGTGATTTTTGGTTTCCTTTTTTCATGAAGCAATAGAATGTACAATTACACAAATATTTTTTACTCTGAAAAGATTTTTATCTGTCTTGGCTATATTCGTTTGAAGAAATGTACAGAAATATGCAATCTTCCTAAGAAAAAATGCTTTCCAATGGGGCATTTCATGCTCCCTCCACAAATGCATGGATAATGTTATTTGAAGGTAGAATCATAGATAATATAGTGATGAAACAACATTTTTTACATTAAAAGTGTTAATGTTTGTTAAAAGAACAAAAAATATTAAACCATTAAGGAAAGTTACAAGTATTTGTGATACACATTACACATATTTTCAATAAAAATTGGCATTTTAAAAGGAAGGATCTAGTTGATTATGAAACTTATTTAAGGGCCACCTCCGTCTAGGTGAAATGGTATACCATCAAAAGTAGCTTTTTAATTACTCATGTTTTACTTTTGATGTGTCCATTTTTAGCTATAGTTTTTATCTAAAAAAGTTATAACTCAAAATAATTACTTTTCCCCCTAATACTTCCTCACTTCAAAACATTCTCCATTTGTACTAGTATCTTTGTATTCTATAGTAACTGAATGATAACACATCAGTCAACTCATTGGTTGATTTGGGTGGATGAAGTGTATCTACTTCTATTTTGGAGACATTATACATTTTATCTTTATTTACTGATAATTCACATGGCTCTAAATACTTTAAGCAGATAGGAATTTATTACTAGGCAATTTGAACAGCTACAGGATCAGGCTCCAAGCTTGGTTTACAAGAGTGGCTCCTATGAACAGGAAAGCAGCCACTGTCACTGAGGGAAGCTGCCAAGTCAGGAAGCTTCTGGTTGCAAATCTCCAATGTCTCTGCCATGATCTTTTTCTCAATATAGTTGCTTAGTGACCTTCTTTCTTTTTCTCTCCTAAGTCAGATCTGAATTCAATTCTCCTAAACATACTGATGAAATTAGAATCACAGTCAGAGAGGAAATCTGAAAAACATAACATTAACATTTTAGGCCCCGCAGGGCAATACATTAGACAAGAGTTTCACATCCTCAGTGCTATGGGCATTTTAGGCCAGATAATTCTTTGTTGAGGGGAGCTGTGCTATGCACTGTAGGATGATTAGACTATACCCACTCAGGACTCTCCCCATTGTGACAGTCAAAATATCTACAAACATTGCCAAATATCCACTGGGAGAAAAAAATCACCCCAATTGAGAACAATTAGTGCTTTGCATTCTGCAGGTCACCACACATTAGAGAGTTATAAAATCACTATTTTAAAAACACATATAGATTAGAATAAAATGTATAGAATATCTTACTATTTATACTACTAAGCTATACTATAGAAAGTACAGGTATTATAATAGGTAAGTAGAGTTTCACAATATTTTTAGTTCTGTCAATGTGTGTGTATGTGTGTTTACTAGGCTCAAAGACAAATATATTTCCTATTGTGAATATCAGTGCATTTCATATTGTGGATAGTTGTCACAAAGTTTGAAATCAACTAGTTTACAATTATTGCAAGAGAAGTAGAACAAACGAGTCTATGGTATACACAACAATACTTCTTATTCTAAATATGACCAAAAGAGATCAATTAGCATTTCTTCCACTTCTTCCACCATATCCCTATCTATATAAAATTCAGCATTATTGAACTTGCTTGTCTAATCTTTCTCTAATACTACTATACCACCCATAATCTCTTTTTTATAAAAAGATTTTATTTATTTATTTGAAAGAGAGAGAGAATGCAAAAGTGGCAGGGAGGGGCAGAGGGAGAAGCAGACTCCCTGTGGAGCAGGGGGCCCCATTTAGGGCTAGATCCTAAGGCCCTGAGCTAGAGGTAGCTGCTTAAGCAACTGAGCCACCCAGGCACTCCTACCTATAAACTCTTTTATGTGTGCTCTATGACAGAACTTTTGCCCCGTAATTTTCACAAATGTAAGTGTATTCTTCCTTAAATATTGGTAAGATTATATGTGATGACTATGATAAAAAATAAATTGCAGAGTGTCATCTTGTCCTATTCTCTTGGCTGAAAAAGAAACCATATTGTTAAAAGAAATTTAATACTTAAGACTCAAAGTTGCAGGCACCTGGGCAGCTCAGTCCTTAAGCATCTGCCTTCGGCTGGGGTCATGATCCCAGGGTCCTGGGATCGAGCCCCACATCGGGCTCCCTGCTTGGTGGGAAACCTGTTTTCCCTCTCCCACTCCCCCTGCTTGTGTTCCTGCTCTCGCTGTTTCTCTTTCTCTGTCAAATAAATAAATAAAATCTTAAAAAAAAAAAAAAAACACCTCGAAGTTGAATATTGATGGATATGCATCCAGTCACATATCTGGAAATACCTGTGGATAAGCCACAGTATGGTCAAGCTGTATAACTGTGATAAACATAGAATTGATTTTGTAGGATATACTATGGCTATTGTGCAAATATGATATAATGTTCATAGCAAAGGGTATAACTCAACAAGTTCATTAGATAGAATCCTACAGATGCTAAATATTTTTGAAATAAAGTATTTACATTAAAAATAGCCACTAATATTTTTGTGATGAAAATATTTTAATCCTTAAAGGTGTTTTGAAATTTCATATCTCTCATAGGAACCCAATGTTAAACAATGTTTGTTCATTTCAACATTTCTATCCAATGCATATTGCTTTACTTAAATTAACCAGCATTAAACTTTATAACGGAAAAATAAAACCACCATGATGCAGATTTACATAATGGTTCTCCCTTAAGGAAGCTGTTAACCTCTACGTGATTCTTTTTAAGATTCAACGATACCCTAATAATAATAAAATAGTAAAGTTCTATTTACATTATCAAGAAAAAGTCTTATAATATTATTAGCCATATTAGTTATGTATTTAATACAAAGAACACAGCTATACTAGACAATACCACATGTTAAAGAATGATGTTCTGGATGCCTATCTTTTCTGGTACTTCATTAAGTTCATTCTTTTAAAAAGAATATCTTGCTAGTGACAAAAATATGATATGAAGTCATTCTTTTAATTAATTAATACTTCTTGCTTTTTCAAATCTTGACTCTATATGACTTGCTTGTATGAAATAAATGTTAGTTCCCTATCAGCTATGTTCAACAATCCTAAAAGATTTAATGGCCCTTTCATTCTAGCATAACAGTTTCCGACTTGCATAGTTCTGTATTTAATAAATCTATTTTGCATAGCCCTCATGCTGAAGCCATGTTGACAGGATTCACTGAATTCCAGAATTTTTGATGACTGCATTTGTCACCAGATCCTAAAGTCTCACATTTTGCCAGTTCATGTGTTAGGCCTCAGGGGACTCCAGAGTTAAATAATTCAATGCCAGGACTTGCTTTATGGACATATCATCAAGTCTTGTCATGACTTTGTATCAATGGAAGCATTTTCCACAGTGTTTAACTCTCTCACCCTACCCCATGTGTTCCTTTACCACATTTTCATGTAAGTCAGGAAACATTCTGCAATCATAGGAAAAGTTTTGCTGTCAGTTGACTGAGGCAGGACTATAAATATCACCCCATAATTTCAAGTGAGAGAGATGAAATTAGAGACACTTTCCATTTTCTCTTCTCCCTCAGGGCCAGTTTTAAGCTGTATTATGAAATAAATTAGCAGCTCCCAGAATTCCACTTCTGACCCTTGCTCTGTGTCATACACACAGCAATTTCTTAAGGTTTATTTTATAGAATTCTTTAAGCAAGTTTGTGATTTGGAACAGAACACCTAACTTAACACACATTGCCCATGCATTCAAATAGTGCTGTGGCATGACTCTAGACATAGAGACTGAATAAGTAATGTTTTGTTCTTGGCTACTTTAGATCTTGTGGTAGCATAACTGATACTGCCTTCATTGTTGACTACTGTGGTTAGGTTCTTGGTACCCGTTTTATCCCACTGAATGAGATTATTGTGAATGATTGCTTGTTCTACAGGGAATGCATTAGCCTCCTACCATCCAAAATAGCTCAGGATTTTCACTTGATGATAGTAAATTCAGAAAATTAACAAACATGATGATTGATAGAGAAAATTAATATTAAAATTTCTATCACTAGTTTGGCTTGATGCAGTGCAGTTGTGTGTGATTAAAATTCCAATTCCAATTAAATCCCATCTTCTCAAAGCACCTGATATTCTAACATATCAGTAAAAGTCAATCTTATACTTGGAATAGAGAGAAGTGAGTAGCTGCGCTGAGGGTCAGTAAATTTAAATCTGGTATTTCAAATAATGAGCCACTTCATCAGAGCCTGATAATTTTTGAATATAAAGGGCTTTTCTTATTAAGGAAGGAAATCACTTATGTGTAACAACTTTACCTTATGGGGAGGCTCTGCCTAGCAGATCATTTTTTTTCTTTTTTCTTTTACACATAATTTAACTTTTTCTGGTACTGCTTTTTCACTCCTGTGAAATTATATAACTAGTTAGTTTAATCATTAAGTAATTTTTAAGGAATTAATAAACTCAAGCAAACTTCCAGACATGGCGAAAATAGGGAATAGGAAAAATGTAGCCTCTAGGCCTTCAAGATACCTGCAACCTAGTTAGGGAGGCAGATTATAAAATATAGAAAAGTTGAATAGTACACAAGTTAATTATAACATGACTGAACAGTAGGGGAATATTGCAAGGTGTTTATTAATTAAAAGACAAATTTAAAATGCCATCGGTTATTACTTTGACTCTTTTGGCGTAAATAAACAACTAAGAATAAAAGTAAAATACACTGAATGAATCATTGTATCCACCCACTTGATTCCAATGTACAGAACACAGCTATAGTAGACAAAACCACATGTTAAAGAATGATGTTCTGGGTGCTCGTTTTTTCTGGTACTCCATAACTGATGCTGTTTGTAGAATCATGACTCTAAGATCCCAGGTCTGTCAAGTTTCCCAACCAAGCTCTGTGATTGTTGTAACAAGAAGCTCTAACTGCTTGCATAAAAAAAAAATTATCATTAGAATCCAAGACCAAATTTAGAGCACTAATGTCACGATTCTTTGATGCAAGCTGTTCGATGTCAGATGTGACAGAAGAAATAGTTATTAAGCCTTTTGTAATCTGAACTTTACTTTCTGAAATTGAAGTGCAAGTATCTTAATGAAGGATCAAGGTATAATGCAACAAAACACTGTGCTTATATTTCCTGTTTAAGTGAAGTTATCAAACACTACTTGAGAATTAAGAGGTGGTACTCACTTCAGGAAGCTTTTAACAATTTAAAGCACAAAGCATTTAAAGTTATGTCTATGTGACACTAAAACATATGGTGAAAATTTCAAATAGTAATTTGGACATTCTTTACATGTCAAACAACTGGACATTTGGAAATATGATAATAAAGTTTTATTATACTTTTATATTTATTTATTATACTTTATTATACTTATATTATACTTATATATACTTATATTATTATTATTATACTTATATTACATAAGTACTTACAAAAAACTTCTCATAGTGATATTTTGGGGCATAAAAAATAGACATTAGCGCCTTTTATAACACACTTTTCTAAGTAGAAAAAACTTTCTACAAAAACAAAGTTAGATCTACACACAGTATCTTCAGATTTATATTTGTATCTTCATAAAGTATCTTCATAAATATATTTTACTTAAAATAAAGATAGCTAGAATGTAGCAGATGATATTGTCCACAATCACAGTAACAAAAATTAGAATTTCTTAGTATAAATCCTTGGAAAAGTCTCTTGTCAGTGTACATATAGAAGGTTGTGATTTTTAATTTCTTGGAGTAGGGTGGGGGTGGAATGAAAAGGAGTGATTCACAGCCCTTTAAAAAGATGTGTTTATGCTCTTTCTGCAATTCTCCACCATCACCAAAGCATGGAGAAGAGGGATCCTTTACCATTCCTACAAATGCAGCTTCTTGGAGCAAGACAGATAGTAGTGACAGGGCTCCATCAGGAAATACAAATGGGAGACCCAATCTGCCCTGGTTAACCTGATATTCTCAGGAGTTTATGCACCATTCTTAACCAAAGCAAAAGATTACCATAGATGCAGGTGGTACAAAGCTGAAAGCAGACCACTTTAAATTCCTGTGGCATTTGCTTTTTGGATGGTGTATGTTTTATTGTCTTTGCAAATAAAACACAGGTGTTCTCACACACAAAACTCCTGTTTTATTACTTCTTTCTTCAACTCCACTTGCTCTTTTATTTCTTTCTTTCATCCTCCTCTTCCTTCCCTTTTTCTGAATTTATTCTTGGTAATGGCCAGGAAAGTGAAGGGCAAAGAGAATCCTTCCAATTCCATATTTGCTTCTGAAAATGACATTTTCTTATATTTTATATATATATTTAAATAAACATATATAAAATTTAAATAAATATATAAAATATAAGAAAAATGTCATTTTCAGAAGCAAATATATATAATATATATTATTTATATATATATTTCTTATATTTTGATTTTATGTCATGTTCGTGTTTAATTTCTTGGAAACTGGCTAGTATAATATATTCCTTTTGAAGAATCCTTCGTGACACGTGGACTCAAGGGACAAGAAAATGGAAAAAAATTAGGGTGGAGGGGAAAGAGACTAAAGCTTTTCTTGCCCTAGGTATCTTTCAATTTTTACTCATCCACTAACTAAGAAAAATAAACATTTGTGTGTTTCACTTGGCCTCACAGGTGGTCTCAGAATATAAAAAGTGCCATTGCTTGTGTATTTTCTGTTTCTTATTTGATAATGTTGCCTGTGGGCTTCAGATGGCAGAGGACAGGATATCACATGTTTCCTTACATACTTTACTTTCTTAATGTTAATTTCATGTGGTTACATTATGGAATACCAAAAGTCCTAATCCATTCTGAGTGTTGGATCTCCTATAATTTCTGCATGAGGACATTTTTACATCTGCTTTACGGCTACAAGAAGCATGGTGCAAAATGCACACCCATGCTTAATGAGATGCTCTAAAGTGAATTCCCAGCTTTTTTTTTTTTTCCTAACATGCATACAAAGTTGGGAAGTTCTCTACACAATACATCATTTTGACCAAGTCCATTTTTTGATTTTTCCTAAGTAAAGCATCTACCCAGAAAAGACATTCGAATTTGAGCCAGTTGGTTCAGAGAGTGACACCAGTAGAATCAGTAACCAAGTATTTATAATTCTATAATGTAAACAAAAATATTTCATTTGTTTCCATGCCTTTCTATTTTTATTGGCATTTCTCTAGTTTAGGCAAATTCTTGTTCAAGACCACTGCAACAAACTTTCGAACTGCTCTGATGGCCTCCAATCTCATTTATTTTCAACCCATTTTCTATGCTGTTGTCAACACGAATCTTCCATATTGCAAGTATATTATCTTCAAAAAGGAGAGCAATATCTTCCCATTGTTTTAATTTTATAAAGTTTATATTTGTGACACATCTACCCTTTGCCTGATTCTTCTGCTTCATATTTGGCAAAATGCTTTTCAGTCTACATGATCCTTTTTGGTGTACCCTAGCCTCTGAATGTTCATGCTCTATCTATAACATCCACTTTCCTCAAGTTGAGTGTCCTATTTTATATGTTTCCATATCATCGCCTTCCTTTCTCTTTATAGCTCTTATCACACTTTATTGTAATTACTAACATAACTCTTGTCTTCACTAACAGAAAGCTCCTTGAAAGTAGAGACATTGCCTGCCTCCTTTGGTTTAATATCACCTCACAAAGGAAGTGGCACAGAAAAAGAATGTTAAATATTTTTGACTAAATGAATAATATGCTGGACATTCATACTGTGACTTGTTAGTTGAAAGTAACATCATATAAGGAAGTCAAATAGTCAGTTATCAGGAAGATAAAGAAGAAATTTGTATATATGTGTGTGTGTGTGTGTGTGTGTGTATATATATATACATATTTTTTTTCCCCCTTCTGAGAATCAAATTCAGACTTGAACTGGGGACTCAAGCTGAAAGGTAACCAGAAAAAAACCCTTTCTTTCTTAAACCAATCTCTAAGTAGAAATGAACTAGAATGGAATGTGCAAGGTTCATGTGTTACACATTCAAATGGATTCTTTAAGTTTAATACAAGATAATTGCTTCCCAATTTATGTTTTTTATCTTCAAACTCCTAACACCAAATGTAACTGTTTTCATAATATGTACAGCTGACTAAAGGTTTGTTAATGATTGATACAATTCGTGGCTGAGGAAATATCATTATGAGTACAATGTGAGTATGCAATGTTTTTAAGTCATAGTGTAAAGAAGAGAAAGACTTTGATCCACTGACACTGGCTCCAGAGTTTGAAAATAATGAAAATAAAGAAACTTCCATTTGTAATTGCTCTGTAAAATTTTAGTTTAAATTCTCAAGACTCTTCCCCCTCCCCAACATTCTGTGATCTGGTTAAACAAGGATGCACCTTACCCATACATTCATGCTATCAAAGATTTTATTCATGTCTTCTTTCATTGTTTCAAAACGTAAAAATTCTTATCTTTACAACTTTTTCTGAATATTAGTAGTTCAAACAATTAACCATTTTTGTTGTCCTAAATAATCCAAGTACTATTAGGGAAAAAAACCCACCATGTTTTACTGTTCCTTTCACGACAGCTCAGTTTGTAACATTTTGTTTTCTGAAAAGCCAAGATAATTTTTATAATTTACTTATTTTTATGTAATCTAAATGCACAGCATGGTAGAATAGTTTCACTAAGGAGGCTGACACTTTTAAATCACTTCTCCAAATACAATGTAGTTTTTTAATTCTAGTTATTTATTCTTGCACTCATTCATGCATGCATTGAATTATTGTTAAAATTATTTATAAATTATAAAGTATTTATAAATTATAAATTATTATAACTACTTGATTTTAACACTAATATGACTTTGGAGTTAGTGGAAAATACATACAAAAATATAGACATGGGGCACCGGGGTGGCTCTGTTAGTTAAGAATCTGCCTTCAGCTCAGGTCATGATCCAGGAGTCCTGGGATTGAGACCCACCCAGCCCACTGCTCAGTGGGGAGCCTGGTTTTCCCTTTCACCCTGATCTCCTCCATGCTTTGTCTCTCTCTCTCTCAAATAAACAAATAAAATCTTTAAAAAATTTATATAGATGGGGAAATGATGTCAGCACAATAGTGAAATAAGATATCATTTATTTTGTCCTCTTTGCCAAAAACAAGAATGAAAAGTGTGAAAAAACCTGTATGGTTACCATCAAAAGTACACATTTTTGTATTATTAAAGTTCCAACAGAAGAATGGGGGAAAAGAGAGAAAAACTTAATTTAAAAAATAATGGCAGAGAACTTCCTGAATCTAGGGAGATATTTGGATAGCTAAGATTATGAATTTCATAGGTCAACAAAAACAACAAAAATCAACTTAAAGAGACCCTCTCTAAGACAT
Source organism: Potos flavus (assembly GCA_028534135.1). Lineage (NCBI taxonomy): Eukaryota > Metazoa > Chordata > Mammalia > Carnivora > Procyonidae > Potos > Potos flavus. The sequence goes on from CM052897.1 coordinate 94,166,484, forward strand.
ATTATAATAAAAATGTCAAAAATAAAGACAAAAAGAGAATTTTAAAACCAGCAAAAGAGAAAAAGCTTATAATTTAGAAGGGAATCTCCATAACACTCTTAGAGGATTTCTCAGTAAAAACTATACAGGACAGGAGACAGTGGGATGATATATTCAAAATGCTGAAAGAAAGAAAAAAAAAAACACAACTGCCAATCTTTAGCAGGCAAAATAATCCATTAGACATGAAGAAATAAGAACTTTTTCCAAACAAACAGAAGCTGAGAAAATTCATTACCAGTAGAACTGACTTATGAGAAAAGCTAAAAGAGTTCTTCAAATAGAAATAAAAAAACACTAATTCGTAACATGAAAACATATGACAATATACAAAAGACTGATAAAGATAAGGATGTACGCAAAGTCAGAATACATTAATAATGTAATATGTTCTAGTGTTGATCACTTAAATTTAGTACAAAGGTTAAAGTACAAAAGTATTGAAAACAGCTATAGCTACAAAAATTTATTAAACACACACACACAAATTTATTAAACACAGTATAAACAGAAAATCGTGACTCAAGAACAGTAAAAGAGAAGTAAAAAGGTAGACTTTTTGTATATGATCAAAGTTATATAAGTAAAAAGACACAGCTACAAGCCTCATGGTAACCACAAAACAGAAACCTATAGTAGACTCACAAGAAAAGGGAGCAAAAACACATCACTACGGACAACTGTCAATTCACAAAGAAAGGCATCAAAAGAGGGGAAAAAATAAGAAAACTGCAAAACAACCAGAAAACAATAAGATGTTATTAATGAATTCTTACCTATCAATAATTATTACAAATGGAAATGGATTGAATTCTCTAATCAAAAGTCATGGGTAGTTGGATAGATAAAAAAAAAAAAAGAAAAATAAAAGACCCCATAAAATGCTGCCTGTGGAAAATTCAACTTAGCTTAAGGAAAACATATAAGGATATATTTCAAACTGGAGAAACAGAAAAAGATATTTGTGAAAGTGGAAGTCAAAAGAGAAAAAAATTGTAGCCATACTTATATGAGGCAAAATATACTTTAATTTAATAATGGTCACAAAAGATAAAGAAGATATACATAATGCAAAGGGGTCAATTTATCAGAAAGATATAATAAGTATAAATATATATGCACCCAATTTGGGCATATAAATATATAAAGTAAACACTAAGAGATAAGAAGGAAGAAATAGAAATGATACAATGGTAGTAGAAAACTTAAATACTGACTTTCAACAATGGATAGATCATCCAGACAGAAATCAATAAGGAAACATTGTAATTTGACCATACTTTAGACCAAATAGACTTAACAAACATACACAGAAGATTCCTTCCACAATAGCAGAATACACATTTTTTGCAAATCCATACAGAACACTCCCCAAAATAAATCCTATTCTGTCACAAAACAGTCTTAGCAAATTTAAGATGATTGAAATTATAGGAAGTACCTTTTCCAACCACAGTGGTATAAAACTAAAAATCAGTAAGAGAACAAAAACTGCACAATTCACGAATATGTGGAAATTAAGCAACACACATCCAAACACCAATGGATCAAAGAAGAAATCGAAAGAAGAATTAATGAAAGATCTATGCGTATTTTTAAAAAATGAATATTTTGTAATTATTTGGTATAGAATTTCATATACATCAATTGAAGTGTTTTTTTTTTTCTAATTGGGCTGTTCAATTCTTCTACATTCTTGTTAATTTTTGGTCTGTTTTCTCTATTAACATGGAGAGGTGTATTAAAATTTACCTCCAATGATAGACTTGTTGGTATGTCCTAGTAATTCTGTCAGGTTTTCTCTTACATGTTTTGATGCAATGTATTTGGATGCAGACATATTTAGAACTGTTACATCTTCCTGGTGAATTCTTTCTTTTATAAATATACTATGACACTCTTTATCCTTAAAAAAAAAAAAGAATTAAGGAAATACCTTAAAACAAATTTTAAATATACAACATACAAAAACCTATGAGATGTTGTAAACAGAATCTTTTTTTTAATTTAACATATCATGTGTTATTTGTTTCAGGGGTACAAGTCTGTGATTCACCAGTCTTACACAATACGCATCACTCACCATAGCACATACCCTCTTGCTTGCCCATCACCTAGCCGCCACATCCCTCCTACACCTCTCCCATCCAGCAACCCTCAGTTTTGTAAACACAATCTTAAGATGGTATTTTATAGTGCTAATATATATTAAGAAAAAAAGAAAAATTTCAAATAAACCTCCTAACTTTATACCTCCAGGAACCAGGAAAAAATAAAACAAAGGGAAGCTCAGAGTGAGCAGAAGGAAGAAAATAACAAAAACTAAAGTAGAAATAAGTGAAATAGAGACCAGGAAAAAAAAATAGAAAAGATTAACCAAACTGAGAAGTAGTTCTTTGAAATAAACAACATTAACATAACTTTCACTAGACTAAGAAAAAAAAAAAAGACTCAAATAAATAATATTATAAATAAAAGAGGAGACATTACAACTGATACTGCAGGGGCGCCTGGGTGGCTCAGTGGGTTGAAGCCTCTGCCTTTAGCTCAGATTGTGATCTCAGGGTCCTTGGATGGAGCCCCGGATCAGGCTCTCTGCTCAGCAGGGATCCTGCTTCCCCCCTCTCTCTGCCTCTCTGCCTACTTGTAATCTGCCTTCCCCCCTGCCTCCCTGCCTACTTGTAATCTCTCTCTCTGTCAAATAAATAAATAAAATCTTAAACAACAACAACAACAACAACTGATACTGCAAAACACAAAGAGCATTATAAGACACTATTATGAACAATTATACACCCGTAAAGTGGATAAACTAAAAGGTGTGAGTAAGGGTCCAGAAACATGTACCTACTGTGACTGAATTATGAAGAAATAGAAAATCTGAACAAACCAATGATGAGTTAAGAGACTGAATCACTAGTAAAAATCTCCCAAAAAAGAAAAGTCCAGGACCAGATATTTTCTCTAGCGAAGTTTACCAAATATTGAAAGAAGAAATAACAGCAATCCTTCTCAAAAGCTTCTAACAAATTAAGAAGCATGGAACACTACCAGACTCATAATATTAAATATGATTCATATGTAGTAATATAAGTCATATTACCACAAACTCACGGTCAACATACTCAATAATGAAAAGTGCAAAGCTTTTCCTCTAAGATCAGAAATAAGAGTAGGGTACTTATTCTCACCACTTCTATTCAACATGATACTAGAAATCCCAGCCAGAATGATGAAATGAAAGGCATCCAAATTCATAAAAGTAAAATTGTCTTTCAAAGATTGCTTGTTCTTATATATAAAAAATCCTAAAGACACCACCAAGAAAACTATTAGAAGTAATAAATTAGTGAACTTGTAGGATAGAAAATCAACATAGAGAAAACAGTCACATTTCTATACCCTAAAAATGAAGTATCTTAAAAAGAAATAAAGAAAACTCTTTTATTCTCAGTAACACCAAAACTAATAAAAAATTGAGAAATAAATTTAATTAAGGATGGGAAAAGTCTGTGTACTGGGAACTACAAAACTTTGGTAAAAGGAATTGAAGAAGACATAAACATTAAGAAAGATATTCTGTGTTCATGGATCAGAATTAATATTGCTAAAATGTCCATATCGAAATTCCAACGGCATTTTTTGCAGAAATGCAAATAACAATCCTAAAATTTGTGTAGTACTAGAAAAGAGTCTGAATAGCTAAAGCAATTCTGAGAAAGAAAAACAAAGTTAGAAGCGTCACATTTCCTGATTTCAACTATTCTACAAAGAAAACTATAGTATCAAAATAGTATGGTATTAACATAAATAAAGACACTTAGACCAATGAAAGAGACTCAAGAGCCCCAAAGCAGACCCTCACTTATAAGATCAAATAATATTTGACAAGAGTGGCAAAAGTATTGGATGGGATTAGGAGAATCATTTCAGTAAGTGGTGTTGGAAAAAACATTAACACATGCAAAAAAAGGAAATTTAACCCTTACGTTACATCACTTACAAAAATTAACTTTAAGTGGATTAGAGAATTAAATATGAAACTGAAAAACCCTTAGAAGAAAATATAGGGCAAATCTCCTTGATTTTAGTCTTTGCAGTGAGTTTTTGGATATGATAGCAAAAGCACAAGAAAGAAAGTCAAAAATAAATAACTGGAGGTACATCAAACTGAAAATCTACTGGATAGCAAAAGAAACAATCAGCAAAATGAAAAGTCAACCTACAGAAAGAGAGAAAATATGTGCAAATCATATATCTGCTAGAGGCTAACAACCAAAATATATAAGGAACTCATACAACTCAATAGTGGGGAAAAAAAAAAAAAAAGAAAAGAAAAAAAAAAGAAAAGAAAAAGAAAAAAATCCAGTTTGAAAATGGGCAGAGGAACTGAACGGACATTTTTCCAAAGAAGACATATAAATGGTCAATGAGTACTTGCAAAGGTGCTTGACATCATTAATTATAATGATAATTAATCCGCAAATCAAATCTAGAATGAGATTTCTTCTCATACCTATTTGAATGGTTATTGTCAAAAGACAAGAAATAAGTGTTGGCAAGGATGTGGATAAATGGAAACCATTGTGCACTGCTGGTACAGCCACTATGGAAAACATCATGGAGGTTCCTCAAAAATTAAAATAGAACCACCATATGATCTAGCAATCCTATTTCCAGGTATATATAGAAGGAAAATGAAAACAGGATCCTGCCTGTACTCCCTGCTCATTGCAGCATTATTTAAAATAGCTAAGACATGGAAACAATCTAAGTGACCATTGACAGAAGAATGGATAAAGAGAAAAAACATATATACAATGGAATATAATTCAGTCATGAGAAACGGAAATCCTGTTACTTGTAATAACATGGATTATTAAAGGCATTATGCTAAGTGAAATAACTCACACAGAGAAAGATAAATACTGTATGATCTCACTTAGATGTGGAACCTTGAAAAACCAACTCATAAAAACAATGAGTAGAATGGTGGTTACCAGGGAACAGGGTGTAGGGAAAATGGGGAGATATTGATCAAAGATTCAAACTTCCAACTTGCAGTTATAAAATGAATAAGTTCTGGGGATAGCGTGAAGCATGGTAATAATAGTTAATAATACTGTATTACATGCTGCAATGTGGCTCAGAGAGTAGATATTAAATGTTCTCACCTCAAAAATGAAATGGTAGAGAAGGGCATTATGGCGGAGAAGTAGGAGACCCTGTTACAACCGTCGCCTAAAGTGAGCTGGATATCTACCAGAACACGCTGAACACCATGAGATCAGCCTGAGAAGTAAGATTTTTCACTTCTGGGTCTCTACAGGAGCAGAAGGCAGCAGCAGAGAGGTAAAGCAGAGTGGGAACCTATATTGGAACCTATATCGGAACCTATATACACGCGAACCTATATCGGAGGATAAACAAAGGGGGAGGGAGTCCCCAGAAGTGACCCAAAGACAGTAATACCCCAAAGGAAAGTGCCCTGTGGTTGGGGACCAGCATTAACTTAGAGTCCGGTTAAAAACACTTAAAAAGAGCAAAAGACTCTAAAAAAAAAAAAAAAAAAAAAAAAAAAAAAAAAAAAAAAAAAAAGAGCAAAAGAACTTAAGGAGCAACCAGCGGAAGTGGGTGGTCATGGGCATGGGCCTAAGCCCACATTCCCAGGAAGGGCACCAACCACATCAAAGAGACACTGGCGGGGATCCAGTCCATGGTTCATGAACCTGAGCTTTCCGCCCCTTGCAACATTTAGAGGGCAGGGCGCACTCCTGCAAGCGCCTTAGAGAGCCTGGCGTGGTTCATGAGCCTGCAGCTTTTCTCTGTGTGTAGCACTCCGTGGACTGGGTGCTCTCCCGCAAGCCCCTGAGAGACCGAGTGGGAACACTAGCCGGCAGTCTCTAGGACCACGGGACGTCCGCCGCCTGCCACAGGGTCTGGGCGCTCCCAGCCTGGTGCTGGAGAGAACGCGGCTGCTTGGGGCAGGAATCTGAGTGCACCTGGCGCAGGCCTGAGCCCAGACAGCAGTTGCAGCAACGGCAGCTATAAGAAACCAGTTTCCTAGACCTCAAGGCTTTGGTCCTGCGAAGGTGCAGAGATTACTGAGCGCCTCACGGGGCCACTGAGACGGTGGCTGGGGTGCCCACGTCCTGTGGCAGGCTGCGGTGTGAGCAGAGCTTGCAGAGGAGGGACTGTATTCTGGACCACCCAGTGGGGAGCAGACTGAGGCTTCTCTGTGACACGGAGGTCTGGGTACGGGCAGACTCCTTGCTTGGACTCTTTGAAAAGGTGAAAAAACTGCAAAAGAGTGAAAACCTCCAGAGAGCAGAAGCCTGAAAAACTCTTTTCCACAGAGCCCAGCCCCTTGATTGGGGGGCAGGGCAACTCAACCCAAGCAAGATTGACTGGAAAACAATGCAACAGGCCCCTCCCCCAGAAGACAACCCAAAAACAAGAGGACAATAACCACAGGGCCCCCATAAAAATATAAAACCCCAACAGTAGGGGAAATCAATATATTAAGCTCCTAATAATACCCTAAAACCTGTATATTTCATAGATACAAGTTTTTTATTCTTTCTCTCTTTTCAATTTTTTTCTCACTCATTCTCATGTTTCTTGGTTTTTAAAAAAATTTTTTTTAAACTACTTAACATTACAGCTAGAGGCTTAATACAACATATGGAAGAGTTATAACCAACCTCCCATCTTATCCGTCTGTCAGTGTTTCTATGTATCTGCTTTTGTTCTGGTATTATATAAACCTTATTCTTGAGGTTCATTCTGACTAGGTTCCTTTATTTCTTGTCATATACTTTTGTCGGTCTTTATGTTTGTTCGTGTTTGTTTATATACCTTATAAATCTTATTTTGGGGTCCATTCTGGCTGCGATCTCTTTTTTTCTCTTTCTCTGTCTTTCTCTTCTTATCTTTATTCTTTCTTTTTGGTGGTGAATTCCAATTGCTCCAAAACCTTCCAGGGTGCACCGTGCCTGGATCGTGGGTGATATATTCAGCTATACATCCTCTCATCCACCTCTCATCAAAATGACTAGGAGGAGGAACACCTAACAGAGGAAAAACCCAGAGACTGCACCCTCTCCCTC
>CM052897.1:94174131-94193625 GCA_028534135.1 Potos flavus
AGACATGAACAGACACTTCTCCAAAGAAGACATACAAATGGCTAACAGACACTTGAAAAAATGTTCATCCTCATTAGCCATCAGGGAGATTCAAATCAAAACCACACTGGGATACCACCTCACACCAGTTAGAATGGCCAAAATCAACAAGACAGTAAACAACAAATGTCGGAGAGGATGGGGAGAAAGGGGCACCCTCCTTCACTGTTGGTGGGAATGCAAGTTGGTGCAGCCCCTTTGGAAAACAGTGTGGAGATTCCTCAAAAAATTAAAAATGGAGCTACCTTCTGACCTGGCAATTGCACTACTGGATATTTACCCCAAAGATATAGATGTAGTGAAAAGAAGGGGCATATGTACTCCAATGTTCATGGAAGCAATGTCCACAATAGCCAAATTGTGGAAAGAGCTGAGATGCCCTTCAACAGACACATGGATAAAGAAGATGTGGTCCATATACACAATGGAATAGTACTCAATCATCAGAAAGGGTGAAAAACCAACTTTTGCATCAACATGGATGAGACTGGAAGAGATTATGCTGAGTGAAGTAAGTCAAGCAGAGAAAGTGAATTATCATGGTTTCACTTACTTGTGGAACAGAAGGAATAGCATGGAGGACATTAGGAGAAGGAAAGGAAAAATGAAGGGGGAGAAATCAGTGTAGGAGACAAACCATGAGACTGTGGACTCCGGAAAACAAACTGAGGGTTTTTGGGGGGGGGAGGATGGGTTGGGCCCGCGATGGGTATTAAGGAGGGCACATATTGCATGGAGCACTGATGTTATATATAAACAATGAATCTTGGAACACTACATCATAAACTAATGTACTAATAATAAACTAATTACTAATAAACTAATAACTACTAATAAACTAATGTACTATATGGTGACTAACATAACATAATAAAAAATAATAATTAAAAAATACAATTATTATCCCTGTTTTACAGACAAGAAAATTGAGACTTTCAGGGATTGATAAATTTTCACACAACTATTCCCACGAAACAGAATGTTTTCTTTTAGAGACTGAGCTTTCAAACATACTATATTGTGATCTCATTAATTTATCCTCCAAAAAATATCTAAACATCCATTTTGAGTTAGACATTGATTTTGAGATATGTACTTTTTACAAAGAATTATGCTAAATATAATATGGAAAATTTTTACTTTGTTCCTAATATTTTTCACAGAAAAATGATTTTAGTTGATTTTTTTTCATTAAAAAAAGTGATTTAGTATATTTGCTACCTGGTCTTTGATCACAGTGCACACATTTTCTGTTAGTTCACTTACTGCCATTAAGACTGCAAATTAACATATAATTTCTGAACATCTGTTTCATGTCTTGGACTCTGCTATGTTAGGTGCTACAACAAAGTTCTCTGTCCTCATAGGATCTATTGTGAAGGGTTAAAACATGAAAAACGGAGCTACCTAATAGTGCAAGATGTGCCACAACAGAAGAAAAACCACAATCAAACGGAAATACCCACAACAGAGGCCTGAGGTCATCAGGCAATTCTTCCTAGAAAACAGGAAGTATAAGGAGTCAGTAAAAAGAAAAAAGTAAAAAGTAAAAAAAAGTAAAGAAAGTAAAAAGTAAAAAGAAAAAAACAGAAAAGAAGGGAAAGTGTGTGAGAGACCCGAATGAGAGAAAGTAGACACACTTTGGAAAAGGAATGAAGTTGAGTGGGCCAGGATTGTGGAGCCTTGGGAGTATAGAGAAAGATACACAGGAAAAAAAACATTGAGATACAGGTCCAACGGTTGTGCAAGCCAGGCTAAGAAGACTGGACCAGGGGTTTTGAAACTTTTTCATCTATTTTAAAACCATGTTTCTTTGCTTTATCAGGTTTAAAAAATAACAACTGATGCCTTGATGTGAAAGGTATGCATTTAGTTAACTTAGAGTCCTTATTCCATAATGTCTTATAAGTATACATGTGTGTATATGTGCATATGTGTGTATGTGTGTGCAAACATGCATGTACTTTTGTTTACATTTGTTTCACTGGGGGGATTGTTTTCATTTGTAATTATAAATAATCCTTTTAAATCTCTAATTTTGAACCACCAAATTCTGAAAGCATTTGAATATCTCTTTACAAGCAGTGGATATTAGCACTGTATACTTGTCTGCCCTAAATTTTTGTAGGTTCCACATAGAAGGATAATAGTATTTATATTAAGCTATTCCAATGAAGTTTTTTTCATTTTGTCTATAAATTGATTAAGAATTGAGCATAAAATATATACATTATCATGATTACATAGATGGTGCTTAATGATGTGCTAAGACTAGACTTCCTTTCCACTGGGTTCAGTGTATACTGGACTCATGGTAAAGAGGATATTTGCCTTTCATAAAAGCCATCAGTTTTTAGTAATCATGTTACATATTTTCTACTTCATATTTCAATCAAGTCTTTGTTGAAGAATTTTTTTACTGTAGTTTCTAATTCTCTTTCTTTTATTTTCCATTTTTGCAACAATTATCTTTACATAACAATCAAATCTCTATTGAGATCTCCAAGATTTCCCCCTTGGAGTCCTCTATTCTCTTACTTCAATTTGGACTGGTAAGCAGCTCCCACCTGGGAAATTCCTTCAGCACTCTCTTGGTTTGGAGCTACTATTAAAATGAAAGGACCAAGTTTAACTTGATTTGACTGGCCAGTGGAAATTTAGATATACTAGTGTGGAGCTTATTTAATGATCTGCAGCCATCAGGTTTGATGAAATTAACCAGTGAGAACACAATACAAAATTCTGGTAGTAACATACAATAATATATGTGCTTTATGAATTTTTGTTTTATGAATCCAAATATTAATTGAGATAATTTTTTCTTCATGATTCAATAACTTTTACCTCATATCAGAAAAAAGTTATTATACAGAGCAATAGAATTATTGATGTAGCCATTATACTATGAAATTCAAGTAATTCAGTCTAGAAGACAATGCTAATCATATATATTTTAAACTTTAAATATACCTTATTTTCAAAACAAAGAAAATGGAATGGATTTTTGAAAAAAGTGTTCATTTGCTTTCCATTATAAATTGTGTCTGTTTCAAAATGTTGAAGGTTTTCTTTCAATTATGTACCTACATGATACATTTAATTAATAGTTGTTCTTATTGACAAAGGGAAATACACATTGGGTGTTTTTTACATATAACTTGCAGGTATATATATATATATATATATATATATATATATATATATATACTAAAAATGAACTAAAAATAATTTCCTTCCAAGCTACAGTATTTATGTTATCAAGGCTCTATCTGAATATTCATTTCTTTTTTTTAATTTAATTTTTTTTTCAGTGTTCCAAGATTCATTGTTTATGCACCACACCCACTGCTCCATGCAATATGTGCCGTCCTTAATATCCACCACCAGGGTCACCTAATCCCCCATCCCTCTCCCCTCCAAAACCCTCAGTTTGTTTCTCAGAGTCCACAGTGTCTCATGGTTCATCTCCCCCTCCGATTTCCCCCAATTCACTTTTCCTTTCCTTCTCCTAATGTCCTCCATGTTATTCCTTATGCTCCACAAGTGAGTGAAAACATATGAGAGTTGACTCTCTCTGCTTGACTTATATCACTCAGCATAATCTCTTCCAGTCCCATCCATGTTGACAAAAGTTGGGTATTCATCCTTTCTGATGGAGGCATAATATTCCATTGTATATATGGACCATATCTTCTTTATCCATTCGTCTGTTGAAGGGCATCTTGGCTCTTTCCAGTTTGGCGATTGTGGCCATTGCTGCTATGAACATTGGGGTACATATGGCCCTTTTTTTCACTGCATCTGTATCTTTGGGGTAAATACCCAGTAGTGCAATTACAGGGTCATAGGGTAGCTCTATTTTTAATTTCTTCAGGAATCTCCAGGCTCTATCTGAATATAGACATCCATCAACACACTTCAACTAATCTCTTTAAGCTGATATTTACCTTTTTGAAATGTATCAAAAGTGCATTTATTATATACATGGTACATTATTTACATTTAGAGTATAAGCTTGAATTAAACTACACATAGGCAAGTTTAAAGAGCAACTGTTTCAGATAAAGAGCACTTCTGTGAAGGAGTGTTTCATCACAAAATCAAATATATATTTCTACATTCTTTATAGGTGAGAAAATCTTTTTTGTATTATTTGGATCTCACATATTAAATTTCAAGTTAAATTTTTTCTTCTATCTTACAATGAACAATGGGGGAGGGACCTAAAATGGTAGACTAAAAATGTAAAAAAAACGTCTCCTATATAAATAGCTGACAAAGCAACATTACATGTACCTTTTATCCAGCAATTTACAAACTAATGAACCTGTCATTATATAGACTATTAATGGTATGTGTCTTTTTTATGCATTTTTAGAAGCCGTTTAAGCACATTGAGAAACTACAAATTGATTTTACTAATCATTAATAATGTGAAGAAGGTGATCTGGAGATAGGTTTTAAAGAGTAAGTGACTAGAGTTCAAACTGTAAATAAAATGTTTCTATTAGGCTTACGATGAATTGGCAGCAAAGGAAAAGCTATTTAATATAAAATATTGTAACTGAGCTGACAGGGTACTGATGAGCAGTTTCCAGATAGTTCTAACTTCGTGTGTATAAAACCCTTGCCTTTTTTGCCCAGGCTAATCAGATGTAAAATCATAAGCCTGTATGATGAGGCAATTAATTCTATCTCTTTGCTGACAATTTTGAAGCAAGATATAAAGAACAAATTATTCCAGGCCTGCTTTTCACTTTGCATTTAGAAAAGAACTAGGTTACTGAAATGAACTTTCTCAGAATCAAATTCAGCAAAGAATTGGGAATTTATTTGGTTTAGAGGAGGCACAATTATTCCACAAAATTTCATTATACTACTGACATTTATGTTTTTATAAATGAGAAGGCAATTTGGTTTTAATTATGTCAACTTTATCAAAACTTCTAGCAGTTAATTACAAGAAGTGAGTGTACTTCAGAGGTTGAAGAACATACAGTTTTAAATAAATTGGTATGTATTAATTACTATTTATATAATAGAATATACTAATCAAGATAATTGCTTTAAAACTTCTAGTACTCTGGCTACAGACGGTTTTATTTTTGCATATGTATGAGAGAGACCACACTTTCCATAATGTATATAATGTATAAGTTTAAGGGTCTTTCATTTGTGTATGCAATTGGTTATTCCTTAAATTCATGTTTAAATTAGTTTTACTATAAAGGACTATCACATAAATTCAAATGACCTGGCACAAATTTCTTCTAAGTCTCAAAGTATGTCTCATAGAAGATTTGCTTTAAATTCACATGAAAAATTAATTGATATATTATTTATTTATTTATTCAATAAAGATTAAGCATATGTTCTGTAACTGGTTCTGGTCTAGGTGGTTTGTATACTTCAGTGAACCAAGGAATCAACAATCATCTCTATAATGTTCACATTCTAAAGAAGATGGATAAGAAATATATTGTATAGCATAACAGAATACAATACCTCTATGGAAAAAAGAGAAAGTAGAGTGGAATAAAGGGGTTTAGAGTGTATAAAACAGGCAAATTATATTATTAAGTGGGGTGATCAGGTGAAATGATGCCAGGAGAAGAAAGACTGTAAGGAAGTAAGGGAGCTGACCATGGCCAAGAGAAAGTTGCAAGGAGAACCAAGCCCCAAGGTAGGAGAACATGGCTGACATGTTCAAAGAATCTCAAGAAAGTCAATGTGTCTAAAGCCAAATGAGCTAAAGAAGGAGTAGAGATGAGAGTAGAGGAGTAACTGTGGTCCAGATCCAAAAGACCCTGTTGTAGATCATTTTAAGGATATCTACTATCATTTAGTATACAATGAAGAACCATAATAGCATTTTAAGAAGAGAAGTGCCATGATTTCATTAATGTCTCAGAGGAATCATTAACTATATTTGAGAAAGATTGACATGGGGCTAGATGGGAGCTGAGAGATCAGTTAAGAGAAATTATAATATTAGATCAGAGTACTAGTAGGAAAAGAATACCAGTGTATAAATTCTGAATAAATCTTAAAGGCAGAGCCAGCAAGATTTCCTGTTATATTAACTGGTTGTGTGTGAGAGAATAGTCAGGAATGGGTCCATGGATTTTAGCTTGAGAAAACTAGAAGGATGAATTCCATCTCTACAGACTAAGGTGAAGTCTGAGGTAAAGCAGTTTGGAATGAATTTATCAGAAAACCTAATTTGGAAATGCTAAGCTTGAAAACACTAGGTTACATTAAAGTGATGACTTAACTGAATATAAGTATTTGGGTTTCATAAAGATGTGTGGGCTGGAGATAAATATTTACAAAATATTGGCTGATATACAGCATTTAAACATAATAAGATGAAATTAAATTATCAAGGAACTTATTATGACTAGAAAAGTAAATCAAAGACTAAAATCCTGGCACAACTTCTTGACAAGAGGTCAGAAAGTCAACAGATAAGACTGTGAAAGGGCATTAATGTGGTTGGAAGAAAGCTATGAATGTGTGGGGAGGGTCCTGAAAGTGAAAGGGAGAGACAGTATTAAGAAAAGGAAGTTGTTAGCATAATACCCTCTAGTTCCATCCGCATCATTGCAAATGGCAATATTTCGTTTCTCTTGATGACTGCATAGTATTCCATTGTATATATATGCCACATCTTTACCATTCATCTGTTGATGGACATCTAGGTTCTTTCCATAGTTTGGTTATTGTGGACATTGCTGCTATAAACATTCGGGTGCACATGCCTCTTTGGATCACTACATTTGTATCTTTAGGGTAAAAGAAAATTATCATATGATCTCTCTGATATGAAGGATTTGAGAGGCAGGGCAGGGGGTCATGGGGGTGGGGGGTAAATGAAACAAGATGGGATAGGGAGGGAGACAAGCCATAAGAGACTCTCAATCTCACAAAACTAACAGCGTTTCTGGGTGGTAGGGGGGTAAGGATAGGGGGGCTGGGTTATGGACATTGGGGAGGGTATGTGCTATGGTGAGTGCTGTGAAATGTGTAAGTCTGATGATTCACAGAACTGCACCCCTGGGGCAAATAATACATTATATGTTAATTTTTTTAAAAGTTAATAAAAAAAAGAAAAGGAAGTAGTAACTGTGTCTAATGTTATCAATAAGTCAGGTAAAAAGAAAGCTGAAAAGTGACTATCAATTTAGCAAAGTGAAGGTCACTGTTGATCTTCACCAAAGTGGTTTTTGTAAAATGGTTGAGATGAAAGCCAGATTGGAATAAAATTCTACAAATTTTTTTCTTTCTCAAATTTTACAACTATAGTTTTTATACCTTAGTGAATTAAATCTTTCCTTTTTCCACAAAAAATAGTTCAAGATAACAAAATGGAAGAATTCACTGACCTTATGGTTATATTATGAGCAATGATAATTCTAAGTTAATTTTTTAAATATATGTTTACGTATTTAACTCACATGTTTAGTTCATACATATCTCCACTCTTGCAAAAGGATATGGCTATTATAAGGTCTATCAAGAAGATGATGCCTTCTAAGAGAGTACCAATGCTAACCCAAGTTCAGAACAGTGTGTTTTTTTTTTTCTTTTCAGATATTCCCAAAAGTCTTGGAATGAACGGAATTTGCCAGACTGCACTCTTAACTAAATGATAAGTCTCTTCTGTAGTCTAAAATAAAGTTCTTGTAAAGTCTAAAGTGTATAAGATCCTGTGTAAATTTTGAATTCTCTTAAACAAATAACTAGTAACTAACTTCTGAAAAGATAAAAGACTGATTTTATGTTTTATATATATTTAATTTAAAAAAAAGCAAGTTTTCCCCCCTAATTAATTAAACAGGCCTAAAATAAAAGGAAATAGCGAGGGACCACAAGGAGAGAGATAAAAGATAGAGTGGGTTAAGGGAGTTAAAGCCTGCAAGACATACAGAAATTTTAGATTAGAGGGCTTAGAAGCTTGAACTTTGTCTTCCTGTGTTTATATAGGAACAGAGAATGTAAGCTTACATAAAAAGAGGGAGCTAGAACTCAGCTCCCCACCATTATAATAAAGACTTCAAAATATTCTTTCATATAAGCTAGAAAACAATACACAATAATCTGGAAAAAGCAGCTGGAAATCTTGCTGTCTATGTAGTATTTGAAGATGGGAAAATTTCCACTACAATAAAAAAAACACACATTCAATAAATAAATAGATTTTTCAGACATTCCAATATCATATTTGAAATCACAAATAATTCTTTTTTAAAATTTTTTATTGTGTTATGTTAGTCACCATATAATACATCATTAGGTTTTGATGTAGTGCTCCAAGATTCATTGTTTACATATAACACCCAGTGCTCCATGCAATACATTCCCTTCTTAATACTCACCACCAGGCTCACCCACTCCCCTATCCCCTCCCCTCTAAAATCCTCAGTTTGTTTCTCAGAGTCCACAGTCTCTCATGGTTCATCTGCCCCTCCGATTTCCCCCAATTCACTTTTCCTTTCCTTCTCCTAATGTCCTCCATGTTATTCCTTATATTCCACAAGTAAATGAAACCATATGATAATTCACTTTCTCTGCTTGACTTATTTCACTCAGCATAATCTCCTCCGGTCCCATCCATGTTGATGCAAAAGTTGGGTATTCATCTTTTCTGATGGCTGAGTACTATTCCATTGTGAATATGGACCATATCTTCTTTATCCATTTGTCTGTTAAAGGGCGTCTCAGCTCTTTCCACAATTTGGCTATTGTGGACATTGCTGCTATGAACATTGGGGTACATATGTCCCTTCTTTTCACTACATCTGTATCTTTGTGGTAAATACCAGTAGTGCAATTGCCAGGTCAGAGAGTAGCTCTATTTTTAATTTTTTGAGGAATCTTCACACTCTTTTCCAAAGTGGCTGCACCAACTTGCATTCCCAAGAACAGTGTAAGAGGGTTCCTCTTTGTCCACATCTTCTCCAACATTTGTTGTCTCCTGCCTTGTTGATTTTGGCCATTCTAACTGGTGTAAGGTGATATCTCAATGGGGTTTTGATTTGAGTTTCCCTGATGGCAAATGATGATGAACATTTTATCATGTGTCTGTTAGCCATTTGTATGTCTTCTTTGGAGCAGTGTCTTTTCATGTCTTCTGTCCATTTTTTGACTTGATTATTCATTTTTTGGGTGTCGAGTTTGAGAAGTTCTTTATAAATCTTGGATATCAGCCCTTGAAATTACAAATAATTCTTAACAAAAGGTTAAATAGAAAATATAATGCAGATCGGGCAAATAAAAAAAAAGACATTTCAAAAAGTGAAATAAACAAACCCATGATAAGACTAGAAAAAAAAATTAACTGAATCCTCTTAAAGAAATAGCTCACAAAGACATAAATACCAAAATAAAAAAGATTGGACGTAGTAGACATAGAATTCTATATATAACAAACAGAAATTTGTCTTTTCAAAACTTTCCAAAACATGAAAGGGAGTGCACCTGGGTGGCTCAGTCAGTTAAGTGTCTGTCTTCATCTTAGGTAATGATCTCAGGGTCCTGGGATCCAGCACTGCATTGGGCTCCCTGATCAGGGGGGAATCTGCTTCTCCCTCTCCCCCCTGCATCTTCCCCCAGCCATTGCTCTCTCTCTCTCAAATGAACAAATAAAATACTTAAAATACTTTAAAAACCCCAAACTTTTCAAAACATGTTTAGAAAATGATCATATATTAGAATTTTAAAAAGTTAACAATATGTAAATATTTTATTTAGGATATATTTCCTTAAAAATCAACAAAATAATAAATTATTACAAAAATATCAGCCATAAGTGTAGTCGTAAAGTAAAACCCACACTTCTAAATAATTCATTAGTCAAAGAAAGCATAATAAAAATTTAAGACTAATTAACATTGAATTATCCCCAAATTCACTGTGTATTAAAATGTGTAAGATGGGTACAGTCATTTAAGCATCTGACACTTGGTTTCAGCTCGAGTGGTGATCTCAGGGTTCTGAGATCAAACCCCACATTGGGCTCTATGCTGAGGGTGGAGTCTGCTTAAGACTCTGTCTCCCCCTCTGCCCCTTCCCTGTCTCTCTTTCTCTCTCAAATAAATAAACTTAAAAAACAAATAAAAATCTTTAAAAATGTGGATGAGTGTCTACCCCTTATTTAGCTAGTATCTGGAAACTCCAAATGCATCTTCCTCTTTTGTGCTTTTTTGCAAAAGAGGAAGACACTTCGCAAACTATATTTCTCCATTCTCAGTTGGCTTCCAGTTAGAGAAAGGCAGTGAAAAGTGAGAGGTGAGAAAAGATTCCTTTGAGCATAGAATATATTTCCATTTCTTTGTGTCATCTTCAATTACTTTTAACAGTGTTTTATGGTTTTTGGAGTATAGGTCTTATACAAGGAAAAATTTTTTAAAGTAAACATATAGTAAAGGTAGTAGATGAATCACTGATAAAGCCAGTATGGAAGTTAAAACAAAAGTAGTAAAATAAATTAATCTACAAAAAATAGTCAAGGAATATACAAAATAAAAATATATATAATATACCATCATATACATAAAACATGAAGGAAGGAGTAAAGATGTGAGGCTTTTAGAATGTATTTAAGCTTAAGCAACCATCACTTTGTTATACCCTATTATACACATAAGATGTTATGAACCCAATGTTAACCACAAATCAAAAACCTATATTAGATACACACACACTAAATAGAAAGAGAGAGAGAGAAAGAAATGTAAGCAAAGAAATAAAGAAAGCCATCAAACCACAAAGGAGGAGATCAAGAGAAGAAAAAAAAAGCAACAGAAAAAATTTCAAAAACAATAAAAAAATTAACAGTATGCTGATAAGTATATACTTTGAATAATTATTTTAAATGCAAATGGACTAAAGACATCTATCAAAGACATAGGATGACTACATGGATAAAAAACAAGACCCGTCTATATATTATCTATAAAAGACTCACTTTAGTCATAAAGACAAGTACAGATTGAAAGAAAAAAAGAGGAAAATATATACCATACAAATGGAAGTTAAAAAAAAAAAAGCTGTAGTAACAACACTTTTAACAAACAAAACAGATTTTTAAAATAAAGGCTACTGTTAGAGATAAAGACCACTACATAATGATGAAGAATCAATCCAACAACGGCTATAACATTAGTAAATATCTATGAACCCAACATAGGAGCACCTAAATATATAAAGAAAATATTAATAGAAATAAAGGGAGAAATTAACAGCAATACAATAGTAAGGAATTTTAACAACTTGCTTACATCAATGGATAGATTATCCAGGCAGAAAATCAAGAAAGAAACAAGGGCTTTGAATGGCACATTAGACCAGATGGACCTAACAGATAGATACATAAAAAAACAGCTGAACACAGATGAAACATTCTCCAGGATAGACTCCAAGTTAGGCCACAAAAAAACTCAATAAATTTCAAAAGATTGAAATCTTGATATGATTTCATGCTTGATATCATTTTTTCCCACTACAACAGTATAAAACTAGAAATCAATTACAAGAAAAATACTTGGGGAAAAAAAACACAAACACATGGAAACTAAACAATGCACTACTAAACAACCTATGGGTCAATGATGAAATCAAAGTGGAAATAAAAACATACATGGAGACAAATAAAAATGAAAACAATGGTTCAATATCTTAGGACACAGTGAAAGCAGTTCTAAGAGAGAAGTATGTAGCAATACAAGCCTACCTCAAGAAAGAAAAAAAATCGCAAATAAACAGCTAAAATTTAGACCTAAAGAATCTAGGAAAAAATTAAAAAAGAACAAACAAACCCAAATCTAGTGAATGGAAGGAAATAAAAAAGATTAGAGCAAAAAGAAATGAAATACAGACTAAAAAATAATTTTAAAAGGCCAATGAAACCAAGAGTTGTTTTTTTCAAAAAATAAACAGAATTGATAAAAGTTAGCTAGACTTATAAAGAAAAGAGAGAGAGAGAGAGGACTCAAATAAACAGAATAAAAAATGAAGGAGAAATAACAACCAATAACACTACAGAAATACAAAGAATTATAAAAAAAACGACTTGATAAATTGTATGCCAACAAACTGGACAGCCTCAAAGACAATAGATAAATTTATAGAAACATACAGTATTCCAAAATTGAATCAGAAAGAAATAGAAAATTTGAAGACTCTGATTACTAGTAAAGAAATTGAATATGTAATTAAAAAAACCTCCCAACATGAAAGTCCAGGACTAGATAGTCACAAGTTAATTCCACCAAATATTGAAAGAAGAGTTAATACCTACTCTTCTCACACTACTCCAAAAAATTAAAGAGGAAGGAATACTTCTGAACTCATTCTATGAGGTTAGAATTATCCTGACACCAAAACCAGACAAAGACACTACAAAAAAAAAGAAAATCGTGGGCCAATATATCTGATGAACTTAGAGGCAAAACTCCTCAACAAAATATTAGCAACCCAAAATCAATAATATATTTTAGAAATGTATTCACCATGAGCAAGTAGGATTTATCCCGAGCACTCAAGGGTGATCCAATATTTGCAAATCAATCCATGTGATACACCATATCAATAAAACAAAGGATAAAAATAGTATGATCATCCCAACAGATGCAGAAAAATCATTTGACAAAATACATCTTTTCATGATAAAAATTCTCAACAAAGTGGGGTTAGAGGGAACATGTCTCAATGTAGTAAAGGCCATATATGACAAGCTCAGAGCTAATATTAGACCTGATGCTGAAAAACTTAAAGCTTTCCCTCGAAGAAAGAAACAAGACAAGCATGTCCACTCTCACCACTTTTATTCAGTATAGTACTGGAAGTCCTAGCCACAACAATCCAAAAAGAAAAATAAATAAAAAGCATCCAAATTGGTAAGGAAGAAGTAAAATTTTACTATTTGCAGATGACATGATCCTATATATAGAAAACCCAAAGGATTCCACCAAAAACTTTTAGAACTGATAAATGAATTTAGTATCAGTATACATAATAAATACACAAAAATCTGTTGTGTTCCTATACACTAATAACAAATTGGCAGAATCCCATTTACAATTACACCAATAAGAAAATAAAATATCTAGGAATAAATTTAACCAAGAAGATGGAAGATCTGTACTCTGAAAACCATAGGACATTGATGAAAGAAACTGAAGATGACAAAAAAGTATACCAGACTTACAGATTGGAAAATTAATATAGTTAAAATGTTCATACTACCCAAGACAATCTACAGGATCCCATGCAATCTTTGTCATAATGTCAATAACATTTTTCACAGAAGTGGAATAAATAATCCTGAAATTTATATGAAACTGCAAAAGGTCTTGAATACTCAAGCAATCTTAGGAAAGAACAAAACTGGAGGTATCTCAATCCCAGATTTCAAGATACACTACAGATCTGTAGTAAACAAATCAGTATGGTAGTGGCACAAAAATAGTGGTACAAAAATGGCATATATCAATGCAACAGGATAGAGAGCTCAGAAATAAACCTTACCTAGATGTCAATTAATCTGTGGCAAAGGAAGCAAGAATATACAATGAGGGAAAAGACAGTCTCTTTGAAGAATGGTGTTGGGAAACCTGGACAGCTGCATGCAAAAGAATGAAACTGAATTACTTTCTTATAACAATACATAAAAAGAATCTCAAAATGGATTAAAGACCTAAATGTGAGATATGAAAACAAAAAACTCCTTAAAGAAAACATACACAGTAATCTCTTCTGTATCAGTCTTAGCAACATATTTATAGACACATCTTCTTATGCAAAGGAAACAAAAGCAAAAATATACTATCAAGAGTATACCAAAATAAAAATCATTTTTGCACAGCAAAGGAAACCATCC
Source organism: Potos flavus (assembly GCA_028534135.1). NCBI lineage: Eukaryota > Metazoa > Chordata > Mammalia > Carnivora > Procyonidae > Potos > Potos flavus. The sequence continues at coordinate 94,188,053 of CM052897.1, forward strand.
CCAAAACAAAAAAGACAACCTAATGAATAAGGAGAAGGTATTTGTAGATGATAAATTCCATGAGGGGTTAATATAAAAAAATAATAAATTTATGTAATTCAATACAAAAACCACGAACAATCCAATTAAAAATGGGCAGAGAACCTGAAACACATTTTTTTCCAAAGAAGTCATCCAGATGGCAAACAGAAACACAAAAAGATGCTCAACATCATTAATCATGTGGGAAATGCTAACTCAACTCACAATGAGATATCACCTCACACCAGTCAGAATGGCTAGCATTAAAAAGACAAGACATCATAATTTTTGGTGAAAATGTGGAGAGCAAGGATTCCTCATGCACTGTTGGTGGGCATGCAAATTGGTGTAGCACTACGAAAAACAGCAAAACACCTGAAACTAATGTAACACCACATGTTAACTAACTGGAATTAAAATTTAAAAAAGATAGATGATAGATTAGATAGATAGATAATGGATAGATAATAGATAACGTTGTAGATCTGAAATTAATATAACATTGTATATCAGTTGTAGTTCAATAATTTAGAAAAGAAAATGTTTTATCAATGATCAAACTCATTGATGGAACAGGATCATTCTCTTTGCAGGTAAAAATAAGAAAGAAATTTCAACTATTGCTTTTTTATTCAAAATTGTTCTGACATTCTTACTCAATATGAGACAAGATGAATTAATAAGTCACACATATTGAAAAGAAAATTTTAAAACTTATGTGCAATTTATGTGTGTGTGTGCAATAACTGACAATTCTAAAATATATGTGGAAAAAACAGTTTTAATTAATAATGTAAGTTGAATAATATTTGCTCATATGAATATTGCAAACCTTGGCTAGTCATATATCAATACTCATAATTCAAGACTGGACTCTAAATGACAACCAGTTATAACTTTTGTATTATACATTGACCCTTAATCTCTGGAATATTTTACATGTTTGAAAGACAAATGAAAAATTTTACAGTATTAGACTTAATATTTCTCGAGTCACACTGTAGTTGTTGCAATTTGTCTCATTAAAAAATAGAAGTGTTGATTCACTCCTGGAACTTGCTGGGTAACCATCCTGATAGGTGTGAGGTAGTATCTCATTGGAGTTTTGCTTAGTATCTCCCCAGTGGGTGCACCCTGCCTGGATCATGGGTGATATATTCAGCTATACATCTTCTCATCCACTTCTTATCAAAATGACTAGAAGGAGGAACACCCAACAGAGGAAAAACCCAGAGTCTGTGCCCTCTCCCTCAGAACTATTGGACATGGACATAAACAGTATGTCAGAAAGGGAATTCAGGGTAACAATTACCAGGCAATGGCTAGGATGGAGAAAAACATTAATGACAACATAGAATCTCTAAGGACAGAACTGAGAACCAGTATGGCAGTGGTCACAAATGCTATCGGTGAGATCCAATCTAATCTAAATAGTCTAACAGCTAGAATTGTGGAGACAGAGGACAGAATTAGTGATCTAGAGGACAAGATGGTAAGAGAAAAAAAAGTCAGGAGGAGGGCTGGAACAAACTGCTTGGGAACCATGAAAACAGACTTAAGGAAATAAATGATGCCATGAAACGTTCCATTGTCAAAATTATTGGAGTCCCTGAGGGGGTAGAGAAAGACAGAAGTCTAGAAGATATAGCTGCCCAAATTCTGAATGAAAATTACCCCAATCTGGGGAATGGTACAAGTGTTCATGTCCTAGAGGCAGAAAGGACATCCACCAAGATCAATGAGGCTAGAAAATCATCTAGACACATCATTGTGAAATTTGCACATTATAATTTTAGACAAGAGGTCCTGATGGCAGCGAGGGGGGAGAGATCCCTTACGTACAGAGGAAGACTCATCAGAATAACATCAGACCTGTCCACAGAGACCTGGCAAGTCAGAAAGGGCTGGCGAGACATATTCAGGGCACTCAATGAGAAGAACATGCAGCCAAGAATACTTTATCCGGCAAGGCTCACATTCGAAATGGATGGAGAGATAAAGAGCTTCCAAAACCGGCAAGGATTAAAAGAGAATGTGACCGCTAAGCCGTCACTACAAGAAATATTAAAGGGGTTTCTATAAAAGTAGAAAGAACCCATGAGTGACATAGAACAGGAACTTACAATCTATAGAAACAAGGTCTTCACAGGCAACATAATGTCAATAAAAACTTACCTTTCGGTAATCACTCTCAGTGTGAACAGCCTAAATGCTCCCATAAAAAGGGACAGGGTTGCGGACTGGATAAAACGACAGGACCCTACCATATGCTGTCTACAAGAGACACATTTGGAACCTAAATATACATCCAGACTGAAAGTGAAGGGATGGAGAATCATCTTGCATGCCAACGGGCCTCAAAAGAAACCTGGGGTAGTGATTCTCATATCAGATGAATTAGATTTTAAGCTAAAGACTGTAGTCAGAGGTACAGAAGGACACTACATCATTCTTAAAGAGTCTGTCCTCCAAGAATATCTAACAATTGTAAACATTTATGCCCCCATATTGGAGCAGCCAATACATAAGCCAACTGTTAATCAAAATAAAGAGTCATATTGATATGAATACATTAATGGTAGGTGATCTTAATATGCCACTCTCAGTAACAGATCATTCAAACAGAAAATCAGTAAAGAAAGAAGAGCTTTGAATGACACATTGGACCAAATGGACCTCATAGATATATGTAGAATATTCCACCCTAAAACAGCAGAATACTCATTCTTCTCAAGTGCACATGGAATTTTCTCCAGAATAGACCACATACTGGGTCACAAATCAGGAGTCAAACGATACCAAAGATTGAGATGAGTCCCTGCATATCCTCAAACCACAATGCTTTGAAGCTGGAACTCAACCACAAGAAAAAGTTTGGAAGGAATTCAAACACTTGGAGGCTAAAGACCAACCTACTCAAGAATGATTGGATCAACCAGGAAATCAAAGAAGAAATTAAACAATTCATGGAAACCAATGAGAATGAAGACGCATCAGACCAAAACCTATGGGACACGGCAATGGCGGTCCTAAGGGGGAATTACATAGCCATCCAAGCCTCACTCAAAAAAATGGAAAAATTCCGAATACACCAGCTCTCTTTACCCCTTAAAGAACTGGAAAATCAACAACAAATCTAGCCAACCCCACGCACAAGAAGGGAAATAATCAACATTAGAGCAGAGATCAATGAGTTAGAAACTAGAGAAACAGTAGAATGCATCAATGCATCCAGAAGTTGGTTTTTTGAAAGAATCAATAAGATAGATAAGCCACTGGCCAAACTAACCCAAAAGAAAAGAGAGAGGACCCAAATTAACAAAATTATGAATGAAAGGGGAGAGATCACGACTAATCCAAAGGAAATAGAAACAATCATCAGAAATTATTATCAACAGCTATATGCCAATAAGTTAAACAACCTAGAAGAAATGGATGCATTCTGGAAACCTATAAACTTCCAAGACTGAAACAGGAAGAAATTGACAACCTGAATAGACCAATATCCAGTAAAGAGATTGAAGCAGTGATCAAAAATCTCCCAAAAAACAAGAGTCCAGGACTTGACGTTTTCCCTGGCGAATTCTACCAAACATTCAAGAAGAAATAATATCTATTCTCCTGAATCTGTTTCAAAAACTAGAAACAGAAGGAAAACTTCCAGATTCTTTCTATGAAGCCAGCATTCCCCTGATCCCCAAACCAGGCAATGACCCCATCAAAAAGGAGAATTTCAGACCAATATCCCTGATGAATATGGATGCCAAGATTCTCAACAAGATCCTGGCTAATAGGATCCACAGCATATTAAAAATATTATCCACCATGAGCAGGTGGGATTTCTCCCTGGGATGCAAGGGTGGTTCAACATTCGCAAATCAATCAATGGAATAGAACAAATCAATAAGAGAAGAGAGAAGAACCACATTGTCCTCTCAATTGATGCAGAAAAAGCATTTGACAAAATTCAGCAACCATTCCTGATTAAAACTCTCCAAAGTGTAGGGACAGAAGCAACATTCCTCTACTTCATAAAATCTATCTATGAAAAGCACACAGTGAATATCATTCTCAATGGGGAAAAGCTGACAGCTTTCCCTTTGAGATCAGGAAAATGACAAGGATGCCCACTCTCACCACTCTTGTTCAACAAGAGTACTAGAAGTCCTAGCGACAGCAATCAGACAACAAAAAGAAATAAAAGGTATTCGAATTGGCAAAGAAGAAGTCAAACTCTCTCTCTTCACAAATTACATGATACTTTATATGGAAAACCCAAAAGACACCATCCCCAAATTACTAGAACTCATACAGCAATTCAGTAATGTGGCAGGGTACAAAATCAATGCACAGAAATCAGTTGCTTTCTTATACACTAACAATGAAAATATGGAAAGGGAAATTAGAGAATCGATTCCATTTACAATAGTACCAAGTACCATAAGATACCTGGGAATAAACCTAACCAAAGAGGTAAAGGATCTGTACTCGAGGAATTACAGAACGGTCATGAAAAAAATTGAAGAAGACACAAAAAGGTGGAAAGGCATTCCATGTTCGTGGATCGGAAGAATAAACATTGTTAAAATGTCTATACTGCCCGGAGCAATCCATACGTTCAATGCCATCTCAATCAAAATTCCACCAGCATTTTTCAAAGGGCTGGAACAAATAATCCTATGGAACCAGAAAAGATCCCGAATTGCTAAGGAAATTTTGAAAAAGAAAAACAAAGCTGGGGACATCACATTGCCTGATTTTGAGCTTTACTACAAAGCTGTGATCACCAAGATAGCATGGTACTGGCACAAAAACATACACATGGACCAGTGGAACAGAGAAGAGAGCCCAGATATGGACCCGCTACTCTATGGTCAAATAATCTTTGACAAAGCTGGAAAAAATATCCAGTGGAAAAAAGTCCCTTCAATAAATGATGCTTGGAAAGTTGAACAGTTATATGTAGAAGAATGAAACCTGACCATTCTCTTACCCCATACACAAAGATAAACTCGAAATGGATAAAAGACCTGAACATGAGGCAGAAATCTATCCAAATCCTAGAGGAGAACATAGGCGGTAACCTCTTCGACATCAGCCACGGCAAATTCTTTCAGGACATGTCTCCAAAGGCAAAGGAAACAAAAGCAAAAGAGAATTTTTGGGACTTCACCAAGTTAAAAAGCTTTTGCAAAGCAAAAGAAACAGTCAACAAAACCAATAGGCAACCCAAGGAAGGGGAGAAGATATTCACAAATGACACTATGGACAAAGGTCTGATATCTAAGATCTATAAAGAACTCCTCAAACTCGACACTGAAAAAACAGATAATCACGTCAAAAAATGGGCAGAAGACATGAACAGACACTTCTCCAAAGAAGACATACAAATGGCTAACAGACACTTGAAAAAATGTTCATCCTCATTAGCCATCAGGGAGATTCAAATCAAAACCACACTGGGATACCACCTCACACCAGTTAGAATGGCCAAAATCAACAAGACAGTAAACAACAAATGTCGGAGAGGATGGGGAGAAAGGGGCACCCTC
>CM052897.1:94194125-94210904 GCA_028534135.1 Potos flavus
AGACATGAACAGACACTTCTCCAAAGAAGACATACAAATGGCTAACAGACACTTGAAAAAATGTTCATCCTCATTAGCCATCAGGGAGATTCAAATCAAAACCACACTGGGATACCACCTCACACCAGTTAGAATGGCCAAAATCAACAAGACAGTAAACAACAAATGTCGGAGAGGATGGGGAGAAAGGGGCACCCTCTTTCACTGTTGGTGGGAATGCAAGCTGGTGCAGCCACTTTGGAAAACAGGGTGGAGATTCCTCAAGAAATTAAAAATAGAGCTACCCTATGACTCTGCAATTACACTACTGGGTATTTACCCCAAAGATGCAATGCAGTACAAAGAAGGGTCACATGTACCCCAATGTTCATAGCAGCAATGGCCACAATCGCCAAACTGTGGAAAGAGCCAAGATGCCCTTCAACAGAAGAATGGATAAAAAAGATATGATCCATACATACAGTGGAATATTATGCCTCCATCAGAAAGGGTGAATACCCAACTTTTGTATCAACATGGATGGGACGGGAAGAGATTTTGCTGAGTGAAATAAGTCAAGCAGAGAGAGTCAATTATCATATGGTCTCACTCACATGTTGAGCATAAGGAAAACATGGAGGACATTGGGAGAAGGAAAGGAAGAGTGAATTGGGGGAAATTGGAGGGGGAGATGAACCATGAGAGACTTTGGACTCTGAGCAACAAACTGAAGGTTTTGGAGGGGGTAGGTGGGGGGTTGGGTGAGCCTGGTGGTGGGTATTGAGGAGGGCACGTATTGCACGGTGTACTGGGTGTGGTACATGAACAGTGAATCTTGTAACACTGAAAATAAAAGTATTTGGGAAAAAAAATAGAAGTGTTTCCAACAGATAATAAAAATGTAATATTAGTATTTACAATAATGTTGAAGGTCTTCTAAATGCAGATGTAAAAAATTGAGATGAAAAATCACATGAATTGGGTCAAAGATGGGATTACAATCCTTGATTTTCCATTTACTACTTTTGGGAAGTTGGATTAATCATATCATCTCTCCAGGTTTCACTCTCCTTATCTGTCCAATGGGTGGATTGGGTAAGATCAGAGATGTGCATCTTTTTGAAAATAGAAAAATTCTCTTATTCAAAATTAATATATGTATATGCATATATACAGTATAATTGTAGATACAACCAGAATTACTTTTCTGTAAATAGTGTTTTGAACATCTCCAACTCTGCCTCTTGCTGCAGCTCCCATCTCCTACTATAAGTCTTGAAACAATTCCATATCACTTTTTTTTTATCATAAGAGTAGATAGATTAAAATTTATAAATCCAGAAAAAAGTGAAACAGAACAGGAGGAAAAATTAGAATATGTTAACAAAATGTAGAAACCTAGAAAGTGGGTTGTAGATGGTAATTGAGTCAAAATTAGGGAACATAATGCAAGGAAGAAAAATAGAAAAAGATATAAGCCTTCTCTGAAGGAATGCATGACTTTCTAATCCCTAAATTCTTTCCACAAATATTTTGAAGAAAAATGAGTACAAATGGTCAATGAAAAGCAAGAAAAATAAAAAGTAAGGTGCACTGAGAAAGGATCAATAAAAACAAAGGACCACAATTATCAATCTATAAAGATTTCAGATATTGGAATCATCAATACAAACGGAAACTGCTGTGGTCCTTATATTTACAGAAATAAAAGACAAGTATGAAAACACTTGCCAAAAATCGAAAACTAAAATAGGTAAACTGGAAAATAAAATTAAAAGCACAAACATGTATCAAAAACAGAGTAACAATGATTTAAAACTCCTTATAGACCCTTTATAGCCAACTTGAAAGAGATACAGAAAGAATTTATGCATTAGAAGATAGACTAGAAGAACTTAGAATGCCAAAAAGAGGCAAGGATAAGGAGGAGAAATAGAAAAAAAAAATGAAGAGTATAAGCTAGAATGGAAGGACAGAGTGAGAAAATCTAACATAAAATAAATTAAAATTCAGTACGTAAAGAAGAAGTGGATTATCAGAGGCAAAATCTGAAGCAATAATGACCAGAATTTTCCAGGAGTGATAAAAAGAAATCTATAAATTCAAGTTGAATAAATATGAATTGTAATTTTTTAAAATTTCACAACTGACCACATAATGGTAAAGTAGCAAAATATCAAATATACAGAAAAAAAATCTCAAAAACGCACAATGAGAGTATACAGTTGACTTAATATGAACAATGGAATACAGAACCCACACAGTGGAAAAATATCTTCAATAGGCTGAAGAAAATGTTTGCCATCCTTAAATTTTATATTTCTAGAATAATGAGAAAATAAAGACATTTTCACACAAAGAAAACTTGGAGAGTTTTCCAATGGTAGAGATGCATTAAAAAACATTTTAAAGCACAAACTTTAGGCAAAAAGAATCTGATCTCAGATGGCAACTTAGTGATATATGAAGACATAGCATACAAATAAAGTGGTAAATATGTGAGTATATCTATTCATGATTTTTGACTTAAAAAATATGTTTGAAAAAATTATTCAACAAAAGATACATGTAACTCAAGGGTTGGTGTGTTCTTATATTTTGTACTATGAAGGAAGAAGTTTTACCTTAATTAAAATTTTACTTCATTGTGACGTAACCAGGAAGGCAAATAGGAGACCCTGATCTCCATAACCCCCCAAAAATCAACAATTAGGGAACAAAAATCGCTCTGGGAGAGCTCAAGAATTCACTTAAGGAACTTCAGCAACACAACAAAATAAAAAACCTTGAGAATAACTACACAAAGAGGAAAGGAAGAGCAGCTAAATTTACCTGCATTCCACAAGCCCACACTGCTCAGAGCCAACAATAAACTTCTCATTCACATGTGAATTCTACCGAACACTTAAAGACAAAATAACACCAATTCTCAAATGAAAATATGTCAAACTAAAATGCTTCTGCACAGGAAGGAAACAATTAACAAAGTGAGAAATATATATTTGGAGAAAATATTTGCAAAACAAATATCTGATAAGGGATTAATATCCAAAATATAAAAGGAACTCATACAATTCAATACCAAAACAAATCATCATCATCATCATCATCATCATCATCATCATCATCATCTAATTAAAAACTGGGCAGAGGAATTGAATACAAATTTCTCCAAAGAAAACGTACAAATGGCCAACAGGTATATCAAAATGTACTCGAAGTCACTAATTCTTAGGGAAATGCAAATCAAAGCCATAATGACCTTGCAATTGCACTACTGGGTATTTAGCCTAAAGATACAGATGTAGTGAAAAGAAGGGCTATATGTTCCCCAACGTTCATAGTAGCAATGTCCACAATAGCCAAACCATGGGAAGAACCTAGATGTCCATTGATAGATGGATGGATAAAGAAGATGTGCTATATATACAATGGAATACTACGTAGCCATCAAAAAACCCGGAATCTTGCTATTTGCAACAACGTGGATGCAACTAGAGGGTATTATGCTAAGCGAAATAAGTCAATCAGAGAAAGACAATTATCATATTATCTCTCTGATATGAGGAATTTGAAAGGCAGGGAGAGGGGTCATGGGGGGCAGGAAGGGAAAAAGTGAAACAAGATGGGATGGGGGAGAGAGACAAACCATAAGAGACTCTTAATCTCAGGAAACAAACTGAGGGTTTCTGGGGAGGGAGGGATAGGGTAGCTGGATTATGGACATTGGGGAAGGTATGTGCTATGGTGACTGCTGTGAATTGTGTAAGACTGATGATTCACTACTGTAACCCTGAAGCAAATAATGCATTATATGTTAATAATAATAATAATAAAAAGAATAATAGACTAGAAAATGTTTTCCCTGAGGTAAGAACTTTAGATTTCTCAAAACTAATTTTGGGTTTTTTTGGTCATTTCTCTAGATCATTGTGAACTAGGTCTCTGATTCCCCTTGAGTTATGTAGGTATTATAAACTCCATTATATAATAAATATACTCCTTGGATGATGATGATACATGAGATAATCATTTGTTACATTTCAGTGCTATGTTAAGAAATTTAAAAAAAACTCATTTCAGAAATTTATAGTAATGACATTACAGTATGAAAATACTTAAAATAAGTCTCATTTCATCAAGATTTTTCTTCAAAAACATCAAAAATGTAGAAATAAGACATTATTCCCCCAAATCTAACTACATATGAAATATGTAGAATTGATGCAGCAGACCCATTTTATTTAAAATAAATGTGCTGAAGATTATTTAAAATTTGTTGGCTCTATTTTTCTTTAAAATTCAGTGAGGAAGAGCATTGAAGAAGATAGTTTTAAGATAAAGTAGAATTTTAAGATAGGAGATATAATTAGGAATCATTTCAATTAAATTTAATTTGCAGAATGGCTTACTGTTCCATGAAAAAAAGAAAGGAAAAGAAAAAATAATATGAAACGCTATAGAATACTGTGCTGTATTGACATAACTTAACTCTCTGTGGACAAGGATTCAATCAGTTAGCAATGTCTTTTTATTTTATTTTTTTTGGCTTTTTAAAACTTCATAACTTTTAACGTGATCATAACATTTTTGCTCCCTCCTCTGTTAGGTGTGAACTCTACAAAAAGCTTAGAAAGGTGATTAGGGAGAAACAGAATACAATCTTTGCCAACCTGACTAAGAATTTATAGAGGAGGATTTGTACAACTTAAGTCAATAAAGTCCCCAAAAGAAGTAATTGGCACATCTGGAATCAGTAATCTCATAAAACAAGTTTCCTCTCTTAAACTTCTTTTCTCTTGTGCTTTCTGGCAGGCTATCCAGCCAATAACTCTAAGAAGTTATATTTGGTTTGAGGATTAAAGTATTTGTGGAGAGCAGTTGTAAACATCAGTTTACGCTAAGCAGGAGATAAACTATATTGAGTATTTAGAAGATGGAAGTTGGAAATAAACTTATTTTATGTGCATTTTTTTCAATTACAAAATAAACAGAACCATCATAAGAAATAATAGCATTTTTAAAAATCAGTGTTTAGGTGTGCCTGGGTGGCTCAGTGGGTTAAAGCCTCTGCCTTTGGCTCAGGTCATGATCTCGGGATCCTTAGATCGAGCCCTGCATCAGGCTCTCTGCTCAGCAGGGAGCCTGCCTCCCCCTCTCTCTCTGCCTGCCTCTCTGCCTACTTGTGATCTCTCTCTGTCAAATAAATAAATAAAATCTTAAAAAAATAAATAAAAATCAGTTTTTCAATGAAACAAACATCTGTAGAAATGAACTGGATATGAAAAATCAAGATCATGTATTAATTTGATTTATCTCAATGAAGATTCAGTTGTTATAATACAATTCATTTCACCAAATCTCACAAGTACATTAATATTGTGTTAAGGATTCAAATAAGGAAATTGTGAACAAACAAACCAAACAAAACGAATTCTTTATTTTCCTTTTTAAACGCGGTATTATTGTCTATCCAACTATTCAAGCCAGAAACTTGAATCATCCTTGACTCATCTCCTTATCATGAATTTTTCTAAATATAATAAATACTAATGAGGAGTAGTTCTTTTTGTATTATGTTTTGCTTTGATTTGGGTTTTTGGATTAGTAGACTGTAAAGTAGAGGAGGGCAGAGTCTCTGTTTTTGTTTGTTTGTTTGTTTGTTATTGTTTTTCTATGCCCTGTGCCTGTAATAATAGCTGGTATAATTACAAAAGAATTGTTGAAAGATAAACTCAAAATGGATGAAAGACCTCAAAGTGAGACAGGAATCCATCAAAATCCTAGAGGAAAACCTAGGCAGTAACCTCTTCAATATCAGCCACAGCAACTTCTTTCAAGACACATCTCCAAAGGCAAAGGAAACAAAAGCAAAAATGAACTTTTAGTACTTCAAGATAAAAAGCTTCTGCTCAGCAGAGGAAACATTGAACAAAACAGAGGCAACCCACGGAATGGGAGAAGATATTCGCAAATGACACTACAGACAAAGGGCTGATATCCAAGATCTATAAAGAACTCCTCAAACTCAACACCCAAAAAATGAATAATCAAGTCAACAAATGGGCAGAAGACATGAGCAGACATTTCTCCAAAGAAGACATACAAATGTCTAACAGACACATCAAAAAGTGTTTATCATCATTAGCCATCAGGGAAATTCAAATCAAAACCACATTGAGATACCACCTTATACCAGTTAGAATGGCAAAAATTGACAAGGCAAGAAACAACAAATGTTGGAGAGAATGTAGAGAAAGGGGAACCCTCTTCCACTGTTGGTGGGAATGCAAGTTGGTGCCGCCACTTTGGAAAACAGTGTGGAGATTCCTCAAAAAATTAAAAACAGAGCTACTCTCTGACCTGGCAATTGCACTACTGGATACACTGGATGCACTACAAAGATACAGATGTAGTGAAAAGAACGGCCATATGTACTCCAATGTTCATAGTAGCAATGTCCACAATAGCCAAACTGTGGAAACAGCCGAGATGCCCTTCAACAGATGAATGGATAAAGAAGATATGGTCCATATATACAATGGAATATTACGCCTCCATCAGAAAGGGTGAATAGAAAACTTTTGCATCAACATGGACAGGGACTGGAGGAGATTATGCTGAGTGAAATTAAGTCAAGCAGAGAAAGTCAATTATCATATGGTTTCATTTACTTGTTGAACATAAGGAATAACACGGAGGACATTAGAAGAAGGAAAGGAAAAGTGGAGGGGGGAATTGGAGGGGCAGATGAACCATGAGAGACTGTGGACTCTGAGAAACAAACTGAGGGTTTGAGAGGGGAGGGGGTTGGGGGATGGGTGAGCCTGGTGATGGGTATTAAGGAGGGCACGTATTGCATGAAGCACTGCATGTTGTACATAAACAATGAATCTTGGAACACTGCATCAAAAACAATATATTTTATGGCGACTAACATAACAAAATAAAAAAATAAAATAAAACTATCGACATCAAAAAAGTTGTTGAAAATTTGCTTAAAAATATTTGTTGAAATGTTTACAAAAAAGTTTACAGATTATAATGTCAGGGACATTGTCAAGCAGAGAAACAAATAATGAAATCAGTCTATATTTATCAAGATATGAGAAAAGGGCACAAAATTTGTCACTTTGGGTGAATTAGTTAACCTTTCTAAAATCAAAGTTTCGTCACCTGCGAAATAGAAGTTACTAATAGCATCGACATCACAAAATTAAAGTACAAATTATTGGTGCTCAAATACTCCCCTCTCTCTCCCCTCTTTCTATAATACATCCTCATTAAGGAAGAGAATGCAAGAATAATGGCATAACCAAAAGAAAGTAACAGTTTTCTTGGTGGCATGACTAAGGTAAAAAATGGTAGCAGAACCCCACTAGAACAATCAGAATTTGAGTGAAATGGGGCTAAGGGTGGATGAAAAGTGCTCAAGATTGTCAGAGTACATACTCCAGACAAGAACCATTCTTTGAAAATAGTTATCTGAGGATGTAGACCCTTCCAGTGTAACACCTAAACAGATTCATCATTCAATATTAACTCAAAGACTGAGGATAGCACCAAGTCTGTAGCCTGAAGTGACTGTCACTGAAATCCATAAAAGGATTAAAGTCCCATTACTAACACACTGGACAGTCAACCCAATATGAGCATCACCTGTTGGAAATTGGGATCTCTAGAGATATGATAGAAAGAAAGGAAGGAGAAAGAGCAAAGGAAAAGGAACACATATACTTGTAAAATAATAAAATATCACTCTTTCTAAATCTCCTGATTAACCCCGGAATCACATCTTCAAATGAACATAATTAAAATATTTTCACTCTAATAGCAATGCCTACTTTATTAGCAATTACAATTTAAATGCTTATTCCAAGAGCAGAGGAGATTGTTTATTCATTAGCTACTTTGGATATTTACTTATTAAGAAGTCTCTAAAAAGGGGGCGCCTGGGTGGCTCAGCGGGTTAGATCCTCTGCCTTCGGCTCGGGTCGTGATCTTGGGGTCCTGGGATTGAGCCCCGCATCGGGCTCTCTGCTCGGAGGGGAGCCTGCTTCCCCCTCTCTCTGCCTGCCTCTCTGCCTACTTGTGATCTCTCTCCTCTCTGTCAAATAAATAAATAAAATCTTGGGAAAAAAAAAAAAAGAAGTCTCTAAAAAGGATTCTATTCCAAGAGACTTGTCTTGAATAATTGGATTGTCAGAAGAATATAAATTCTCTAGAGCTTTTATTTAGCTCAGAAATTCATTACTTTAGCCAAAGTAATGTAACATAAATTCTGATTAATGAATATCAACATTGTTTTATGAAAATTAATATTAATTCTGATCCAAGTGTGCAGTCACTATGTTTATTTTTTTTAAACCTTAGGTATTGAACAACTTTATTTTTTAAATATTGAATGTGTTTATTTTTTAAAGGCTTTTATTTTAATTCCAATTAGTTAATAGGAAGTCACTATGGCTAATGTCAAAGAGGAGACTGCCTGTGTCTTCCTCTAGGATTTTGATGGCTTCCTGTCTCACATTTAGGTCTCACGCATTTTGAATTTAATTCTTGTATATGATGGTAAGAGGGTGGTTCGGTTTCATTCTTTTGCATGCTGTTATTCAATTTTCCCAACACCACTTATCGAAAAGACTGTCTTTTTACCATTGGATATTTTTCCTGCTTTGTCAAAGAACAATTGATCATATAGTTATGGGTTCATTTATGGGTTTTCTACTCTGTTTCATTGACCTGTGTGTGTATTTTTGTGCCAGTACCATACTGTTTTCATTATTACAGCTTTGTAATATAACTTTAAGTCTGGAACTGTGATGCTTCTGGCTTTGCTGTTCTTCAAGATTGCTTTGGTTATTCAAGGTTTTTTCTGGTTCCATACAAATTTTAGGATTGTTTGTTCTAGCTCTGTTAGAAATAATGGTGTTATTTTGGTAGGGATTGTGTTAAATGTGTAAATTTCTTTGGATAGTGTAAACATTTTAACAATATTCTTTCAATCCATGAGAATGGAATATTTTTTCCATTTCTTTATGTCATCATCAATTTCTTACATCAGTATTATATAGTTTTCAGAGTACAGATCTTTTACCTGTTTGGTTAGGTTTATTTCTAGGTATCTTACTATCTTGAGTGCAATTGTAAATGAATTTTTTTTTATTCTCTTCTCCTTCAGTATTGGTGTATAGAAATGCAACAGATTTCCATATATTGGTTTTGTGTCCTGCAATTTTATTGAATTCATGTATCAGTTCTATTAGGTTTTTGGTGGAGTGTTTCAAGTTTTCTATATATGCTATCATGTCATCTGCAAATAGTGAAAGTTTTACTGCTTCCTTACCAATTTGGATGCTTTTTGTTTCTTTTTGTTGTCTGATTGCTGTAGCTAGGATTTCCAAATTATGTTGAATAAAAGTGGTGGGAGTGGACATCCTTGTCTTGTCCCTGATCTCTCAGTTTTCCCCCACTGATGTCAGCTACAGGTTTTTTTGTTTATGGCCTTTAGTATGTTGATGTATGTTCCCCCTAAGCCTACTTTGTTGAGGGTTTTTTATTAAGAATGGATGTTGTACTTTGTCTAATGCTTTTTATGAATCTATTGAAAAGATATTATGGTTCTTATCTTTTCTTTTATTAATGTGATGCCTCATGTTGATTGATTTGTGAATACTGAACCACTTTGCAAGCCAGGAATAAAACCTATTAGATCATGGTGAATGATCTTTTTAATGTATTGTTGGATTTGGTTTGCTAGTATTTTATTGAGACTTTTTGGCACCATGTTCATCAGGGATTTTGGCTTGTAGCTCTCCCTCCCCATCTCTCACTCTCTCTCTCTCTCTCTCCTCTTTTGAGTAGTCTCTAAGCCTAGTCTGGAGTCCATCACAGGGCTTAAACTCATGACCCTGAACTCAAGACCTGATCTGAAATAAATAGTTGGATGCTTAACCAACTGAGCCACCCAGGAGCCCCTGTAATTCTCTTTTTTAGTGGAGTCTTTATCTGGTTTTGGTATTAAGGTAAAGCTAGCTTCAGATAATAAATTTGAAAGTTTTTCTTTGTTTTCTAATTTTTTGAATAGTTTGAGGAGGGTAAGTATAAACTCCTCTTTAAAAGTTTGGTAGAATTCACCTGTGAAGCCATGTGTCCCTGGACTTTTGTTTGTTGGAATTTTTTTGTTTATGTTCAAATCCATAAAACCTAGTTGTCACTGTTATTTATGTAATGAGAAGCACAGATTCGGTCTGCTTTAATTGCTTTTTTTTTTTTTTTGCTTTGCTTTTTTTTTTTTAAAGATTTTATTTATTCATTTGTCAGAGAGAGAGAGAGAGAGAGCACAAACAGGCAGAGTGGCAGGCAGAGGCAGAGGGAGAAGCAGGCTCCCTGCCGAGCAAGGAGCATGAAGTGGGACTCGATCCCAGGACCCTGGGATCATGACCTGAGCCGAAGGCAGCCACTTAACCAACTGAGCCACCCAGGTGCCCCTCCCTTAATTGCTTTTTATTTCTACTTATAGTCAAGAGAGTTAAATGGGATTATCATCAACATAGTCTTCAATAAATTTAGAAAATGTTTTGGTTTTAGATCCCCAAAGTATTTTAAGTGATATTCAGAGGTGGAATATCTGTCAAAAACTTGAACAAAATGATATGGCAGTTTTCTCAATTTGGAATAAATTTTACTTTTTCTATTTTAGTATGGTTCAATAGTTTTAGAAAATATGTAGTTCAGGATTTTCATCAAATTTTGCATTGTAGGTGAACCTCGGTGGCTCAGTTGATTAAGCAACTGCCTTTGGCTCAGGTCATGATCACAGGGTCCTGGGATCAAGTCCCACATGGGGGTTCCTGCTTGGTGGGGAGCATGCTTCTCCTTTTCCCTCTGCTGCTCCCCTTGTTTGTGCTCTCCTGCTCTCTCTCTATCAAATAAATAAATAAATAAATAAATAAACAAATAAATAAATTCTTTAAAAATTTTTTTGCATAATAGAAATTCATTAAGAAAATTGTTACAAGACAAATGGATAAAGAAGACATTGTTTATATATACAATGGAATATTATGCCTCCATCAGAAAGGATGAATACCCAACTTTTATATCAACATGGACAGGACTGGAAGAGATTATGTTGAGTGAAATAAGTCAAGCAGAGAGAGTCAATTATCATATGGTTTCACTTACTTGTGGAGCATAAGGAAAAATATGGAGGACATTGGGAAAAGGAAAGGAAGAGTAAATTGGGAGAAAACAGGGGCAGATGAAACATGAGAGACTGTGAACTCTGAGAAACAAACTGAGGGTTTTGGAGGGGAGGGAGGTGGGGGTTTGGGTGAGCCTGGTGGTGGGTATTGAAGAGGACACATATTGCATGGAGCACTGGGTATGGTGCATGAACAATGAATCTTGGAACCCTGAAAAAATAAAATAAAAAAAAAAGAAAGTAAAACAAACAAACCAAAAAAGAAAACTGTCACACTAAGTAGGGACCATTTTTAGTATGCTTTCAAGTTTTAGAGAAGTTTTATTTTAGAACACTTTACAGAATTATTGCAAAGATAATAAAGATAATTCCCTTATATCACACACTAAGTTTTCTCTATTGTTAACATCTTGTTTTAGAATGGTATTTCTAAATTTACTTTAAAGTTAACTTTGATCATCCACCCTGACAGAGTATTTGTAGGTTTTCCACAGTAAAGTTAGTCTTTTTTTTTTTCCCCCTCTATTTCCACACTGTGCTCTTTGGGAGACAGCCAGTATGTACAACCCCACATAAGTAATGCTCCACCTCCTTCAGGGAAGAGTGTCTACATAAAGTATTTTTTACACTGGACATTTGTCTATTCTCTTACATTTTTAAATTTATTCAATTATTTTTCAGGAAGGATTCAGGGAGATTATAGATTTGTATTTTCATTATAATCCAACACAATTTTATTTATTTCTTTCCTCAAATTTTTTCAGCTTTGGCATTTGAAAGATCTTTCAGTTAGATCCTGAATCTGATATATCTTCATCATTGTATATGTTTATTTTTGTTGTTCTTTTGAGCACTTTTCCTTTTCTAACATCACAATATGATGCATACTTATCTTTTGCATACCCGTCTAGTCCCAGAATAAGTTATTTCTCCAGAGACCTGGTTCCTTTTTCGGATAATGACATTAGAATTCAAAATCTGGATGCTAAGTGTACTTGCCACTATTGGGTATCAGTTATTTTAGGCCTTCTCAGTCGACATAGTAAGGATTTAGATGTGTGTATCAACCTGTATATATACATATATCTTAAAATATATTTATTTGTAACTAATTTATATTTACATTAAGCTAAGTATGAGTTCATACTAATGTCTGCACTCTAATTCATAACTCATAGATCATTTTAGTGTCTTCTTGTTCCTTATCTATAATCTCCCACTACAAGAGTGAGAAATCTAATTCTTATCACCAACCATCCATTAACTTGTTAAATTCCAGATATGTATATAAAAGTTTCAAAATTGTTAATTCATAACCCTGTGGAAATGAGCTTCATTGACTAGACTGTATGAACAATCCCTTGGGCCCATAGATTTAATAGACTTACAAAATGCACTAATTTCCAAAGTTAGTTATGGCAGTACAATATTTCCATTCTGCCTTCATGTGAGATTGTTTCTGATATTTGTAAGACATTTATTTTCTCATATCTTTACTTCATCCATTGTATGAATGCACCACCATTTATTTACCCATTTACTCACTGCTTTTAATTTTAGATGATTATGAGCGAAGCTACAATAGACATTTGTGTGTATGTTATTGTGTGGCTATAAGGTTTCAAACCAGTTGGTAATTACTTAGAAATGTGATCGCTGAAATATGTGGCAAGATTATGTTTAACATTGTAAGAAACTGTCAAACTGTCTTCCATAGTGGTTGTATCATTGTGCATTCCCATCAACAATGAATTAGAGTTCCTACTGCATCACATCCTCTCCAGAAATGGCATTGTTATGTTTTTGGTTTGGTTTTGATTCTTTGCCATTTTAATATGTACATAGTGTCTTATCAGTGTTGTTTTAATTATAATTTCTTAATAACAAATGATGTGGAATATCTTTTCATTTGGAAGCTAAACGCAGAAGTAGCTTAGATTCTAACAGATTAGTGTGGTTCTTCCCAGATTGAGTTTATAAAGGATTTCATTAATAGCACTTTAAATCTGATTGGATAAGAAATTTTGTTGTTGTTGTTGTTTTAAGGTTCTATTTAAATTCGAGTTAGTTAAGAGTGTAATATTGGTTTCAGGGGTAGAACTTAGTGATTCATCACTTATATACAATACCCAGTAGTCATCACAACTAGTGCCGTCCTTAATATTCATAACCCCTATTTAGCCCATCCCCCACTGACTTCCCTTCCATCAACCCTCAGTTTGTTCTGTATAGTTAAGAGTCTCTTATGGTTTGCCCCCTCTCTCTGCCCCCTCCTCTACATTCATAAATTCCAAATATAAGTGAAATAATATGGTATTGCTCTTTCTCTGATGGACTGATTTCACTTAGCATACACTCTAGTCCACTCACGTTATTGCAAATGGCAAGATTTCATTCTTTTGATGGCTGAATAATATTACATTGTACGTGTGTGTGTGTGTGTGTGTGTGTGTGTGTATCACATCTCCTTTATCCATTCATCAGTTGATGGACATTTCAGTTCTTTCCATAATTTGGCTATTGTTGATAATGCTGCTATAAACATCAGTGTGCATGTGTCCCTTCAAATCACCATTTTTTTATCCTTTCAGTAAATACCTAGTAGTACAATTTCTGGGTCATAGGGTAGTTCTATTTTTAACTTTTTTAAGAACCTCTATATTGTTTTCCAGAGAGGCTGCACCAGAGAATGCAAAGCATTCCCAGCAACAATGTAAGAGGGTTCCCCTTCACATATTTGCCAACATCTATTGTTTTTCATGTCATTAACTGTAGCCATTCTGACAGGCACGAGGTGATATTTCACTGTAGTTCCACTTGTATTTCCCTGATGATGAGTGATGTTGAGCATCTTTTCGTATGTCTGTTAGCCATCTGTATGTCTCTTTGGAAAAATGTCTATTCATGTCTTCTGCCCATTTCTTAACTGAATTATTTGTTTTGGGGGATCATAAAATATTTTACTGTCACATAAATGATAAAGCCATCTAAACTCATAGGAGAGCCATCATGTGTTCTGTAAAATCCTCCCTTAGTATCAATTAGAATGCACAATGTTACTGAATATTATGAATTTGGGAGCACACTCTCATTCTTTCCTACTGTTTGCGTTAAGTCAAGAATATCCAATACTTTACTTCTAAGGATCATGAGAGTTCTAAGTATTAGAATAAGGTAGCTAAGAAAATGCACACATGCACTCACAGGTTGTATTAAACAATTGTAGGGTTTTTTCCCCTATTTTTTACTGGTAATCCTGGTATCAACACTATGAAGTTGAGTAGGAAGCTTATCAAAGATGGTCTCAGAGGTTAGAAAGGTCAAAAATAGAAGTGTTAATGAATAGAGGACAATTTTGCCAACCCATTTTGAACTGCAGCTTTGTGCAGTGACAGTATTATAGCCAATGAGGTTTATCTGAGGCTCAATTATTGCTAATTGAACTACATTACATAAAAACATATTATATTAAGTGGTACTATTTTAAGTGAGCTGGAGTGTTTGTTAATTGTTATTTCAATGACTCTGGAAAACAAAAATTAATGACCTTAATAATAATTTGATTACGTATCCTTGCTATAGTTACAAGTTTTCTTTTTAAGAAATATTTAAAAGCCATGAAGAAAATGAAAAGGAAACCTATATAATTAGAGAAAACATTTGCTAAACATATATATAATAAGTGGTTAACAGCCAAAATATGTAAAGAACTCATATAACTCAATAGAAAATAAAAAAGCAAAAGAGACATAATTTAAAAATGGGCAGAGATGAGTTCTTTACATATTTTTCTTTTCCAAAGAAGACGTATAAATGACCAACTGGTAAATACAAATGTGCTCAACATAACTAATTATCAGGGAAGTGCAAATCCAAACCACAATGAGATATAACCTACCACCTGTTAGAAATGGCTTATAATATAAAAAAGACAAAAAAGTAATAAATGTTGCCAAGGCTGTGCACTGTTGGTAGGAAATGTAATTTGTGCAGCTATTATGGAAAATATTACAGAGGTTCCTCAAAAATTTTAAAATAGAACTACCATATGATCCAACAATTCACTTTTGAATATTTATATGAGGGAAACAAAATCACTATCATGAAAAGATATTGTCACCCCCATATTTATTTGAAGCATTATTTACAATAGCCAACACATGGAAACAACTTGAGTGTTCAATAATGGATGAATAAAGAAAATGTGATCTATAATAGAGTATATATATCAATTAATATAATTTTATATAATGTATTAAATATATATAATTAATATTGTATATAATGTATACATACATTATATATACACATGTATTATACAAGTGTACGTATATATAATGTATCCTATATATATATATATATATATATATATATATATATATATATATATATTTTAATTAACCTATAATGTATTAGTTTCAGGGGTACAGGTCTGTGATTCATCAGTCTTACACAATTAACAGCACTCACCATAGCACATACTCTACCCAATGTCCATCCCATATCCACTGCATCCCTCTCAAACCCCTCCTCTCCAGCAATCCTCAGTTTGTTTCCTGAGATTAAGAGTCTCTTATGATTTGTCTCCCTCTCTAGTTTCATCACGTTTCATTTTTCCCTCCTTTCCCCTATGATCGATCTCCTGTCTTGTTTCTCAAATTCCTTATATCAGTGAGATCATATGATAATTATCTTGCTTGGACTGACTTATTTCGCTTAGCATAATACCCTCTAGTTCCATCCATGTCATTGCAAATGGCAATATTTTGAGGTTGTTTTAATGGCTGCATAGTATTCCATTGTACATGTGTAAGACATCTTCTTTATCCATTCATCTGTTGATGGACATCTAGGTTCTTTCCATAGTTTGGCTATTGTGGATATTGCTGCTATAAACATTCAGGTGCACATGCCCCTTCAGATCACTATATTTGTATCTTTAGGTTAAATACCCAGTAGTGTGATTGCTGGGTCATAGGGTAGCTCTATTTTCAACTTTTTGAGGAACCTCCATACTGTTTTCCAGAGTGGCTGCACCTGCTTGCATTCCCACCAGCAGTGTGGGAGGGTTCCGCTTTCTTCGCATCCTCACCAACACCTGTCATTTCCTGACTTGTTAATTTTAGCCATTCTGACTAGTGTGAGGTGGTATCTCACTGTGGTTTTGATTTGTATTTCCCTGATGGTGAGTGATGTTGGACATTTTTTCATCTGTCTGTTGGCCATTTGGATGTCTTCTTTGCAGAAATATCTGTCCATGTCTTCTGCCCATTTCTTGATTGGATTATTTGTTTTGTGGGTGTTGAGTTTGAGAAGTTCTTTATAGATTTTGGATACTAGCCCTTTATCTGATATGTCATTTGCAAATATCTTCTCCCATTCTGTCAGTTGTCTTTTGGTTTTGTTGACTGTTTCCTTTTCTGTGCAAAAGCTTTTGATCTTGATGAAGTCCCAATAGTTCATTTTTGCCCTTGCTTCCTTTGCCTTTGGTGATGTTTCTAGGAAGAAGTTGCTGTGGCTGAGGTCAAAGAGGTTGCTTCCTGTGTTCTCCTCAAGGATTTTGATGGATTCCTGTCTCACATTGAGGTCTTTCA
>CM052897.1:94211404-94359675 GCA_028534135.1 Potos flavus
TAGAGCTTGAAGTCTGGAATTATGATGCCACCAACTTTGGTTTTCTTTTTCAACATTCCTCTGGCTATTGGTGGTCTTTTCTGGTTCCATATAAATTTTAGGATTATTTGTTCCATTTCATTGAAAAAAATTGATGGTATTTTGATCGGGATTGCATTAAATGTGTAGATTGCTTTAGGTAGCATAGACATTTCCACAATATTTGTTCTTCCAATCCATGAGCATGAAACGTTTTCCCATTTCTTTGTGTCCTCCTCAATTTCTTTCATGAGCACTTTATAGTCTTCTGAGTACAGATTCTTTATCTCTTTGTTTAGGTTTATTCCTAGGTATCTTATGGTTTTGGGTACAATTGTAAATGGGATCGACTCCGTAGTTTCTCTTTCTTCTGCCTTGCTGTTGGTGTATAGAAATGCAACTGATTTCTGTGCATTGATTTTCTATCCTGAATAGATAGAATTACTGAATTCCTGTCTGAGTTCTAGCAGTTTTGGAGTGGGGTCTTTCAGGTTTTCCACATAAAGTATCATATTATCTGCAAAGAGTGATAGTTTGACTTCTTCTTGCCAATTTGGATGCCTTCAATTTCTTTTTGTTGTCTGATTGCTGAGGCTAGGACTTCCAAATGGGGTCTTTGGTTTTGGGATCAAGGTGATGCTGGCCTCGTAAAATGAGTTTGGAAGTTTTCCTTCCATTTCTATTTTTTGGAACAGTGTCAGGAAAATAGGTATTAATTCTTCTTTAAATGTTTGATGGAACTCACCTGGGAAGCCGTCTGGCCCTGGGATATTGTTTATTGGGAGATTTTTGATGACTGCTTCAATCTCCTTACTGTTTATGAGTCTGTTCAGATTTTCTATTTCTTCCTGGTTCAGTTTTGGTAGTTTATGTGTCTCTAGGAGTGCATCCATTTCTTCCAGATTTTCAAATTTGCTGATGTATAGTTGCTCATAATATGTTCTTATAATTGTTTGTGTTTCTTTGGTGTTGGTAGTGATCTTTCCTCTTAATTTGGGTCCTATCTCTTTTCTTTTTGATAAATCTGGACAGAGGTTTATCAATCTTATTAATTCTTTCAAAGAACCAGCTCCTAGTTTTGTCTATCTGTTCTATTGTTCTTTTGGTTTCTATTTCATTGATTTCTGCTCTGATCTTTATGATTTCTCTTCTCCTGCTGGGTTTAGGCTTTCTTTGCTGTTCTTTCTCCAGCTCCTTTAGGTATAGGGTTAGGCTGTGTATTTGAGACCTTGTTTCTTGAGAAAGGCTTGTATTGCTATATACTTTCCTCTCAGCAACACCTTTGCTGTGTCCCAAAGATTTTGAACAGTTGTGTTTTCATTTTTAATTGTTTCCATGAATTTTTTAAATGCTTCTTTAATTTCCTGGTTGACTCATTCATTCTCTAGTAAAATGCTCTTTAGCCTCCATGTATTTGAGTTCTTTCCAACTTTCCTTTTGTGGTTGAGCTCAAGTTTCAGAGCATTGTGGTCTGAAAATATTCAAGGAATAATCCCAATCTTTTGATACTGGCTGAGACCTGATTTGTGACCCAGGGTGCGATCTATTCTGGAGAATGTTCCGTATGCACTCGAGAAGAATATGTATTCTGTTGCTTTGGGATGAAATGTTCTGAATATATCTGTGATGTCTATCTGGTCCAGCGTGTCATTTAAAGCCTTCATTTCCTTGTTAATCTTTTGCTTAGATGATCCATCCATTTCAGTGAGGGCATTTTAAAGTCCCCTACTCTTATCATATTATTGTAATGTGTTTCTTTGATATTGTTATTAATTGGTGTATATAATTGGCTGCTCCCATGTTAGGGGCATAGATATTTAAAATTGTCAGATCTTCTAATACAAACCCTTGAAGTATGATATAGTGTTCTTCCTCATCTCTTATTATAGTCTTTGACTTAAAATCTAATTTGTCTGATATAAGGATTGCCACCCCAGCTTTCTTTTAATGTCCATTAGTATGGTAAATTATTTTCCACCCCCTCACTTTAAATCTGGAGGTATCTTTGGGTCTAAAATGAGTCTCTTGCAGACAGCATATCAATGGGTCTTGTTTTTTTATCCATTCTGATACCTGTGTCTTTTGATTGGGGCATTTAGCCCATTTACATTCAGGGTAACTATTGAAAGATAGTGCCATTGTATTGCCTGTAAGTTGACTGTTTCTGTATATTGCTCTGTTCCTTTCTAGTCTGTTATATTTAGGCTCTCTCTTTATTTAGAGGACCCCTTTCAATATTTCCTGTAGGGTTGGTTTGGTGTTTGCAAATTCTTTTAGTTTTTGTTTGTCTTGGAAGCTTTTTATCTCTCCTTCTATTTTTAATGACAACCTAGGTGGATATAGTATTCTTTGCTGCACATTTCTCTCATTTAGTGCTCTGAATACATCATGTCAGTTCTTTCTGGCCTGCCAGGTCTCTGTGGATAGGTCTGCTGCCAATCTAATATTTCTACCATTGTAGTTTGCAGACCTCTTGTCCCAAGCTGCTTTCAGGATTTTCTCTTTGTCTCTGAGACTTGTAAGTTTTACTATTAGATGACAGGATGTGGACCTATTTTTATTGATTTTGAGGGGGGGTCCTCTGTGCCTCCTGGATTTTGATGCTCGTTTCCTTCCCCAAATTAGGGAAGTTCTCAGCTATAATTTGCTCCGATATACCTTCTGCCCCTTTCTCTCTTTCTTCTATTTTTGGGATCCCAATTATTCTAATACTGTTTTGTCTTATGGTATTATTTATCTCTCTAATTCTCCCCTTGTAATTCAATAGCTATTTATCTCTCTTTTTCTCAGCTTCTTTATTCTCTATCAATTGGTCTTCTATATCACTAATTCTCTCTTCTGCCTCATTTATCCTAGCAGTAAGAGCCTCCATTTTTTATTGCACCTTATTAATAGCTTTTTTTAAATTTCAACTTTGTTAGATTTTATTTCTTTTATTTCTCCAGAAAGGGATTCTCTAGAATCTTCTATGGTTTTTTCAAGTCCAGCTAGCATCTTTATAATCATCATTCTTACCTCTAGTTCTGATATCTTACTGATGTCCATATTGAAAAGTCCCTAGCAGTCAGTACTGCCTCTTATTCTTTTTTTTTGAGATGAGTTTTTCTGCCTTGTCACTTTGTCCAGAGAAGAATCGATAAATGAGAGAACAAAATACTAAAAGGGGAACAATGACCCCAGAAAAATATACACTAACCAAATCAGAAGAGACTCAAAACTGGGGGGAAAATAAAGGGAAAAAAAAAATATATATATATATATATATATATATATATATATATATATATATATATATATATTAAGCTGGTAAACAGAACAAATAGAACAGAGCCATACACTTGATTTTAGGTGTATTTTGGTCTGTTAGAAGAAACTGCCTCCCCAAATTTTAAAGAAAGAAAAAAATATATGTATATGTATGAGTAAACATTATGAAGGGGTGGATTATGACTGTAGAGATGAAAATTCAAAAACAGTTAGGAAGAGAATTGATAAGATAAGAATTTGGTTGATAAAAGCAAACAAAACAAAATGAAACAAAAACAAAAACAAAACGGGTGAATGTGATCAGGCTGGAGAGTAGAACAAAGCCATATGCTAGATTTAGCGTATATTTTGGTCTGCTAGAAGAAACTGTATCCCAAAATTTTAAAGAAAGAAAAACTTATATGTAACAAAAAATAAAGCTAAATATAATGAAGGGATAGAATATGAGTATAAAAATGAAAATTAAAAAAGATTTTTAAAAAGGTATTAATAAGATAAAACAGTTAAAATAGGTTAAAATAGTTTTGTTGACTGTTTCCTTTGCTGTGCAGAAGTTTTTATCTAGATCACATCCCCAAAGTTCATTTTCACTTTTGTTTCCTTTGTCTTTGGAGACAAGTCCTGAAAGACGTTGCTGTGGCCAATGTCGAAGAGGTTACTGCCTGTTCTCTAGGATTTTGATAGATTCTTGCTTTATGTTGAGGTCTTTTATCCATTTCGAGTTTATCTTTGTGTATGGTGTAAGAGAATGGTCTACCCACGGAATGAGAGAAGATATTCACAAATGACACTACAGACAAAAGTCTGATATCTAAGATCTATAAAGAACTCCTCAAACTCAACACTCAAAAAACAGATAATCACATCGAAGAATGGGCAGAGGACATGAACCGATACTTCTCCAAAGAAGACATACAAATGGCTAACAGACACATGAAAAAATGTTCTTCATCATTAGCCTTCGGGAAGATTCAAATCAAAGCCACATTGAGATACCACCTTACACCAGTTAGAATGGCCCAAATCAACAAGACAGTGAACAACAAATGTTGGAGAGGATGTGGAGAAAGGGGAACCCTCTTCCACTGTTGGTGGGAATGCAAGTTGGTGCAGCCACTTTGGAAAACAGTGTGGAGATTCCTCAAGAAATTAAAAATAGAGCTACCCTATGACCCTGCAATTGCACTACTGAGTGTTTACCCCAAAGATGCAAATGCAGTACAAAGAAGGGCCACATGCACTCTAATGTTCATAGCAGCAATGTCCACAATCGCCAAACTGTGGAAAGAGCCAAGATTCCCTTCAACAGATGAATGGATCAAGAAGATATGGTCCATACATACCATGGAATATTAGGCTTCCATCAGAAAGGATGAATACCCAACTTTTGTTTCAACATGAACTGGACTGGAAGAGATTATGCTGAGTGAAATAAGTCAAGTGGAGAGAGTTAATTATCATATGGTCTCACTTACATGTGGAGCATAAGGAAAAACATGGAGGACATTGGGAGAAGGAAAAGAAGGGTGAATTGGGGGAAATCGGAAGGGGAGATGAACCATGAGATACTGTGGACTCTGAGAAACAAAGGGCGGTTTTGGAGGGGTGGGGGTGGGTATTGAGGAGGGCACGTATTGCATGCAGCACTAGATGTGGTGCATGAATGATGGCTCTTGGAACACTGAAAAAATAAAATTAAATTTAAAAAATAGGAAAAATTTTAAAAAATAGAAAAAAAAATAAAGAAAAAATTTAAAATTTAACTTTGAAAGGCTGAAGAATCATGCGGAAAAAGCCATGAAGTCAATGTGCTCTATTCTCCTAGCACTGGTGTTTTGCAGTTCTCATTGTTCAGTAAACTTGGTCTTGGCTGGATGTTCTTGTTGATCTTCTGGGGGAGGGTCTTCTTGCAGTGATTCTCAAATTTCTTTGCCCGAGGCGGAATTGCACCACCCTTGCCAGGGGCCAGGCTAAGTAATCTGCTCAGGTTTGCTCTTGGTAGTTTTTGTTCCCTGAAAGCTTTCATACGGCTTTGGAGGATGAGAATGAAAATGGTGGGCTCCCAATCTCCAGTCCCAGAGGAGCCAATAGCTCAAGGACACCACTCCTCAATGAGCCCTCAGAGAACAGCAGTCACTCCTGTCTCCCTGGTCTCCTGCCATACTCCATGCTCACCAAGCCTGTGACTGAGCATTCCTATCTCTGACACATGGCCCCATTTGGAATCTCCAAACCCAGCAATTTCCTGCCATGCACTCCCATGCCATTCCTCCCGGTGGAGGAAGGGGTTTCTCCCCGGATTTGCTACTTGTGGGGTCCCTGCTCAAAGAGTAGTAGTCTGACTTTTGCCTCGGATCATGGTTTATGGCAATCTTGAGCTGAAAGCCCACTCCTTGGCTTCACCTTTGCAGCCAACTTCCCTTCTCTGATACCTGGGAGCTCTGTCACACTCAGGCACCCTCAGTCTTTCTGTGACCTTGAGGGTCCTGAGACCACATTGTCCCAGTGAGGATTCCACCCCCTGTTTATCCACTGGAGTGACATCCCTCCATGGAGCAGATTTCTAAAAGTTCTGATTTTGTGCTCCTCTGCTCTCTCACTTACCAGGAGCTGGCTAATGGAGGCCCCTTTCCCCCATTGTCTATCTTCCTGTATATCACCTCAGATTCTCTTCTCCACACTTCCAGAAAGTGGTCACTTTTCTGTTCATAGAATTGCTGCTATTCTTCTCTTAGAGCTCCTCCTGAGTTTGTAGGTGTTCAGAATGGTTTGATAACTATCTAACTGAATTCCTAGGACCAGATGAAATTTAGGTCTCTTACTCCTTTGCCATCTTGCTCCTTCCCCTACAATTTATATACTATGTATATAATTTTATAATGTATATAATTTATATAATGAAATATCACTCAGCAATAAAAACGAAGGAAACCCTGCCTTTTGCAACAACACAGGTGAACTTTGAGGGCATTATACTATGTGAAATAAGCCAAGCAGAGAAAGACAAATACTATGTGATCTAACTTATATGTAGAACCTAAAAAAAATGAATTTATAGATACAGAGTACAAATTGGTGGTTGCCAGAGGAAGAGGGCAGGAGGTAAGTGAAATGGGTAAAAGGAATTAAGAGTGACAAACTTCCAGTTGAAAAATAAATAAGTAATGGGTAGGTAATGTACTGAACAGTGACTATAGCTGCTAAAAGAGTAGGTCTTTAAAGGTCTCATTATTAAAAAAGCAAAGCAAAACAAAACATTTGTGGTGATGGATGTTAACTGAAAATTGTGGTAATTGTTTTACAACATATATATATGTATCAAGTCATTACATTGTACATCTATAATTAATACAATATTATACATTAATTATATCTTTTAAAAAGAAAGAAGGAAAAAGCCTTGGGGAAAAAGTGAGATGAGAGATGTTAAGATATCAGTGGCAAGAGATATAGAAGGAAGACAACCAGAGTAGATAAATTGGTACCAACAAAGACATGTGGGGTTCAGGGAGAAAGAAGAGGTCACATTGAAAGGGTATATCATAGAGTTGTCAAAAGGCTGAAGATAAAATGCAGGAATAAACATAAGGAACTCACATTCTTTTTTTTTTTTTTTAAAGATTTCATTTATTTATTTGACAGAAAGTGAGAAAGCGAGAGAGGGAACACAGCAGGGGGAGTGGCAGAGGGAGAAGCAGACCTCCCACTGAGCAGGGAGCCCAATTTGGGACTTGATCCCAGGACCCTGGGATCATGACCTGAGCCAAAAAAGCTGGAAGGCAGGGTCTTAATGACTGAGCCACCCAGGCGCCCCAAGGAACTCACATTCTTGCCTAAGGACGCTAGACTTTTTTAAAAGGCCAGATAGGAAAAGTTGTGGTTTCTCCTAACCAGCCAGCCCTTTTTAAATGTGAGAAAGATCTGAAAAGCCGTAAGAACAACCACATAGTCCTTTCCTCACTTATAACACATAATTTTTGAGAGGGAAAAGTTGATTCCACATATGTGATACAATGGACCAGATGTACAAATTCTAGCTATAGTTACTTAAAGAAAAGTAAAGAAGATGCAATGTTTGCTGCTATATTTGCAGTCATGTTTTAATATAAATATGTGGACACAGATTGTAATATAGTACACAAAAGTAAAAATAGATATATCTTTTGTTATGATTTATTTCCCTATCATTTTACATAACAATATCACATCTAAAAGATGGTCAATTTTTACCAACATATAGGGATTATGAGTAAGAAAAAAACACTAAAAGAGACATTACAATAACTTGAAATGTTTTTACAGCTGCCAATATTATACCATTTCTTCACAAAATTCCTTTTATTTATGTGCTAGGCAATAACCTCAGGAACAATTAGGGAAGTATGTTTCTTTGAGCTGGATAATTAAATGCCAAGAAAACTCACCACTCAATATGTAATTCACTCAAAATCTTGTTGTTTGAAGGAGTCAGTGTTCATACATAGGATGAATTGAATTCCTAACAATATCTGGCATGAGCAGTGGACTTGGCCCTCACTATAATAACATTACATTCGTGGTCAGAACGACAGCTAAATGGATGGATGGAGCTTGTCTCTAACAGGCAGATTCATGACTGCAACATAATGAATGAGAGTGTTATAACCTCTGGTCACATACACCCTGGCCTGTTGCTCCTTACAAGCTGTATCAGGGGATATAGAATAAATTCCTGTTGTCAGATCTAATGGTGAAAGATTCTGGCTTCTAACTTACTGGGAGAACAAAGTAAAATTTCCATTCCAATAATTTGGATCAAAACACTTTCTGATTACCCTGGTCAATTTGTTGTGTCACTTAATTAAACCCAAAGCATTGCAAATTGTGTAAGTGAGAAAAAGAAAGACTGTTTCTTCAACCTTGAAAACCAATCCTTAAGACAAATATTTTATTAAATTAGTTAAGTTCTAGAACAGGCATTATAGGAGGTTTTCTCTAGGACCTTTTCATGGATTGAATACAGATTAAAGTAAATGGCAAGCAAAGTCACAGTTAATAGTTAAAAGAGAAATTGAAATGCAAGAGAAAATTCATACAAAATGATAAAAAGCAGAATTCCCACCACAGATTCTCTCTCTCTCTCTCTTTCTCTCTCTCTGTTACACACACACACACACACACACACACACACACACATACACACACACACACACACACACATCTAATATCTGGCAAAGGGATTAGCAAAATAGCTGTATTATTTTCTTTTTTTCCTGAACTTGAAAGGTTAGATATACGCATTTTCTGAGTTGAAGGTCTTTGAGTATTGACAGGAAATACTGTTTATTGATTTTTTTAGTTAGAAAATGTGGGTCTTTTTCCAGTACATCCCTTTCCTTTACTCCAATAAATACAAGCTTTATCAAAGCCTAGAATGAATGAAAGGAGAACTACAATGATGTGGCATTTGTTGATGGCTACTCATCATACGTACGTGCACCCAAAATTAACATTTGTTTACAATAATGAAATGCCCTTGTCACTTACATACTGTTATGGTTTGAGCTACCCTATTTTTACAAACTTCCATAGGTAGAATTATAACTGAGCTCATATTTGTGAATGTTTGTAGGTATTTGCTGTTAATCTGCGCTGAGTGAAGTGCAGATTCACTGAATGAATAGTTAATTCTCTCAGCCTTGAAAACTTGACGATCTGCCTGAAGAAAGTAGATGTTGCCTGATAAAATGTATTTATTAAGAAGATGTGCATAAACTCTGTGGGGAGGTAGACAGCACACTTTCAAGGAGACTAACAGATTAGGATACATGGCTCTGCAGCAGAACACAGTGTGCACTCTGTATTTTAAAGCACTGAAACTATATTTTGGGCATTTTTCCAGATTAATATGCAAGAGTTTCATTGTTTAGAATCATTCAGGAAACATACAAATCGCTGGCAGTTGAAAAGTGAACATGAGAGTTTTAGCATCCTTCAAATTGCTCTATAACACATGCTGTGGAAAAATGCTACAGCTAAACACAAAAGAGGGAAGGGGGGACTTCCATTGATTCTGTTCCAATAAGTTAAAATTACTCAATATGTAGGTTCGGTAAAGTGCATATGAAAAGTAATGGCTATATAGGTGTAGAAACAGCAAAATTATACCTGTAGTTTTGCTTCAATTAGGAAACCCAGGGCATCTTAAAACTTTTTAAGGCATTTAATACCTGATAATGTTTGGGGGAGATTTTACAACTGATGGCTAAAAGGAATTACACATACTGTTTATTAATATCTTCTGCAAAGATTTATTCACTAAGAATCAATTTTTAAATATAATCTTAGTGGTTGAAACACCATCAGCACTTCAAATGTGTTCCAAGGTTTTCAGAGCTGTGTATTCAATTACAAATACCATGACATCAGTCTAAGCGCTCTGCATGAAAGAGAAAGTATTGTTTCATATATATGTAAAATTATAAGATGAAGAGATAAGGGTGATAGAAGTCAGAAACCTTTACAAATTTTTGCTTTTAAATGCAACTGTATGTACATAATTCATACATGTGTGCCAAGGAACAGTGATTTTGAGATCCATGAAAACCTTAATTACTCTGTGAAAGTAAAGAGAATATCCTGCTTTGTACTTTCTGGCTAATTATACATATTAGCCCATCAGAAGATGAAAGAGTATACCAATGTAGTTTTTATTCTATTATTCCATCTGCTATTGGTCAATATTTTTAATAAATATTTCAAAACTTTATTTGGAAAATATCACTTATTTTAGAAACAATAGAACTATGAGTAACTATTAACATATTAAAATCTTAAAGTTAGTTACATTAAAAAAAAAAAAAACCCTATCAGGGCCTTAATTAAAAGGCTTTTCCCCATAATGATTTAGGAAAGTAAAGACCACTTGTAAGCAAACTGACATGAGTTCACTCCTTGGTGAATCACAGATAGAAACTACACAAGGTAGAGCTGTCACCCAAAGGAAAATTTATTTGCAGCCAACAAGGAGATCACAGGGAATAACTTCCAAAGCTGTGATTCCCCATTCAAGGGTAAATGAATTCCTTTCATTTAGAGTTGGGATAAATATTTAGAAAGGGTAGCTTTGTCATTGTATGTAGAGTGAGCATGAGGTCATGCATATGCCTTAAGGAAACATGCCTATACATATATTGTATGTTATGTAAATGAGGCTGGTACTCTTCTTTGGGCATAGATTTTAGTATTATAACTGCAGGTCACTGCATGGGTCACTCCACAGTCCATCTACACAAATATGAGTTAGAAGTTATGCTTAAACTAGTCTTGGTGGTCTGGGCCACAATAGCTCTTTGTCCAGATAGCTGTTATTGCCTGAGGAGTAGCTTTGGTTTCCATCAGGAGATGTTATGCCCCTACAGTCTTTTGCCTGTGTTAAGAGGTAAGCTAGAAAGAAGAGCTTAAGGAAAAATGTGGGAGAAAAGATGGTAGGTACAAGCAGGTGAGCAATAAATGTCAGGTCTTGGGGGTCTAGTTGGTGACAACATCTTTATAGTTAAGTAGTCTTTCAAAGATATGGTGCAGTGGCTTTTCTTTTATGTTGTGTTTTAAATCAGAGGTATCATTTACTAGACATAGAATTGGTGTTTATGTATAACTATTAACAAGGCCACATTCATTCAAAAAAATTGTTTTTAATTTGGTATTTGGTAGTATACATGGCCCCAAAGAATACATATGATATTAACATTTCATGCCAGTGATTCTAGAATCCTGACACCAGAGATGCACAAAGACATGAAGAAGAAAAGTAACAAGTCTCCTCCATCTTTGATCCAAGTGTAATGCACTGGTTTCTTTCAATCTAAATATTTCTGATGTAGATATTCAAAACCAAATTTCAATATACCTCTAAGTGCTTTGTTAGAAAGCACACACTATCAATTTATTGAAACACTAAAATTGTATTATCTTTTTTAAATTTTGTTTTATTTTTTCAGTGTTACAAGATTCATTGTTCATGCACCACACCCAGTGCTCCATGCAATACATGCCCTCCTCAATAGCCACCACCAGGCTCGCCCAACACCCCCCCGCAAAACCCTCAGTTTGTTTCTCAGAGTCCACAGTCTCTCATGTTTCATCTCCCCCCTGATATCTCCCAATTCACCCTTCCTTTCCTTTATTAATACTCTTGAATAATCTTTTTTATTATCTTTTAAAGATATAATCTAGATAATAAATCTAGATTATATCTTTTAAAGATAATCTTTTAAAGATCATTATCTTTTAAAGAGATAATTAGGGGCATCTGAGTCGCTCAGTCAGTTAAGCGTTCAAATCTTGATTTCAGTTCAGGTCATGATCTCAAGGTTGTGAGACTGAGCCTTGTGTCCATGCCCTGAGTGGAGCCTGCCTAAGATTCTCCTTCTCCCTCTGCCCAACCCCCAAAAAAGTAA
Source organism: Potos flavus (assembly GCA_028534135.1). Lineage (NCBI taxonomy): Eukaryota > Metazoa > Chordata > Mammalia > Carnivora > Procyonidae > Potos > Potos flavus. The sequence goes on from CM052897.1 coordinate 94,223,128, forward strand.
AAGAGATAATTATTTTAAAAAATAAATTATTACAAATTTATTTTTGAAGTATAAATTTGTCATCTGTTAAAGAAAAAAGTTATTCTAATACTTGTTAAAAACGGTAACTTTATTCAAGACTATTAATATAGGGGTCAAGACTATCACAATAGGGTAAAGATAGGGAGCTCAACACCAAGTGCAATAAGAACAAGTGGAAATTTATGGCCAAAGAGTACCTTGGCTGGGGTTGGGGTTGGGGGTATGGTGGTGAATAGAAAATTACTAAGAAGAAATATCAAGGGTAGAGGGAATTCTTGTTAAACTGATCTAACAGCATACTCACTGAAGTTAGGCCAAGGTAGTTACATATCACCTGGGAATTGTGAGGGTTAAGAATTTAAGATGTCATGGATGATTAGATATCAAGTATGGGAGGACATTCTTTAAAATGACTTAGCAGGATTCTTGTTATAGCTAGAGTATGCAAGGATAAACATAGAAGCCCAAGGTCTAGACCTAGTTGAGAAGGCAAGAGGAGTCTGAGTAAAATTTGGTCAAGAAGAGGGTCATCACATCTCAGAAATAAAGTGGTGATACATTCTATACCTAGTACCTGCAACAGTGACAGGAAAACAAGAGAGATTCAATAAGCTTTTGTTAAATGAATAAATAAGTGTATAAAATGTCCATGTAGATTTCATTCATTTTTATTTCTATTTAGTATTTTTAAGTTGTATTTTGTAACATTATTTGATAATACACACTTAATAATATAAAATACTGGATCTTTGGACTTATTGATGTTAAAAGGAGGCACATATGCGATAAATCTTCTCAATTTGAATATCACAGCCCCATTCTTTTAAACCTCTTCTTCTTTTACAGACCTAATATTCTAGAGAAGAAAGACAAGTAAACACCATATAAGTAAGTAAATAGATAAATAGAACAAATGTGAATAACTTCCAATATATTCAAAGAAGTAAAATCTAGTATGTGATAGAGGGGATCTGATTAAAGGGAAGGGTGCTAGGAGCCCCTTGGAAAAGTCAGCCATTCACCATCCTAGGGTGGCTGCTCTAGGCAGAGTGGTAGCATGTACCAAAGGTCAGTTTGACCTGCCTTGCCTGACTTGCCTGTGTGGCTCGATCACAGTTAACAAGGGAGAATGTGTTAAATGTCAAATGAAAGAGGAGACAGATCTAGGAGAAGTTATGAATCATTGCATAAAAAGTTTTAATTTATAGAATTATAAGAGCAGAGAGGTTAATTTAATTCCCTAGGTCACAGCAATGTTTATGAGTCCACAATCTCTCATGGTTTGTCTCTCTCCCCCCCACCCCATTTTCCCCCCTTTGATTTTCCTTTCCTTCGCCTAATGTCCTCTGTGTTATTCCTTATGTTCCACAACTAAGTGAAACCATATGATAATTGAATTTCTCCACTTGACTTATTTCACTCAACATAATCTCCTCCAGTCCCATCCATGTTGATGTGAAAGTTGGCTATTCATCATTTCTGATGGCTGAGTACTATTCCATTGTATGTATGGACCACATATTTTGTATCCATTCGTTTGTTGAAGGGCATCTCAGCTTTTTTCATAGTTTGGCTATTGTGGACATTGTTGCTATGAACATTGGGCTACATATGGCTCTCCATTTCACTACATCTGTATTTTTGGGGTAAATACCCAGTAGTGCAATTGCCAGGTCATAGGGTAGCTCTATTTTTAATTTTTTGAGGAATCTCCACACTGTTTTCCAAAGTGGCTGCACCAACTTGCATTCCCAAAAACAAGGTAAGAGGGTTTCCCTTTCTCCACATCCTCTCCAACATTTGTTGTTTCCTGCCTTGTTAATCTTTGCCATTCTAACTGGTGTAAGGTGGTATCTCAATCTGGTTTTGATTTGTATTTCCCTGATGGCTAATGATAATGAAAGGTTTTTTTTTTTTTCTGTCCTCTAGGCATTTGTATGTCTTCATTGGAGAAGTGTCTGTTCATGTCCTCTGCCCATTTTTTGATGTGATTATCTGTTTTTAGGGTGTTGAGTTTGAGAAGTTCTTTATAGATCTTGGATATCAGCCCTTTGTCTGTAGTGTCATTTGCAAATATCTTCTCCCATTCCATGGGTTGCCTCGTGGCTTGGTTCACTGCTTCCTTTGCTGTGCAGAAGCTTTTATCTTGATGAAGTCCCAAAAGTTCATTTTTGCTTTTGCTACCTTTGCCTTTGGAGACGTTTCTTGAAAGAAGTTGCTGTGGCTGATGTTGAAGACATTACTGCCTATGTTCTCCTCTAGGATTTTTTTTTCTCCTCTAGGATTTTGATGGGTTCCTGTCTCACGTTGAAGTCTTTGATTCATTTTGAGTTTATCTTTGTCTATGGTGTAAGAGAATGGTCGAGTTTCATTCTTCTGTACATAGCTGTCCAATTTTCCCAGCATCATTTATTGAAGATACTTTTTTTTTCCATAGGATATTTTTTCCTGCCTTGTCGAAGATTATTTGACCATAGAGTTGAAGGTCCATATCTGGGCTCTTTACTCTGTTCCATTGGTCTATGTGTCTGTTTTTGTGCCAGTACCATGTTGCCTTGGTAATTAATAAAGCTTTGAATAAAGCTCGAAATCAGGCAACATGATGCCCCCTGCTTTGTTTTTCTTTCTCAACATTCCCTTAGTGATTCAGGGTCTTTTCTGGTTCCATACAAATTTTAGGATTGTTTGTTCCAGCATTTTGAAAAATACGGATGGTATTTTGACCAGGATGGCATTGAAAGTACAGATTGCTCTGGGCAGCATAGACATTTTAACAATGTTTATTTTTCCGATCCATAAGCATGGAATGTTATTCCATCTTTTTGTGTCTTCTTCAATTTTTTTCATGAGTGTTCTGTAGTTCCTCAAGTATAGATCTTTTACCTCTTTGGTTAGGTTTATTCCAAGGTATCTTATGGTCTTTGGTAAATGGAATCAATTCTCTAATTGCCCTTTCTACAGTTTCATTGTTAGTGTATAAGAAAGCAACTGATTTCTGTGCATTGATTTTGCATCCTGCCACATTATTGAATTGCTGTATGACTTCTAGTAATTGGGGTGGAGTCTTTTGGGTTTTCCACATATCCATATCAATGGTACTTCATGTCATCTGTGGAGACAGTTTGACTTCTTCTTTGCCAATTTGAATACCTTTTATTTCCTTTTGTTTTCTGATTGCTGTTGTTAGGACTTCTAGCACTATGTTGAACAAGAGTGAAGAGAGTGGGCATCCTTGTTGTGTTCCTGATCTCAATGGGAAGGCTCTCAGCTTTTCCCCATTGAGAATGATATTTGCTGTGGGGTTTTCATGGATGGACTTTATGAAGTTGAGGAATGTTCCCTCTATCCCTATACTCTGAAGAATTTTGATCAGGAAAGGATGCTGTATTTTGTCAAATGCTTTTTCTGAATCAAATTGGTTTGTTCTGTCACATTGATTGATTTGCGAATGTCGAACCACCCTTTCATCCCAGGGATAAATCCCATTTGGTCATAGTAGATGATCTTTTCAATGTACTGTTAGATCCTATTAACTAGGATCTTGTTGAGAATCTTGATTCCATATTCATCAGGGATATTGGTCTGAATTTCTCCTTTTTGATTGGGTCTTTGCCTGGTTTGGGGATCAGGAGAATGTTGGCTTCATAGAAAAAGTCTGGAAAATTTTCCTTCTGTTTCTATTTTTTGACACAGTTACAGGAAAATAGGTATTATTTCTTCCTTGAATGTTTGGTAGAATTCCCCAGGGAATCCATCCAGTCCTGGATTCTTGTTTTTTGGAGGCTTTTGATCACTGCTTCAATCTCATTGCTAGATATTGGTCTATTCAGGTTGTCAATTTCTTCCTGTTTCAGTCTTGGAAGTTTATAGGTTTCCAAGAATGCATCCATTTTTTCTAGGTTGTTTAACTTAATGGCATATAGCTGTTGATAATAATTTCTGATGATTGTTTCTATTTCCTTTGGATTAGTCGTGATCTCTCCCCTTTCATTCATAATTTTGTTAATTTGGGTCCTCTCTCTTTTCTTTTGGATTAGTCTGGCCAGTGGTTTATTGATCGTATTAATTCTTTCAAAGAACCAACTTCTAGTTTAGTCGACGTGTTCTACTGTATCTCTGGTTTCTAATTCATTGATCTCTGCTCTAATCTTAATTATTTCCTTTGTTGAGCATGGGTTGGCTTAGTTTGTTGTTGATTCTATAGTTCTTTAAGGTGTAAAGAGAGTTTGTATATTTGGGATTTTTCTATTTTTTTGAGCGAGGCTTGGATGGCTATGCTTTTCCCCCTTAGGACCATCTTTGCATTATCCCATAGGTTTTGGACCAATGTCCAAATTCATGGTTTCCATGAATTTTTAAGTTCTTTTATTTACTGGTTGACCCAAATATTCTGGAGCAGGATGGTCTTTAGCTTCCAAGTGTTTGAATTCCTTCCAAACTTTTTCTTGTGGTTGAGTTTCAGTTTCAAAGCACTGTAATCTGAGAATATGCCAGGAATCATCTCAATCTTTTGGTATCGGTTGAGACCTGATTTGTGACCCAGTATGTGATCTATTCTGGAGAAAGTTCCATGTGCGCTTGAGAAGAATGAGTATTCTGTTGTTTTAGGGTGGAATGTTCTGTATATATCTATGAGGTCCATCTGGTCCAATGTGTCATTCAAAGTTCTTGTTTATTGATTTTCTGCTTAGATGATCTGTCTATTGCTGAGAGTGAAGTGTTAAGATCCTCTACAATTAACATATTCTTATCAATATGACTCTTTATTTCAATTAACAGTTGGCTTATGTAGTTGGCTGCACCCATGTTGGGGGCATAGATATTTACAATTGTTAGATATTCATGTTGGATAGACCCTTTAAGAATGATGTAATGTTCTGTATCTTCTGTATCTCTGACTACAGTCTTTAGCTTAAAGTCTAACTTGTCTGATATGAGAATTGCTACCCCAGCTTTCTTTAGAGGCCTGTTGTCATGAAAGATGGTTCTCCATCCCTTCACTTTCAGTCTGGATATATCTACAAATGCATCTCTTTTAGACAGCATATGGATGGGTCCTGTCTTTTTATCCAGTCTGCAACCCTGTGCCATTTTATGGGAGCATTTAGGCTGTTCACGTTGAGAGTGATTAATGAAAGATAAGTTTTTATTGTCATCATGTTGCCTGTGAAGTACTTGTTTCTATAGATTGTCTCTGTAGATTTCTGTTCCATATCAATCTTGGGGGTCTTTCTTCTTTTATAGAACCCCCCTTCATATTTCTTATAGTGCGGGCTTGGTGGTCACATAATATTTTAGACTTTGCCAGTCTTGGAAGCTCTTTGTCTCTTCATCCATTCTGAATGTCAGCCTTGCCAGATAAAGTATTCCTGGTTGTATGTTCTTCTCATTTAGTGCCCTGAATGTCTTGCCAGCCCTTTCTGGCTTGCCAGGTCTCTGTGGACAGATCTCATATTATTCTGGTGTTCCTCCCTTGGTACATAAGGAATCTCTTCCCCCTAACTGCCCTTAAGACATCTCTAAATTTATGATTCATGAATTTCATAATGACATGTGGAGGTCTCTCTACCCTCGTTGATCTTGGGAAGTGTCCTTTCTGCCTCTAGGACATGAACACTTGTTCCATTCCCCAGATTAGGGAAATTTTCATCTAGGATTTGTTCAAGTATATCTCTAATCCTCTCTCTCTCTCTCTCCACCCCCCTCAGGGATCCCAATAATTCTGACATTGGAATGTTTCATGACATTATTTATTTCCCTAATTCTGTTTTCATGGCTTCTAAGCTGTTTGTTCCAGACCTCCTCCTGATCCTTTTCTATTAGTTTGTCTTCTACATTACTAATTCGATCTTCTGCCTCATTTACTCTAGCTGTTGGAGTATTTAGATTAGATTGAATCTCCCTGATAGCATTTTTAAATTCTGCCAGTTCAGCTCTCACTTCCATTCTTAGAGATTCTATGTTGTCACTAGTGGTCTTCTCCAACCTAGCCATTGTCTGGATAATTGTTACCCTGACTTCTATTTCTGACATGTGTTTATGTCCATACCCAGTAGTTCGTGTCAGAGGTCACAGGCTTTGAATTTGTCCTCTGTTGGGTGCTCCTCCTCCTAGTCATTTTTGTGAGAGGCATTTGAGGAGATGTATCTCTGAATATATCTATCATGATCCAGGCAAGGTACACCCTGGAAAGTTTTGGAACAATTGGAAGTCAGCACCAAAAAGAAATAAAAAAAGAGAGAGGGAAAGAGAAAAAAGAAAAAACCCAGCCAAAATAAGACCCAAAAGTAAGATTTATAAAGTTCAAAAACAAAAATGAACAAACAAAAAGACCAACAACAGCAACAACAAAAAAACAAACCCCGCCAAAATGAATCCCAAGAATAAGATTTGTAAAATACAAAAACAAACACCCAGAAACACTGACAAAAGAATAAGATGGGAAGGTGGTTATAAACCCTCGATGTGGGCAAGGAAGGTTATTTCAGTTCTTCCTGGGTGTATCTTGTTATCTTTGTTAAAGGACTCAACTTTCCAGAGACACAGGAAAATTAAAACTGGTATATATATATATATATATATATATATATATATATATAGTATTGAATAGGGAAAAAGAGCTACCTTGAAGCTTATATCTATGTATATTTATTTATTTATTTATTACTATTTTTTAATAGATTTTATTTATTTATTTGACAGAGAGAGATCACAAGCAGGCAGAGGGGAAGGCAGAGAGAGAAGTGAAAGCAGGCTACCTGCTGAGCAGAGAGCCTGATGCGGGGCTTGATCCCAGGACCCTGAGACCATGACCTGAGCCGAAGGCAGAGGCTTAACCCACTGAGCCATCCAGGTGCCCCATCTATGTATATTTAAATAAAGAAAAAGAAACAAAGGTATATGTATGAAAAAAGTGTAAGTTAAGAAGTTATTATGGAATATGTTGTGTTAAACATCTAGTTGAAATGGTAAGTAGGTAAAAAAAATAAAAGAACAAGAATCATGAGAACAACTTTAAAGAGAGAGAGAGAGAGAAAAGTTGTATCTACAAAATATACACGTTTTGGGGCAATACTGGGAGCTTAATATATTGTTTTCCCCTCATGTTGAGGTTTTGCAGTTTTATGGGGACCGTGTGGTTGTTGTCCTCTTGTACTTTTGGCTTGTCTTCTGGGGGAGGGGCCTGCTGCTTTGTTTTTCAGTCATACTTGCTTAGGCTGAGTTGCTCTGCCCCCTATCAAGGGGCTGGCCTCTGTGGAAACCGGTTTTTTCAGGCTTTTATTCTCTGAAGATTTTGTTCTTTGGGGCTTTTTGCATCTTTTCAGAGGGTCAGAGAAAAGGAAACTCTCTGCACCCAGACCTCTGCCTCAGAGAGAAGCCACACTCTGCTCCCCTCTGAATGATCCAGAACACACAGACTCCCCTGCTGCAAATGCTGTTGAACACTGCAACCTCCCTTAGGCAGTGTGCACCCCCAGCCACCATCTCAGTTGTCCCCTGAGGCCCCTGCTTGTCTCTGTACCCCCATGCCACTAAAACTGTGAGTCATACTGGTCTGGGTGAGCCAGATCCTGGAGGCTGCTGTTCCTGGGACTGCTGTCTGGAGCCCATGCCCACCCCGGGTGCGCTCAGCCCCCGGGCAGTGGATGGCCATGGAACTAGGGACTGCTGTATGCAGCCCATGCTGGGCTCTCTCAGGTGCAGGTGGGCACTGGCTGTGGCTGTCCTGGGACTGTGGGCTTGGGTCTGTGCCTGTGGCCCCTCGGATCCCAGCATTTTCCCCTTAAGTCTCTTTGCTCTTTTTGAGTGCTGTTAACCAGTCTCCAAGTTAATGTTGGTCCCCAAGCACAGGGCACTTTCATATTGGGGTTTTACTTACCAATGGGTTGCTTCTGGTGGCTCCCTTCCCCTTCTGTTTATCCTCTGATATCAGTCCATGCACTCCCAACTCCTCTGTACCTCTCCACTAATGATTTGCTGCCCCTGTGGAGATCCAAAAGTGTATAATCATACATCTCAGGCTGATTTCATGGGTGTTCAGAGCACTGTGGTAGATATTTAGCTCAATTCAAGGGACCAGTTTAAATAGGGTTTCCTACTCCACCATCTTCCTTAATTAACTTTTAAAGGCCCTATCAGTGAATGACGTCACATCCTAAGATACTGGGGGTTAGAACTTCAACATATGAATTTTGGAGGAACAAAGTTCAGTCTATACACCTACACAGTTAATTCTCATTACTCAAAGATTTCATATTCATGAATTCATCTACCTTCAAAACTGTTTTAGGGTGCACCCGAGTGGCTCAGTCTGTTAAGTGGCTGCCTTTGGCTTTGGTCATGATCTCAGGGTCTTGGGATCAAGTCCTGCATTGGTTCCCTGCTTAGCAGGGAGTCTGCTTCTCCCTTTGCCTCTACCCCTCCCTGGCATTCATGCTCTCTCTCACTCTCTCTCAAATAAATAAATAAAATATTAAAACAAAACAAAGCGAACTTTTCTTGTAACCCCAAAGCCAATACTTACTGTGCTTTTATGATCCTTTCTGTATATATACAGAGCAGGGGAGAATTTGACTCTACCAATGCTTATGTTCCCAACTGGGTTCCAATAAGGCAACGCTCTGCCTTCTTGTTTTAGCTTTTATACTATAAACAAGTGTCCTTTTTGTAGTTTAGTGCTGTTGTTTTCATATTTTTTGTTTATGATTTTTCTGTTTAAAATTGTCTGTGAGTGAAGTTCTCAAAGTGCTGGCTAGAGTCCCTAAGCACAAGAAGATTGTGATGTGCCTTACAGGAAAAAAAAAAAAGCATGTTGGATAAACCTTATGAAGTACTAAGTTATAGTGCTGTTGGCCATCATTTCAACATTAATGAATCAACAATATGTACTAAATTAGGTGTCTTTAAATAGAAACACAAATAAAACAAAATTATGTTTTGATCAGATGACATAATCTCATGGCCAAAAGCTCACAAGAACTTTAAGATATTTCAGTAGGAGCAATGGTTTAGTGTTCACAAATTTATTGTCTGTGGTGGTTTTATAGAACATTATTGTAAATAACAACTCTATCTCCTGAGAGATAAATGCTAATAGAACAGGAGAGCTGAACTCTCAAGACTCTGGAAAGAGTCACTACTACAACAGAGTCCTCAGAGAGTCAAAGCAAGACAGGTCTAAAACACAGGTGAAGGTTAAGACATGGTCAAGAAGCTGATAGCCAGTTACATTGAGATGGAGGGCTGCCTTCACAATCAGGTGCAAATGGGAGAGAGTCTATAGACAGAGTTGCATTGTTACTTTGATAGGCCTTGGAAATTTTGTCCATGTCGGCACCATAAAAAATGTTAAAAATTATATTTGATATAAAAGCGAATATACTAAAATTAAAACCTGTTTTCCAACCTAGAAGTTCTATTTTTCCTTTGATTTTTAAATAAATCAAAACATTTTAGAGATTTCTAAGAATATTGTGGATTCTGGACATTGTGCCTCAGAGTTAAGCTGGCCCTATTTCTAAATACCAGAGCAGTTAATAGAAAAAAAAGTTTTTTGCTCAATAGTCTAAATTTTCTTAGTGAGGTAGATAATACCTACTGCGATGAATGACATGAGTAATGGACAGAAGAATAGATTCATTTGAGTTGAAATTTAGAAATCTAAGAAAGAGCTTGATGAGATCCAATGGAGATCTCCAAATTTTGAATCTTCAATCTCCACAACCATGTGTTTGTCTGTTTGTTCATTTGTTTTGTCTGGGAGCTCTGTTTAACTTTTCTACTTTGTGTTTTACAGAAGATTTGGAGCAATTGAATAGTATATTTTTTAGTTTAAAAATAAAGTAAGTAAACTATAAGAAGTGAGAATGAAATTATTAATGATATATATTTTTCACTTAATATATATTATATTTTATGTATATATATATATATATATATATATATATACACATATATATTCTCACTATATATATAGCAAGAATGGAATTATAAGATATCAATGATGGAGAAATTCCAGATTACAATGAAGTCCAGAGTGTAGGTTATTACAATGGAGTGGTTGTAAAAATCATTCACATGGATGACTTCAGTGGCTATAGACTGGGGAATTGGATAGAAATTGTGCTGAAAACTATATCAATAGTTTTGATATAATAGGCTGGAGAAGACATTTCTAACCCAGGGGCCAAAAGAATCAATATATATCAATGTATATCAATCAATGCAAATCAAAACCAGAATGAGATAGATATCAGCTTTCACCTGTCAGAATGGCTGATATCAAAAACACAAGAAATAACAAGTGTTGGTGAAAATGTGGAGAAAAGGAACTCTTGTGCACTGTTGGTGGGATGCAAATTGGTGCAGCTGCTATAGAAAACAGTATGGAGGTTCCTCAGAAAATTTATAGAACTGCCCCATGATCCAGTAATTCTATTACTGGGTATTTACCCAAAGGAAATGAAAACACTAATTTGGAAAGATGTATGTGTCCCTATGTTTATTGCAGCATGATTTACAATAGCCAAATATAGAAACAAATCAAAATCAAGTGTCCATCAATAAGTGAATGGATAAAGAAAAAGTGAATATATATATAGCATTAAAAAAGAATGAAAATTTACAGTTTACAACTATATGGATAGACTTAGAAGGGTATAATGTTAAGTGAAACAAGTCGGTCAGAGAAAAACACATACCATGAGATTTTACTTTTTTTTTTTTTTTTGGCTACTTAAGTAACAAAACAAATGAACCAAAAAAAAAAAAAAAAAAGAGAGAGAGACAAACAAACAAAACAGACAAAGATTTTATTTATTTATTTGACACAGAAAGAGAAAGATTACAAGTGGGCAGAGAGGCAGACAGAGAGAGAAGGGGAAGCAGGCTCCCTGCTGAGCAGAGATCCCGATGCAGGGCTCGATCCCAGGACCCTGAGATCATGACCTGAGCCAAAGGCAGAGGCTTTAACCCACTGAGGCACCCAAGAGCCCCCAAAACAGACTCTTAAATAGAGAAGGAACTGATGGTTGCCAGCGAGGAGGTCAGTGGGATGGGTAAAATAGTTAAAAGGGACTAAATTTACACTTCTCTTGATAAGCACTGAGTAATGTAGAGAATTGTCAAATCATTATATTGTATACCTGAAACTAATATAACACTTTATGTTAGTTATATTCAATTTACAAGGGGAAAAAAAGACCAAAATATGAAAAGTAACAATTAAAATTCTTAAAATAAGAATAAAATGCATAAAAGGAGGAAAAGCCAAAAAGTGGATAGGTAGAAAAAAAAAAAAAGGTATGGTAGACAGAAAAACTATAAAGGGTTTTTTCATATGCTCTTGTTTTTTTTTTTTTCTTTGTATTTTTTACAAAATTACTGGACAATAACACAGTAGTAACAAATACAAGGAAGAAAAGTGACAGCCCCATTTGGTCTTGTACTATGTGGAAAGTAGGATAATAAGTAACTTACATTGATAGGGCTACAGGAAAGAGCATGATCCCTTGGAATAGCAAGTTTTTCTAAGATGAGAAGAGAGGACATGATGAAAAGTTAGAATATAAAGTAATTTTACTGCAATAGTCAAATGGGTGGTCTGAACATAAGCAAAGGAAGAATGAGTTTGGGAAAGAATAATAAAATGAAAGTTAGAGTAGCAATGTAGAAGAGGAAACTTTGCTGGAGTTTATAGTTTTAATGGTAATTAAGGATAAAAGCAATGAGAAATATGGTTTTAACTCTAACTGGAAAACTATGGTGTGAAATACCATGTGTACGAATACAGATCTACTGGGTGATGTCAATTCATTAATTTTTGCAACCATAAGTGATTTTTTTTTTTCTCAGCAAAGCTTAAGCTTTTTCATTTCTAGGTCAAAATATAAGAGGACCAGAACTCACTAGATTCCCAAGAAAGCACATGTAGATATCAAAAGCAGGCATACCTTGGATATATTGCAGGTTTCATTCCAGACCACTGCAATAAAGTGAATATCACAAAAAGAAAGCCAAATGAATTTTTTGTTTGTACATATAAAAGTTATGTTTACACTATAGTATAATGTATTAAGTGTGAAATGGCAGTATGTCTTAAAAATGTATAAATTTTAATTAAAATATACTTTATTGCTAAAAAATATTATCAACTGAGCTTTCAGCAAATAGTAATATATTTTCTGGGGGAGGATTTTACTTTGATGTTGGTGGTTGCTGACTTATCAGGGTGGTGGTTGCTGAAGTTTGGGGTGATGACAATGGAGTTTGCTCCATCAACAGACTTTTCCCTTCACAAACGGTTTTTCTGTACCCTGTGATGCTGTTTGGTAGTATTTTATCCATAGATCTTCCTTCAAAATTGGAATCAATCCTTTCAAACCCTGCCTGTGCTTTAACATAAGTTCATGTAATATAAATCATTTTTGTCATTCAACAATCTTCACAGCACATTCACCACGAGTAGTCTCCATTTCAAGAAATCACTTTCTTTGAAGATGGATGAGTAGGACCCTTAGCTTGCGTCATCCCATATACAACTATATAACACTGACATCAGCATATACAACCCAGAAAATGACCCTAAGACTGGCAGAACAGACTCCACAACTAAAGGTAGAGAAGACACTAAATCCTAGACGGTAGAGAGGGTGGGGACATGCATTGGGGGAAAAAAAAAAGGATCATGACTGAAAGCACAGAGAAGAGCAAGAAACAGAATATCACACAGTGAAGCCTGCACAAGGAAGATAGATACCCATAACATTTGGTTTGAAAGCAAGAGCAACCAAATTTCTTGAGTTCTTATGACCAGTAAGACTTAAAGCCTGGAATTTTAAAAATCAGCAGGCTTGGCTCTGGGAGATTGGCTCTGAGTATTTTCCAGAGCCAACAAACTCTGGGAAGTTGGCTCAACAGACAGCCTGAAGAGATAGAGCATAGAAGAAGCAGTTCGAAAAAAGCCTGGGGCATCCAAGAGGGAGAGTTATTTACTCAGAAAGTGTCCCAGAGTCAGAGATCTCAGGGAGACACAACCCCACTGGAAAAAAGGAGCTCACAAGCACCATTTATCTCCCCAACTCCTAGCATAAACATACAACCAACTGCCAGAAACAGTACAGCACCAACACTCAATACCCAAGTTGGATACAACAAGCCCCATGGCCCCACACTTCAGTGGATCTGCCCTTTCCAGTCATGCTTGCCTCAGTGTCAGCACTGCCACTCCCCTCCCCCAGAAGTCTGGGGGACTTGTGGACACCATGTGGACATCATGTGGACACCATGTCTCTCCTTCCCCCACAAAATGTTTGCAAGCGTCAGTTTCCATGGGGGTAACAGCAAGTCTTATTTCATAAGCAACCAGCTCACACCTTATTGAAACACATCCTACCCTGGCCAGGTACCAAATACTGTCACACAAAACAAAGGGAACCTCTGCAGAAAACTGGACTTAAGGAAAAAATGGCCCAGACACAATAGCAGGGAACACAATACACACAGAAGACACTTCTTAAAGTGTCAGGGCTGGATAATGGGACATTGTATAACAGGGCATTTCAGGACCTCTCTTTCATAAGACCACTGCCTACAAAAGCAGGAGACATAGTTGACTTCCCTAACACACAGAAACAGACACAGAAAGTTAGACAAAAAAAGAAGACAGAGGACTATGTTCCAAATAAAAGAGCAGGACAAAGCCACAGCTACACATTTAGGCAAAACAGAGATAAGTAATATAGCTAGTAGAGAATTTAAACTAATGGTCATAAAGATACTCACTGGACTTGAGAAAAGAGGGGAATTCATCGGTAAGGCCCTTAATAAAGAGATAAAAAAGAACCAATCAGAGATGAAGAACACAAAAAATCAATTTCAAAATACACGTAATGGAATAAATAGCAAGCTAGAGGAAACAGAGGAATAAATTAATGACCTGTAAGACAAGGTAAAGGAAAATAATCAAGCTGAGCAAGTGAGACCAAAAAAAAAAAAAAAAAAAAAAAAGCAAAATAAGAATAGACTTAGGGAACTCAGTAATTTCATCAATCATAATAACATTTGCATTATAAGGGGCCCAGAAGAAGAGAAAGAAAAGGGCACAGAAAAATTACTTGAAGAGATAATAGCTGAAAAACATCCCTAATCTGGGGACAGAAACAGATATCCAGATCCAGAAGGCAGAGATCCTCCTGCAAAATTCGCTGAAAGGAGGTCCACACCCAAACACATAGCAATTAAAATGGCAAAAAGTAGCAATAAGGCAAATAAATAAATAAATAAAGTAGCAAAAGAAGACAGTTACAATCAAGAGAAACACCATGAGGCTATCACTGGATTTTTCAGCAGAAACTTTACAGGCCAGAAGAAAGTGGCATGATATACTCAGTGTTGAAAGGGGAAAAAACTGGTAGCCAAGAATACTCTGACCAGGAAGAATAGAAGGAAAGATAAAGAGTTTCTCAAACAAAAACAAAAGGACTTCATGACAACTAAACCTTCCCTAACAAGAAATATTAAAGGAACTCTGTGAATGGAAAGGAAAGATCATAAGTGAGAGTTTAAAAAGTAGGACACAAAAAAGCAGTAAAAATAACAATCTCTGTAAAAATCAGTCAAGGGATTCACAAAATAAAAGATGTAAAATATGACACTATATGCATAAAACGTGGGAGGGATGGTGAGATGAGTATAGAATGTGTTCAAACTCAGGCGGCCATCAACTTAAGATAGAGTGTTTTTTTTTTTTAATTTAATTTAATTTTTTCAGTGTTCCATGATTCATTGTTCATGCACCATACCCAGTGCTCCATGCAATATGTGCCCTCCTCAATACCCACCACAAAGTTCACCCCCCTACCCTTCTTCCCCACAAAACTCTCAGTTTTTTTCTCAGAGTCCACAGTCTCTCATGTTTCATCTCCCCCTCCGATTTCTCCCAATTCACCCTTCCTTTCCTTCTCCCAATGTCTTCCATATTTTTCCTTATACTCCACACATAAGTGAAACCATATGATAATTGACTCTCTCTGCTTGACTTATCTCACTCAACATAATCTCTTCCAGTCCTGTCCACATGTACCCCAATGTTCATAGCAACAATGGCCACAATAGCCAAACTGTGGAAAGAGCCAAGATGCCCTTCAATAGACGAATGAATAAAGAAGATATGGTCCATATATACAATGGAATATTATGCCTCCATCCAAAAGGATGAATACCCAACTTTTGTATCAACATGGACAGGACTGGAAGAGAACATAGTGTTATATGCAGAAGATGTTATATACAAAACTAATGGTAACCACCATTCAAAAACCAATAATGCATAAGAAGAACAAAGAGAAAGGAATCCAAGTATATCACTAAAGAAATCCTGCAAACCATGAAAAAGAAAAAGAGAAAAAAGGATCAGAGAAAAACTATAAAAATAACAGCAAAACAAGTAACACAGTGGCAATAAATACATGCCTATCAATAACTACTTTGAATGTAAATGGACTAAATGCTTCAGTCAAATGACATAGGGTGAGAGAGTGGATAAAATAAATAAGACCTATCAATATGTTGCTTATTAGAGATCTATTTCAGATCTAAAGTCACCTACAGATTTACAGTGAGGGGACTGAAGAATTAGGGACAAGATGGCAGAGCAGTAGGGGACCCTGTTTCAACTGGTCCCCTAAAGTGAGCTAAATATCTACCAGAACATTCCGAACACCCATGAAACCAGCCTGAGATGTAAGATTATACTCCTCTGGATCTCTGCAGGGGCAGAAGACAGGAGTGGAGAGGTAGAACTGTGTGGGAATGCTCAGACTGATATTGGAGGATAAACAGAAGGGGAAGAGAGCCACTAGAAGCGACCCAAGGAAAGTAACACCCCAATGCGAAAGTGCCCTGTGATTGGGGACCAGCATTAACTTGGAGTCTGATTAAAAACACTCAAAAAAATTAAAAGATCTTAAAGGGCAACTAGTGGAATCGGGTGGTCAGAGGCACGGGCCTAAGCCCAAGTTCCCAGGAAGGACACCATGGACGACCACCTGTGTGAGAGAGACACCAGTGAGGGGTCCAGTCCATGGTCCATGAGTTTGCAGCTTTCCACTGCTTGCATCACCATTCAGGCTGGGCGCACTCCTGCAAGCACCTAGGAGAGCTTGGTGTGGTCGCCAGCCGGCTATCCCGCGGGGGGTCTGAGTGCTCCCAGCCCACATCTGAGAGAACATGGCCTGATCCCATTCGGAATCTGTGCGTGGCCTGCACGACCCCAAGGGGTCTGAGCGGCCTGGCATGGGCTGGGAGCCCGGAAAGCAGTCCCAGCAATGGCAGCACTTGTGATTTTAGTGGCACGGGGGTGCAGAGACAAGCAGGAGCCTCGGGTGACCACTGGGACAGTGGCTGGAGGTGTGCACTGCCTGTGGGAGGTTGTGCTGTGCAGCAGAGTTTGCAGAGGGGGAGTCTGTGTGTTCTGGACCACCCAGAGGGGAGTAGACTGAGGCTTCTCTCTAAGGGGGAGGTGTGGGTGGGTGCAGATTCTTTGCTCGGACACCCCGAAAAGCCGCAAAAAGCCGCAAAAGAACACAGCTCCAGAGAGCAAAAGCCTGAAAAACCGGTTTCCACCGAGCCCAGCCCCAGGATAGCCAGCAGGGCGACTCAACCCAAGCAAGATTGACTGGAAAACAACGTGGCAGGCCCCTCCCCCTGAAGACAAGCCAAAAGCAAGAGGACAATAACCACAGGATCCCCATAAAATTTTAAAACTCCAACATCAGGGGAAAACAATATATTAAGCCCCCGCTATTGGCCTAAAACCTGTATATTTCATAGATACAAATTATTATTATTATTTTTTTAATTCGTTCTCACGATTCTTGTTCTTTTGACTTTTTTAAACTACTTGCATTACAACTAGAGGCTTAATACAATGATACACCCAAGAAGATCTGAAATCTTCCTCACTGCATTGAGGATTTATAACCACTCTCCCATCTTATTCTTCTGTCAGTGTTTCTGTGTATTTTTGTTCTGGTATATAAATCTTATTCTTGGGATTCATTTTGGCTGGGTTCTTTTTTTTTTTCCTTGTCATTTACTTTTGTCAGTCTTTTTGTTTGCTTGTGTTTGTTTATATACCTTATAAATCTTACTTTTGGGGCTCATTTTGGCTGGGATTTCTCTTTCTCTCTTTCTCTCTTTTCTTTTTTTTTCTTTTTGGTGGTGAATTTTGATTGCTCTGAAACCTTCCGGGTGCACCTTGCCTGGATCGTGGTTGATATATTCAGCTATACATCCCCTCAACCACTTCTCATCAGAATGACTAGGACGAGGAACACCCAACAGAGGAAAAACCCAGAGACTACACCCTCTCCCACAGAACTATTGGATATGGACATAAACAGTATGTCGGAAAGGGAATTCAGGGTAACAATTATCCAGGTAATGGCTAGGTTGGAGAAAAACATTAGTGACAACATAGAATCTCTAAGGGCGGAACTGAGAACCAATATGGCTGATGTTAAAAATGCTATCAATGAGATCTAATCTAATCTAAATAGTCTAACAGCTAGGGTAACTGAGACAGGATAGAATTAGTGATCACAACATCCTTACCTACACTTGTTTCCTGTGTTGTTCATGTTACCCATGTTACCCATTCTGACAGGTATGAAGTGACATCTCTTTGTAGATTTTATTTGCATTTCCCTGATGATGAGTGATGTTGAGTCTCTTTTCGTGCGTCTGTTGGCCAATTGAATGTCTTCTTCAGGGCAATGTTTGTTCACGCCCTCTCTCCATTTTTTAAATTGGATTATTTTTGTTTTTTGGATGTTGAGTTTTGTAAGTTCTTTACATATTTTGGGCACGAACCCTTTATGGGATATGTCATTTGCAAATATCTTCTCCCATTCAGTAGATTGCGTTTTAGTTTTGTTGACTGTTTCCTTCACTGTACAGAAGATTTTTATTTTGATGGAGTTCCAATAGTTTGTTTTTGCTTTTGTTTTCCTTGCTTCAGGAGACATGCCTAAACAAATTTGCCATGGCTACTGCCAAAGAAGTTGTTCTCTTCTAGGATTTTTATGGTTTCAGGTCTCACATTCAGGTCTTTAATTCATTTTGACTTTATTTTTGTGGACGATGTAAGACAGTGGTCCAGCTTCCTTTCTTTCATGTCGCTGTCCAGTTTTCCCAACACCATTTGTTGAAGAGACTGTATTTTCCCTTTGGATATTCTTGCCTCCTTTGTTGAAGATTAATTGACCACACAGTTGTGCATATATTTCTAAGTATTCTGTTCCATTTGTCTGTGTGTCTGTTTTTCTGCCAGCATCATACCGTTCTGATTACTACAGCTTTGTAATATAACTTGAGTCTGGCATTGTGATACCTCCAGATTTGCTTCTCTTTTTCAATATCACTTTGGCTATTTGAGGTCTTTTGTGGTTCCATACACATTTTAGTTTTGCTTGTTCTGGGTCTGTGAAAAATGCTATTGGTATTTTGATAGGGACTGTATTAAATGTGTATGTTGTTTGGGGTAGTATAGACATTATAACAATATTTGTTTTTCCAATCCATGAGTATGGAATGTCTTTCCGTTTCTTTGCGTCATCTCAAAATTTTTTTCATCGGTGTTTTATAGTTTTCAGAGTACAGGTCTTTCACCACTTTGGTTAGGTTTATTCCTAGGTATCATTATTTTTGGTGCAATTTTAAATGGGATTTTTTTCTTAATTTCACTTTCTGCTGCTTCATTATTATTGTATAGAAATGAAACAGATTTCTGCACATTGATTTTGTGTCTTAAATCAATTATTTTACCAGTTCTAGCAGTTTTTGGTGGAGTCTTTTGTGTTTTCTATACACAGTATCACATCGTCTGCAAATAGTGGAAATTTTACTTATTCCTTACCAATTTGGATGCCTTTTATTTCTCTTTGTTGTCTGTTGTGGTTAAGACTTCCGATATTATATTGAATAGAAGAGTTGAAAGTGGGCATCCTTCTCTTGTTCCTCACTGTAGGGGAAAACCTCACAAATGCCTCCCCCTTTTAAAGATTTTATGTATTTATTTGTCAGGGACATAAAGAGAGCACAAACAAGGAGATTGGTGGGCAGAGGGAGAAGCAGGCTCCCTGCTCAGTGGGACCGAATCTTAGGTCCCTAGGATCATGACCTGGGCCAAAGGCAGACACCTAACCAACCGAGTCACAGGATGATTGCAGTTGTGGGTTTTTCATATTTCCTTTATTATGTTCAGGTATATTCCCTCTAAGCCTAATTCGTTGAGGCTCTTTATCATGAATGGATGTTGTTCTATGTCAAATGCTTTTTCTGCATCTATTGAAATGATGATATGATACTTATCATTTCTTTTATTGATGTAATGTATCACATTGATGACTTACAATATTGAACCACCCTTAAAAGAAAGACATAAATCCCAGTTGATAATGATGAAGGATTTCTTTAATGTATTGTTGGATTCAGTTAGCTAGTATTTTTTTTTTTTTAAGATTTTATTTATTTATTTGACAGAGAGAGACACAGCGAAAGAGGGGAAAAAAGCAGGGGGAGTGAGAGAGGGAGAAGCAGGCTTCCTGGTGAGCAGGGAGCCTGATACAGGGCTCAATCCCAGGATCCTGGGATCACGACCTGAGCCGAAGGCAGATGCTTAATGGCTCCACCCAGGAGCCCCAAGTTAGCTAGTATTTTGTTGAGGATTTTTGTATCTCTGTTCATCTGAGATACTGGCCTCTTTTTTAGTGGTGTCTTTTATATGATTTGGGTATCAACGCGATACTGACATCATAGAATCGATTGGGAAGTCTTCCTTCCATTTCTGTTTTTTGGAAGAGCTTGAGAATAATAGATATTAATTCCTCCTTAAATGTTTGGTAGAATTCACTCGTGAAGGCATTTGGTCCTGGACTTTTATTGTTGGGAATTTGATCACAGATTCAATTTCTTTCCTAGTTATCAGTCTGCTCAAATTCTCTATTTCTTTCTGTTTCAGTTTCAGCAGTTTATACGTTCTAGGAATTTATCCACTTCTAGGTTGTCCAATTTGTTGGCATATAGTTTTCCATAATATTCTGTTATGATTGATTGTTTTCCTGCGGTGTTGGTTGTTATTTCTCTTTTCTTGTGATTTTTATTTATTTGAGTGCTTTCTCTTTTATACTTCATAAGTATAACTAGAGGTTTATCAATTTTATTGATTTTTCAAAGAACCAGTTAATGGTTTCATTGATGTTTTATTGTTTTCTTTTGTTTTTGTTTGTTTGTCTGCTTGTTCTTTTTTGTTTTGTTTTTTAGTTTCTATATCATTTATATGCTTTACCCTTTATTATGCCTTATTTCTACTGGTTTTAGGTTTTACTTGTTGTTCTCTTTTCTAGCTCCTATGGGTGTAAGTTTACTTTTTTGTTTGTTTTTTCGTTTTCCTTTGCTTTGTTTAATTTTTCCTGTTTCCTGAGTTAGGCTTATATTGCTAGAAAGTTTCCTCTTAGAAGTGCAGTGCTGCATCCCAAAGGTTTTGGACCAGTATGTTTTCATTTTAGTTTGTTTCCATGTAGTTTTTTTTATTTCTTCTTTTATTTCCTAGTCAACTCATTCATTGTTTAGAAGCATGTTATTTAACTTCTATGTATTTGTCGTTTTTCCAGATTTCTTTTTGGGGTTGACTTTCATAGTGTTGTGGTCAGGAAAGATACTTGACGTGACTTGGATCTTCTTGAATCTGTTGAGGATGTTTCGTAAGCTAAGAGCTGATCTATTCTGGAGAATGTTGCATATGCGCCTGAAAATAATGTGCATTCTCCTATTTTAGGCAGTAGTGCTCTGAATATATCTGTTAAATCTTATTTGTTCTACTATGTCATTCAAAGCCATTGTTTTCTTCTTGATTTTCTGTTTAGAGGATCTGTCTATCAATGTATGTGGGACATTAAAATCTCCTACTATTATTGTATTATTATTGATTAGTTCCTTTATGTTTGTTATTAACTTATTAACTGTCTTATGTATTTGGGTGCTCCTATGTTGGATGGATAAATATTCACAATTTTTAAATCTTGTTGGTTGTTCTCTTTGTTACTATATAGTGTCTTTCTTTGTTTCATGTTACATCTTTGTTCTAAGGTTTATTTTGTGCAATGCGAGTATTGCTACTCTGACTTTCTCTTGACATCTATTTGCATGACTGATGGTTCTCCATTCGCTCATTTTCACTTTGCAGGTGTCTTTAGGTCTAACATGTCTTTGTAGGCAGCATATAACTGGGTATTTTTGTTTTTTAATCCATTCTGTCAACCTATCTTTTGATTGGAACATTTAGTCTATTCACATTCAATGTAATTATTGATAAGTACATGTTTATTGTCATTTTATTATTTGTTTTGTGATTGTCTCTGAAGATTTTCTCTGATCCTTTCTTGTCTTTCTCTCTGTCATGGTGTGCTGAGTTTCTTTAGTGATATATTTGGATTTCTTTCTCTTTATTCTTTGCATATTTATTAGGGATTTTTGATATATGGTTACCATTATGTTTGTATATAACCACTTCTGCATGTGGCAATCTATCTAAAATTGATGGTCATTAATGTTTGAACCCATTCCTTTCTCCTTGCCTTCTCATGTTTTAGGGATATGTTGTCATATTTTACATCCTTTCATTTTGTGAGTTCATTGAACGATTTTTACAGAAATATTCATTTTTACTGTTTTTGTGTTTCCTACTTTTATATTTTCACTTTTGGCCTTTCCTTTCCAATCAAAGCATTCCTTTTAATATTTCTTGCAGGGCTGGTTTAGTGGTCATGAACTCCTTTAATATTTGTCTGTGAAACTCTTTAGTGCTCCTATTTTGAATGATAGCCCTGCTGGATGAAGTATTCTTGGCTCCAGACTTTTCCCTTTCAGCACTTTGAATGTTTCATGTCAGTCTTTCCTGGGTTGGAAAATTTCTGCTAAAAAATTATATTTTTTATCAAATATATCAAACCTATCACTACATTTTATCAACTAAATTACAATATATCTTGGTGTGGATCTGCCTTTGTTGATTTTGATGTGGGTTCTCTGTGCCTCCTGGATCTGGATGTCTGTTTCTTTCCCCAAATTAGGGAAGTTTTCAGGTGTTATTTCTTCAAATAAATTTTCTGCCCCCTTTTCTCTCTTTTCTTCTTCTGAAACTACTATAATATGAATGTTTTGTTTGATGCAGTCACTGAGTTCTCTTAAGTCTTTGCTCATTTTGTACAATCCTTTTTTTCTTTTTTGTTTAGCTTGATTACATTCCATTACTTTGTCATTTAGGTCATGAATTCATTCCTCTACTTTTTCCAGCCTGCTGTTCATTTCATCAAGAATGTTTCTTGTTTTTTTAATGGGCCTTTTATCTCTTCTATGTTATTCCTTATCTCTATGTTAAGGGTCTCACTCATGTCTTCCACTCTTTTCTCAAGTCCAGTGAGTATCCTTATGATTATTTCTTTAAATTCTGTCTGATATGTTACTTATATCTGTTTCACTTAAATTTGTGGTCATGGCCATGTTCTGTTCCTTCATTTGGGGTAAATTTACCTGTCTTCTCATTTTGTCTTAATCTCTATGCCTGTTTCTGTGTGTTGGGGAAGTCAGCTAAGTGTTCTATTCTTGAGGGTAATGACCTTATGAAGAAGAGGGCCTGTAGTCCCCTGCCATGTTGTGTCTCCTGTTCCCCAGGGCCTGGTATTTGTGGGAGTTTCTCCAATGTGTACTATGTGTGCTCTATTCTTTTGTCCTGGCTGCTTTATCCTTCAAAACAGTCATCTGCTGAGGTTCTCTTTGCCTGTTAATGTTTAGTCCCTGGCCTGAATGTGGCATGTTTTGATTGGGTGTGTTCTGGTCTGCTTGTGAAATGAGACCTGTTGCCATCACCACCTAAACTGAAGCTCCACAAAATTCCTGAGTCAGGAGATGTGGTGTGAACATTGGTTTGGACTTGTCTTCAAGGAAAGGGAGATTACCTCCCTGAGACTGAGGAAGGCTGACTAGGAGAGGCAGTTCCACTGGAGTGTGGGGATATGGGACTTGTTATTTGTGAATTTGCACTAGCCACTTCCTTAACTTCTGGAGATATCTCTCTATGAATGCTGTTTCTGTGAGATGTACTCCAAAATGAACAAGTAACCTCCCTACTGTGTGCCTGAGATGCTCTTCGGATTGCTGTTTCCATTGCGGTTTGTTTGCCTGCCTTCTTTCCAATAGCAGCCCCAGTGCTTCTGGGGTCCCCTGAGCCAAGCACAGTGACCTTTAAAACTCCAGGTTTTAAGCAGCACTGGTTTAATGACTCGTGAAATTTGACTTCTTTCACTTTCTAAGCCAACTGCTATGGGTATCCATTTTCCCCATTAGCTCCCCTATGTGATAATCTTTTTCTTGCCCTTCTCCATGACATTGGCTCCCTCTCCATTGCAGTGGTCATGATCTCTTTCTCTCCTAAACCATTCCACTGCACTTCTTACCTTCCTCAATGTGGCCTTTTCTCTGCCTTTTTTTGTGGAGTTTGTTTTGCCATTCTTCAGGTCAATTTCTGGGGTATTTAAGATGATTTGATATTTATCGAGTTGTATTTATGAAATGAGGTGAACTGAAGGTCCTCCTACTCCACTGCCATCTTCCAACCCCAAAGATATCAGAAGTTTCCTGGAAATATAATCCAAGTCTCAGTTTTTATCCCCCATTTTAGTCAGTGTTTTCCAGAGAATCAGAACCAATAAGAGATATCTTTATATTTACATTTGCACACACACACACACACACACACACACACACACATATGAGATATATATCATAATATGTATAAGGGAGAGAGAGGGGATTATGAGAAAGATTATGAGAAATTGGCTTTCATGATTATGGAGACTGAGATATACCACAATCTGCCACCTGCAGGCTGGAGACTCAATAGTGGAACTTAGTACACATCCAAAGACCTAAGAATCAGAGGATACAATGGTATAATTCCCAGCATAAGGGCAGGAGAAACTGGGATAAGATGTCTCAACTTAAGCAATGAGGCAGGAAAAAAAATGTGGTGCAAGTTTTTCCTTTCTCTGCCTTTTCTTCTCTTCAGGCCCTCAACAAATTAGATGCTTATTTACATTGGTGAAGGAAATTTACTTTGAGTCCATTGATTTAAATATTAATCTTTTCCAAAATATCCTCAAAGAAATAGACTGGAAATAGTGTTTAATGTGGCTATCCTGTGGACAGTCAAGTTGACAGAATCAACCATTACGAGTTCACCCCTTGTCAATTTGGAACCTGTACATATCTCTTTCAACCACATTTAACATCCAAATAAAGACAATGGCAAGGCCATACTTCTGCTTAACATGATGAATAACCAAAACCACACTAATCCCTTCCCCAGAAGAGGAGGCAAAAATCCTAGAGTGATATTTACTCTCCTTCTTGATATCCTATAACTTAATCAGCTTATGAGCCAGGTCAACAGGCTTCTCCCTCAGAAGACCAACACAGGCCCTCATATGTAACAAATCTACTGATTAAAGAATGCTCCAAAATATCAGCTTTTGGTGTAAATAAGACCAGGTTTGCTTCTTTTTTATTTTTTTCTCTCTTTTCTTGATTTTTAATTTTTTTATGTTTCTATATCTTATTTTTTACTTTGTATCTTTTATTTCACATATATTTTTTTTCTATTCATGTATTTTTTTTTTTTTTTTTTTTGGTGTCAGGCTTATGGCTTATAATTTTTCTTCATTTGTCGGTTTGTTTGTTTCCGCCTAGTTTTTGGTTCAGGCCTCTAATTTTGTTTCTCTTTTCTTCTTTCCTTACTCTTTTTTCCTTCTTTTTTTCTTATTTTTTGGAGTAATGCTTATAGTTATCTGTTTGCATTTTTGTTCCTTTTTCTTTTCTCTTGTCTTGGATCAAGTTTTTTTTTCTTTCTTTTTTTTTTCTTCATTATTCTTCTTATTTCTTTCACAGGGTAATTTTGGCACATCAAAACACACCTTGTTAAAGGTGAAAGCACTCCCTAACCCAAGCAGGGAGGAACTCTGTAAAGGATAGACCAGTGCAAAAGAGCAGCCAAAACACAACAGCAGAGTGTACACAGCATACACCAGAAACACTTCTTGAAGTATTTTTTGTTGTTATTGTTTTTATTTTCTTTTTCTTTCTTCCTTTCTTTTCTGGACAAAATGACAAGACAGAGAAATTCACCCCAAAAGAAAGAACGGGAGGTAGTACTTATTGCCAGGGATTTAATCAGTGTGGTTATACATAAGATGTCTGAACTAGATTTAAGATGATTATGAAGATACTATCTGGGCTTGGAAAAAAGCATAGAGGACACTAGAGAATCCCTTACTGTAGACACAAAGAACTAAAATCTAATCAGACTGATATTAAAAGTGTTATTACTGAGATGCAGTCCCAAGTGGAAGTCATAAAAATGAGGATGAATGAAACAGAAGAAAGAATGAGTAATATACAAGATATAAGGGTGGAAAATAAGGAGGCTTATTTTCCATAATAAGGAAAAGAACAGAGAAAAGAAACTATTAGATCATGAAGAGAGACAGAGAGCTCAGCGATTCCATAAACCTAAATAATATCTGGATAATAGGGGTCTCAGAAGATGAAGAGTGGGAGATAGGGGCAGTTGGTTTATTTGAACAAATTATAGCTAAGAACTTCCCAAATTTGGGTAAGGAAAAAAGCATTCAAGTCCAGGAGGCAGAGAAAACCCCCTTCAAAATCAATAAAAATAGGTCAACACCTCAACATATAATAGTAAAGCTTGCAAATTTCAAAAATAAAGAGAATATCCTGAAAGCACTTGAGGACAAGATGTCCTTAACCTGCAATGGTAGACACATAAGACTGCCAACAGACCTGTTCACAGAGACCGGTCAGGCCAGAAAAGACTGGCATGATATAGCCAATGTGCTAAGTGAGAAAAATATGTGGCCAATAATACTTTATCTAGCAAGGCTGTCATTCAGAAAAGAAGGAGATATAAAGAGTTTCCAAGACAAACAAAAATGAAAGGAATTTGTGAACACTAAACCAGCCTTGCAAGAAATGTTAAAGGTGATCCTTTGAGCAAAGAGAGAGCCCAACAGCAGCAAAGACCAGAAAGGAACAGAGACAGTCTACAGAAACAGTGACTTTACAAGTAATACAATGGCACTAAATTAATATCTTTCAATAATTACTCTGAATGAAAATGGACTAAATGCTCCAGTCAAAAGATGCAGGATATCAGATTGGATAAAAAAAAAAAAAAAGACCCATTGATTGATATGCTGTCTATAAGAGACTCATTTTAGACCCAAAGACACCTCCAGATTGAAAGGGAGGGGGTGGAGAACCATTTATTATGCTAATGGAATCCAAAGAAAGCTGGAGTAGCCATCCTTATATCAGGCAAACTAGATTTTAAACCAAAGACTGTAATAAGAGATGAAGAAGGATACTATATCATAATAAAAGTTTCTATCCAGCAAGAAGATCTAATAGTTGTATATATTTATGCCCTTGGCTTGGAAGCAACCAAATTTATGAACCAATTAATAACAAAGTTAAAGAAGCACATTGATAATACAATGATAGTAGGGGACTTTAACCCCCCACTCACAGCAAGGGAAAGATCATCTAAGCAGAAGATCAACAAGGAAACAAGTGCTTTGAACGACACACTGGACCAGATGGACATCACAGTTATAATCAGAGCATTTCATCCTAAAGCAACAGAATACACATTCTTCCTGAGTGCATATGGAACATTCTCCAGAACAGAGCACATACTGGAACACAAGTCAGGTTTCAACCAGTACCAAAAGACTGAGATTATACCATGCATATTTTCAGACTGCAAGGCTTTAAAACTTGAACTTAATCAAAGAAAACATTGGAAAGAACACAAATACATGGAGGTTAAAGAGCATCCTACTAAAGAATAAATGGGCTAACCAGAAATTTAAGAAATAATTTAAAAAATACATGGAAGTAAATGAAAATAAAAACATGACAGTAGAGAACCTCTGGGATGCAGTTTAGGTGGTCATAAGAGGGAAGTATATAGTAATACTGGCTTTCTCAAGATCCAGAGTCCTGGGGTTGAGCCCGGCATTGGGCTCCCTGCTCAGCATGGAACCTGCTTCTCTCTATCCCTCTGCTCCTCCCCGTGCTCCCTCTCTCTCCTGTTCTCTTTCTCTCTCAAATAAATAAGTAAAATCTTAAGAAAAAAATACAACCAGTATAAGAGAATATTATGAACAATTATATGCCAACAAATTAGGCAATCTAGAATAATTGGATGTATTCCTAGAAACATATAAACTACCAAAACTGAAACAGGAAGAAATAAAAAACCTGAACAGACCCCCATAACCAGCAAAGAAATTGAATAAGTAATCAAAAATCTCCCAATAAACAAGAGTCCAGGGCCAGATAGCTTCCCAGCAGAATTCTACCAAACATGTAAAAAAAAAAAATTAACACCTATCCTTCTGAAACTGTGTAAAAAAATAGAAATGGAAAGAAAACTTCCAAACTCATTCTATGAGGCCATCATTACCTTGATCCTAAAACCAAAGACCCCACTAAAAAAAAGAATTACAGACTAATAACCCTGGTGAACATGGATGCAAAAATTCTCACCAGTATACTAGCTAATAAGATCCAACTGTACATTAAAAGGATTGTTCACCACAACCAAGTGTGATTTATTCCAGGGCTGCAAGATTGGTTCATCTAGAAATCAATCATTGTGATACACTTCATTAAAAAAAGAAAGGAGAAGAACCATATAATCCTCTCAATATATGCAGAAAAAGCATTTGACAAAATTCAGCATCCTTTCTTGATAAAAACTCTGCTGTGTAGGGATAAAGGAACATAACTCAACATCATAAAAGTCATATGTGAAAGACTCACAGCAAATACTAACCTCAACAGGGAAAAACTGAGAGCATTTTCCCTAAGGTCAGGAACACGACAGGGATGTCCACTCTCATCACTGTTGTTCAACATAGTATTGGAAGTCCTAGCCCCAGCACTGGAAAACAAAAAGAAATAAAAGTCATCCAAATCAGCAAAGAAGTCAAACTTTCACTTTTTGCAGAGGACATGATAATCTATGTAGAAAATCTGAAGACTCCATCCAAAGATTGCTAGAACTGGTGTGGGAGTTCAGCGAAGTTGTAGGTATAAAATCAATGCACAGAAGTCACTTGCATTTCTATACACTAACAATGAAGCAGAAGAAAGATAATTTAAGTAATCAATCCCATGTACAACTGTATCGAAATTTGCATATTTAGGAATAAGCCTAACTGAAGAGGCAAAGGATCTGTACTCTTAAAACTATAAAATGGTCATGAAAGAAACTGAGGAAGACACAAAGAAATGGAAAAACATTCCATGCTCATGGACTAGAACAAAAAATATTGTTAAAAGGCCTATGCTACACAGAGCAATCTACACATTCAAGCAATCCCTATCAAAACATCATCAGTATTTTTCACAGAGCTGGAACAATCCTAAAATTTGTATGGAATCAGAAAGACCCCAAATAGCCAAAGTAATGTTGAAAAAGAAAATCAAAGCTGGAGCCATCACAGTTCCAGACTCAAGATCTATTACAAACCTGTAGTCATCAAGACATTATGGTACTGGCACAAAAACAGACACATAGATCAATAGAACAGAATAGAAAACCCAGAAATGGACCCTCAACTTTATGGTGAACTAATATTCAACAAAGCAGGAAAGAATATCCAGTGGAAAAAAGAGAGTCTCTTCAACAAATGGTATTGTGGAAACTGGATACCCGCATGCAGAAGAATGAAACTGGACCATTTTCAGATACCATACACAAAAATACATTCAAAATGGATGAAAGACCTAAATGTGAGACAGGAATGCATCAAAATCCTGGAGGATAACACAAACAGCAACCACTTAGACCTCAGCTTCAGCAACTTCTTGATAAACACATCTCCAGAGGCAAGGGAAACAAAAGCAGAAATGAACTATTGGGACTTCATCAAGATAAAAAGCTTCTGCACAGCAAAGAAACAATCGACAAAACCAAAAGACAACTTACAGAATGGGAGAAGATATTTGCAAAAGACATATCAGATAAAGGGCTAATATCCAAAATCTATAAAGGATTTACCAAACTCAACACCAAAAAACCACCAAAAAATCCAGTCAAGAAATGGGCAGAAGACATAAACAGACAATTCTCCAAAGAAGACATACAAGTGGCCAACAGACACACTAAAAATGCTCCACATCACTTGGCATCAGGAAAATACAAATCAAAACCACAATGAGATACCACCTCACACTGGTCAGAATGGCTAAAATTAAGTCAGGAAACAATAGATGTTGGTGAGGATGTGGAGAAAGGGGAACCCTCTTACATTGTTGGTGGGAATGTGAAGAGGTGCAGCCACTCTGGAAAACAATATGGAAGCTCCTCAAAAAGTTAAAAATAGAACTACCCTACCGTCCAACAATTGCACTCTTAGGTAGTTACCCAAAGGGTACAAACATAGTGATTTGAAGGAGTACATGCTCCCCAATGTCTAAAACAGCAATGTCCACCATAGCCAAAGTATGGAAAGAGTCCAGATATCCACTGCTAGATGAATGGATAAAGAAGATGTGGTATATATACACAGAGGAATATTACTCGGTCATCAGAAAAGAATGAAATTTTGCCATTTGCAATGACATAGAGGGAACTAGAGGGTAATATTCTAAGAGAAATTAATTCAGTCAGAGAAAGACAAATACCATATGATTTCACTCATATGTGGAATTTTGAAACAAAACAGATGAACATAGGGGAAGGGAAGGAAAAATAAAATAAAATGAAAACAGAGAGGGAGGCAAACCCTAAGAGACTCTTAACTATAGGAAACACACTGAGAGCTGCTGGAGGGCAGGTGGTTCGGATGATGGGGTAATTGGGTGATGGGCATTAAGGAGGGTACTTGATTTAATGAGCATTGGGTGTTATATATAACTGATGAATCAGTAATTTTTACCTCTGAAATTAATAATACAGTATATGCTAATTAAATTGAATTGAAATAAAATAATTTAAAAATACATTTATGTTATCAACTATGAAGATTCATAGTCAAAAAATCCTCGAATGCTACATATAGTATATTACACATACAACCTATCATATTTCATGGATAAAGAATAGAGATATGAAGAGAACACTCCAATTTCATTAAAATACATAAAGTGCTTAATATATTTTAAAAATATTATACATTGAAGGGGAAAAATCCAGATCATTTCCTGGAGCTTATTACCGTATGAGTAGAATAAGATAAGCATATTAATAATAGCAAATGTGATGTGTGCTACAACTGAGGTGCAATCAATTGTTAGGAACCACGAAATAGAAAAGCATCACTTTGGACCCAGCAGGAATCCACAGAAGTATCTTCTAAGCTGTGCTTAAAAGCCAGAGATTGCAACGGATATTTCAAGCAGGATGAATTGGGACGGATCAACCTTCTTAGGTCTTAGCAGATTTTGCTGGATAATTAGTTTATCACTCAAGAATTTTCTTGCTGTCCAACCACACATATTTATCTATTAGTGAACCTCTTCTCTAAGATTGCCCTTGATAAGATTATTCTAATAGAAAAACTAGGTGTTAATGTGTAAATTGAAGGAAGAACAATGATAGGGGTTGATTTGAGCCATCTGGAAGAGACTGAATAATAAACAATGGAGGATCATATCAAAGGAGAATGAGATTGATGGTTAGCACTTCAATCGATGGAAGAGAACTAAATGTGTAGGGGGAAAAGATGACAGGCTTATTTTGCCCATTGAAGTTAATACCTTAAGATATGTCTCTACTTTAGTGATTGCTAATATTTACTATTTGTTTTTTCCCTTGTTTTTCAATAATCCAAACACCACGTAGTCAACATTGTGTTTGCATTCAATAAGCTCCATAGGAATTGCTACATTTCAAAATACAATGTTCTTTAATTTGAATAGTTTTCTTCATGTTACACCAACAAATTGATGACAGAATGGAAAGAAAAAAAACCTAAAATTGTTGTTTACTACAGCTAATTCTCCATCATGTCTCTAAGAATGTTTTATTTTCCTGCATTATTTTTAGAAGAGAAGGGACACATGATTACAATCAAATCAACATTTGAAGTTTAACAAATTCTAGACACATTGACTGAATCTAGATAATTTTTGTTTTTCTAAAAAAAATTCCAAAAGTACTGTTAGTTCAGTTGGGAGTGTGGGATGCACTCTAATACAAGACCGTTAATCTTCACCTAAATCTGTAAATCATTTTTTTAAATCAACTAAATCTTTCACCTTTACAGAAGGCTTTTTATAGTGTTATTAAAAAAAAAAAAGAAAAGAAAAGAAAAGAAAGAGCTTTCTATTATAAGCTGCCTCCTCCTTTGCTTAGGTGTTTAAGTAAACAAAAGGCTTGTCAAAAGATAATTTTAACCTAATGATAATAATGTAATGCAGACTAAACTCCCAGCAGACACAGCCATGGTGGGATTCAAAGGAGAAAACAACATTCCACTTGGAAGGCTTTGTATTTTCCAACTGAGAGAATGTGACTAAAACTCAACCGTGTTTAAGTGGGTTTATGTAACCATGGATGCCCAAAATACAGCCTAATATGTTAAATATGCGTAATGGGAAAAAACCTGAAATAGAATTTTGAGTCTTTATGCTTACTTCCTCTAGATTCCAAATATTTTACTAATGATTCAAAATGATTGAAAGTGAAACCATTTTGTAGGATAAACTACTGAGAACAAGTCTCATATTTTTTGAAACATATTTTAGTTGATGACTGAACCACTATATTGTCCAGATTTTCCTCATCTTTCCTCTTGGATTTTTTTTAAGTGAGCTTTCAATTTACAAGTATTTCCTAAGATTTAGACCCTGACTCTCTACTCCAAGCTTATCCCTCCCTGCCCCAACTCATCTGTATTTGCAACTTCATGACTTATTCCCATTTCATGTATAAATCATATTCCTTTGTCAGTCACCTACTAACCTCCTTGCTGCCTGGATGATTCATCCTCACTCTAAAACTAACATGCCTTAGTATCATCACTTAATACAATTTCTTGTAGAAATGAAGACTTCTTACATCATATGACAAAAGGAAAATTATTTAGTCCCTACTCTTTCCTAATTACTCTCATTGCTTGAAATAACATAGCCATTTGCTTCGACTCTGCAATTGCTCCAAACTACCTTGTATATTACTGCCAAATTAGCTTTTTAAAATACTAGTTCCTTTATAGCACCACTGAGCTCAAAAATTTTAAATGACTCTAGTAGCTACTATATATAAACCAACTGTTAGGAGCCATATCTTAATCTGTTTCCTTTAACAACTTATCACTGTTTCCAAAGACCAAACCCTACCTCCTACCAAAAATATGAACACACCATCTTTCTATATGTATGGAATCTACCACTCTTTCTAGAAAGCCCTGCATCCTGCATGGTATCTTTCCTAATACTGTCAAACTCCTCCATAAACTTGCAGTCAAGTAGGCTGATTTTTCCTATGCCTTTATTTCTTTAAATTTAAGTATACATTTTTATCTGCAGGAAGTATAAGAAAATATTGTATGTACCACACAAAGCTACCAGTATAACGCACATGAAAGATAGGTAACACATACCTGCTCAATAAGCTTAACTGAAACCAACACTTATCAAGTGTCTATTATAGCTTAGATACTGCAGATACAAAGAAAATCATGTAAAGCCCCTACTCTTAATGTATTATAGTTGATGGGGAAAACAACATCATGGAAAAAAAGAGAAAATATTACTCATGGCTTATAGATTTTTGGTTATTTGAAACCTATTTAAGTATGTTACTTTGCAAAATGATTAGAAAGTTACACAGTAAGTTAACTTGATTCTCTGTAGTAAGTAGTGCCATTGGTCCAATCATATTCACTTAATATCGTTTTCAGCACAATGTATTCTTCAGAACCTTATTTGTGACAGAATATTTGAACTGGAGGGCTGAATGTGGTCTCGACAAATATAATCCTGGGAAGTTTCTAAAATCCCTACAATGAATCATTGTTAAGATATACAATTTAGTAAAATAATTCTGTTAGTATATGACATATAGTAAATATTTCAGAGATTAATCAGTGGAATTTTTAAGATTGAAATACTTTACATTACAACAGAGGTTATAAAATAAGTTTAAAGAAATATCAGAGATTATTTACTTCAGATAAATATTTTCCACAGAGACATAAATTGGCTGGAGATTTTTCATGGAAAAACAGATTCCATTTCTTTTTCTTTTAGTAATATGAACTTTTGATTCCTTTTTGTTATTATTTCTGGGTGGGTATAGAGCTCATAATTTATCTGAAACGCTATTGGAATTTAACAGGAGGACTTGTTGGAAAATATTTCAGTCTCTAAAGTTGCTGCAACAACATTCCTAAAAAAAAAGAATTTTGGTAGAATTGAGAGATTTTCTTGTTTCCATTAAATAGCTTAGTGAGCTACTTCATTGATTTCATGGATATTAGAGATGTCAAGATCACCCATATTTTCTATGTAGTCTTTCTATAAACATATGGTGAATATCTCATCAAGTTTTTATCAATTTTTACTTTGTTATCAAAACACCTTTTTTTTTGCTAACTTCAATTTGATGCTGCAGATCTTCTATAAATATTTTAATTCGTACTTTTCCCCCAGCATATAGTAAATAGACATATTTACTATAAATATAGTAAAAATTAAGCAAGAGTTGAAATGAAGAAATAAATAGGCATAGAACCAAAAGTATGGTTAAATTGTTTCTTCCATGGCCAAATATTCAGAAGAGTCTAAGATATTTTGACATTCCCCAGCCATAAAGAAATAAAATATAAATACTTAAAGGGTAGAAATGTCAAAAGAAACCTGTTATCAGTCCCAGTTTCTTTTTCTCTCATCACTGTGTGCCAATGGCATGTTGATGACAGTCAATCTGACCAAAGGAGGGAGACATGGATGGCACTGGGAACTTTTGTTGGCCTTAAGCAGGTGACAAATCTTCCTACCTTCCTTCTGACCGCTTTTTGTCTGACAACTCTAGATTGTTCTACTCTTTCATTTACCCTCCTATGATCTGTTCTTTACAGCTAGATTTCTCCCATCTAATGACTTTGGAGTAAAAAGAGTTTGTTTAAACCCAGGATCACACAGCTACTATTTGTGTAATCTGAGGTATGCTGCTAAGTAACCTCAAAGAGCATCAGCACATGCCTCTATTAAAAATGGGACTAATAATCTACTCACAAATTTATAGTAATAAGTAAATGAAATTACTAGCATGACAGTACAAAGTTAATAAATATTAGTTGCATTCTCCCTTGACCCACTGTGGAACAAAGTGTAGTCATGTAACATTTTATTATATTCTTCTCTCCATTAAGATAGACCTTTTGTAATTTTAATGTTCCTTAATAGCAACTGAGAGACTTTAGAGTGTAAATGCCTCAATTTCTGGTATCTTATCCTCTGGCTTACCTTCTTCCTGTCATCCTTGTTTTTCAGAAAGAACAAGTCAAACAAACAATAGGTTTCTCAGTGTTACACAAATATTTAGTGAAATCATGTGATTGTGTGTAAAAGTTGCTGGACTTAGAGTCTGAAGTCTAAAATTCAAGAACCATATCTTGATCCTTAAGTCTTAGTCTTTCTGTGTTTAAATGGAAATAGTACTTTTCCTATCTTCCCTGGAGAGTATCTTTAGTATGAAATTACATCCTTTCACATGAAAACATTTCAGTATATCTCAAACAGTGTATACATATAAAATTGTGAAATTTGCATTTCAAAGCAAATCACACTTAAGTTAGCTGTCACATTAAGGCAATAGTGAAGATGAATGGAATACCCTCTATCACATATACTTCTGATCCCTGAAAACCCTAATGTGGAAGAATGTAGGCAAGAAGCAACAAAGGCAGGGAATGTTGATTTTTAACAACAACAACAAAAATGACAATGTTTAGTACATATGACTCAAGCAGTAACAATATGAAAGAAAGGTGGGTGTTATGGCTTGTGTAAGTTCCTTCTAGGCTGTCATTTGGAGGCAGGGGGACCAACTATAGTTCAGAAATACATATGTTTAAGGCAATAAATATTAAAATTCAAAGTGATTTGTTTGTATCGACCTAGTAATTCCATTATCTAGTAGCTGACTATTAAAAAAACCCTTAATAATCTCCCTTCTTTGTCACAGAAAGTATGATAACTATTAATAAGCATGGCTGCAACAGGTACTCAGTAGCAAAGAAGGCACTTGCAGTGGTGACATTTGGACAGGAAAGGAACTTTTTTTTATTGATTCTAAGCAATGTTTTTCTCTTTTATAGCAACCATCTGAATAACAGCAGTGCTCATATGTCACAAATTCTTTCCTTTTCATCCATGGCATTAAGGCTAGAGAAAACACACTCCCACACGCACACAAGTCTTTTTGAGTAGTTCTTTGGCAAGACATGGTAAGAAATGCCTACAGGAGGGTGGAGGAGGTAGAAAAAGACACTCTATAAGAATTTCTGTTTCAGGCAATAGTGCCAGCCCATCAGGCCTGATGTGTTTGTGTACATGAGAACCAGAGTTTTGCTGAGGCATAAAGAATAAGAAGGCAATGTTCTTTCAGCTCTGGAGAGTCAAAAGTCAGCCGAAGAGCATAGAGGTAGTGCCAATTATATTTTTAGAAAATTTCTTTAATGATCCCACTCTTTTTCTATTATTAAGGAAAATCAGGTGATGGGGAGGTGGTTTAGAGGTTGACAGTGAGAGAGAGAAGGGAGAGGCTAGATATTAGCCTTAAAAGTAATAGTTTTTATTTTAATTCCAATTAGTTAACATACAGTGTTATATTAGTTTCAGGTGTACAATATAGTAATTTAATACTTCTATACATCACCCTGTGCTCTTCACAAAAGTTCACTCTTTAACTCCCATCATGTATTTAACCCATCCTCCACTGACCTCCCCTCTGATAACCATCAGTTTGTTCTCTATAGTTAAGGAAATTTTATCATTTTGATACATATTTGATTTCTTTAAACCAGCATCAATCAACCAATGAAGATGTGCCATCCTTTATATGTTTCTTCTGCAACTGGAAATGAAATGCTATCTATTCATTCATCATTACAATAAAAATTAAAAGTTTGAAGTAAAAAACCAACCTGAAAGATAGAAAAGCTACTTTATATATCTTAATAGTGGGAAAATGCTTTTATAAACAACATGTTTTCCTGTGTTGAATTATTTCAAAGTTAAATTTATGGACCATTCATACATTCCAAAAGGGCAGGGTCACTGTAATGTCTAAGTATACCAAATTATTTCACTCTTCCCCTCAGCAGCCTGAGGTTCTCTCAAAAATGACTAGCTATTCACTTCACCCAGAAAACCTTATAAAATCATGCACATCAAGGGGTTCAAATCTTTGTGCTCACTTTAAGAGCACCTGTGAAACCTCCCAGGCCATTAAGCGTATGCATATCAGAAAAGCCACCAAGTCTCAGAAAGATACCACTTTACAGAAGCCAATGTGTGCCACTCCATCACTCCTGCAGTGGTGTTGGTAGGTGCGCCTACGTCAAACAGTGGGGCTGGACACAGGGCTGGTGGCCCAAAAACAGGGCTGAATTTTTACTGCACATGCTTAAAAATGCAGAGTGTAATGCTGAGCATAAAGGTTTAGATGTAGATTCTCCAGTCATTGAGCACATCCAGATGAACAAAGCCCCTAAGATGCAGCATTAGAACTTACAGTGTTCATGGTCAGATTAACTCATACATGAGCTCTTCCTGCCACATTGAGATGATCTCTACTGGAAAACGAGCAGATCGTTCCTAAACCAGAAAAGTAGGTTGCACAGAAGAAAAAGATATCCTAGAAGAAACTGAAGAAACAAAACCTATGACCCTGGAGTAAATTCTGCATGAAATAAAGGCAAATAAAAGGGGAAAAAAAAGTATCATATGACTTCAGGAATTCAGACACAGCAATTTTTATTAATGAATTAATTATATAATTGACAAGTTTATTAAATATAAAAAAGCATATTTTTCTGGATTTTAAAATGTATCTTAAGTTATTTGCTAGTAATTATACTATCTGAAGTAGAAAAGTGTAGAAATGTGTTAAAGATTTTGAAACAAAAAGCTAACACGACTTTGTATAGTTACTAAAAGAGATAGCAGTTTAGTATAATATGTCAGCTTTTATGCTCCCACTGGTCCAAGTAGAGGAAAAACAAAACAAAACAAAACAAACAAACAAAAACATATATTGCCTGAAAGGGAAATAGTCCTTGTCCTGCTTTTAGCTGAACATAAGATTTTATGCAAATTGCCTGTTTCCTTGCCTGCCATTTTAATAACCCTATACCTGTTCTACCTTCCTTGAACAATACATCTAAAAACAAGTTGGAAACGTATACAAAATTGCACTGAAAAATAACATATTCCATTAGTAGAATAGAATAAGTTCTATCATTATTATTTGGTTTAATGACTCATATGGCTCATGCTTACAGTGGCTTCACTGGCAGATTTGTAATATTTTTCCTGGTTCTAAGCCCACTTTCACTTGGATTCTTTACAGTCTGGATTTTTATAGAGTAGACATTCTGACTCTAGGTGAAGTGAGATGTGAATTTGGATTTTGAGCAGTTTTCCACAGAAGAGAATTGAACTTTCCCAAACATCAGCCCAGTTCTTTAAAAAGTAAATGATAAAAAAAGAAAAAAGAAAAAAAAGAAAAAAAAAGTAAATGATATTTCTTCTGCAATTAGTTTCAATCACCTTAATAGACAACAAAAGAATTGTAAGATAACATTGTATCGAGAATGGACCTCCCAAAAAAAAGGCAGGGGCTCCTGGGTACCTCAGTTGGTTAGGCATCTGCCTTCAACTCAGGTCATGATTCCAGGGTCCTGGGATCGAGCCCTGCATCAACCTCTCCACTGAGCCGGGAGTCTGACTCTCCTTCTCCTTCTGTGATCTCTCTTGATTTCGCTCTTTCTCAAATAAATAAATAAAATCTTTAAAAAAATGTGGACGTAACTCTTGATTTTCTCAAACAGGTGATAAAAGTTGTCATAAAAAGGTCATTTTGTAAGATATTCAGTCAAAGTAATAACAAAACTAGGCTACCTTGGGCCAATGAAGACCTGATAATATTTGGGGAATATATAAAAGAAGAAAATGAGCCAAATCAACAAAACGAAGCTACATGAGACATTGTAAAAATTAGGATTTTTAATTTTTTCTTCATGTAGCTCTCTTTATTCATGTGGGTAATGTCTTTTCATTCCTTCTCAACTTTCCATTATGGTTAACCTTTCAATGGTGAGCAACGTCTTTGTACTAGGTGAGCCAACAAATTGAGGATAAGAAATATTTGAGACCAAAAAAAAAAAAAAATGAAAAAAAAGAAATATTTGAGACCTTGGCAGAAGTTGTATAGTAGGGGGGCATGGCTGGGAATGAGAGGGTACTAAATTGCCCAGACTCTCCACTTCCTTCATTGAGGTTCTGGTACTCTTCTTGGACTCTATTCCTCACTACTGCAAAAATTGTGAGAAGGTCTCTGGAGACCCCAGACTACATTTCAGTGATATATTAACTAAATTAATCTTTCTGTGTTGTCGAGGCATTTTATATAACAGTTGCTGTTCCAGGACCAGAGGCAACAGAGCATGGAAGGGTATTATGATTCCTCTGTTTAGGGTTTGCTTTTTCCTCTTGAAGGAAGAAGAATAATTCATTCTAACAATTATTTCAGGCTCTCAGAACAAGCTGTTTCAGAATTTGTTCATCAAACAGATTTATAGGTCTATAAAAGCCGTTCAGAGCAATTAAAATAAATTTACCCTCCATTTTATCAGCTTCCAACTTGGGTTTTCCATGTTGGTTGTAATCTATCAATAAAATCTGTATGTATTCCCTAAACAGACACTTTATTCTATCACAATTGTTA
The DNA here is from genome assembly GCA_028534135.1 of Potos flavus. Taxonomy (NCBI): domain Eukaryota; kingdom Metazoa; phylum Chordata; class Mammalia; order Carnivora; family Procyonidae; genus Potos; species Potos flavus. The sequence goes on from CM052897.1 coordinate 94,262,252, forward strand.
TCAATAATAGTTTGAAACACATTATTATGATGTTATTATCAATTTCCAAATAGAACATGATCATTTTAAGAGTAAATGATATATTTTATAAGGTTTTATTTGTTTATTTATTTGTTTATTTGAGAGAGTATGAGCAGGTGGAGGCACAGAAGGACAAGAAGACTCCCCACTGAACATGGAGCCCACTGTAGGGCTCCATGTGGGGCTCGATGAGGGCTCAAGTGGATCTCCATATCGGGCTTGAAGGTGGCCCCACTTGGGGCTTGCTGCTGGGCTCCATGTGGGGCCCCATGAGGGGCTCAATCCCAGGACACTGAGATCATGACTTGAGCTGAAGTCAGATGCTTAACTGACAGTCACCAAGGTACCCCAAGAGTAAGTGATATTTTTTATTGTGTTTTTATATCATTTATGGTTTTCTTAACACTAGCATGATGATAAAAGCTGAATCAATGTTTGTTGATAAACGAATTAACCCTTAAAGGATGTGGTGAATGTTTACCACATATAAGGCAATACACCAGGTGCCCATAGAAGAGGTGTACTTAAATCTTTATATTCGGTATTTTTATCTATGAGATAAGGATGTTTGAACCTATTGCAGCTACCACGCAAGGTTGGTCTGAAAACTGCATTAGAAACCTAAAAGAAGTTCACTTAAAAATAAAAAAGTGTTCTAAAATAAAATGTTTCACTGTTAAGCAACTGTGTAACCATGTTATGAATCATATATTCATGACCTCCAAAATCTAATTTCATGTGTCAGAGTCAGTTCCCATGGATGCTAGTTCTTTCCCAGAAAATACCTTGTTAAAGAGGTTTTAATCTGTTTTCTGTCCTCATCTATATCTATGTCAATTTATTCTAAAGGGCAAGTATACAACTGAGCTACCTGTCCATTTAATCATTTGGAAATGGAAGATAGTCTATATAGACAAATTTTCAAATCAAAATAATGGTTATCAAATGTAGTACCACAAGAAGAATCTCAGGAAACATGAAAATAAGATAGGATAAAAAATGTCAAAACAAGTAATCAGTTGAAACAAAGAGCACTTTAAGATAATACAAGAAAAAAGTAACATGATATGACATTGTAATAGAAAGAGCTTAGAAAGGTAAGTAAATAATTAGATGGCAAAAGCATAAGAAAACTAAACATTTTATTTCTTTCAGAAGTAATTTACTTAATAATTTAACAATAGCTTAATATATACCCCCAGCTGATCTTGGCTCAAGGGAAACACTGGCAAACATGATAATCCTTATCCTCCTGGAGATTAAAATCTATTGAGGGAGGCAATTAACCAGAATAACACAATAGCACTTCCCCTACTGAGGTCACACTCCAAACTCTGTTAGCATTTATCTCCTCCGCTGGCTGAAGACATGATGAAGGATGAAAGAAATCAGTTCAGAATGAAGGAGAAACTCAAGAGTTAAGCAGGCCAATGAAAGCAAAATCTAGAGAAAATTGGTAGAGAAACTTAAGTAAAACTCATCAGTAAATCCATGTTGAGGAACAAGAAAGAAACACTTCTTCAGCTTTCATTTTCAGGCTTCTTGAAAGCTGTCATCAGTATTATTTTAGTCTTATTTTTACAGAAAAACACTGGTACCCAAGGTCATGACCTTTAGAGGGCAGTAGTTCACTAGTATCCACTGGAGATAGGCATGGTTTGCAGAACTGTGATTAAAATAAAATGTGTTGAGATTTTTACATAAGTCATTCAAAAAGTGACTTTTTCTCCAGACACAACTGGGTTAAGTGTTTTTTCTGGTGCCTACTTTTTCATTTTAATGATGCCTCAGGGAACCTATGAAGGAAAGAAATTTAATCTGGCTAAGAGTTAGGGTGCTGCCAGAAGAGCTTAAAATTCTTTAGCACTTTTTTCCCCCAAGAAGGAAACAATAGACAAGTGTTTTTTTAAAAATGTGCTGACTTCTATCAGAATTTTAAAACAAACTGATAGGAAAGGTTACAGTCTGCATACACTGCCTGCTGGATTTATAGAGGAAATTGTTCCCTCGCTTTATGTTCAGTCACTTTTTCTAAACTGGATTGAGTTCAAGGTCCCCTCTGAATGGTTGCACAGCTGAGATGAGAGGTGTTGTACTCACCATGTCCTCAACACCTCAGGACCTCCACAGAAGTCTCACTCCCCCTCATGGATTCAGCTGAAAAGAACTCCACAAAGTTGTATTGACCAAAAGTCTTTGGCTCTGAACTAGCAAGAAAATATTCCCTAATTTATTTCTTTCTTTCTTTCTTTCTTTCTTTCTTTCTTTCTTTCTTTCTTTCTTTCTTTCTTTCTTTCTTTCTTTCTTCTTTCTTTCTTTCTTTCTTTCTTTCTTTCTTTCTTTCTTTCTTTCTTTCTTTCTTTCTTTCTTCTTTCTTTCTTTTTCTTTCTTCCTTCCTTCCTTTCTCTCTCTCTCTCTTTCTTCCTTTCTTTCTTCCTTCCTTCGTTCCTTCCTTCCTTCGTTCCTTCCTTCCTTCCTTCCTTCTTTTCTTTTTCTTTTTCTTTCTTTCTTTCTTTCTTTCTTTCTTTCTTTCTTTCTTTCTTTCTTTCTTTCTTTCTCTCTCTCTTTCTCTCTCTCTTTCTCTCTCTCTCTTTCTTTCTTTCTTTCTTTCTTTCTTTCTTTCTTTCTTTCTTTCTTTCTTTCTTTCTTTCTTTCTTTCTTTCTTCTTTCTTTTCAAGCTAAGGTCAAAAGAACCTTGAGTCCTCAAGAGGTTTTCCAATATCTTTTATTTGTTCTGAGTGCAGGATAAAAGCTTGAAGTCAAGGTGGGTTCCTTTTCTCACTTGAGTATATGGCATATCATACTTTAGAGGAAGGATCTAAGCAGAGTTGGCACATGTACTGTGAAATTATATGAATAATTAAAACTTTTCTTTGGGCATGCAATGTCGTTTTGGTAAAGTGGCAGAAACTAACAGGAAAATCTACTCGGAAGGTTCTGGAGTTGGGAGGCCTGGGTGGCTCAGTCAGTTGAGAGTCTGCCTTTGGCTCAGATCATGATCCCAGGGTCCTAGGATCTAGTCCCACATCTGGCTCCCAGCTTGGTGGGGAACCTGTTTCTCCCTCTGCCTACTGCTCCCCCTGCTTGTGCCCTCTCTGTCTGACAAATAAATGAATAAAATTTTAAAAAAAAAAAGCATATATTGATGAGGGCATACTTTAAAAAAAAAAAGATTCTGGAGTCATTTGGCTACTGACAATGTTACTTGCTTAAAAAAGGAAAGGAGTAAGGTTATAGGGATGGGGCAGTAGTTGGGGTGGGGTTTCTAAATTGTTCCTGCTCAAAACCAAACTCGAATTAAGGAAATGCATATCAAAGTGACAATGATATACAACTTCACATCCATTAAGATTGCTATTAATAGTGATAATAAAAACAGAAAATATCAATGGCTGATGAGGATATGGATGAATTGGAATCCTATACGTTGCTGGTGGGGATGTAAAATGGTTCAGCTACTATGGGAAATAGTATGGCATTTCCTCAAAACATAAATATAGACGTCATATATTCTAGGAATTCCACTTCTGGATACATACCCCCCAAAAATTGAAAGCAGTGACTCAAACAAATATTTGCACACTCATGTTCATAGCAGCAAGCAGCATCATTCACAATTATCAAAATAACCCAAATGTTCATTAGCAGATGAAAGAATAAAAAAAGCATGGTATATGCATGCAATATTATTATTGCATATATTATTCAGCCTTAAAAAGAAGATAATTTTGACACGAACCTTGAGAATATACTAAGTGATATAAACTGGACACAAAAGGACAAATATTTTATGATTCCATTTATATGAGGTACCTAGAGCAGTCAGATTTATAGGGACTGGAGACAAGAGAATTGTTTAATGAGCAGGGTTCCAGTTTGGGGAGATGAAAAGCTCTGGAGGTGCATAGTGATGGTAGCTGAAATATAATGTGAATACACTTAATAACACTGGCTTTACACCCAAAAATGGTTAAATGGTAAATTTTGTTTTTGTGCTATACATTTTGCCACAAAAAAATTTGGTACCTTACAGATCACAGAGGCAGCCTCCATTGTAATTTTTTTTTTTTTAAATGTCACCGATTAGGAATCTTCAATTATGATGCTGGCACAAGCGTTATCTTCCACCAAGGGGCAAAATTGTGCAAGAGCCCAATGTGGAGCACTTATGAAAAATGAGTCTATGAAAGTTATTTAATATTATTCATGGTGTACCTAAGCAAGAGTTTCTCTGGGCTCTGTTCACAAGAGTTCAGTTGCTACGTGGAGAACATATCTTCGAATTTACTAAATAATCACAATTTTCCAAGGCACTGTATGTGTTTGAGTATTTATAAGCAATAATGAGAGTTATTTTACATCCTGGTCAATATCAGTAATATGTTATTGTGTATTTTAGGGTTTAAATTTGCATTTTTTCTGATTATTAGTAGATTCATTACATATATATGACATACATGCATATACCATATACATGATTATGTGTGTACAGTAAATATATATATGATTGGTAATAATAAGTAATTATATAATGATTAGTGAGTTGAGCATCTTTTATGTACATGCTAGCCATTTGTATGCCTTCCTTGAAAAAATGTCTATTCAGTTCCTCTGCCCATTTTTAAATCAGATTTTTTTATATTGTGTTATGGTAGTTCCTTATATATTTGCATATTAACCCCTTATCCAATAAATGCTTGCAGATATTTTCTCCTGTTCCATAGGTTGCCTTTTTATTTTGTTGATTGCTTCTTTTGCTGTGCAGAAGCTTCTTCTTTGATGTATCCCACTTGTTAGTTTTTGCTTTTTTTTTTCTTATACTTCTGCTTTCATATCCAAAAAGATATTGCCAAAACTAAGGTCAAAAGATTTTCTCCTATGTTTTCTTCTAGGACTTTTACAGTTGCAAGTCTTATCATTACATCTTTAATCCATCTTGACTTAATTTTTGAGTGGCATAAGATAAGGGTTGTTTCATTCTTCTGCATGTGAATATCTATTTTTTTCCACAACCATTTATAGAAGAAGGTACACTTTTCCCATTGAGTATTCTTGAACACCTTGTCAAATATTAGTTGACTGTATACGTGCAAATTTATTTCTGGGCTTTCAATTGTGCTTCATTGGACTACATGTCTGTTTTTATGCCAATACAATACTGTTTTAATTACTGTAGCTTTGTAATACAGTTTGAAATTAGGAAATGTGATACCCATAATGCTATTCCTGATTTTCGCAGAGCTAAGATAGAAATGTAGTAGGAGGACCTTAAGCTTGCCATGTCCCATGAACACAGCTATATAACAATCAAGTCATTCTGAATACTCAAGAAATAGACCTGAGGACTGATAGAACAAATTACACAACTAGAGAGACAGAAGAGGCCACTTATAGGAAGGTAGAAAGTGTGGAGACATGGTTTGGGGGAGAAACAGATCATGGGTACTGCAGGGGTGGTTTGAAAGTCTTTTATTTCTCTTTCTTGACTGATAAATCTGGCTAGGACCTCCAGTACTAAATTGAGGAGGAGTGGGGAGAGTAGGCAGTTTTTTTCCTCTACCTGATTTTAGAGGAAAAGTTTTCCATCTTTCACTATTAGTATGATGTTAGCTGTAGGCATGTAATATATTTTCTTAATTATGTTGAGTAAGTTTCCCCTCTATTGAATTTGTTGAAAGTTTTTATCATGATACAACAGAAATTAATGATATAGAAATTAAAAAAAAAAAACAACAACAGTGGAGCACATCAATGGAAGTAGGAACTCATTCTTTGAAAGAATTAACAAAATTGATAAACACTTGGCCAGACTTATCAAAAAGAAGAGAAAGGACCCAAACAAATAAATAAAATCATGAATGAAAGAGGAGAGGTCACAATCAATGCCAAAGAAATATAATTATAAGAGAATATTATGAGCAATTATAAGCCAACAAATTAGGCAATCTAGAAGAAATAGATGCATTCGTAGAAATATATAAATTAACAAAACTGAAACAGGAAGAAATAGAAAATCCGAACAGACCCATATCTACAAAAGAATTGAATCAGTAACCAAAATATCTCAACAAATAAAAGTCCAGGGCTGGATGGCTTTCCAGGGGAATTCTACCAAACCTTTTAAGAAGAGCTGATATCTACTTTTCTCAAACTATTTCAAAATATAGAAATGGAAGGAAAGGTTCCAGACTCATTCTATGAGGTCAGCATGACCTTGATCCCCAAACCAGACAAAGACCCCACTAAAAAGGAGAATTAGAGACTAACAGTTCTGATGAACATGGATGCAAAAATTCTCACCAAGATACCAACTAATAGGATCCAACAGTATATTAAAAGGATTATTCACCATGACCAAGTGGGATTTATTACCGGGCCTCAAGAGTGGTTCAACATATGCAAATCAATCAAGATGATACACAACGTTAATTAAAGAAAGGATAAGAACAAAATGATCCTGGGTGGCTCAGTCTTTAAGCATCTGCCTTCAGCTCAGGCCATGAGTCCCACATTGGTCTCCCTGCTCAGCGAGAGCCTGCTTCTCATCTCCTCCCTGCTAATGCTCTCTTCTCTCTATCTCTGTCTCTCTCTCAAATAAATAAATAAGATATTTTTTTAAAAAAAGAATGAAATGACCCTCACAGTAGATTCAGAGAAAGCATTTGACAAAATACAGCATCCTTTCTTGATAAAAACTCTCAAGAAAGTAAGGATAGAAGGAACATACCTCAACATTATAAAGACCATATATGAAAGACCCACAGCTAATATCATCCTTAGTGGGGAAAAACTGAGAGCTTTTCCCCTAAGTTCAGGAACACAACAGGGACGTTCACTCTCACCACTGTTGTTCAACATAGTATTGGAAGTCCTATCCTCAACAATCAGGCAACAAAAAGAAATAAAATGCATCCAGATCAGCAAGTAAGAAGTCAAATTTTCACTCTTTGCAGACAACATGATCCTGTATGTAGAAAACCAAAAGACTCCACCAAAAAGTTGCTAGAACTGATACAGGAATTCAGAAAAGTTACAGGATATAATAGTAATGCACGGAAGTCTGTTGCATTTCTATACACCAAAAATGAAGCAACAAAAAGAGAAATCAAGGAATCGATCCCATTTACAATGCACCAAAAAAACATAACGTACCTAGGAACAAACCTAACTAAAGAGATAAAAGATCTATATTCTGAAAACAATATAACACTGATGAAAGAAATTGAACAAGATACAAAGAAATGGAAAAATATTGCATGCTTATGTATTGGAAGAATAAATATTGTTAAAATGTGTATACTACCCAAAGCACTCTACACATTCAATGCATTCTCTATCAAAATAGCACCAGTGTTTTTCACAGAGCTGGAACAAACAATTTTAAGATTTGTATGGAACCAGAAAAGACCCCAAATAACCAAGTAATGTTGAAAAAGCAAACCAAAGCTGGAGTCATCAATCTGTATTACCAAGCCGTAATCATCAAGACAGGATGGTACCGACACAAAAACAAAGACATAGATGAATGGAACAGAATAGGGAACCCAGAGGGAAGCAAACCATAATAGACTCTTAACTATAAGGAACAAACTGAGGGTTGCTGAAGGGGACATGGGTGGGGTGATGGGGTAATTTGGTGATAGGCATTAAGGAAGGCACTTGATTTAATGAGCACCGGCTGTTAGATGCAACTGATGAATTTCTAGATTCTACCCCTCAAACTAATAATACACTATATGTTAACTAACTTGAATTTAAATAACATCCCAAAAGTGTTTTAATCATGAAAATGTGTTGATTTCATCAATTTTTTCTATATCTATTGAGATTACCATATGTTTTTTATCTTTCAGTTAGTTACTACTGTGGTATATCACATTACTAACTTTGCATCCCAGGATTAAGTTTTGCTTGATCATGGTGTACGATCTTTTAATGTGGTATTGAATTTGGTGTGCTAACATTTTATTAATAATTTTTGTATTTGTATTCATCAGGTATTTTGGTCTGTAGTTTTTTTGTTATTTTATCTGGTTTTGGTATAGGGTAATGCTGGCCTCAAAAAATAAGTTTGGGAGTGCTTATTCCTCTTTAATTTTTTGCAAGAGTTTGAAAAGGATTCATGTTAATTTTTATTTTTAATATAATTTACAAGTAAAACCATGTGGTATTGGACTTGTCTTTGTGACAACGTTGTTGTTTTGTTACCCTGCATGTGATCTTTCCTGAAGAATATGCCATATGCACTTAAGAAGAATGTGTATTCTATATGTATATTAGGTTCATTTGATCTAGGGTACACTGTAAGTCCATGTTTCTTTATTAATTTTGCATCTTAATGACCTATCCATTATTGAAGACAGGATATTGAAGTCTCTTATTATTATTGTATTTTTGTCTATTTCTCCCTTCAAATTTGTTAGTATTTGCTTCAAATATTTAGATGCTCTGATGTTGGGTACATATGTATTCACAAGTATTATACCCTTTGGTTAACTGACCTCTTTATCATTACATAATGATCATCTTTTTCTCTATAATAGTTTTTTTAGTTAAATTTTGTTTTGCCTTTGCATGGAGTATATTTTCCCATTCCTTCACTTTAAGCCTATGTGTATACTTAAAGCTGAAGTGCATCTCTTGTAGGTACCATATAGTTGGTTATTGTTATTTATTTAGCTACAGTATGACTTTTGACTAACAATTTATTCCATTATTTACATAATTATCAATGAGAAGGACTTACTGATGAAAACTTACTAATTTTTTTCTAGCTGTTTTGTATTTTCCTTTTTCCCCTGTTTTTCTCTCTTGTCTTGCTTTATGAATTTATAATGTTCTGTACTGGTATGCTTTGATACTCTTTATCTTTTGTTTATATACTGTTGGTTTTGCTTTGTTGTTCCCATGAGGCTTACACATGATATCTTATTGATATGGCAGACTATTTTAAGTTGATAGCAACTTAACTTCACTACAAAACTCAAAACTTTTACTCCTCTTCCTCCACATTCTGTTTTTTATAGCACGATTTAGCTCTTTTTATCTTGTGTATACATAAACAAATTATTGCAGCTATAGGGCTTTTAATACTTGACCCTTTAACCATTGTACTAGAATTAAGGGATTAACCCACCACAATACTTCAGTATTATAATATTCTGAATTTGACTCTACTGACTTTTACCAGTATGTTTTATATTTTCATATGTTTTAATGTTACTAATTAGCAACGTTTTATTTTAGCTTAAAATACTCTTTTTAGCATTTTTTATAAGGCTTAATGATGAATTCCCTTAGATTTTGTCTGTTTGGGAAAGTCTTTAGTTTGCCTTCATTTCTGACAGACGACTTTGCTAGGTAAAGCATTCTTGATTGGTAGTTCATGAGCATTTGAAGAAATAGACACCTCTTTCAGTCTTCAAAGGCTGGCTTTGGCAGGCAAGACCCTTTACCAATCAGCCTGGCTAAAGATTCTGGCTGGGCTGTCCAGTGGTGTCCACAGGTAGGCATGTTGCTGTAATTTGTAAGTAGGATGGTCTGGTGCCTACATCTGTTGGTAGGTAGGCCTACTTCAGGCTGGGAGCCTGAGTTTGTGAGAACTTGTTGAGGCCCTGGTGCCACAAGAGTCTTCAAAGGCTATGGGCATTGAGCAGCCTGTTCAAGTTTTACGCCAATTTTCTATTGAGCTATTTTTATTTTTGTTTGTAGTTCTTTATAAATACTGGAATCCATTGTCAGTTTTATATAAAATGACTATCTTCTCTGAGTTGGTAGTTTGCCTATTAATTTTGATGAATAGAAGATTCTAATTTTGAAGGTATAAATCTATCAATCTTCATAAATAGTGCTTTCTGTGTAGTAGCAAGAAATGATGATATTTTCTTAGTATATAGTAAAAGTTTTATTGTTTTGCCTTTCATCTGTAAGTGTTTAAATAGTCTTAGGATTGCTTTTTGTGGCTGACATGAGATTGTGATTAAATAGTATTTTTTAAATTGTCAATTTTTCTCACTATAGTACAATTTTGACTTCATATTATATTCTATTATCTGTCTTTGGGATTTTCGCTTTACTTCAAAATGGATAGATTGTTCAAAGTGCCAGGCACAGTTCTAGGCACATGTTATTCAACAATAAACAATACAGAATAAGATTTCCTATTCACATTTATTTTATGGTTTTGTAGGGAGAAATCAGATAGTAAATAATAGTCATAGTAAATAAATAGTTTAAACACAATAAGGTGACAAGTTCTATGCAAATAAAGAAAAACAAGTCCTGAAGTGGAAGAGAATCAGGTTGAAATTTAAATTGGAATGATCGTAGTAAGCACACTGAAAAAATAACATTAAAGACTTGAAGAATTAAAAGTTAGCAGTGTGGTTATCTAGGTAAAGAATAATTGGCTGGTGCAAAAACTAAGAGGCAGATGTATACCTTACAGATCAAAGAAAAAGCAAGGAAGTCAATGTAATAGTATCAAGGGAGTTAGAGGTTATAGAGTTAATGAAGGACAGATTATGTGGGGGTTCTAGGTCTTTGGGAAATCAATGCATGTGTTTGAGCAAATAGATTTACATTTCATAGGATCCTTCTGGCTGTTAATTTGAGAATAGACTGGGGTTATGGTATGAAGCAAAGTGGGGAGAAAAAAAAATAAAGCAAAGAATGGAGGTCAATTAGGAGGATATTACACTAGTACGTGTTAGATACTATTTATATTTTGGACCAGATAGTTCCAACAGAGGCAGAAAAATAAGGTAAAATACTGCATATGTTAAAGATATAGATATAGAATATATGAATAGATTGTTACATTATATGAAAAAAATAATTTAAGAGTAAGACTGGTTTGGTTTTGGAGGGAATGATTAAAAGTCCAATTATGAATATATTGAATTTGTGATGTACACTGAGCTTCCAGATAGAAGTATTAAAAAAAAAAGATGCAAGTCTGTAGTTGCCAATAAATGTCTAAATTTTATACATAAAGTCATTATTCTATTTAATTTGTCTTTCCCTGAAATATGTGGGCACTTTCTGAAGTGTCTGGCTATGTAAGTACATTAAGACTATATACATAAAAAGGCGGTTCTCCCATGTTATTTTTCTTCTCTAAGAATGTCTTAAATATTTTTGGTCTTTTATACTTTCATAAAAATTTTGGAATAAATTTATCAAACTCCATTAAAAAGCAAAAGTAAAGATAAGCAAAAACTACTAACACTTTCAATGTAATTTCTTTGAATTTATAATTCACTTTTGGGAAAATCAACAACTTAATAGCAACGAGACTTCTAATATGTGAATATAGTTTATATGGCAACTTATGTGGGTCTTAATATCTCTTAATAAGGTTTTACAATTTTTTTCTCTAGAGGCCTTGCACATAACTTATTACTTTATAATTGTTGCTGTTATTTTAAAAGTTGTATAGCTTCTGTCCCTTTAGTGTTTGCAATGGATTTGTGTTTATTAATTTCTTTTCCAGCAAGCTTGTTAAAATGAACAATTTCTAATTCTAGATTGAAAGTTTAAGTAATTCCAATACCTAATTCTAATTTACTAACACTAATAATAATTCCTTTTGGATTCTCTTACACATTGCTCTAGTTATTGCACTAAATAAATAAGATCTGCAGTAAAATACTGAACTGAAATGGTGGTATCAGACATCTTGCCTTGTTTTCAAGCCCCAAAATGAACACCGTCAGTGTTTTACCCATAGATAGAATGTCAGTTGTCAGCTCTCTGTAAATACAATTTACTGGAAAAAGAACGTTCCTTTTCAATTATTTGTTTGCTGTGAAGTTTTTATTTTTGTTTTTACCATGGATGAGTTTTAAATTCATAAACTTTTTCTATACATATTAAAATAATTGATTTCACTTGGAACACTGAATATGATAAATATATCTAAAAATATATAGGTATATCCTGGAATAAAACTGACTTAATTGTGGTACATTTTTCTCTTTTCAAAAAAAATATATTGCTAAGTTAGTCTTACTATTCTTACATTTAAGCTTTTTTTACACTTATTCTCATGAATGGCATGGGATTATAATTTCTTTCCCTTATACCTTTGTTGCATTTTAGTTTCTAGGTTATGCTAGCCTCAGAATATAACCACAGATTGTCTCTCTCTTTTTTTTTTTTAATTTTCTTTCAAACACTGTGTTAGATTGGATTCATTTAGGCTTTCATTGTTTTCAAACACTCTCTGACCAAGTCATCTGGGCCTGGAGTTATCTGAGTGAAAGTTTCTGAATAATGAATCAAACGTCTTAAATGATTTTGGATGAATAAATTTTTCTACTTTTCAGGAGTTAATCTTGCTACATTATGTGCTATTGTTGTTTTTTTTTTTTTCAAGAAACATTTATATTTCATCTAAACCGTGAAAAAGTGGCAAAAAGCTTACTTGATATACTTTTAGCATCCTTTCAGTGTGTCCAAGATCCGTTCTGTGTTCCTTTATAAATCCGATTTTACCTGTACCTCTATTTACTTTGAGCAATACTGTCAGAGATATTTCAATTTTATTAGTATTCAAAAAAACTTTTCACTTTGTTGATTTTATTAATTGTACCTCTTCTAGTTTGTTGATTTCTAGTTTATTGATTTCTGTCCTTAACCTTTGACTTTCTTTTACTTTAAGTTTATTTTGCTCTTCTTTCTGTTATTAATTTCCTGAAATATATTTCTTTAACTTTCCATTACATTTATTTTTACTATATGTATTACTAAGCCTGTAATTTTTCATTAAACTATAGTTTGGCTGTATTCCACAATACTTTAGATATGCACTTTATTTATTGTTTACTTCAAAATATTGTCACTAGTTTTAGTTTTTCTTGGATAAGTGAATTTTTGAAACTATATTACTTAACCCTCAATATTATAGGAGGCTTTATAGTTTCATAATTGATTTTAATCTTAACTAAATTATGCACTTAGAATATAGAATATATTCCATATTATTTTAATTTGAAATTTGTTGAGAGTTGACTTGTGGTCTAGGGAATGGTTAGATTTTTAAGTAGTGCAACATATATTTGAAATGAATGTGTATTCTACAGTTCTTGGATAAAGAATTCTGTTCTGTAATGCCTTTTAAGCAATGTTTGTTAATTATGTTCTCCAAATTTCTTTTACTAATGTTTGTTTGTTCTCAAAACTATTCATGGAAATATGCCAAAATCTTTTAATTTAATTGTTTTGTGTATTTTACCTTATTGACATATGTCAATTTTTTATTTATATATTTTGAGGCTCTGTTTTGTGGTACATCAAATTTTATCTTTAAAAATGCCACATGTTGTTTTTAGGAATCCTTTTCTTGTTTGTTTTATTTAAAGTCCATTTTGTCTGCTATGAATAAAATTATACCAGCTTTTTAATTATTATTATTTTAGTGTTACTATTTCCTTTATAAACCTTTTTCTTTAAACTTTGGTATTTCCTTATGTTTTAAATAAGACAGAAGATGGAACCTTTAAAACAAACAAAAACAAACAACAAAAACCTCTAGCTAATAATGTTTGTCCTTTAACTAAAGAACTGGTTCTATTCACATTTTTTGATATTACTGATACAGTTGTTTTAATTCATCTTTTGTGTGCTTTCTTTTATCATTTTTGTTCAATTTTCCTTTTCTCTTTTTTAATATTTTCTTTTGGAACTAAATGTTTTAAATCGTTCCACTTTTTTGTGTGTGTGTGTGTGGTTTTTTTGTTTTGTTTTGTTTTGTTTTTTAACTTTTATTTTATTTTTTCAGTGTTCCAAGATTCATTGTTCATGCACCACACCCAGTGCTCCTTATTCTGCTTTTTAAAAATTAGTATTTATGTTTGTCTCTGTTTTTTGTATAGATTACCAGAAAACTGCAACCTCTATTTTTAAAATTTATTTTTACTATTTTCACTATCTTCTAGAATATAATAATTTTAGACTTTAAGTCTTTTAATTTCTTTCCAACTTTCTTTTATTTTTGTCATTTACTTTACTTCTTTGTTGTTTGTTCATTAATCTCACAAGTTTTTATTTTTTTTGATACAGCCAATACATGTTTAGATTTACTCACATATTTGCCAGTTCATTTCTCTCTAGTCCTTACTGTTTCTGAGACTTTTCGTCCAAGAGTCTTTCTCTTCAGCAAGCGGTACAGTCTTAAAAAGTTCTTGAGAGTGGCTCAGTTATTGTCAGGACCTGAAGTTTCCATATGATGAGTGAGATTTTAGGTTCACTTTATCTTGAAGTATAAACCTTTAGTAATAAACCAGCATATCACTAGGAGACTCTCTTTTTTTCATTCTGGCCTTGGACAGACTCTTCCCTTCCACTTTGTCTATTTTACCATTAAAATTGTACAAGTTTTTCTTGGGAAACAGATACCCTCAGGGATAGTCAGCTTCAGTATTCCCTGCTTTCCTCCCTGAACTCCTCCCTTCCTCTTAGATTTTAAAACCATGGGGAGAAAGGATCATTAGCAGTGAATGTGTTATATCTTAAAGATAATCCCCTCCAACAGCAACTTTGCCTGTATCCCTCCTCTCTCAGGAGAATAACTCTTTCTATCTTTATTTAAGAAGTCCTCTTCTGAGACTCCAGTTATCACCTCTTCTTTCTTCTCTGCTCTATTAATTATGTCACGTTTGTCTTCCGAAGAAACTCCAGGGTTTCTTTTCCCATAGTTCTCAAATAATTTAGAGTCTCCTCCATTATTAAAATCCTACAAAATAACGAGGCAAAAAACAAAATAAAACAGAACTAAGTCACATTTGGAGATCCTCCCTTTACTTCTTTCTATAGGTGATAAAATATTTCTACTTCTTTGAGTTTTTTTTTTTTATATTTTACTTACTTATTTGTCAGAGAGAGAGAGAGAAAGAGCACAAGCAGGGGGGTGACAGGTGTTAAGACCACCAGGGAACCGAGTCCAATGCAAAAGCAAAGAGCCTTTATTCGAGCTAGCTCGAGCTCAACCTCCTACACTCACCGACGCAGCAGTGTGATGTGGAGAAAGAGAGCGAATTTCAGAAGGTGCAGCAGTTTTATAGGGGCTAGTGGCCAATGAGTTTGTAACAAGCACACAGTGGCCAATAAGATTGTAACACACACGCAGAGAGTTGTATGGTTATATTAGGCCATACGCAGATGGCCAATTGAATTATGATTTACCCTAAAGTAGCTGTTTGAACTAGCCTATCACTCTGGTCAGAATTGGCGGGCGAGTTTGGCAAGCTAAAGGCGGGGTTTACATTCTTTGGCGGTTAAGGGTTCTGCATTCCTATTGCCTAACTCAAACTAACTCAAGGGCAGGGGTTATACAGAAGATGGCGGGTGTAGCACAAAATGGAGTTAGCCTTGTTCTGCTCTTTCATTCCCCCCTTATCTTGTAACTTACGGCCCAATCATGGGATGGACCGTATTTCTATTTCTCCTTCGGTTGTTAAAGGCTTGTATTGGCTGCGTAGGACCATCATCTG
Source organism: Potos flavus (assembly GCA_028534135.1). Taxonomy (NCBI): domain Eukaryota; kingdom Metazoa; phylum Chordata; class Mammalia; order Carnivora; family Procyonidae; genus Potos; species Potos flavus. The sequence goes on from CM052897.1 coordinate 94,277,767, forward strand.
GATAACCCCTATACGTTCCTTAACAAACTGAACTAGCCTGTTGACGACGCAGGGGCCGACGGTTAACAACAGCAGCAGGATTATGAGAGGCCCGGCAAGGGCAGAGACGAGGGTGGTTAACCAAGGGGACCAGCTGAACAGAGACTCATACCAGGACTGAGATTGTTCCCTTTCTAACTTTTGATTTTGCAGTTCTTCCCTTATGAGGGCCATAGATTTTTCTATGATCCCTGAGTGATCAACATAGAAACAGAGCAGGCAGAGGGAGAAGCAGGCTCCCCGCTAAGCAAGGAGACTGATACGGGACTCGATCCCAGGACCCTGGGACCATGACCCAAGCTGAAGGCAGTGGCTTAACCGACTGAGCTACCCAGGCATCCCGAGTTTTTTATAATAAAGATAATATCAAAAAATAAAAGCTGAATGAATAATCCTGTCACGTATGTGATTGCTTCCATTCACTAGTAAGAGTATGGTACACAATGACTTGTTCCTGAGCTTGTGACTAGATTGGTTTTTAGGAGGGCTGGATCTTTTTTTTTTTAAGATTTTATTTATTTATTTGAGAGAGTGAGTGCCAGAGAGCATGAGCAGGAGCAGGATGAAGGGGAGAGGGAGAAGCAGACTTCCTGCTGAGCAGGAAGCCCGATGTGGGGCTCCATCCAGGACTGCAGGATCATGACCTGAGCCAAAGCAGATGCTTAACTGAACACCTTAACAGAGCCACCTAGGTGCCCCAGGAGGGCTGGATCTAAATAAGACCTTGACCTGTATGTAGTTCTTAGAATTGTTACTGGCACTGTCAGAATTTAATAATTACCTGATAAAAAATTAAAAAAATATATATATATTTTGGCCATTCTCAAGGAAAATTATTCAAAAGATCAATTTTTTTTAACATATTTTACCATGTGGAAAACTTTCATTGATTACCTCTTATATCATTAATAAATATATTTCTATATTATTCAAAAGAATATGTTTTTTACTATATTTCCCAATGTTTCTCATTTGTAATGAAAAGAAATTTGAATTTAATAGAAGAAAAATTACACTGTCTCCTGTCCTGCCTCTGTAATTCTAATTAAATGTTACCATAGATAATGATTAATGTTCCGGAAGAATTTTAACACATTTATTATCCTTATTTAATGAGAAAGTGAACAAATCTTTGATCATATGTTCTATGTAAAGAAGTATATAAGGGATGTGTGCCCTTTTTATTTTATAGCACAGTATTTAAAACTGTACACCTTATTGATTTTATGGGAGTTCTCTCTGCCTCCTGGATCTGGATGTCTGTTTCCTTCTTCAAATTAGGGAAGTTTTCTGTTATTATTTCCTGAAAATAATTTTCTGCCTTCTTTTCTCTCTCTTCTTCTGAGACTCTTATAATATGAATGTTATTACATTAGATGGAGTCACTGAATTCCTTAAATCTATTCTCACGTTGCATAGTTCTTCTTTGGTTCAGTTTCACCATTTTCCATTATTGTGTCTTCTAGGTCACTAATTCCAAATTGCTGTTCATTGTGTTAAGCTGGTTCCCAATATCATTTATTGTATTTTTTAACTCTGATTGATTATTTTTTTAACATTTTTATCTTTGTGGCAAGGGTCTCATTGATATCTTCTATTCCTTTTTCAAGCCCAGTGAGTATCCTTATGACTGTCACTTTAAATTCTCTATCAGGCATGTTCCTTATTTCTCTTTCACTTAGATCTCTGCCCATGGCGTTATCTTTTCCTTTCACTTAACATAAGTGGAATAAATTCCTCGGTCTTGGCATTTTGTGCACGTGTCTGCCTTCTTCTCTGTGTTAGAAAAGCCATTTATGTCTCCTGCTCCTAAAAGTAATGACCTTATGAAGAAGAGATCATACTGAGTCTAGGGCCTGGCACTTCAGGGAGTGTCTCTGGTGTGTGCTGCATGCACTGTGCTACTATGTTTTGGCTTCTCTATCCTTCAGTCCAGTCATCTGCAGAGTCTGTCCTTGCCTGCTATGGGCAGTGTTCGGTCCCTGGTTTGAATGTAGTGAGTTTTAACTAGGTGTGCTCCAGTCTGCTTCTGAAATGGGACCTGACCTACTTCCATGAGAACTGAGACCCAGCAGAACACTGTGGTTGGGAAATAAGGTGTAAGCAGGGTTTTGTCCCGGTCCCATGCTGGGATTAAGGCAAGCTTGACTGAGAAGGGCTGTCCCACCAGAGTGCATGGGTGTGGGGCTTGGTGTAAGCAAGTTAGGCAGGTAGTGTCAGCTACAAGCTTGGCTACACCACTTAACATGTGACTCTACTCAAGTCACTGTAACTGTGTGAGAGGTCCATTCTCATTGCTAGTATGGACATAACTATAACTTAGAGAGAGCTAAAACCTTATTCCTATTTTTTTTTTTTTTTGGATCTTGCTCTATCCCTTGAAGCTTTATACAACAAATGTAAATCCTGCACATGACAGACAACTACCTCCATTGAACTCTCTTCACTTATTTAAGTTCTTTCCTAAAGATAACTTTGTTTCCATAACTTCCTGTCATCCTGAGAGTCTTTTCCTGAGTCTTTGTCCTGGTGGTTGTGTAGCAGAATTTTGCTTGACTTTATTGACACTCTACGCTTATTAATGATCCAAGATTAAATTAATTTTTAAGGCAGATATTTACAATATTCAACTTTATATTAATTAAGATATATATGTACATATATATGTCTACACATTTGTGTATGTGTATGTATACACATATACACATATGTATACACATGTATACACATTTACATTGGAAAAGGAAAGGAGATAGCTACAAAATCCAATAGGTGGGTCAATAACGATACTTATTAAAAAACATAAATAATGAATAAAAATAATAAAAAGCAAGAAAAATAAAATCTCACATATACAGATGCATGGACCAAGACAAGCATAATTTTTAAAACTTCTGTGACTTTTAAAACCTATACTTCATTCTATTCTGATTTGCTAACAAAAATCATAAAGTCACAAATAGACTTTTGTTATTTATATGTTTCCAATACGTAGAAGTATGCATTTTGTGCAGAAGACAAAAAGCAGAAATCAAAATGCCAGATAGAAAGTAAATCCATGAAAAGTGCCTATGATATTATGAAATTGCCATATCAAAAGTAATTGTTGATATAAACCTTATGCCTTATGTCCTTCTAATAAACCTGTGTTAAATGAGCCCTACTATGTTTTAAATAGAACACTTGAATGCAGAACACTTGGAATGCAGAGATCTTTGGCACTATATTAATGGCACTATATTAATTGGCACTATATTAATGGGGGATTAGTTTATTTTATTAATTTACTATGGGAAGAATTAAATCAGGCTTCAGGCTTTCTAAGTTTGATTTGAGCTTATACTTTCACATTTCTGTGGTCCTTTGGTCTGAGGCTGTGGCAGATTAAAGATTCTTTCAGGCTTTCCTATCAGCTTTCCCATTAAGGAATGGAATCTATTCCTCTGCTCTCCCAACCCCACCAAAGGCTGGCGTAAGACAGTTTTGACCAGACACTGTGGTAGAAGTGACATGGTGATATTTCCTGGGGCTTAGTCTTTAGAAGGACTGGCTCCTTCTGCTTTGTAATTTCGGAGTCCTGATTTGCCTTCTAAATGTTTACTGCATGTTGGGGACACCCCGCACAAGGCTCTAAGAATACAGGAAGATATGCAGCAAATTCTAGTTTTCTAGATGCCTCTGTTGGAGCACCAGGTATGTGCATGAAGACTTTTTGACCTTTCCAGACTAGTCTAGCCATTGGCTATCTCTAAGTGACCTGAGAGAATGCCACATGGATGCAACAATCACCCAAGTGAGACATGTCTGAAATCTTGACACCCAACTTTGAAGTATAATAAAACAGTGGTCATTTTTAACCTCTCTCTTTGGGGTAGTTAGGTGGCGACAGTTAGCCAGATGAATAACCAATTAAATGGTGTTATCGAAACAGCCAATAATATTAATGGCATTAACTTTTGAGAAACTTTAAAAGCTAAAATTTAAATTTTGGTTTCTGGTTCTGTATATATATGTCTTCAAAATACCCTGATGACTTTAAAACCAATACAATCAAAATTCAAAATTCAAAATTAATTAATTAAATACAGGCAGAGCTTATCCTAAATCAATGCTTCCTATTCAACTACGCTTTGTTATTGAATTTTCTAGTTTCATCCATATTGTAGATCAGAAGGGGTATATTTAATAACCTGTGGACTTAAAAACCTGATTATTTTTACAGCATTTTAAGTAAAAAAAAAAACTAAATTACCAAAGAAGGCAATGCTTGAACTTGTTGAATGTGGTAGGCCAGGTCACCTAATAAGATGTGGTGGCAACTGATGGAGAAAGTATGATTTATAAACCTGGTCTGCCTAGTCAGAACTTTGATTATTTCTTTGTCTCTTTATTGCCTTGGGGACTTCTGGCCAGAGGCCCTTTCTTCATGGTTAACCTTTCTTATGTAGCTTCAAGACATGTTTAGTGTCACTTACTCAGTGACACTTTTCTTTTAACCATCTACTATAGAATGATGATTCTATATGTTGAAATCTTAATCCTCAATATGATGGTATTAAGAGATGGGACCTTTGGTAGGTAATTAGGTCATGAAGGTGATGTCCTCATTAATGGGATTAGTGCCCCTATTAAAAAAAAAACCAAAAAGCATGCAAGAATTTTCTCACCCTTTCCTCCATGTGAGGACAACCGAAAAGATGGCCATCTGAAAACTAGAAAGTGAGCTCTCACCAGACATCAAATCTGCTGGTACTTTGGTTTTGGACTTCTTAGCATCCAGAACTGTGGAGAAATAAATGTTGTTTATAAGCCACAGTCTGTTGTATTATAGCAGCCCAAACAGACTAAGACACCACCCAATGGCAGATGTTTAATTCCATCCTCTTTACAACTCCGTAGATATGAGAAAGTTAAATGAATTTCTAGATGTGAATATTTACATAGAGAACAGTTCATTAGAAACCTGGGGACTGGTCAAGGCAGCTATGCTTCATTCATTGGGTGATACAGAGGTCCAGGCTGTTTTTAACTATATTTGCATTGTCATAACACAAGGCCCTTAAGGTGCTGAGAAAGAAAAGAATTCTTATTGCTTCAGCCTATGCATAATAGGGCGATAAGTGCTGGTCTCCTATGTGTGCAGAAAGGAGAGGACAACCAAACATATGTAAGTGATGTCTATATTATCTCTAACCTACAAGACATAACACAAAGTCAGGAAGCAGAGAATGTGCTATGAACAAATCAGTTGCTTTATAGACATTAACCTATTAACCTTTATAAATTGTACCCGAGGTAAAGCAGACTCCTAATGTGGTGTATCTGGGGGATAGAGTCCTATGTATATCCAAGGATACACATCAGTGAGTAGCCAAGATAGAAGGGAATCTCTATCTCTGAGCTCCTATAGTAACACACTTTCAACTATGTCATAGATGATAATGAAACTGGAGAGAAAGGAAATTTGAAATTGAAAGTATTTACCTATCTTCCAGTGGTTTCCACTTTTCTTGGCTCTCTTTTTGAACTGAAATTTTGCTGAAAAATCATGCCAAAAAAAAAAAAAAAAAGAAAAAAGAAAAATCATGCCAAGTTCAGGCCTTTGCATTTGGAAACACACACATACATCAAACATAAACTTTGGATTTACAAGTGTTGAGAAATATTAACTATGAAACAATTTAAAGGTTTTTTTTTTATCATCGTTGTTATTGTTATTTGCTAAGTAAAGCTTGAGATTTGTTCCTTCTTTCTAAGTGTGTCATGTAAATAGTTTGTTTAATAAAAAGAGGCTTGAGAAAAATTCTTACTTTGAAAAAGGGATTATGATTAAAATTCTTAGAATTTTTGAATTTGTCCCCACCAGGGACAAATATTATTATGGACTAAGTGATTTGAAGAAATAATTTGTTTTAAAACCAACTCCACTAATTAAGTTTCCAAATTCATTTCATGCACACAAAGTTGGCTTAATTAGTAATTCCATATATGTATATATGGAATATATATATACACACACACACACACACACACACACACACACACACTTATGGAATACACACACACACACTGTAATGAATAGTTTTCTTTGCACTTGAGGTATGAGTCATTTTTGCCCAAAGCAAGGCAAGATAGTGAGTTACATTAAAGGATAATGAAGACTTAAGGGGGAAAAAGTTCTGGTATAATTTTTAAAAGCTATTTTACCTATTGAGGGAGATATCTGTTAACTAATGCTTTTTAAGCATATTTTTAAAGGATTTTACTTATTTATTTGACAGAGATAATGCACACACAAGCAGGGGGAGTGACAGGAAGAGGGAGAGGGAGATGAAGGCTCTCAGTAGAGCAAGGAACCTGATGTGGGCTCAGATCCCAGGACCCTGGGATCATGACCTGAGACAAAGGCAGATGCTGAAACTACTGAACCACCAAGGCACCAAAACATATTTTTTTAAATAGGAAAAAATGAGTTTTACGCTGCTCAATTTCTTAAATTAAGATAGATTAAAAGTACACATTAAATATAATCTTTATTCCCAAATTCATTCTTGTGTACTAGCACTTAAATTCTTTGAGCCCACTAGAATTCCATTTGTTCTGTCATTGTTTCAGCACAAAAAGCTACTTTCATTTGTTGGTTATGTGTTTACAGTTATAAATATTTAAAATGTGTTTTTCATCTTCTCTTTTCTTGCCATTTCTTTCCCCCTGACTTATCTCTTCTGCCCCACGACCCTAGTATATATGACCTTGCTTCTGACTTGGTTCCTACTCTGAGTTTCTTTTTTACTAAATTGCCTATCCTTCCACGGCCTGTGAGCTTTTATTAGTTTTTCTCCCCCAAGGACCAGAGCCCGGTTTCTAAATCTTTGGAAAGAATGGAGTTTGGCCACTTTCAAATTTACCTCCTTATTTTTATTAAAACCCATAGAAGAAACCAGCCTTGTTTGTCTCATATACCATTTGAGTTTTTGATATGCTTTCTTTTTACCCGAATCGTGACTTGAAATTGGCTTATCCTTTAGTTATTTTGTTTCACACACCCAAATTCACCTCTTATGTGAGCAAGTTGCATCCCTCATTGCCTGTTTTACTTTAAAAGATCTCTCCCTGCTCTCTACCTTCTCTGCTAGCCACACTTCATGAAGCATCTTGAAGTATAACTATTGCCAAATTATGTTGTCCTCAAAACAACAAACACAGTTCTATTATTATTTTGGTATTCAAAATACCACAGATGTGAATACCTATTCATGTATTTAATCTATTACTCAAAGAAAACTGGCATGCAAAAGGAAGCTAAAAAAAAGACAACATAGGTGTAACATCAATATCAATGTATCCATAGATACATACTCAATGTATCTATGAGTATACAATATCAACGTATCTATGAGTATCTTTCCATATTTCTTTAAGGAATTTATTTCATAGAATATGGCTTTAGTTCTCTGCATTTCTACTCCTTCTTTCTACATATATTTGCTATAAGAGACAAGCATTCACTAGTTCATTCTTTATGTAAACACTATTTCCACAAAATATAAAAATTCTAATTATTACAAAATAACATTACTTAAAAGACATTAAGATTGTATAATGTACTAAATGTAAAAACTAAATATCTCTAGATTGCTAATTATCTAGTTATCTGTATATTAATATCTCACTTTTAGTGGCTGAAAATTTAGTGTCTTCCTGGTTTGGTTTTGTCACTGCTGTGGCACTCTTGTATGGCACTCCTGGGCTCTTCTTTCTTTAAATCCTCACCTATAATATTTCCAGAGCCCATGGATTTCTATAGTATCTGGAACTTATTCACCTATGCTTGGCTCCCTGATTTCTGTCACATATTCCTGACACTAGAGAAGATGAGAAAGAAGAAAAACTCCAGTTTCTTTACTTTACGAATAAGAACTATTTTTTAATGCCCTGGTTTTTCAGCTATGACTTTTACTTATTTCCATTTATTTGGTTGTTCTTTTTTAATTCCCCACTGAGAAGAGAATTATTTTTGGTGCCCATAACTTTAGAGGCTTTGCTCTTTTCCATCATTATAGTTTTTCTGGGTAGAAAAGCCTGCTGCTCACAGGAATTTTGTCTCTGACCCAAAAGAGTCAGTTTGCTATTAGGATGTTTTATAGGGTCTCTAAATGATATCTTCAAATTTTGAGAGCCTTCTATGAATTTGTCTTATGGTCTAGAAACATTTATTCAATATTTGTTGAGTTTGCATCATGCATTAGACACTAGAAAATAAAATAGATCTGGTCTCTGCCTACATGGACTTACAATCTTATGAAACTTACTTGTTGCATACAATTTTACCAATATTAAATAAGCATAAGGAGAGTTTGGATTCATATGTATCCTGATAGCTATGCATGTTAGCATGTGTACATATATCTAAATCTTTCCTCATTAAGCATAGACATCAATTATTCTTATCTAGTCTTTTATTCTATTCCTTCCACCAATATTAATTCAGGAAGCCAATCACTCTGATTTGTCTTATCTGCTTCATACTAGCAAATTGGTACTTAATAATAAAAAAAAGAGGGGTTTTGTTTTTTTTTCATTTTGGTTTTCTTCCCCAGGAAAATGTAAAAATGTTCTGATAGTGCTCAAGAAAGTTATCGGGATGAATTTTACTCTCATCTCAACTTCTTGTGTTACTACGCAGCTCCAATCATAGTTTTGAAAAAAAGAAAAAGGTAAGGAAGTGTAAACAGAAGAAATATTTGATGAGTTCCTACCTTTATACATAGATCATCCCCTCACTCCAAGAAAAATTGAATGACTTTAAAGCATTTAATTACATTGATTTTTTAAAGTTTACCATGAAAATGAAATGGAGATTGCTAAATATCAGACATTGTTTTGTTGTTGTTGTTTGAAGAAATTCGATTTCCTTAAAGATGTCTTTAATGTTAATTAAAATATTTATGAAAAACATTAAATACTTCCATCTTACGATTCCAAATAAAAGGAGCTAAGAAGTCACCACTCTTTTAACAACAAATTAAAAGCCAAACAGACTGAAAAATTAACTCTTTCAAAGCCCATAAGAAAGGTAAGGACACAGGGCAAACCATGACTCCAAAGACCAGAGATACAGACAGACAAATAAAGAGAAAATATTTTACCAGTACAGAGACCCAGGAGCAGGTACTGCTGTGGGAACCAGAGCTCAGATAGGAAAATCAGAGTTGTAATTGACTATTTGCTGGAGGCTCCATATGGACAATTCCGAGAGTTAAACACTCCAGGAGGACTCAGTCATAGGAGGGCCACAGAATATTGTGAGATTTATCTCCAAGGAGCTTTGATCTATTTTGCCAGAGCAAATAGAGAAAAATCCCCTTGTGCTTCCTACAATTGGAGAGAAAAGAAACTATTTTGAAATATTCCAGAGCACTCTTCTTCTTAACAAGGCTTGCCCTCAAAGGAAATTAGTTAACCAGAGCTTAATCTGCTGGGACATTATATCAGAGCATAACTGATCTGGGGGATGGGAAAAACCCAATTTCAGTGAGCACTTGCTTTTTATATAGGAGAGGGGAAATACTCAGCTCACTCTAGTCATCCTCTCTCACCTAAAGAGAAAGAAAAAATCAGTAAAGATATTTGTGAAGTCCAGAGGCATAAGCTCACTATGTACAGACTGAGACCTAATTATAGGGCGATAGGACACTTTTCATTTCCCTATGCTTACCACCACATTACTAAGGGCCTATTTATAGCAGTTCCTTTTACTTGGTACGTAATATCTGGCTATAAGAAAACATACACACACACACACACACACACACACAAGTTATATAAAAAGAAAATAAAGGGAATTTGAAGAGATAAAGACTCAGAACCAGACATAGCTGAGATACTAGAATTATCAGAACATGAATTTAAAACAACTATAAATATTCTAAGGGATCTCACAGGTAAAGGAGATGGCATTCAATAACAGACGGGCATCAAAAGTTAATGATGAACTATATGCAGGCTAATTGAACATAATAAGAAAAATTCTTCAAAAAAGTAAAAAATAAAAAATAAGTAACAGATGGGCAATATAAGCAGAAAAATGAAAATTCTAAAAAAGAAAAGCACTAGGCCTACATGGGTTCACTGGTGAATTCTACCAAATGTTTAAAAAAGAAATTAAACTAATTCTCTACAGTATCTTTCAGCGATTAGAAGCAGAGGGGATACTTCTTAACTCATTCTAGGAGGACAGTCTTACTCTAATATCAAAAGAGATGAAGACATTTCAAGAAAAGAAAACTACAGCCCACTAATCCAATACACAAAGATGTAAAAATTCTCAACAAAATATTAACAAATTGAATTCAACAATGTATTCAAAGAATGAACACTATGGCCAAGCAGGATTTATCCCATGTATGCAAGGCTGTCTCAACAATTGAAAATCAGTTGTTATAAGTCATTATAGGAATAGGCTAAGAAAGAAAAATCACATGATTGTATCAATAGATACATAAAAACAAAATCCTACACCCATTCATAATAAAAACTGTCAGTAAACTAGGAATAGAGGACTTCCCCAACTTGATAATAAATAGAGCAAACAATAACAACAACAAAAAACCCTTCTTAATGGTGAGAAACTTAAACCTTTCCTGCAAAGACCAAGAGCAAGGATAGGATGTCCTCGTTTACCATTGCATTTCAACATTACACTGTAAGTCTTAATAAAGCAATAAGGCAAAAAAAAGATAAAAGAAAAGGAAAGGAAATAAAAGACACACAGTTCAGGAAAGAGGAAATAAAAACAGTTTTTGTTTGCAAATGACAAAATTACCAATTCAGAACATAACAATTGAAAAAAAAAATCTCTTGGAGCTAATAAGCAATTAAAGAAAATTTGGGTTTGACTGGGAAGATGGTGAACTAGGAGGACCCTAAGCTCACTTTGTCCCATTGATACAAAGAGATAACACTCACATCAGTGTAAGTAACCCAGAAAATGACCCAAAGATTGGCAGAACAAACCCCACAGCTAAAGGTAGACAAGCAGCCATGTGGAAGAAGGTGGGAAGGATAATGACTAGGTCTTGGAGTGAAATGGACCTTGACTGTCCCTGGTGGGAAAGGAGCCAGTGGTGCTGAGAAGGGCAAAAAACAGACTTTTACACCTGGGAGCCCGCAAATGGAGATGACACATCCCCACAACATTTGCCTTTGAAAGTGAGAGGAGCTGAATTTTGTGAGTTCTTACAACCAGTGGGACTTAAGCTTGGAATTTTAAAAATTGACAGGCTCAGCTCTGTGAGAGACCAGAGGGTGTTAGGAAATGGAATCCATACCCTTAAGGAGACAACAACATGAAAAGAGCCCATGTAGATACAGTCTAGAACAAGTAGTTTGAAAAACACCAGGGTCAACTGGGAGGGAAAAAGATTTGTTCATCTCATCTTACAGTATGGCCTGGAGAGACAAGTATCATGAGAGGATACCTCCAGGAACAGGGGAGCTAGCAAGTGCCATTTACGTCCCCCACAAGTATAAACAAAGGAAACCTGTGGGAATCAGTGCAGTACCCACACATCCACACTCAGTACCTAACTTATTTGCAGGAAGGCCTATACTATCTTCATGTTTTGGGTGATCTGCCCTTCATGGTCACACTCAACTTAATCCTGACACTACAGGCCTCCTCCCAGGAAGACCAGTGCAAAGATTGCCAACATATCTCCTGGCCCACCTATTTTGTGGGACCTAAGTTCTGGTGGTGGTGAGGGCAGGCCTAAACTTACAAGCAGACTCCTTCCACTCACTATGTTAAAATGCACCCAACCCCTGGTGGGGACCAAACACTGCTAACAATAAGCAGAGAGCCTCAGCAGACAAACGGAATGAAGGAAAAAGAAGCCAAGACTCAATAGAAGAACACACACAACACACATAGGAGACATTCCATGAAGCGTCAGGACCTGGGGAAAAGGTGACACTGCATTGCAGGGCATTATAGGGCCTCTTCTTCATAAGGCTCTTATCATTAAGAACAAGAGAAGTAAGGGGCTTTCTTAACACAGAGAAACAGACACAGATAGGCAAAATAAGGAGACAGATAAACATGTCCCAAATGAAAGAACAGGACTAAAACACAGCAAGAGACCTAACTGACATGGATAGAAACAATATGCCTGATAAAAAATTTAAAATAATGATCATAAAGATACTCATAATGACACTCACTGGACTTGAGAAAAGAGTGGAAGACATGAGTAAAACCCTTAACACAGAGATAAAAAAGAACCGACCAGAGATGAAGAACACAATAGATGAAATTTAAAATACACTTAGTGGAATAAATAGCAGGCTAGCTGAGGCAGAAGAATGAATTAATGACCTAAAATAATGAAAAGTAATCAAACTGAGGAAAGGAGATGAAAGAAAATGAGGTAAATTGAGAATATTCTTAGGAAACACAGTGAATTCATCAAGTATATAATATTTGCATTATAGGGATCTCAAAAATAGGAAAAAGAGAAAAGGGGGCGGAAAATTTATTTGAAGAAGTAATAGCTGAAAACTTCCCTAATCTGGGGGAAGGAAACAGATACTCAGACTCAGGAGAAACAGAGATCCTTCTCACCCAAAACTCAACCTAAGGAGGTCGAGACCAAAAGTAGTAGTAAAGAAAAAAAAAAATTGAATGCAGCAAGAGAAAAAAGAGAGTTATATACAAGGGAACCCCCATAAGGCTATGAGCAGATTTTTCAGCATAAATTTTCCAGGCTGGAAGGAAGTAACATGATACATTAAAAGTGCTGAATAGGAAAAATCTGCAGTGAAGAATATTCAATACAGCAAGTCTATCATTCAGAACAGAAGGAGAGATGATGAGTTTCCCCCCAAAAAGCTAAAGGAATTCAAGATCAATGAAACTAAGAGTTGGTTCATTGAAAGAATTAATAAAATTGATGAAACCCTAGCCAGACTTATCAAAAAGAAAAAAGAGATGATCCAAATGGATAAAATCATGAATGAAAGAGGAGAGATCACAACCAACACCACAGAAATACAAGAAATTATAAGAAAATATTGTGAAAAATCATATGCCAACAAATTGGACAATCAGGAAGAAATGGATAAATTCCTAGAAACATATAAATTACCAAAACTGAAATAAAAATAAATAGAAAATGTAAACAAACTGCTAACTGGCAAAGAAATTGAATCAGCAATAATATAAATTTCCAAGAAACAAAAGCCCCAGTCTAGATGGCTTCCCAGGGGAATTCTGCAAAATATTTAAAAAAGAGTTAATACCTATTCTCAAACTGTTCCAAGAAATTGAAATGGAAGTAAAACTTTCAAAATTGCTCTACAAGTCCAGAATTACCTTGATTCCAAAACCAAATACCCTACTAAAAAGGAGAATTACAGACCCATATCTCTGATGAACATGGATGCAAAACCCCTCAATAACATACTAGAAAAGTGAATCCAACAGTATATAAAAAGAATTATTCATCACAATCAAGTGGGATTTATTTCTCAGCTGCAGGGATGGTTCAATACTTGCAAACCAAACAATGTGATACATCACATTAATAAAAGAAAGGACAAGAACCGTATGATCCTCAATAGACACAGAAAAATCATTTGAGAAAAGATAGCATCCTTTCTTGATTAAAACACTCTGCAGCATAGGGATAGAGGGAACATACTTCAATATCATGAAAGCCACATATGAAAAGCTCACAGTGGATATCATTCCCAATGGGTAAAAACTGAGGACTTTTCCCCTAAGGCCAGGAACACAGCAGGGATGTCTACTCTCACCACTGTTGTTCAACATTGCACTAGAAGTGTAGGCCTCAACAACTAGGCAAGAAAAAATAAATAAAAGGCATCCAAATTGGCAAAAATGTCAAACACTCATTCTTCACAGATGACATGATATTATATGTTGAAAACGCAAAAGGCTCTACCCAAAAATTGCTAGAACTCATACAGGAATTCAGCAAACTGTCAGGATATAAAATCAAGGTACAGTAATCAGTTGCGTTTCTGTACACTAACGAGGAGACAGAAAAAAAAAAAAAAGAAATGAAGGAATCGATCCCATTTATAATAGCACAAAAAACCACAAGATACATAGGAATAAACCTAACCAAAGAGGTATAGGATCTGTACTCTGAAAACTGAAGAACACTCAATTAAGGAAATTGAGGAAGACACAAAGAAATGGAAAAATATTCCATGCTCATGGACTCGAAGAACAAATATTGTTAAAAGGTCTATGGTACCCAAAGCAATCTATACATTCAGTGCAATCCCTATCAAAATACCAATAACATTTTTCACAGAGCTGGAACAAACAATCCTCAAATTTGTATGGAATAAGAAAAGTCCCCAAATAGCCAAAGTAATGTTGAAAAAGAAACTCAAAGCTGATGGGATCACAATTCTGGAATTCGAGGTATATTACAAAGCTGTAATCATTAAGACAGTATGGTACTGGCACAAAAACAGACACATAGATCAATGGAACAGAATAGAGAACCCAGAAATGGACCCTCAACTCTATGGTGAACTGATCTTAAACAAAGCAGGAAAGAATATCCAATGGATAAAGGGCAGTCTCTTCAACAAATGGTGTTGGGAAAATTGGACAGCTAAATGCAGAAGAATGAAACTGGACCATTCTCTTACACCATACACAAAGATAAACTCAAAATGGTTGAAAGACCTAAATGTGAGACAGGAATCCATCAAAATCCTAGAGCAGAACACAGGCAGCAACTTCTTTGACCTAGGCCATGGCAACTTCTTGCTAGATATGTCTTCAAAGCCAAGGGAAACAAAGCAGAAATGAACTATTGGGACTTCATCAAGATAAAAAGCTTCTTCACAGCAAAAGAAACAATCAACAAAACTAAATGGAAAACTACAGAATGGGATAAGATATTTTCAGATGTCTTATCAGATAAAGGGCTAGTATCCAAAATCTATAAAAGACTCACCAACCTCAACACCCAAAAAACAAAAATCCAGTCAAGAAATGGGCAGAAGACATAAACAGATATTTCTCCAAAGAAGACATACACATGACCAACAGACACATGAAAAATGCTCCGCATCACTCATCATCAGGGAAATGCAAATCGAAACCACAACAAGATACCACCTCACACTGGTCAGAATGGCTAAAATTGACAAATCAGGAAACAACAGATGTTGGCGAGGATGTGGGGAAAGGGGGAATGGTCTTACGCTGTTGGTAGGAATATAAGCTAACACCCCCACTCTGGAAAACAGTATGGAGGTTCCTCAAAAAGTTAAAAATAGACCTACCTTGCCACCCAACAATTGCACTCCCAGGTAGTTATCCAAAGGATACATAGTGATTCAAAGGAGCACATGCATCCCAATGTTTATAGCAGCAATGTCCACAATAACCAAGGTATGGAGAGAGCCCAGATGTCCATTGACTGATGAATGGATAAGGAAGTTGTGGTATGTACACACAATGGAATATTAGCTATGAAAAAGAATGAAATTTTGCCATTTGCAAGATGTGGCTGGAACTAGAGGGTATTATGTTAAGTGAAATAAGTCAGTCAGAGAAAGACAAATACCATACTATTTCATTCATATGTGGAATTTAAGAAACAAAACAGTGAACGTAGGGGAAGGAAAGGAAAAATAATATAGACAACAATTGAAAGGGAGGTAAACCATAAAAAACCCTTAACTATAGGGAACAAGCTAAAGGTTGCTGGAGGGGGAGGTAGGTAAGGTGATGGGTTAATTGGGTGATGGGGAGGGCACTTGATATAATGAACACTGAGTGTTATATGCAATTGAAAAATTGCTTAATTCTACCTCTGAAATGAATTTTAAAAATCAAGAAAAGAAAACATTTCTATCTCCATAGAAATGAAGATGTTAATTTAAAAAAAAGAAAGTGAAGGAATGGAGAAATACTTGTCATGAAAATCAAAGTCAAAAGAAAGCTGGGATATCAACAAAATAGACTTTAAAACAAGGACTATAACAAGAGACCGAAGAATACTATATAATAAAAAGGGGACAATGCAACAAGAGGATATAACAATTGTAAATATTTATGCACCCACATAGGAGTACCCAAATATATAAAATAGTCAATAACAAACATAAAGGAATTGATCAATAGTAATACAATTTTAGTATTAAAATTTACACCAATTTACACCAATGGACAGATCATCCAAAAAGAAAATAAACAAATGGCCTTGAATGACACACTGAATCAGATGGGATTTAACAGACATATTCAGAGCATTCCATTTTAAAATAGCAGATCACACATTCTTTTCAAGTTCACACAGAACATTCTCCAGAATAGATGACATATCAGGTCAAAAAACGTGTCTCAACAAATTTTAAAAAATCAAAGTCATACCATGTATCTTGTCTTACCGCAACACTAGATATCAACCACATGAAAAAATCTGGAAAGAGCACAAATACCTGGAGGTTAATTAAGAGACTACTAAACAATGAAAATATCAACCAAGAATTCAAAGAAGAAATTAAAAATTGCATGGAAACAAATAAAAATGAAAACACAACTGTCCAAAATCTTTGGAACACAGCAAAAGTGGTTCTATAGGCCTAACTCAAGAAGCAAGAAAAATCTCAAGTAAACAGCCTAACCTTATACCTAAAGGAGCTATATAAACAAGAACAAACATAACCGAAATCGAGCAAAAGAAAAGAAATAAGAAAGATACAACAGTAATAAATATTATAGAAACTAAAAACAAAACAAAACAAAACAAACTGACAAACAACAGAGAATAAAACAGATGGATGAAACCAAGAGCTGGTTCATTGAAAAGATCAGAAAAATTCAATATACCTCTACCCAGACTAAAAAAAACAAAAATGGGGGGGGGTGGGGAAGAGAGGGGGAGGGAATAAAATGACTAATGAAAGAAGAGAAATAATAACCAACATTGTTGAAATATAAACAATTGTAACAGAGCATTATGAAAACTTTTATGCCAACGAATTAAACAACTTAGAAGAAATGGATAAATTCTGAGATATTTATAACCTATTAAAACTAAAGCTGGAAGATATAGAAATTTCCATCGTACCAATTACCAGCAATGAAATTAAATCAGTAAACAAAAACCTACCAACAAAAGTCCTGGACCAGATGGCTTCATAGGTGAATTCTAACAGATATTTAAAGAAGAACTCTTCTAGGGGCGCTTGGTGACTCAGTTAAGCAGCTGCCTTTGGCTCAGGTTATGATCCCAGGGCCCTGGGATCAAGCCCCACGTCAGGCTCCCTGCTCAGCGGGAAGCCTGGTTCTCCCCTGCCTGCCATTCTTCCTGCTTGTGCTGGTTTCTGATTCTCGCTCTCTCTCTCTGTAGCAAATAAATAAATTAAATCTTTAAAAAAATTTTAAAAAAATAAAGAAGAGTTAATACCTATTCTCAATTAAAAAAAAACAGAAAAGGAAGGAAAACTTCCAAATTCATTTCATGAGGCCAGTATCACCGTGATAACAAAATCAGTTAAAGATACCACTAACAGGGACACCTGGGTGGCTCAGGGTGAGTCAGTCGTTTAAGTGTCTGCTTTCGGCTCAGGTCATGATCCCAGCCAGGGTCCTGGGACTGAGTCCCAAATCAGGCTCCCTGCTTCTCACTCTCTCTCTGCTTGCCGCTGTGCCTACTTGTGCTCTCTCTGTCAAATAAATAATAAAATCTTTATTTAAAAAAAAAAAGATACCACTAATAAAGTGAATTGCAGGCCAACATTCCCGATGAATGTAGATGCAAAAGTCCTCAAAAAAACCAGTAGCAAACTGAATCCAACTATACACTAAAAAAAAATCATTCACCACTATGAACTGGGCCTTATTCTTGGTTTGCAAGGGTGATTTAATATATGCAAAGGAATTGATGTGATATGTCACATCAATAAGAAAGACTGTAAAAACCATATGATCATTTCAATAGATGCAGAAAAAACATTTGACAAAATACAACATCCATCTTGATTAAAAAAAAAAAAAACTCTGCAAACTAGATCTAGAAAGAATATACCTCAACATAATAAAGGCCTTATATGAAAAACCCACAGCCTATATCATAGTCAATGGTGAAAACTGACAGCTTTTCCTCTAAGCTCAGGAACAAGACAAGGATGTCCACTCTCACAACTTTTATTCAACATAGTCCTGGAAAACTAGTCATAGCAATTAGACAACATAAAGGAATAAAAAGTCCCCAGATCGCTAAGGAAGACATAAGACTCTCACTATTTGCAGATGACATCACTCTATAAATAAAATCCTGAAGACTCAACCAGAAAACTAACAGAATTGATAAGTGAGTTCAGTAAAATCGTAGGATACAAAATCAGTACACAGAATGCATTTCTATACACTAATAATGAAGTAGCAGAAAGAGAAATTAAGAAAACAATCCCATTTGCAACTACACCAAAAACAATAAAATATCTATGAATAAAATTAAGAGGTGAAAGACCTATAGTCTGAAAACTATAAGACACTGATAAAAGAAATTTGAGTCAAAGCAAAGAAACGGAAAGACATTTCATGTTCATGGATTGGAAGAAAAAATATTGTTAACATGTCTGTACTACCCAAAGTCATCTATGGATTTATTGCAATCCCTATCAAAATACCAACAGCATTTTCCACAGAAGTAGGGCGAACAATCCCAAAATTTGTCTGGAACCACAAAGACCTTGAATATCCAAGTAATCTTGGAAAAAACAAAAACTGGAACCATCATAATTCCAGACCTCAAGTTATTTTACAGAGTTGTAATGATTAAAACACTATGGTACTGACATATAAATAGATACACAGATCAATGAATTGAATAGAAAATCCAAAAATAAATAAATAAATAAATAAATAAATAAATAAATAAATAAAAATAAAAAAAAGAAAATCAAGAAATAAATCTATAATTATATGGTCATTTAATTTTTTGACAAAAGAGGAAAGACTATGCAATGGGAAAAAGATAGTCTCTTCAACAAATGATGTTGGGAAAACTGGTCAGCTACATGCAAATGAATGAAACTGGACCACTTTCTTACACCATACACAGAAGAAAATTTAAAATGGATTAAAGATCCAAATGTGAGACCTAAAACCATAACAATCCTAAAAGAGAGCACAGGCACTAATGTCCCTGACATTGGTAATGACAAATTTTTTTTCTAACTTTCCTCTTCTCCTGAGGCAAGGGAAATAAAAGTAAAAATAAATTGTTGGGACTACATCAAAATAAAAAGCTTCTGCATAGCAAAGAAAACAATCAATAGAACTAAAAGACAACCAACAGAATGGGAGAAGATATTTGCAAATCATATATCCAATAAAGGGTTAGTACCCCAAATATATAAAGAACTTACAAAACTTAACACCCAAAAAACAAATAATCCAATCAAAAAATGAGTAGAAGACATCTTTTTCCAAAGAAAACATGCAGGTGGACAACAGACACAAGGAAAGATGTTCAACAGCACTCATCATTGGGAAAATTCAAACAAAACCACAATCAAATATCACCATATACCTTTCAGAATGTCTAAAATAAAAAAACACAAGAAACAACAAGTGTTGGTGAAGATTTGGAGAAAAAGGAACCCTCTTGTACTGTTGGTGGGAATGCAAACTGGAGCATTGTGTAAAACAGTATGGAGATTCCTCAAAAAGTTAAAAATAAAAGTACCTTATGATCCAATAATTACACTACTGGGAATTTAACCAAAAAATACAAAAACAGTAATTCAAAGGGATACATGAACTCTTAGGTTTATAGTAGCATTATTTATAATAGCCAAACTATGGAAGCAGTCCGAGCATCTATGTATGGATGAATAGATACATACACACAAACACACAGTGGATTATTTAGCCATAAAATAATGAAATCTTGCCATTTGCGAGGACATGGATGGAATTAGAGAGTATAATGGTAAGTGAAATTAGTCAGTCAAAGAAAGACAAATACTATATAATCTCACTCATACATGGAATGTAAGAAACCAAACAAGTGAGCAACAAAAAAAAAAAAAAAGAAGAAAAGAAAAAAAAGAGAGAGATGAATCAGGAAACAGACTGTTAACTATAGAGAACAAACTGATGGTTACCATAGAGGAAGTGAGAGGGGGGAATGAGTGAAATGGGGAATGGGGATTAGAGTATACTTATCACGATGAAAAAATAATATATAAAAACAAATCAAATTTGTAGGATACAAGGTTAACATATAAGTCAACTGTTTTCATATATGTCAGCAAAGCAAATACAATTTGAAATTTAAAACACAATACCATTTACATTAACATAAAATTTGTAGGTATAAATCGAAGAAATATGTAGAAGATCTATATGAGGAAAACTATAAAATTATGATGAACAAAATCAAAGAAATAAATAAATGGAGAGATATTCTATGTTCATGGATAAGAAGACTCAATACAAGCAGACCTTGTTTTATTGCACTTTGCAGATATTGTGGGGTTTTTGGTTTTCTGATTGTTTGTTTACAAATTATAGTTTTGTGGCAACTCTTAGTCAAAATTTCCTTCCTTTTGTATTTTTTGGAATAGTTTGAGAAGAATAGATATTACTCTTCTTTAAATGTTAGAATTCATCTGGGCCTGGACTTTTGTTTGTTGGGAGTTTTTTGATTACTGATTCAATAATATTGTTAGTAATTGGTCTGATCAAATTTTCTATTTCTTACTGCTGTAGTTTTGATAGATTATATGTTTCTAGGAATTTAACTATTTCTTCCAAGTTGTCTAATTTGTTGGCATGTAGGTTTTCAGAATATTCTCTGTTACAGTTGTTTGTATTTCTGTGGTGTTGGTTGTTATTTCTCCTCTTTCATTAGTGATATTGTACTCCTAATCCCCTTCACCTAGTTTACCTAGTCCCCATCCTTCCCTCTGCAATCACTAGTTTGTTTTCCATATTTATGAGTCTGTTTCTCTTATTGTCATTTGCTTGTTCTTTTTTTCTTTTTTTTAATTTTTTTATTTATTTATTTGACAGAGAGAGAGAGAGAGGGATCACAAACAGGCAGAGAGGCAGGCAGAGAGAGGGGGGAAGCAGGCTCCCTGTGAGCAGAGAGCCTGATGTGGGGCTCGATCCCAGGACCCTGAGATCAGGACCTGAGCCGAAGAAAGAGGCTTTAACCCACTGAGACACTCAGGCGCCCCTGTTCTTTTTTTTTGTTGCTTTTTTTTTTTTCAGATTCCACATATCAGTGAAATCATATGGTATTTGTCTTTCCCTGACTTATTTCACTTAGCATACTAGCTTCTAGATCCATCCATGTTGTTGTGAATGTTAAGATTTCATTCCTTTTTTTGGCTGAGAAATATTCCATTGTGTATGTATATCACAGTTGCTTTATTCATTCACCTATTGATGAACATTTAATTTGCTTCCACATTTTAGCTATTATAAGCAAAGTCTGCATAAACATAGAGGTGCATGTACCTTTTTGAATTAGTGTTTTAATTTTCCTTAAGTAAATATCTAAAAATAGAAGTATTAGATTATATGGTAATTCTATTTTTAGGTTTTTGTGGTACCTCCATACTGTTTTCCACAGTGCTGACTTCTCTCTACATCCTCTGCAACAGTTGTTATTTCTTATGTTTTTGAGTTTAGTCATCCTGACTTGGTGTGAGGTGAGATTTCATTGTAAGTTTGATTTGGATTTTCCTGATGATTAGTGATGCTGAGCATCTGTTCATGTGTGTTGGTCATCTGTATGTTTTCATTGGAAAAATATCTATTCAGGCCCTCTGCCCATTTTTTAATAAGATTTGTGTGTGTGTGTTGAGTTGTATGAGTTCTTTATATATTTGGATGTTAACATCTTATCAAATACATCATTTATAAATATCTTCTCCCATCAGTAGGTTACCTACTCATATTATTTATGGTTTCCTCTACTATGCCAAACTTTTTAGTTTAATATCATCCCAATTGTTTATTTTTGCTTTTATTTCTCTTATATGGGGAGACCTCCAGAAAAATATTGGTAAGGTTGATTTCTAGGGGATGACTGCTTGTGTTTTCTTTTAGGAGTTTTATGGTTTTAGTTCTTACTAATTACTAGTAATAAGATTGAAATAGTAATCAAAAACTCCCAACAAACAAAAGTACAGGACCAGATAGCTTCAAAGGTGAATTCTAAGCAAATATTTAAAGAGTTAATATCAATCCTTCGCAAACTATTTCAAAAAAATAGAAAAGGAACGAATGCTTCCAAATTCATTGTATGAAGCCAGCATTACCTTGCTACCAAAATGAAAGAAACTAAAAAAAAAAAAAAAAAAAAGGAAAAGAAAAATTACAGACCAGTATCCCTGATGAACATAGATGGAAATATCATCAACAAAATATTAATGAGCTGAATTAAAAAATACATTAAAAGAATCATTCATCACAAATAAGTGGGATTTATTCCAAGGATGCAAGGAAGATCAATATATGCAAATCAATCAATGTAATATGCCACATTAACAAAATGAAGGATAAAAATCATATTATTATCTCAGTAGATATAGAAAAAGATATGACAAGATTCAACATCCATTCATGATATAAACTCTCAAGGTAGTAGGCTTAGAGAGGAAACATACCTCAACATAATAAAGACCAAATACAATAAACCCACAGCTAACGTACTCAGTGGTAAAAACCTGAAAGCCTTTCCCCTAAGATCATATGCAATACAAGAAAGTCTACTCTCACTTTTATTAACATAGTATTGAAAGTCCTAGACAGAGCAATCAGACAAGAAAGAAAAAAAAAAGGACATCCAAATTGGTAAGAAGTAAAATGGACACTATTTGCAGATGACATGATACTTACTATAAATAGAAAATTCTAATGACATCACCATAAAACTACTAGGCTAATATGAATTTAGTAAAGTTGCAAGGACACAAAATTAATGTACACAAATATATTGTGTACACAAATATGCTGTTAATGAAATAGCATAAAGGAAAATTAAGAAAACAATCACATTTATAATTACAACATAAAGAATAAAATACCTAGGAATAAATTTAACCAAAGAGGTGAAAGACCTATGCTCTGAAAACTGTAAGATATTAATGAAAGAAATCAGGCAACACAAATAAAAATCCATGCTTATGGATTGGAAGAATTAATGTTGTTAAAATATTTATACTACCCAAAGCAATTTACAGAATCAATGTAATTCCTATCAAAATGCCAATAGTATTTCTCACTGAACTAGAACTAAAAATCCTAAAATTTGTATGGAACCACAAAAAACCCCAAAGAACAAAAGCAACCTTGAGAAAGAACAAAGCTGCAGGTATCGGATTTCAAACTCTACTACAAAGGTATAGTAATCTAAACAGTATGGTATTGGCACAAACATAGATAGACACATAGATCAATGGAATAGAATTGAGAACCCAGGAACAAACCTACACTTATATGATCAATTCATCTTTGACAAAGGGGGCAAAAATATACAATGGAGAAAAGATAGTCTTTTTAATAAGTGATGTTAGGAAAACTGGACAGCTACATGCAAAAAAATGAAACTGGACTACTTTTTTACACCATGCACAAAAATAAATTCAAAAGGGATTAAAGACCTAAATGTGAGATATGTTCCTTTCCTGTTTGAGGAGGGGAACTTGGGAAGATATAGCATTATATGCATGGTTATCATGCCATTCTTTCCATCTTGCTTAGGGTTAAAATGACATATCTGTTTATATTTACTATTTACTGTGATATACTGTGAGTAAGTACTCCTGGTCAATATATCTACCCTTTTGAAGATTAATTTTTAGGACTTAGTGCAACTTTTGTTTCTTATTTATGCAGTCTTATCCTATGGCAGTGGGCTAATTTTATAGCTTAATTTGTGGAAGTGAGAGAGAAAAAGGCTTGTCTGGGGTGAAGACAGTCCTTTCTAGGTAATCGGACTTTGTTGTCTCTATGGAGTTCCCTTCAAAAGCTCTACGCCAATCATCACTCTACCCAGCAAGGGACTATCACACTCCAACATTATTCATTTTATTCTCCAATTACCATCGTATGCTGGAACTCTGAATATGTTCAGTTGGCAGTGACTATACATCTCCTCCTCCTTTTATATGCCTTACAGTATTGTAGAAGCTGGAAAGCAAAAAACCTGTTTACCATATTCCTTTGTAAGGAGGATTAAGTAGGCAAATTAAGTGTATTTATGCTCTATCTGGAATTCATCTTTAGAGTGAAAACTATCATCCTGCTGCTATTTCTGCTGGACAGCAAGGTCCAAGGTCCCAAGGATAGACTCAACTGGGGTTCCATTGAGAGAGTTGTGGAGACCAGCCTCAATGATCCATCTCATGGTCACTGGCACTTGGAGGATGTCTTGAGATGGTTGTTGGAGTGGATATATATACCAGTAATAATGACTTCCAGATCATTAGACTGTGGCTATGGTAATGATTTCTGAACAACAACAAAATAAATAAATTGCTAGTCCCAATTCCTATTATTTCAGTCCTTGCAAAAATATTCTATTTCTTGTATTAAATCTCTCTCTGTTTAAAATTCCCAACTGGATGATAGGAAATAAAGAGGGCACATGATATGATGAGTACTGGATGTTATATTCAACTAATGAATCATTGAACATTATATCAAAACTAAAGATGTACCATACCTTGGCTAATTGAATTTAAATAATAAAATAAAATACCCAAGTCCATTTGTTGCACTGAATTTGTATGATATGTCTAGAATATGGCCCGATTTGGTAGAGTTTCCTGGTAATGCTGAGATCACCAGATGACATGTAGGATTTCTTACTCTCAAAAGCTTTATCCTTGATTTCTCTCACGCTGTCCACTCAGTCCTTAAGTTTGTTTGCTTGATGCATGTTTTATTTTGTCCAGATGGTGATGGTTTATTTTACTAGGTATGAAGGAAGACAAAGTCTGGAATTCTTCTTTACTCCACTATCTTCCCTTTATAGAAAAGAGAATGATTTAAAAACTCATCAAGAAGAAATATACATGATGTTAATATTTTTTGACAAATTTACTTTTTTTCCAGAGGACCTTATATAGTCACAACAAATTAAAAGAAAACATACAATTAATTATATTTGCAATTATTTTGTTTCAGATATATTTTATAATACTGTATTAATAATACAAGGTCATTTTCTCATAAATATATTTTGTCTATTTTAAACATTTGCTCTTTGGAAAATTGACTATTTTTGAATGTCTCCTATTTGAAAATAATAAAATAATAAAAAAATTATTTTTTAAAAAATAATAAAAAATTATTTTTGAAATAATTTTTTAGGCCCTGAGGGAAAAAAGATAAGTAAGGCATATTTTCCGTGTGTCTCCAGTGAATACTTCTGCTTCAGAAACTATCATTATTGTGTCTCTAAAACAGCAATGCTCTAAACAGAGTAATCTATCTTTCATATACCTTATATTTATTGAAAGAGAAGGATGGGCCACTCTCAGTGTTCTGCTCAGAGGTATAGTGGTGCAGCCTCTTGCCCCAGGGTCGGTGCAGGAGGTTGACGTCCTGGAGGCAGCAACCAGACTTCTGGAGCTGATTTCTGGCATCCCAATCTGGCGTCTGCTAAGGCAGAGCCATGATGACAGCTGATCCCTCCCTGCAGTTTGAAGTCCTTGCTAATGACCTAACCGTAATTCTCTGACCTCTCAACAAGGATCCTAAATGCTTCCTCAGACCGGCAAGGATCTATTCTGGGCTCAGCCAATTGGATGCCCACAAACGGGACTCCGAACATGGAGGGAGTGATGCAGAGACATGCAAACGATGAGAGTTACTGGCAGAGAGATGAATGCCAGGAAGCGTCCAGTGATATCAATTGCCAAACGCATAGCCCTGCTCCCGAGTGAACATAGGGGTACCCTATGTTGCTAACTGTCAAATTCTTCTGCCTGGTTTTCATCCCATCCGTTCAGTAGATTATTCAATATCCTTCCAATAACACCTTTTCTGCTTAAATGAGTCAGGATGAAAAAAAGAAAGTCAGGAGGGCTTTGTGATTTTTGTTGCAAGATAACTGATTGATATGCTACCATGAAAATACTAGTAAAAGAATGTTGATACGGATATTTGGAATTAATTCTAAGTACTAATTCCAAAGGTGATGAAATCAAGGCTCAGAAATGTTGCCTACAGTAGGTACCTGGTTAGTTAAGGCTGGGATGCAAATCCTAGCCCTGGCTCCTAGCTCAAAGCCCTTTTCAACATACCTGTCAGTGAAATGAGGTGTAGAGCCCTGGAAATTGTAAAGGCAGGCAAGGGGCCCTGCATCAGTGCTTTCTAAACCTGCTTTTACCCCAGGGAAAAGTGAGGGCTTTCATTTTCTGCGGACAAAAACAAACATTGCATATGAAGGTTTGTACACCATTTGGGAACTGCTGCTGCTAGGTAGCAGCAGGGCATGTTACAAGCCACTGGGCTGTATGGAACACTTGCAGGCAGGGACAAGAAAGCCGGTGCTGATTACAGCAATGTGGTTATGTCGATGTGCAGAAAAGCACTTGGAACATGAAGAAATGCAGAGAGACTCTAAAGTGCATTCCTTTTACTCAATGAAATCTATAAAAGCCTACTATGTACAAAATATAGGGCATGGGATTCTAAATCTACTGAGATGGAGGAGCCATGGACCCTGGCCTTAAGGAGTTTATAACTTAGAGGGGAGGAGAATTGTCACAGACTTGATCCATGGGATGTGTGTGGCGTAAGTGGGGGTTGCAGAAGAGGAGTGTAATCTGGGAATACAGGCCGGTGAAGGATTAGGAAACAGGTTCTCAACTCTAACAGGGTTGCCACCTCTGACTGCAATCTAAGGAAAGAAAAGGCAAGAGTAGAGAGAAAGAGAACAGTCAGGAGATTTGTTGGCTTAGAGTGCTGACAAGAGCTATGATCATGTTTTGGAGAAGAAGGGGGGAAAGGATGCCTTCGGAAGAAATCCAAATTTCATAGCACAGTGTATACAACGCTTCATAAATGTGCTTTAGTTCTTGGTACTCCTTAATGTCTACCTGGATCACCCTTACGCCTCTTTGAAAAGGCCTTGCTCTCTCACATCTCTGTACCTTTGCATATACTACTTTTCCTACTTTCTGAAAGGCTTTCTTCTGCTCTTTACCTAGGTCACCCTCTTCATCTTTACAAATGTAGCTTACATACCACTTCCTCTTGGATGTGGAAGGCTTCCACCTTCTCCTCCCAGTCTCTGCAACTCGTGCTTAGTTAATGGCAACTAGTAATTATCATACTGTCCATGGATAGTCTCTTTTGTTATTTCTCTTACTAGGCGTGAGCTTCTTGAAATGGACACTGTCTCACATTCTAAATCCATGGCATGAAAGTACAAAGAAGCTCAAAAAATGTTGATTAAAGAAGTGACATAGCTACAATATGCATTTAGGTTGGATACAGTTTCACAACCGATTGGACATGGGGGCTGAGAAAAGAAGGAATTACGGAGAAGACTGATTTCTCCCCTGCCCAGAAAGATGGTAATTACTTTAACAGCTGACGGATCATGGCAGAAGAAGCAGATTAGGGAAACAATGACTTCAGTTTTCTATTATTCAATCTGAGATTGCTGTTGAATGTCACAGAATGTCACAGGCCATTGTCTGCAAGTTCAGGCAAGTGTGTGAAGTAGAAGTTAGAGATCTAGGAATCATCTGTTGTATTCATGGGAATTTAAATGCTCTCCCAGAGAAGAATAAAGTAAGAGTGCTAAGGACAGACACCTAGGGGAACACAGCATTTCAAAGATAATGCTAGAAAGCTATCAGCTATATGCAAGAATAAACTTCCTTGAGCAGTAACACATGCTCCCCGTAGACCAGAGCTCATGAGACTTCTGTGCAAGTAGAGTCATATTGCTCAGATGTAAAAAGGTAAGCATTGATATTAGGCACAGCAGAACAAAGATTAGGGGAGGAAATAGCTGCAGTTTTAAAGGTGATTTACAACTATTAGTTTTTCTTCCTGAGCCTAGAGCACCTATAAAGATCCAGACAAAAACCTATTAAAATTTCTATATTAAAAAAAAAAAAAGAAAGAGAAGGATAAAAAAAAGATGACATGTATTGGTTCTGTTACATTGTTCATCAATCTTCATAGAAATCTTCTTTTTAATTTAAATTCAATTAAATTCAATTAGCTAACATATAGTACATTTCAAATGTAGTGTTCAATAATTCATTGGTTGTGTTCATCGCATCACATGCCCTCCTTAATACCCATCACCCAGTTACCCCATCCCCCCATCCACCCTCCTTTCCACAACATTCAGTTTGTTTCTCAGAGTCAAGAGTCTTTCATGGTTTGTCTCTCTCTCTTTCTTCCCATTTAGGTTTCCCTCCCTTTCCCTATGATCCTCTGCACTATTTCTTATATTCCACGTATGAGTGAAACCATATGATAATTTTCTTACTTTGATTGACATATTTTGCTCAGCATTATACCCTCTACCTCCATCTACATCACTATAAATAGTAAGTATTCATCCTTTCTGATGGCTGAGTAATATTCCATTGTACTTATATACATATCTTCTTTATCCGTTCATCTGTTGAAGGACATCTTGGCTCCTTCCACAGTTTGGCTATTGTGAACGTTGCTGCTATGAACTTTGGGAGGCAGTGACCCTTCATTGCACTACATCTGTATCTTAGGGGTAAACACTCCGCAGTGCAATTGCTGGGTCATAGGGTAGTTCTATTTTTAACTTCTTGAGGAACCTCCATACTGTTTTCCACAGTGACTCTACTAGATTGCTTGACCACTAAGAGTATTAAGAGGGATCCCCTTCTCTCTGCATCCTCACCAACTCTTGTTTCCTATCTTGTTAATTTTAGCCATTCTAACTGGTGCAAGGTGGTACCTCATTGTGGTTTTGATTTGCATTTCCCTGATAATGAGTGATGTGGAGCAGTTTTTCATGTGTCTGTTGGCCATGCGTATGTCTTCTTTGGAGAAATGTCTGTTCATGTTTTTCTGCCCATTTCTTAACTGGATTTTTTGTTTCTTGGGTGTTGAGTTTGAGAAGTTCTTGATAGATCTTGGATACCAGCCCTTTATCTGATATGTCATTTGCAAATATCTTCTCTCATTCCACAGGTAGTCTTTTAGTTTCATTGACTGTTCCTTTTGCTGTGCAGAGATTTTTATCTTGATACAGTCCCAATAGTTCATTTTTGTTTTTGTTTCCCTCCTGTTTAGAAATGTGTCTTTAAAGAAGTTGCTGTGGCCAAGGTCGAAGAGGTTGCTGCCTGTGTTCTCCTCTAGGATTTTGATGGGTTCCTGTCTCACACATAGGTCTTCATCCATTTTTTAGTTTATCTTTGTGTATGGTATAAGAGAATGGTCCAGTTTCATTCTTCTACATGTGGCTGTCCAATTTTCACATAACCATATATTGAAGGGACTGTCTTTTTTCCATTGGATATTCTTTCTTGCTTTGTAAAAATTAGTTGGTCATAGAGTTCAGGATCCATTTCTGGGTTCTCTATTCTGTTCCATTGACCTATGTGTCTGTTTTTGTGCCAGTACCATGTTGTCTTGATGATCACAGCTTTGTTTGGTTCTTTTTCAACATCCTCTGGTGATTCGGTGTCTTTTCTGTTTCCATACAAATTTTAGGATTCTTCTTTCCAGTCTGTGAAAAATATAGATGGTATTTTGATAGGGATTGCAGTGAATGCATAGGTTGTTCTGGGTAGCATAGACATTTTAACAATATTTGTTCTTCCAATCCATGAGCATGACAAGTTTTTCCATTTCTTTGTGTCACCTCAATTTAATTCTTAAGTGTTCTGTAGTTTCTAGAGTACAGATCTTTTACCTTTTTGGTTAGGTTTATTCCTAGATATCTTACGGTTTTTGGTGCAGCTGTAAATGGACTCAATTCTTTTATTTCTCTTTCTTCAGTCACATTGTTAGTGTGTAGAATTGCAACTGATTTCTGAGTTGGATTTTGTATCCTGCCACGTTGCTGAATTGCTACATGAGTTCTAGCAATTTTGGGGTGGAGTCTTTGGATTTTTCACATAAAATATCATATCATCTGCAAAGTGAGAGTTGTGACTTATTCTTTGCCAATTCGGATGCCTTTTATTTCTTTTTGTTGTTTGATTGCCTGGGCTAGAACTTCTAGTACTATGTTGAACAACAGTGGAGAGAGTGGGCATCCCTGTCGTGTTCCAGACCTTGGGGGAAAAGCTTTGTTTCTCCCCACTGAGAATGATATTCACCGTGGGCTTTTCATAGATGACTTTTATAATACTAAGATATGTTTCCTCTTTCCCTACATTAAAAAGAGTTTTAATCAAGAAAGGATGCTGTATTTTGTCAAATGCTTTTTTTGTTTGTTCGTTTGGTTTTTTGCGCCAGCTGAGAGGATCATGTGGTTCTTGTCTTTTCTTTTATAAATGTGATCTATCACATTGATTTGCAAAAGTTGAACCACACTTGCATCCCAGGAATAAATTCCCCTTGGTCACGGTGAATAATCCTTTTAATGTCCTGTTGGATCCTATTGGCTCGTATCTTGGTGAGTGTTTTGACATCCATGTTCATCAGGAATATTGGCTTGTAATTCTCCTTTTTGGTGGGATCTTATCTTGTTTGGGGATCAAGATAATGCTGGCATCATAGAATGAGTTTGGAATTTTTCCTTCCATTTCTATGTTTTGAAACAGCGTCAGTAGAATAGGTATTCTTTCTTCTTTAAATGTTTGGTAGAATTCCCCTGGGAAGCCATCTGGCCCTGGACTCTTGTTTTTTAAGAGGTTTTTGATTACTGCTTCAATTTTCTTGCTGGGTTTGGTCTGTTCAGATTTTCTATTTCTTCCTATTTCACTTTTGGTAGTTTATAACTTTCCAGGAGTGCATCCATTTCTTCCAGATTGCCTAATTTTAAGGCATATAGTTGTTCATAATATGTTCTTAAAATTGTTTCTATTTCTTCAGTGTTGTTTGTAATCTTTCCTCTTTCATTCATGATTTTATTTATTTGCCTTTTCTTTGTGATAAGTCTGGCCAGAGATTTATTGATCTTATTAATTCCATCAGAGAACCAGTTTCTAGTTTTATTTATTGGTTCAACTGTTTTCCTGGTTCCTATTTCATTGATTTCTGCTCTAATCCTTGTTATTTCTCTTTTTCTGCTTGGTTTAGGCTTTATTTGCTCTTTTTCCCCCTCCAGCTCCTTTAGGTGTAAGGTTAGGTTGTATATTTGAGACTTTTCTAATTTTTTAAGAAAAGCTGGTATTGCAATGTACATCTGTCTGAGGACTGCCTCTGCTGTATCCCAAAGGTTTTGAACAAATGTGTTTTCATTCTCCTTTGTTTCCATGAATTTCTTAAATTCTTAATTTCCTGGTTGACTCACTCATTCTTTAGTAGGAGGCTCTTTAACCTCCAAGTATTTAGGTTCCTTCCAAATTTCCTCTTGTGATTAAGTTCAAGTTTCAAAACACTGTGGTCTAGAAATATGCAGGGAATAATCCCAATCTCTTGGTATTCATTGAGACCTGATTTATGACCCAGTATGTGATCTATTCTGGAAAGAGTTCCATGTGAACTCGTGAAGAATGGGTATTCTGTTGTTTTGGATGGAATGTTCTATATATATCTCTGAAGTCCATCTGGTCCAGTGTGTCATTCAAAGACCTTGATTCCTTTTACATCTTCTTAGAAGATCTGTCCATTTCTGTGAATGGGGTGTTGAAGTTCCCTACCATTAATGTATTATTATCAGTGTGTTTCTTTACTTTGGTTATTAATTTGTTTATATAATTGGCTGCTCCCATGATGGGGGCATAGACATGTACAATTGTTGGATCATCTTGTTGGGTAGAACCTTTAAGCATGATATAGTATTCATCTCTTACTTTGGTTAAGATCTCATCTGTCTGATATGAGGTTTGCTACTCCAGCTTTCTTCTGTGTTCCATTAGCATGGTAAGTGGTTCTATACCCCCTCACTTTCAATCTGCAGGTGTCTTTAGGCCTAAGTGAGTCTCTTGTAGGCAACATATGGATGGGTCTTGCTTTTGTATACAATCCGATACCCTGTGTCTTTTGATTGGAGCATTTAGCTTATTACATTCAGGGTAACTATAGAAACTTTAGTGCTATTGTATTGTCTATAAAATCCCTGTTTCTGTAGATTGTCTCTGTTTCTTCCTGGTCTATGTTACTTTGGGCTCTCTCTTCACTTATGGATCCCCCTTAATATTTCTTGCAGTGCTGGCTTGGTGGTCACATATTCTTTCAGTTTTGGTCTGTCCTGGAAGCTCTTTACCTCCTTCTATTCTGAATGACAGCCTTGGTAGATAAAGTATTCTTGGCTGCATGTTCTTTTCATTTAGTATCCTAAAGATATCATTCCAGTCCTTTCTGGCCTGCTAGGTCTCTGTGGATAGGTGTGATGTTAGTCTGATATTCCTCTCTCTATAGGTTAGGAGCTTCTTGTGTCAAGTTGCTTTCAGGTTTTTCTCTTTGTCTCTGAAATTTGCAAACTTCACTATTATATGTCAGGGTATTCATCTATTTTCATTCATTTGGGGAGGAGTCCTCTCTACCTTTTGGACATGAATGCTTGTTTTCTTCCCCAGATTAGGAAAGTTCTCAATTATGATTTGCTCAAATACACCTCTGGCCCTCTTTCTCTCTTTACCCTCATGCACACCAACAATTCTGGTATTTGTACATTTTATGGCATCACTAATTTCTCAAAGCCTCTCTTCATGGGCAATTAGTTGTTTTTCTCTCTTTTCCTTGACTTCCTTTCTTTCCATCAGCCTGTCTTCTAGGTCACTTACTCTCTCTTCTGTCTCATTTACCCTAGCTGTTAGAGGATCCAGTTTAGACTTCATCTCAGTTAGAGAATTTTTAATTTCAGCCTAATTAGATCTTTTTACTGTACTAAGAGACTTTTATGCCTTTTTGAAGCCCAGCTATTAACTTTGTAATTGTTATCCTGAATTCCCTCTCTGGCATCTTACTTATATCCATATCAATTAGATCTGTGGCAGAGAACATTACCTCTGGTTCTTTCTTTCTTTCTTTCTTTTTTTTTTTAAGATTTTATTTATTTATTTGACAAGGAGAGAGACCACAAGGAGGCAGAGAGGCAGACAGAGAGAGAGGGGGAAGCAGGCTCCCCACTGAGCGGAGAGCCTGACGTGGGGCTCGATCCCAGGATCCTGAGATCATGACCTGAGCCGAAGGCAGAGGCTTTAACCCACTGAGCCACCCAGGCACCCCTGGTTCTTTCTTTTGTTGTGAATTCTTCCTTCTAGTTACTTTGCCCAGAGAAAAATGGATGAGTGAGTGAGCAGAATCAAAAATATCAACCATGATCCAAGCAAAATACACACTAGACAAATCTGAAGAGGCCAGAAACCAAACAGAAAAGTGAGCAACAACAACAGCAACAAAAACAAAGAAAGGCAAGGGAGAGGAGAGAGAACATAATCTCACAGGGCAGACAAAACAGGGTGATCCACTTGTTCCTGATTGTATTTTGGCCTGTGTGTTAGAAGACACTAAATCCCAAAATGGCAAAGAAAGCAAACCTTTATATATATACACAAAACTAAAATTGAATAGAATGAAAGGAGACCAAAAGTAAAGCATATATCTGTAAGATGTAGATGTAGAAAATAAAATATAAAAGTGACTTAAAAACAAAGATTTGATAAAATAAGAAAATAGTTAAAAAGAGAAAAGAGAAAAAAAGATGGAAAATTTTATACTGAAAGACAAATGAATCTTGAGAAAAAATCTTGAGTTCTTTATATTATTTTCTTGTAACACTGGAGTTTTACAGTCTTGTGGTATCCGTAATCTTGCTGTGCATCGGTTCTTCCAGTTGATCTTCTGGGGGAGAGGCCTGCCGTGCTGCTTCTCAGGTGTCTTTGCTTGGGCAGAGTTGCACCACCCCTTGCTAGGGGGCTAGGCTCTTTGTAAGATGGTCCTCTGTGTGGTTTTTGTTTCCTGAAGGCTTTCTGTGCCCATTTAGAGGATCCAAATAAAAATGGCTGTGGCCCAATCTTCAGTGCCAGAGCCAAAAGTTCGAGGTCCTCCCTCTTCAGTAAACCCTCTGGGACAAATGGTCTTCACTTCTGTGTGTGCCAAACTCTACAGACTCCCGCAGTGTGTGCCCACAGCAATCGTCTTAGCAGGAAGTCCAAGGGTCCTGTGTTACTGCCCTTTGTAAGATCCTGGCACTGAGAGCAGTTGGGAGATAATGCATGGATTCCCTCTGCTCCTCCCGGAGATGATGGGTAGTCTCTGTGTTACAGTCAGTTGCATGGTGCCCAGACTGAGAGTGGTCACCTGATTGGTCTGGCTTGAAGTTTATGGTTAACTGAGTTGAGAGCCCCTCCTGGGCTCACTGATCATAACCAATTTCCTGCTCCACTGCTTAGGAACTCTACCAGCTCAGACACCCCCATTAGTTTTGTGACTCCTGGGATCCTGAGACCACACTGACCCATCTAGAATTCTGCCTGTTTCATCCCCTGAGTCCCTTTCAGGCAGGTATGTCTCTCACTGGAGCAGATTTCTAATGGTTCTGATTTTGTCCTCTGGTGCTATCTCACTTTCTTGTAGCAAGCTTGTGGAGGCCCCTTCCCCCCTCCATTCATCTTCTAATATCTCCCTTCAGATTCCCTTCTCTGCATCTCCTACCTTGCAAAAAGTGGTTGCTTTACTACTTGTAGAGTTCCAGATATTTTTTTCTTACATCTCAACCTGAATTCATGGGTGTTCCAAATAGTTTGGTTGTTATCTAGCTAAATTCAAGGGACGAGATGAAATGAGGGATTAGGTCCCCTATTTTTCTGCCATCTTGCCTCCTCCTCTAATCTTCACACAAATCTTAGTAAGCAAATACCATCCAACTTTTATATATGAGGAAACAAAGATCAGAAAGAGAAAATGACTCGAACATCATCTTAGGCCACTGAATAATGGAGTTGTACTCTGAAATCCATCTTGTTTTCTTTTTTTCATGCATTTTCTCTAGAGGTACAATTATAAAAAAGTATTTTTGTGAAAAAAATTAACATTCATGGTATCTTACACATTAATGCTCTTAATACTTCTCAAGCAAATTTTTAGGTTTGTTATTTAATTTAGTATCTTAATAGCCTCATGACATTGGCAGAAGTAAAATTATACCCATTTTATAGAAGTTGATGATGGAGGTAACCAATCTGACTAAATTTTTACATTTGCTAACTAAACTAAGTTATTGTGTATAGGGTGCAATGTCATGGGATTGCTGAATGAAAGCTTTAAAACAAACAAAGACAAAAACTTTCACTTATCTACATTTTACTGAGTAAATGCATTAAGCAAGATTTTTAAACATTAGTTAGAAAAACTTGTATCTCTGACAATATTTCTGAATAATATTCATTTTAATTTTTCTTAAATCGTAATGCTTGAACCAGTTTTTTTTTAAATTTGATTTCAAAATGAACATCAGGAAAAACCATATAAATTTTTTAATAAAATAAATAAATTTTAAAATATTTAAAATAAATAAGCTATAAAATGGCACCAACTTATGAATTAGACAATTAGAGAAATATAATACTATTTAGTTAAACTAAAATGCTTACACTTCTGCTTATACTTTTTCCTCTGGCTTTGTCAACTTCAGTATTTTTCTAAATATCTACTCAACTATGTACTAGAAAGAAAATCAAGCAGAATGCCAGCTCTCCAGGAGCATTATCAACTGTATAACTGAGCCATGTCAGACAAAGAAAAGGACTAAGTGTGTAGATGTAGAGTGCATTTTGTAGCCATGTTCTTCAAAATATATGTAGTGTCTTTGAAAACAGAAAATCAGAGTCATAAAATAGGAAGGTTCAAAAAGACCTTGGAAAACTGACACTGTTCCTTTTGGCGGGTAAAATTATACTAAAACTCTCTGGGATTGTTTCAAAGAAAGCTATTTGTCTTTCGTTGTCTTTCTGTTTTATGCTAATCAGAATTTGTTCATTTTTAATCCTGAAGTTATTTTATACTTCAACTGTTGTTTACAATCATCAAAATTCCTTGTTCATTGAGTTGCATAATATATTTTGCCTACATTCAATTCTTTGCCCCATTTAAATTATGTATTCTAATTGCTCCTTATGTTACCATGATGTTATCTCTTTAAATATCACAGACTATGTGAAAGTATGACTGTATTTCAGTTTGCTGTCTTTGATGCATTTCAAATTAATTGTAAGGCAAGTTTCTTAAAGATTACAGCCAAAAGGGAAAATAAAAGAACAATCCCATGGATTTTGTAAGAGCTATTAGAACATTAATTCTTTCCAATCTATGGTCGCTAAAAATTCAACTGAAATAACAGAGAACTCCTTTCTTAGGAAGATATGAAAGCAATTCAGAGCCTAGTGTTTTCACACGAAGATTATAAAAATCTAATTCCTAAAAATGTAAAATGTTTCCAAGCCTTCCAGCTATAAGTCATCAAAGCTTTCAGGGATTTCCCATTTGCACTTTTATCTTCCTGCCAACCCTGTGACTTGAACAGATCCATTTTGTCCTTCTTCCAAAGAAACATTTTGATAACATAGGTGTTGCTAATTTTAGGATTTTGGGGTGGGGCCACCTAACTACTGACAAACATGTTGGTTTCATGCTTTGGAAATCATTAGCTATGAATATACAGTGAATTACGTAATAGAACTTCAAGTAAAAAAACCTTGCAATTCTAATACTGCTAGAATTAGAAGTCATTTCTAAAAACTGAGAACAATTAAATCCTGATATAGAGGGTTATAAACAGGAACAGCATGTTAGAATGCAAAATATTTGCATGTATGTCTGAAGTAAGAGATAGTTAGATGCATATTACTAACCTAATGTACTATAGCATTTATCATGAGATAGTCTTGCTATTCAGGCTGCACTTAGAGAATCTGTGGAGATCCATTGTTATTATAAACAGAGAAGGCTATAATTAAGCAGTGGTAAATATATCAGTGAGAAAGAATCTCATAAATTGGATGATCTTTTTTTTTTTTAAATTGACTCTCAATTTTTTAATATTTTTAAAGGGATATTAGGAGTGACATTAGCAAGATGGCCAAGTAGGAAGACCTAGATCATCCCTCTTCCCATGAATACACCAATTAAGCAACATTCATGGACAAATTTCCTTTATGAAAAATCCAGAAACCAAATGAAAGATTCCTGCACTCTAGGTCACCATGAAACCACTCACGTAATCCTATAAAGAGACTGGGATACCCTTTTATAGGAGTCCTGTATCCTAGCATAGTGCCATACAGAGAAAAAAAAAAAAAAAAACCTAGTTCCCACCTTTTAGGTTTACACATCTAGTGAGCCAACATTTCCAAGGGGTCTCTCTAGAAATCTGACCTTATCCTGCCAAATCCTGGAGTTCAGATGGGTCCACCATAGCCTAGCAGCCTAGAATAGAATGGAGACAGCACTTTGGGCTCAAATACTATAGCTCCCTTCTCTTTAGTACAGATTGAATAGAAGAAAAACTCCAGCTCTTAGCTTCCCCCAGAAAGGGAAATAGTAGAATGAAACTAAAAATCAATAACAGAGGAAAACAGAAACTTCACAAAAATGGGGTAATCAGCAACATATCCTTGAACAACAGTTAGAGCAATGAGAAAAAATAAAAGAAATTATTAGAAAATATCTTGAGACAAATGAAATTGAAAATACAACATACCATAACTTATAGAATGCAGCAAAAGTAGTAGCAGCAGGGAAATTCATAGTGAAAAACCGATTTAAAAAGAAAAATAAAATTCAGATAAAACCTCATAAAATGAAATAAAAAAGAAAAAGAACAAACCAAGCCCAAATTTAGCAGGAGGAAGAAAATAAAGATTAAATAAAGATTAGAGCAAAAATAAAATAGAAATAAAATTAGAAAAAGTCAATGAAACTAAGAATTTTTTTTAAAACATAAAATTGTCAGAGACTCAGCTAGACTAAGAATAAAAGAGAAGGCACAAATAAATAAATTTGAAATAAAAGAAAAAATATTACAACTGTTGTCATAGAAATAGTAAAGACCATAAGACACTACTATGAACAATTATATCCCAATAAATTGGAAAACTAGAAGAAATGGATAAATTCCTGAAACAGTCAATCAAAGCTAAATCATGAAGAAATA
Organism: Potos flavus; assembly: GCA_028534135.1. Lineage (NCBI taxonomy): Eukaryota > Metazoa > Chordata > Mammalia > Carnivora > Procyonidae > Potos > Potos flavus. Next base: position 94,316,106 of record CM052897.1, read on the forward strand.
GAAGTCTAAACAGACCCATAACAAACATGGAGATTGAATCAGTAAAGTCCAGGACCAGGCGGCTTCACTAGCAATTTTTACAAAATATTTAAAGAAAAATTAACATTAATCCTTCTTAACCTTTTTTTTCTCCAAATTTTTATTTAAATTCCAGTTAGTTAACATACAGTGTAATATTAATTTCTGGTATAGAATTTAGTGATTCAACCTTAAAACCCTGGATGCTCACTACAACAAGTAACTTACTTAATTCTCATCACCTGTTTAACCCATCCACATACCCATCTCCGCTCGGTTTGTTTTCTACAGTTTTAAGAGTCAGTTTCTTGGTTTTTCCTGTCTCCTCCACCCCAGGTCGGTTTGATTTGTTTCTTAAATTCCTCATATGAGTGAGATCATGTAGTTTTGGTCTTCCTTGAATTATTTCCCTTAGCATAATACTCCAGCTCCATTCACATCCTTGCAAATAGCAAGATTGCATTATTTTTGATGGTTGAATAATATTCCTTTGTGTATATATGCTATAATCTCTTTATCCACTCATTAGTTGATAGACATTTGGGCTCTTTCCATAATTTGGCTATTGTTAATGCTGCCATAAACATTAGGGCATCAGTATTTTTTTATTCTTTGGGTAAATGCTCAGTACTGCAATTGCTGAATCATAGGGTAGTTCTATTGTTAACTTTTTGAGGAACCTCCATACTGTTTTCCAGAGTAGCCACACCAGTTTGCATTCCCACCAAGTGTGTAAGACAGTTCTCCCTTTCTCCACATCCTGGCCAAATACCTGTTGTTTCCTGTGTAATTTTAGCCATTCTGACAGGGGTGAAGTGATATCTCATTATGGTTTTGATTTGTATTTCCTTGATGATGAGTGATGTTGACAACCTTTTCATGTGTCTTTTGGCAATTGGGATGTCTTATTTGGAAAAATATCTTTTATGTCTTCTGCTTATTTTTCACTGGATTATTTGTTTTTGGGGTGTTGAGATTTATATAAGTTCTTTATATATTTTGGATACTATTCCTTTATCAAATATGTTATTTGCAAATATCTTCTCCCATTCTGAAGGTTGCCTTTTAATTTTGTTGTTTCCTTCACTGTGCAGAAGGGTTTTATCTTGATGAAGTCCCAATAGTTTATTTTTGCTTTGATTTCCCTTGTCTCAGGAGTCATGTCTGGTAAGAAGGTGCTGCAGCCTAGGTCAAAGAGGTTACTGCCCGTGTTCTCCTCTATGATTTTGATAGTTTCTTGTCTTACATTTAGGTCTTTCAGCCATTTTGAGTTTATTTTTATATATGGTGCAAAAAAGTGGTCCAGTTTCATTCTTTCGCATGTTGTTGTCCAGTTTTCCCAACACCATTTGTTGGAGAGACTGTCTTTTTTCCCTTGGATATGCTTTCATGCTTTGTTGAAGATTAGTTGACCATATAGTTGTGGGTTCATTGCTGGGTTTTTTGTTCTGTTCTATTGATCTGTGTGCCTGCTTTTCTGCCAGGACCATACTCTCTTGATCACTACAGCTTTGCAATGTATCTTGAAGTCCAGAATTGTAATGCCTCCAGATTTACTATTAGCTATCATATGATTTCAGCTATGAAAATTTCTGCCTCCACTGAGCAGCAAACACAGTGCTTTTCTAACTCCTCTATGTAGGCCAGAGCAAAACTAATAGCCAAGAAAAAAAAAAAAACACGGCAAAAGACTTTCTCAATACATGTCAACTGTTTGTTTGGGTAACATCCTCTACTCATTATTACAATTAAGGGATTTGATTATGAGAATATAGCTATCTATATCCAAATCTGCTGATGGATTTTTCCCTGAGAACATAGGATTATGGAGGTTAAAGCTGAATGATCACCATATAAGCAAAATGAATTTCTGTAATATTCTACTCAAAGTTCTACAACCAGAAATATCCATAATAGCAAACATTTGAATGTTCACTGTATTCTGGAAACTTTTTAGCATGGTTTATATGAATTCATTTAATTTTCTTAATAAGCCCATGTAGAAGGTATGGTTATTGTTCCCACTTTGTAAAGGGGGGAACTGATTCACAAAGAAATTAGATTGTTCATGGCCACAGATGTTGAACGTAGTGGAGCTGAAATATGTGCCAAGCAGTTTGGTCCCAGAGTCCACTGTATTCTAGTTTCTCACTGAAGGTCTTTAGAATGTATCTATTGATAGGGGCTAAGGTTTTATGACAATTGCAATAATCACTGAACCAAGATACCCAGTTGTCACAATTATCTCTTATTTTCTAGTATTTCTCTTTTATTTCCCCATTTTTAAAAATGTCCTACCATTTTTAAGACCCTAATCAACTGTGCCATGGAACTGCATTTGTGCCAAAGGAATCCTTTTTCAGGTGTCTACTAGAAAGACTTCAGAGTAACTTATTTACCACATAATTAAAAATGATGGCCCACTTTGACATCTACTTGTAAATTGCCTCAATTTGGAAGAGAAATCAAATGGCTTCAACCAATAAATTTTTAGGCTTAACTGTAAGGCCCCTATTCTCTAAACTCAGTACATTCACAGTATTTTCTTACATTAAAGAATATTACATAGATTACAAAAGAAAAATGTGATAAAGAAAAACTCCATGTTTACATAAATATATATTTATTTTTCTATATTTTTCTATATTTGTATTTAGATATAATAGCATGATCATAAATTAATTAACAATGTTATTTGCACAATTGTTTTCTTTGTAGTGACGACATATATCTGATGAAAAAATAAGACTCCTGTCTTAACTGACTCATTTATAAAAAGAAAAGAATTCATAAGCCAAAGTTCGATACAACATAACCCATTCATCAAATTTTTAATGTATTTTATGCTGACGCATTTTGAGAGGTGGCAAGCTTCTCTTTAACATTATGATCTTATTCTCAGAAATGTTCACTGACATAGAGCTGGCATTCTATGAGACGCATGTGCTGGAGACTGTAACAGTAGAAAGATCATGTGACTTCAACCCAGGCCACAAATTGATGGCAAACCGTAGTTTATCACTACATCTGCATGAGTCAGTTAAGATGAGAATGCCAATTTTAGCAGATGTGTGTTTTTTGTTTTTGTAATATAATGTGAATGTGAATGATGATTTTCACAAATGAATCTCATCATCAATCTAAACTGAGCTTCCTTACTGTTGAAAATGTTTGCTGCCTGCATAAATTGACACTGCTTATGGGATGAATTTTATAGCAACCAGATCAGAGTGAAGTAGGTCAAGTTGGCAAGGTGAATAAGAACTTATGGCAAATTAGTAAATTACATGAAATGATAAGTTAGGGTTACATATTTAAAAATTATTTCCAAAGTAATATAGCAAAAAAAATCACATTACTACTAAATATTTTAAGTATTATTATCATTTTTAAAATTAAAAATAATAGGGAGGGATAAAATAATCTGGAAATTTATGAATAGCCTGAACAGTGAACAGACACTGTGTAGTGTCTGTGAAGCAATGAACAGACAATATGTAGCTTTGAGGAGTTTAAAATGGAGACTGACATATAAGACAGCTTTATGTGGAACAACTAGAGAACAAATAGATCAATATAAATAAAACTTCATTCAGGATTAGAAAAAGACCATTGCAGTCTGCAATCCACCTGATAAACCTTCCTGGAGGGGCTAAATGTTGATTAACCTCTTGAAAAATACAGGATTCAGATAAAACCAAAGTGGTGAGTAAGGTGATAATGAATAAATAGATTTGTGGATATGAGAAGGTGATATAACAAAATAAGAAGGCATAACACTATTGTAAGGGAGGAACTCCTGGCATTTAAGAAGATTTTAAGATGATTAACCTAGCACCAGGGACAAGCTGATTTGGAATAGGAGGATGAGAAACTTGAGAGATTCACTGGAAAGCTATGTTAAGAATCTAAGTGTGATGACAGCAGCTGAAGTAGAGATAAAATATTTAATCCAAGCATAAAGAAGTATCACCTGAACATCATATATTGATTGTCTATAATAGTTCAAAGAGGAGATAGTCAATAGACAATTCCCAAGTCAGTTTAGTAAAGTGCATGAGGAATGGAGATATTAGTGGATATGAAGAGATGACAAATTTATTTTTTATACAAGTTTCTTTTGAGAATAAAGTTGCTTATTAAAGTAAGTATGTTATGTATCTGGTCTTTACAATTCTCCACGCAATTGCAAGCTCCTCGAAGCCAAGGCATATGTTTTATGTTTCTTCTGTAACCCCCACAGCATATGTTCAGTAAATATTTAGTGGTGTTGTAAGAGCTGAAAATATTGGAGGAAAACTTAAATAAAAGCTCAAGAATGAAAATCTAGATAAATTATTCATCATAATCATAAAAGGGAATTGAAAGCATGAAACCAGATCTTCATAAAGAAGATCTAGGGAAGAATGAAAAAGATTGAGGCCATAACATTGGAAGAACACAATGTGAGAATGAAGTTGAGGTAGAAAGGAATGGGTCTTGTCTTAGAGGTGGAGGGAAGCATGGAAGTAATCATTGATGCCAAGAGTCTGTTTGAAAGGACTGCATATAAAAGCTCAAAAAGACTTTTGACATTGATGAATGTCAGAAGAATATTAATTTTGATTAAATGGAGTCATAGCAAATCACAGTTTTTAGAAGTGTGGCCCCATAGAGATAAAAAATTGTTGATGGAACAGACAGGGTATTAGACTGTACTGGTTTAAATGCATTAGGTCTAAGCTGGACTTTCACTTAGAATTTTTACTACCAAGACAAGTCAATGTAGCTAAATGCGGGGTTTGTGTAAAATGTGTGTCAGCTTCTCAGAGTTCTTGCAATTTGCATAACATAACCCGAATAAAGACCAAATATTCATGGTTGAGGTAGACCAAGGGGTCTGTAGCATAAAAATTATTCCCTCTCACTCTTGGAAAATTAAAGACATATTTGAATTTATGACTATCCAACCCTCCCTCTTTGATTTTAATTGTGTCATCTAAAAACAAATGGATATTAAATAAAGAAACTTTTTGAAAAATAAATTATAAAAAGTTGTACACTGTTAAGCTATCATTAGCGGTGATGATAGCATCAGTGGTAGTAGGAGTAGCAGGTATAATAGTCACATTAGCAGTAGAACCTTGGCAGTGTCAGCAATGTCAGTATTACTAATTATCCATTGTGGTTTGGAGCATTCTGTGTCAATCCACACCCATAGGACCCCTTAAAATAATGTGACTGCCTTGTGGTGTTACTAAGTTTTATAAATTATATTAATCTTTAAATAAGAATGCTGACTATTCCTTCCTAATACTAAATAATGTCAAAATAGGTATTTTTTTTCCTGACTGACAGTGGGCAGTGCGACGGAGTGATGAATGCAAGCATCAGAAAGTCCATTTATTAAATATATCTCTTTCTAGAAGGTCAATATTTATCTGAGTTAACAAATTCTTCTGGAATATTACAGAATCCCATAGGATTAACCTACCTCTACTCACATCTTAAATTCATATGAAATTGATAACTGTATTGAATCCAAATTTTGATTACATGGGAAAGGAAGAAGTAGGAAGAAAGGGGAAGAAAAAGGTAGAAGCAAAAGAGTGAAAATAACTGCTAACAGAGGTCTAACCTGATTTGTCCTGACCCTACTACAGGAAGTACCCTTTTAATCTTAGGAACCTCTAGAAAAGTATTTTACAATGAGCTTAAATCCATGCTCCTTTTTGATATCCACAAAAAAACCACAGATACCCAAGATTTTGTGAAATTTCCATTGGCTGGAAGGGGAGGGTAAATTAGTCACACTCCCCTCAATCATAATTCTCACCAACCCAGTAAACTTTGTATAATTTTACATTCTATATTTTGTTTTATGAAAATAACAGTTTGAAGAGAATTTATAAACATCTAAATTTGGGGGGACGGTTTTTCTAGATGTATAAAACCAAAAACCAAAAAAAAAAAAAAAAAGGAAAGAAAAAAAGAAAAGAAAAAGTGAAGAGAAATGTAATTGGCGGGATGAAAGCGATAATGCCAGGCAAGGGGAAACATCTGGAAAATGTGTGGTGGGTATTCACAGGCCCACTCCTTTTGAGGACTGAGCCTGAACTCTTTCTTGCTGTCGAGATTTACAATCTTGAAGCAATACAAATTCATTATCTACTTATGTATTCCCAGATGGTATTTATAGGTAAGAACAACGTTTATGATATTGATTTCCTTAGAAACTGAATAGGTAGTTCTGCAAATGCACACACACAGACACATATATGATGTTTACTATATATAAAATTTTTATATATTTATATAAAAGTTATTCATATATTTTAAAGTCATATATTTATTTTATGTTTATTATATATTATTTTATTTATTGTATTTATTATTATATATTTACATACTTATTTTTAAAGTTTTATATAGCTATATAAAAGTTATTATATATATAAATATATGTAAGTGTACATATATGTATGTATATATATATATATATATATATATATGTATTTTCCAAGCCCAAATGGAACTGCAATTGGAATATATCTTACATGAGCAACCTCCAAGTCCATTTGAGAACTTCATTTATCCAAGGGGGCTTCATCCACTGAAAGATGGAATAGTATGGATAGAATTGTCAAAAATATTCTTTAATTTCAATTTTTTTGCGATTAAAAAAGCTCTATATGATCACACTTGAAATTATTCTCTAGGAAGTTAAGATACTTTGATAAAGGTAATATTGTATGGCAGTATAATATTTATGTTAGGTGAAATCCTAGGCTTTAAAACTTTTAATTTCCATTCACTCAATATTCAACTATATTATTTTATTTTTTATTTTATTTTTTAATTTAATTTAATTTTTTCAGTGTTCCAAGATTCAATGTTCATGCACCACACCAAGTGCTCCATGCAATATGTGCCCTCCTCAATACTCACCACCAGGTTCACCCAACACCCCATCCCCCTACCCTCCAAAACGCTCAGTTTGTTGCTCGGAGTCCACAGTCTCTCATGGGTCATCTCCCCCTCTGATTTCCCCCAATTCACCCTTCACTCAATGTCCTCCATGTTTTTCCTTATGCTCCACACGTAAATGAAACCATACAATAAGTGACTCTCTCTGCTTGACTTATTTCACTCATCATAATCTCTTCCAGTGCAGCCCATGTTGATACAAATAATATTCCACTGTATATATGGACCATATCTTCTTTATCCATTCATCTGATAAAGGGCATCTTGGTTCTTCCCACAGTTTGGCGATTGTGGCCATTGCTGCTATGAACATTGGGGTACGTGTGGCCCTTCTTTGCACTACCTCTGTACCTTTGGAGTAAATACCCAGTAGTGCAATGGCAGGATCATGGGGTAGCTCTATTTTTAATTTCTTCAGGAATCTCCACACTGTTTCCCAAAGTGGCTGCATCAACTTGCATTCCCACCAACAGTTTAAGAGGGTTCTCCTTTCTCCACATCCTTTCCAACACTTGTAGTTTACTGTCTTGTTGATTTTGGCCATTCTAACTGGTGCAAGGTGGTATCTCAATGTGGTTTTGATTGGAGTCTCCCTGATGGCTAATGATGATGAACGTTTTTTTCATGTGTCTGTTAGCCATTTGTATGTCTTCTTTGGAGAAGTGTCTGTTCATGTCTTCTGCCCATTTTTGGACAGGGTTATCTGTTTTTTGAGTGTTGAATTTGAGGAGTTCTCTACAGATCTTAGATATCATTCCTTTGTTTGTAGTGTCTTTGCGAATATCTTCTCCCCTTCCTTGGGTTGCCTGTTTGTTTTGTTGACTGTTTTCCTTTGCTGTGCAGAAGCTTTTTATCTTGATGAAGTCCCAAAAGTTCATTTTCACTTTTGTTTCCTTTGCCTTTGGAAACATGTTCTGAAAGAAGTTGCTGTGGATGATGTTGAAGAGGTTACTGTCTATTTTCTACTCTAGGATAGATTCCTGCCTCATGTTGAGGTCTTTTATCCATTTCAAGTTTATTTTTGTGTATTGTGTAAGAGAATGGTCAAGTTTCATTCTTTTATATATAGCTGTCCAATTTTCCCAGCACCGTTTATTGAAGAGACTGTCTCTTTTTTACTGGATATTTTTTCCTGCTTTGTCAAAGATTATTTGACCATAGAGTTGTGGGTCCATATCTGGATTTTCTACTCTGTTCCAGTGGTCCATGTGTCTGTTTTTGTGCCAGTACTATGCTGTCTTTGTGATCAGAGCTTTTTAGTAAAGCTTGAAATCAGGCAATGTCATGCCCCCAGCTTTGTTTTTCTTTTTCAACATTTCCTTAGCAATTCGGGGTCTTTTCTGGTTCCACACAAATTTTAGGATTGTTTGTTCCAGCCCTTTGAAAATGCCATTGGAATTTTGATTGGGATGGCATTGAAAGTATGGATTGCTCTGGGCAGTATAGACATTTTAATAATGTATATTCTTCTGATCCATGAGCATCGAATGCTTTTGCCCTTTTTTGTGTCTTCTTCAATTTCTTTCATGAGTGTTCTGTAGTTCCTCGGGCACAGATCCTTTACTTCTTTGGTTAGGCTTGTTCCCAGGTATCTAATGGCTCTTGGTGCTATAGTAAATGGAATCGATTCTCTAATGTCCCTTTCCATATTTTCGTTGTTAGTGTATAAGGAAGTGACTGATTTCTGTGCATTGATTTTGTATCCTGCCACATTACTGAATTGCTGTATGAGTTCTAGTAGTTTGGGCTGGAGTCATTTGGGTTTTCCATATAAAGTATCATGTCATCTGCAAAGAGAGAGAGTTTGAATTCTTCTTTGCCAATTTGAATACCTTTTATTTCTTTTTGTTGTCTGATTGCTGTTGCTAGGATGTCTAGTACTATGTTGAACAAGAGTGGCGAGAGTGGGCATCCTTGTTGTGATCCTGATCTCAAAGGGAAGGCTGTCAGCTTTTCCCCATTGAGAATGATATTTGCATTGGGCTATTCACAGGTAGATTTTATGAAGTTGAGGAATATTCCCTCTATCCGTACACTTTGAAGAGTTTTATCAGGATCAGATGCTGTATTTTGTCAAATGCTTTTTCTGCATCCATTGAGAGGACCATGTGGTTCTTCTCTCTTCTCTTATTGATTGTTCTATACCATTGATTGATTTGCGAATGTCGAACCACCTTTGTATCCCAGGGATAAATCCCAACTGGTCATGATGAATACTCTTTTTAATGTGCTGTTGGCTCCTATTAGCTAGGATCTTGTTGAGAATCTTGGCATCCATATTCATCAGGGATATTGGTCTGAAATTCTCCTTTTTTTTAAATTTTTTAATTTTTTTAAAGATTTTATTTATTTATTTGACACACAGAGAGAGATCCCAAGTAGGCAGAGAGGCAGGCAGAGAGAGAGGGGGAAGCAGGCTCCCTGCTGAGCAGAAAGCCGGATGTGGGGCTCGATCCTAGGACCCTGAGATGATGACCCGAGCCGAAGGCAGAGGCTTTAACCCACTGAGCCACCCAGGCGCCCCTGAAATTCTCCTTTTTGATGGGGTCTTTGCCTCCTTTGGGGATCAGGGGAATGCGGCTTCATAGAAAGAGTTTGGAAGTTTTCCTTCTGTTTCTAGTTTTTGAAACAGTTTCAGGAGAATAGGTATTATGTCTTCTTTGAATGTTTGGTAGAATTCCCCAGGGACCCGTCAGGTCCTGGACTCTTGTTTTTTGGGAGGTTTTTGATCACTGCTTCAATTTCATTCCAAGATATTGGTCTATTCAAGTTGTCAATTCCTTCCTGTTTCAGTCTTGGAAGTTTATAGGTTTCCAAGAATGCTTCCATTTCTTCTAGGTTGTTTAACTTATTGGCATATAGCTGTTGATAATAATTCCTGATGATTGTTTCTATTTCTTTGGTGTTAGTCATGATCTCTCCCCTTTCATTCATAATTTTTTTAATTTGGGTCCTCTCTTTTCTCTTTTGGATTATTTTGGGCCATTGTTTATTGATCTTAATGATCCTTTCAAAAAACCAACTTCTGGTTTCGTCGATGTGTTTACTGTTTCTCTAGTTTCTAACTCATTGATCTCTGCTCTAATCTTGATTATTTCCCTTGTCGTGAGTGGCGTTGGCTTAATTTGTCATTGATTTTCCAGTTCTTTAAGGTTTAAAGAGAGCTTCTGTACTCAGGATTTTTCAATTTTTTTGAGTGAGGGTTGGATGCTTATGTATTTCCCCCTTAGGACCACCTTTGCTGTGTCCCATAGGTTTTGGACAGATGTGCCTTCATTCTCATTGGTTTCCATGAATTGTTTAAGTTCTTCCTTGATTTCCTGGTTGATCTAAACATTCTTGAGCAGGTTGGTCTTTAGCCTCCAAGTGTTGGAATTCCTTCCAAACTTCTTTTTGTGGTTGAGTTCCAGTTTCAAAACATTGTGGTCTGAGAATATGCAGGGAATCATCTCAATCTTTTGGTCTCGGTGGAGTCCTAATTTGTGACCCAGTATGTGGTCTATTCTGGAGAAAGTGCCATGTGCGCTCAAGAAGAATGAGTATGCTGTTGTTCAGTATATATCTATGAGGTCCATTTGGTCCAATGTGTCATTCAAAGCTCTTGTTTCTTTATCGATTTTCTGTTTGGATAATCTGTCTGTTACTGAAAGTGGCATGTTGAAATCTCCTACAATTAATGTATTCATATCAATATGACTCTTTATTTTTATGTAGTTGGCTGCTCCTATATTCGGGGCATAAATATTTACAATTTTTAGATCTTCTTGGAGAATAGACCCTTTAAGAATGATGTAGTGTCCTTCTGTATCTCTGACTATTTTTTTTAGCTTATAATCTAATTTATCTCATATGAGAATTGCTACCCCAATTTTGAGGCCCATTGACATGAAAGATGGTTTTCCATCCCTTCACTTTCAGTCTGGATGTATCTTTAGGTTCCAAATGTGTCTCTTCTGTACAGCATTTGGACGGGGCCCGTCATTTTTTCCAGTCTGCAACCCTGTGCTGGTTTATGGTAGCATTTAGGCCGTTCATGTTGAGAGTGATTTTTGAAAGATAAGTTTTTATTGACATCTCGTTGCCTATGAAGTCCTTGTTTCTATAGATTGTAAGTTCCTGTTCTGTGTCATTCATGGGCTCTTTCTTATTTTATAGAATCCCCTTTGACATTTCTTATAGTGCGGGCTTGGTGGTCACACACTTTTTTAATCCTTGCCAGTCTTGGAAGCTCTTTATCTCTCCATCTATTTTGAATGTCAGCTTTGCTGGATAAAGTATTCTTGACTGCACCTTCTTCTCATTTGGTGCCCTGAATATTTCACTCCAGGCTTTTCTGGCTTGCCAGGTTTCTGTGGACAGGTCTGATCTTATTCTGATGGACCTTCTGTATGTAAGTAACCTCTTCCCCCTAGCTGCCCTCAGGACCTCTTGTCTAAAATTATAATTTGTGAATTTCACAATGATGTGTCTAGATGTTTTTCTAGACTCGTTGATCTTGGGGGGTGTCCTTTCTGCCTCTAGGACATGAATACTTGTTCCATCCCCCAGACTGGGGAAATTTTCATTCAGAATTTGTTCAGCTATATCTTCTAGTCTTCTGTCTTTCTCCATCTTCTCAGGGATTCCAATAATTCTGACGCTGGAACATTTCATGGCATCATTTATTTCCCTGTCTGTTTTCATGGTTTCTAAGCAGTTTGTTCTAGCCGTCCTCCTGACCTTTCTTCTCTACCATCTTGTCCTCTAGATCACTAATTCTATCCTCTGTCTCCACAACTCTAGCTGTTAGACTATTTAAATTAGATTGGATCTCATTGATAGCATTTTTAACATCAGCCATATTGGCTCTCAGTTCCACCCTTAGCGATTTTATGTTGTTACTAATGTTTTTATCCAACCTAGCCATTGCCTAGATTATTGTTATCCTGAATTTCCTTTCAGACATACTGTTTATGTCCATATCCAGTAGTTCTGAGGGAGAGAGTGCAGTCTCTGGGTTTTTCCTCTGTTGGGTGTTCCTCCTCCCAGTCATTCTGATGAGAAGTGGTTGAGGGGATGTATAGCTGAATATATCAACCATGATCCAGGCAAGGTGCACTCTCTCCACTGCTGCCTTCTGCTCCCAGAGATCCAGAAGTGAATATTCTTACATCTCAGGCTGATTTCATTGGTATTCAGAGTGTTCTGGTAGATATTTAGCTCGCTTTAGGGAACCGGTTGAAACAGGGTCCCCTACTTCTCTGCCGTCTTCTCAATATTCAACTATTTTAAACACATTCAAATATTTTAAACACATAGTAAGAAATATATCTCAGACAATTAGACATTTGCTCTAATTTTTAAAATTTCATGTGCTTAAGTATAAAAAGATGGCTACCATTCACTCATTTTCTTACTGCAAAATGAACTATGATTTAGAATTGTTGGCACTTTGTTAAGCTTACTGGTCCATCTGCTTGTTATGGCATTCAGTGGCTAAATGTGATTGGTTTAAGTTAAAAAAATCATTTAGGCTAGAAAGATAATTCCTAGTGCAGTTGCCCATTGTTCCTTCTAGCTGTTAGGTGTGATCAGTAACTGATTCGTATGTAAATTGTTTTCAGGAGTTCATTTTGTTTAACAGAACTTCTCTGATAGTTAGATATGCTCAATGATTATATTTAGATTTGATGGGGGTCAAACTTAATCTCTCAAAAGTATCCTCATGTTGGAAATCTTAATTCTGTATTCTTCTGACATTTTGAAATGGATCAACTGCTCTAGGAGTCATCTTTGTTGAAAAATTTTCAGTTTAAAATGTTGAGAAATACTCCCTTTCTCTTCTTGATGGTCTTGAAAGGCAGTGATTCTTTAGCGTGTATTTTTTTCAACAGTTAAGTCAAATATTAACTTGAGTTTGGTCACAATTTGGACAATACATGCATGGTCTTGAACTGAAATAATCATCTTTATTATTTTATTTCATTCTTTTTATATAGTAGCCCATTGAAATCCTACAATATTTCTTAATGAGACAGGCTAATTTTCACTATGCTAACAAATTAACCCCCAAATCTCCGTGACTCATTAACTAAAATTTCTTATCCAATCACCCAAAATGTGGGCTTTCAAGGGAAGTTGCATTCCAAGCACTTACTTGGAAGCAGTAATCCAAGCAGTTGTCCAGTCTATTTCCATTTTGAGGATCTACAATAGCAAGAGGATCACTTTGCAGAGGTTGAAAGAGAGGAGCACTCATGTTTCAACTTCAAAATGACAAATATCACTTCTGTCCAAGTGGCCAGAACTAATCACACAGCCCCAAAATAACTATAGGAGAGTCTAGGAAAAAAAATCTTTCTTTCCTTCTGAGTAGGAACAGGAAACTAAGATGAGATTTAGAGAATGAGCAAAAATCTTCAACAAAATCCTAGCAAATCAAATCTGCAATATATGAAAGGATAATATATAATCCCCAATAGGGCTTATCCAGGAAATGAAGCTAGTCAATTCAATATTAAAAATTTAATGTAATTCACTTTATTGACATAACAAAAAACATGAAAATTTCATAGATGCAGAAACAATTTTTGACAAAGTTTAGCATATATGCATAATAAAAACTCTCAATAAACTAGAGTTAGAGTCAGGATACTTTCTCAGCCAGAGAAAAGGAATCTATTAAAAATAAAACTATAGCTAACATCATACTTAATATCAAAAGATTGAATTATTTCCCCCTAAGATTGAGAGAAAGACAGCTATCTACTCTTACCACTCCCTTTAACATCATATTGAAGTTACTTCAGTGCGATAATAAAATATAAAATAAAATAACAATAACAATAACAAAATGAATATAGAAGAAAGAAATAAAACTCTATTTGCAGTTGATATAATTATCTCCTTAGAACATTCTAAAGTATCTATAAACAAGCTATGAGAAGTAATGTTTGAGCTTACAAGGTCACAGGATATGGAGGATATGCAAATCTCAACCATATTTGTTTATACCACCAATGAACAATTGAAAATTGATTTTTAAAGGACTCAAAAGGTAAAACTCAGGTATAAATTTAACAAAATATGTTAAAGGCATATATGTTGGCAAAATAAAATATTGATGAAAGAAATCAATAAGGACTGAACTGAGAGAGAGAGATACTATGTTCATAGCTGGAAAAAACTCGAATTGCTGAGATGTCAACTGTCTCTAAATTGATTTATAGATTCAACACAATTCTAATCAAAATCTCAGCAAGATTTGTTGTAGAAATTAACTAGCTATTCCAAAAATGTTTGTGGAAAGGCAAATAATTAAGTAATTTTCAAAACAAAGTTAAGGTATTAACTCTCCGTAATTTCAAGACTTATTTTAAAGCTACATTAATCAAGACAACATTAGATCAGCATAAAAATATAAATAGATAAATGGAATGGAATAGAACAGAGACCAGCAGACTATAGCTTCCAGGACAAATTCATTTACATATTGTCTATGGTTGCTTTCACACTACAATGATAGAGATGAGTAGTTGTAACAGAGATTGTACGGCCCTCAAAAAAGCCTAAAATATTTGCTACCTGGCCCTTTCACATAGAAGTTGGTAACTCCTGGAAAAGTATACAGAAAAACACTCACATATCTATGGTCAATTGATTTTTCGATGAAGTGAAAAGACTATTAAATGGAGAAAGGATAAATTTTAACAAATGGTGCTAAAACAGTTAGACATTCATATGCAAAAACAAACGTCTTCATTCATACATTGCTTTAATTTTTAAACAAAAGCTCAAAGTGAGTCATAGACCTAAATGCAAAACCTAAACTTTTAAAACTATTAAAATGGCTAAACTTTAAAAAATGACAATACCAAATACTGAGGAGGATTTGGAGTTATGCATTTCTGGTGCAAATGGAAAATGTCACAGTTTGGGAGTTTCTCATAAGCCTAAAGATATGCTTATCCTAAGATGTAGCAATCTCACTCCTAGGTATTATTAAAAATTTATAATTATTAATTACTCACTCTTAGTATTATAAGTGAAACAAAAACTTATTTTCACACAAAAATCTGTATGCAATTATTTATAATGGCTTTGTTCATAGTCACCCACAAATGGAAACAATCCAGCTATCCTACAACTGATGAATGGATAAACTATGGTACAATTATGCAATGGAATACAAATTGGCAACAATAAGGAGCATTCTACTGATATAAACCATAACATGGATGAATCTCAAAAGTATTCTGAGTGAAAGAAGCCAAACTTAAAGGGCCACATATTATATAATTCCATTTTAAAAAAACACAAAATCATAAGGATAGAAAACAGATCAGTAGTTGCCAGGGGTTGGGGGTAGGAAGAAAAATTGACTTCAAATCAGAATGGGTGATTTTTTTTTTTTCCCAATGATAGAACTATTGTACATCTTTATTTTGTGGTGGTTACATCTGTGTATGAAATTGTCAAAACTCATTAGAATGATACTGAATTTAGAATTTTACTATATTTAAATTTTAGCTTAATAAAAATACATAAATATTTATTATTGAGTTCTATAAGACATAAATTACTTAGAGTATTAATGGTTAATGACTTCATTTGGACTCAGACAGCTTGGATGCAAACACTGTCTTTACCAGCTTTGAGCAGTGTGAACTTGGGAAAATTAGTTATCTTATTGTGCTTCAATTTTCTTCCTTCTAAATAGGGATAAGAAGGTAGGAGAAATAATTAAATGAGATAATACATGAATGCTGTGTCTAACAAGTAGTATAACTCCAGTCAATTTAGCTGGTAATAATAGCAGGATGCTAGTAATATGCTCCACAGAGATTACCCACTATGATTATCTTTTGTCTTATTTCAACTTGTCTATATTTATTTTAAATATATACCATTTGCCAAGTATCAGAGGGAGTCAAATGCATAGATCTTGCTCTTGCAATTTATGATATTCTTAGAAACATGAGTTAGGCCCAGAAAAATATTTAGTTAATCAAGACCTCATCTGTTCTGTAGCATGTGCTGGAATGATGTTACATCAAGGCACTGTAGGAGTCTTTGAATGCAGAAATGGGATTTACTGTGGTCCTAAGGATGTTCCATGCCCCAAGGATGTTACAACCTAGTTGTAGAGGTAAATATGAACACAGATCACAAATCACTAGTATATACAAAAATGAAAGTGAAATAAAGGAAATAAAATTTAAATGCTGAAGGATTTGGAAGAGATAGAGAAAAGGAAAAAATGTTTCTGGCAAAAGATTGTATATGTTTAAATCTCAAAATGTTCTAGACAGGCTAGATAGAGAGGAGGAAAAAGGAAATTATGTTCAAAGACATCTTGAATTGTTGAAGGAATTCCTCCAGACCAGTTGGATATTGAATGAGTCTAAAAGAGACAAAAATATTATGAATACTTTAGAAAAAAAAAAAGAGTACAAAATTGTGAATAATTGGCAGTAGAAGGGAATTTATTAAACAAACAAACAAACAAAAAACACTGGAAAATATAGTATGTTGCTATGTTTCTTTGGTATCATGTGGGTAGAAGATATTTAGCCACATTCTTGTTTTCGTTGTTTTAAAAATAGGAGGGCTCAAAGGAAATTTGAATGTTCTGCCCCGGTTTCCTATACCAGAAATCTATAAGCATCTGTTTCAAAATAGTGTCAGGGTCCCTGTGCTGCTTACCGCTGTGTCTTGTCCAATAGTTTTTTACTTACTTTTCTTGCAAGCAAGTCTATATTTCATCCCACTGATTCATGCAATTCCTTCTGGCTCACTGAGTAGAGGTCACAAAGCTCAGATGCAAATGGCTTTTACACTGTCTGACATTCTATTCATTTCCCACACTGTCTGGGAGTAGACTGTCCAGTAAGCAGAAAACACTGGAATCGGGATCATTCCAAAAAGTGTCTCTAGCCCACAGTGCAGAAAATTCTAACACTAAACACACTTGTGTGTGTGTGTGTGTGTGTGTGTGTCTGGCAGGGTGAGTGGGAGTAATAGAGGGCAGCATTGTGATAGGATTCTATGTGTATTTTTAAATAAAAATATGTCACGTGTGTGTGGACTTTTATGTGGGAACAACTTCTAATTGTATACGAAAGTAAAAATAGAATTTGGCTTATATGGCAGCTAAAGAAATGAATCTGTAATTACAAAAACATTAGTTCTATCAGAGGAACAGGTTATTTTTATTATTATGACAATGGATGGTGGCTTTCTTTTTTCATTTCTCTCCCTCCCCCAACTCAACCTTAGCAAAGAAAGTATGAAAACTTGATGAAATGATTTCTACCTCTCTGGGTTAGACTGTGGTTGTTTCTTGCCAGAGCCAGATTTCCCAAGTCTGAATACTTGAGGACCCAAACAATTGCTGGTAGCTACTCAACAAATGTCAGTTTCTTTTTTTTTTTCCAAAGTAGTCCTTAAAATTCCTTTCTAGCATGATCCTGCGAAGGGATCTTTGGAAGTAGGAGGAACAATTGACAAGGGGCAAAACTAACTCTAGGGGTGCCTGGGCGGCTCAGCGGGTTAAAGCCTCTGCCTTTGGCTCAGTTCATGATCTCAGGGTCCTGGGATCGAGCCCCGTGTGTCAGGCTCTCTGCTCAGCGAGGAGCCTGCGTCCCCCCTCTCTGCCTGCCTCTCTGCCTACTTGTGATCTCTCTCTCTCTATCAAATAAATAAATAAAATATAAAAAAAAAACTAACTCTAAAAAAGGGAAAAATTATTACGATAGGAAAGAAGAACTACACACAATCCTCTCAATACCAACTGGGTTTTGAAAGAAAGGGCATGAAAAAATACAGACGTTCATTGTACAAAAACAGGAGAAAAATGAACATGAACTGGAAAAACAGTCTCCTGAGTTCCTGAGGACTAAACAGAACAGGAAGATTCACATCCCCTCTCAGCCCTTTCTGTCAGCTGAGTCTTGCAAGTATTACTGTACCACTGTCCAAAATGGTAACCCCTGCAGAGAAACCTAATGTCAGGTATTTAGGATTACACAAAATTACCAGATGCTGCAATTTTGGTTTACTGCTTATGCACATAATTAGATACACATACTTCAATTTTGAACACTGCCGATATTTTCAACTAAATAGCCCAACCACTCATTGTGTATATAGGGAAATAAAAGCTCCAATTTTCCACTGATTCTAGCAATATGCTATTACGCATTAGCTTCTTCTGAGATGCAGTTTATGCAAATGACAAACCTATTGCCATAATTGCTACTAGGTCTACCAAGACATAGTTAAACCATCAGAACAAAGTTAATTATTACACAGAGTCAAATCACCAGTTTGAAGTTTTATTTTTTTATTTTTTTTTATTTTTTTTTCAGTTTGAAGTTTTGAGGGAGATAACCTTTAAAATGACTCGGCAAAGAAAGCAACCAAATAGGATTTAAGTCTTCTGTGAAAACAAAATTAAGTCTTGCTCTTAAAGATCCCTTATTTATTGAAGAAAACAAAACAAAAATAAAAAAATTTCAAGTTTTTTCTGGAAAACATAATTAGAAGCATGAAATTTAAAATAATTAAGTGCCCAAAATAAAATCTTTGGATCTGCTGCATTATTAATGTAACCTAAATATCGGTTGTATAAACTGGCATCATTGTAAACAGAGAACATTGGCAGAAGATAGGATATACAAAGACTATTGTCCGTGAAATGGAGACTTTAAACTTGAAAAGGGTAGAATTTTTTTTTCACAAGTCAATTAAAGGGGAAGTTATGGGAAGATCAATTCTAATGAAGAGAAAATACATCTTAAAAGAAAAAAAATAGTTCAAGTTGGTTGTTTATCCCCGAACTTTCAGACTGTCGTGTCTGTAGCATTTGTATTTTTAAGGTTTTTAGATTCAAGGAAACAATGACTTCGCACCACAAATATATTTTTTTGTTCTCTGTTTCCTTAGGAGAGAAATCCAAGGAGAGCAGGAGGAAAAACAAACCTAATATTTTAAAGTCAAGTTCTTTTCAGAGTCTCTCATGGAAATAAACTGTTACTATGTCAGCCAAAAGAGAGGCTAGAAAAAGAAGAGTTGCTAGTGAGGGAATTATTACAAAAACTCTAGTCTCTTGTACCCCTCATTAAGATTATGAATTCTAGGTTTTAATAACGAATATGGGAGCTACATCAGGAAGAAAAGCAAGGCATTTATTTTGTTTTGACATGTGCCGCAATGCCTCCTGGTCCCATGCCCTTTTAAGCACGGGGAGAATCAGCTCAGCACTGTGAATGTGAGCCAGTGTGAACACTGCCAAGAGCAGAGGCAGCGTTGCCTGCCGGGCCTTCCGGACACTTGCCAGGTGAGGCCTTTCAGTGCCTGAGGACATTAACACAAATGGCGTGTCTACAGGCTTCATTTCTAATCCAAAATAACTACGATTCTTCAACTGTTATGGGAATAAACAGTCACTGCTTTACATGCATCAGTTATATTCCTTTGACTTCTTTTTTTCTTTAAAAAAAAAAAGATAATAATTCCAGTGTTTTCTCACCAGTATTGTATTGCCCTCTTGCAGCCAAATTTTACGGTTGCAGAAAGCATTAGAAACCAGGCCAAAAAATACTCTGACTTTGATTTAATATGAAATTATACATTACATTTCCAACTATTTTCATCATTACAATAATTATTTGGCTTATTTCTGTTTTCACGATGACTGTAAAAAGTTTCCATTTTTCAAAAGAGCAGTAGTGTTTAATAATAAACGAACATAGCTAAGATCCAAATAAACAAATTTGTCAATACTGTATTCTCACATGGCACTCTGCTAAAAGACTCAGTGTTATATTATGTTACACACTGAATTTACTTGTGTCAAATGCATTTACACGAATAGCTTGGATTCTGTTTTTTTATTTCCCTCAGACTTGTAGAAGTAAAATATCATTTTCTTTGTTTATGTATTTGGTGATACTTATTATACATAATAATATATGTTATAAACAAAATATAAATCATGTAATTAAATTTCTTGTGAAAAATTATTAAAATATTTGTACTTGGATAGATATTTCAAAATAAGACATTGCCAGGTATCCTTCATTTTATCCTCACCCTGGTATTCTTAAAATGAATTATATTTATGATCCCTTGGTTACAAAATAAATCTTTTTATAAATCATGATCACCACATGACAAAACACTTATCCATGTATTATGTAGAAATCGTGATCTTTTATGAAAAATGAATAGTGTTGTCAAAAAGCACCCTATTTTAGGAAGTTAACTGTTGTCTATTTTTTGTGAAGCTATATGTTTTTCTCTTTTTAATGATACCTAATTCCATCACAATTTTTCTATGCTGTATATGTCAAAGAAATATTTTTTTTTTTTAAAGATTTTATTTATTTATTCGACAGAGAGGAGAGAGATCACAAGTAGGCAAAGAGGCAGGCAGAAAGAGAGGGGGAAGCAGGCTCCCTGCTGAGCAGAGAGCCCGATGTGGGGCTCTACCCCAGGACCATGAGATCATGACCTGAGCCGGACGCAGAGGCTTTAACCCACTTAGCCACCCAGGCGCCCCACAAAGAAATATTCTTAAATGAAAAGGAAATTGTAAGTGCCTAGAGTGTATAAATACTCTGTATATCTAAGAAAAAAAAAAGTAGATAAGTTATCTCCAAAACTCCTGTGAGGCAAGAAAAGTAAAATACAAAGACAGAGTTCTAGACAGCAACACCTGGCATCCCACAGTCCATCTCACAAACAAGGAGTTCTACCATGACCTATTTTGTCCACACTACAATTATTTTTTTTTATCCACACTACAATTAGATGGCATGTAACAGTTTATTTGGAAGATAAAATTATTGCTAAATCAGAATGTTCTTCATGACCACTTGAATCTGGGAATTGGAATTGCTCAACTTTTCAGCAGTCATTAGAAATAAACTTTCTGGCTCTAAATTCATAAAATAGCAAGTGAGGGTTCCAAATTCATATTTACAGCAAAGACCTCCCTAAACCTACTGTTCACACTACATTGTTGAGCCAGTAGAGTATAACTCATTGATTTGGCGAAAACTTATCGTTCAGGATAATTTTTCTAGCCAAGTATATAGCTGAAATTTACATGAAATGGTGTGAATTTCAATAATATGCTACCAAGGAGTTTTTCTAAAAAAAAGATATAAATAGACCTAGAATTATGATTGATTATTAGAGAAAGATAACATAAAGAAGAACTCGCTAATATTAGAGCTGTGTAAAGACAGAAAGGATTGTCGTGAGAGATAACCAAGTAATTGTTATTGGATGGGATGAAGTCTTATCTTCGAAGTGCTCAGTGGAGTTCACAGGACAATCTGGTCTGGATACTGCAAATAGGTGGTAACACCAAATGACTTGTAAGATCCTTGTAATCTTCGTGTTCCAATGAATACCTAGAATAGCATTCCACAAACTGTTCCTGCTTCCCATGATCAAATAAGTATAAAAATGGTGCATGCATTTTTCCCTATTTGGAGATTTAAAAATGAATATTTGAAAATTTAAAGTTCAGAGATTTTGCAGTAAAAAAAATCCACCTGTCTAACCCAACATTTTCACAATATTTTTCACAAAGCATGTTATTATAATGCCACTGAGCACTAAGTTTCTGACAAACCCAGAAGGGCAATGTCAAACTAGATTTTCCTTCTTAAATCTAGTTGCATGTTTTTGTGGGATTCTTCTTAAGTAAATTTAATCTGTCACTCATTTTGAACAAGTCTAAATTCTTTAGACTGTCATTCAAGGCCCAACACATTATTTTTCTTTCCAAGCTATCCCTCCATTCCGTAAGAATACTGTTTTTTGGTATATCACAAATTATTTGTTTGTTTTCCCTTCTATGTCAGTTACACACATTTTCTCCATTTTGGAATGACATCCACTTGATAGCCTATTTTCAAGTCTCACCTCACATCCCCACTTATTTTTTTTTTTAAATTCCCCCTCTCATGACTTCAGGCTGCACTAGCACAGTGTAGAATCTATACTATAAATCTCAATTCATAAATTTCATTTCCCGGGATTTTTCTGAACTTCCTTCCTCCCTCCCTCACTTCCTCCTTCCTTTCCTTTCTTTTTTGTTTCTTACTTCTTTCTATTTCTTTCTTTCTTTCTTTCTTTTAAATTTGTGCTGATCTTATCTTTCCAAATAGATTTAACGCTTCTTGCAAAAAAAAAAAAATCATGCTTTATATTTATATATTCCCTAGAATAGCAGCATTTTGAGGTATACAAAATATACATCCTTTCCTCATGGTATTTATAATCATATAAACATATGAATTGCATAAAGAAAACTATCCCTTCAATAAAAAAATAAAGAATCAAGAAACCTTTATTATTACTTAGATACTACATTAATAATACAAAGTACCAAGGATGTGGTGAATACTCAAAACTGTAGAATAGGGGAATGAGTAAATAATCTGTTTGATTTTGTTTTACCTTCTTTTTCATATTTTATCCACATTTCAGTTTATGCATTTTCTTCTTTGGAGGGAGAGGTAGTGAATAATATATTTTTTATAAGGTATGCAAAGTGAATAAAATCTGGATAGTGGTGGAAAAATTCTTTCTCTCAAGTGTGGGTATGTGTGTATTCTTTTGTAATTTTATGTTTGTTTTATTTGGTTTTATTTTCAACAAAAATCAAAACTATCTTTATATTAAAACCGTATCTGATAACTTTGCTGAACCATTTTTATATTTCCAAATTCATACTAAAATGAAAACTATGTACACTTACATAATATGTGTGTTTACTCTTCTTTAATATTGGCATTTATTTAAATCATTCAATTAAAAATAAGTTAGTTCAATTCTAGCCCACGGGGCATATTTACTTGTTTCCTCAGTGAGACATTATTTCTATTTTTAAACCCTGCAGTAACTTTCTGAAATATTTTTTTCTGAAATATTTTTAAAACAAAGGCCTTTTCAATAATTTACCTAAGTGAATATAAATTTTTATATGCACTAACTGCACATTTTTAATTTCAATATAACTGATCTAAGATTGAGGACTATGGCAACCAAGTGAGCTTATCAGGTTTGTGACCTGTTAAAAAGTTATGATTGTCACTACCTGCTTACCATATCAACGTCTTGCAATATTATTTTCATATAAAATGGTCTTTAATAGGCCTAAAAGTTGCATATTTTTTAATTAACAGGTGACTACTATCACCAACTTTATCTTACATAATGTATTAACCACTATAAGTAAGTACCTGTGTTTGTGTGTATGAGTGTGTGTACAGAAAGAGAGAGAAAGAGAAAGAAATATACAAAGTATTATTTTTTGTTTTTATGTGAAATGTGTATCTGGAAAAATGGATGAAACACCACCACATCAGCACCACTCCATCTCCTCTATCAAAAAAAAAAAAAAAAGTGCTCATCCAAACATTTTTATTAGATCATGTCTCCATTTTTTTATTGGGGGTGGATGTGGACTCTACCAGTATTACATTAATAAAGAGCTTAGTTTTGCATAGAACAATTTTGAGAGTGACTGTTTCCCCCAAATCAGGGCTAAAACCCCTATTATTATAAAACCATCCTTTTTGTTATGAAATTATAAAAATATTCCTTTTTTATGAAATCAGAGATATAATATAGAAAGAGATAAATTCACAATTAAAACACATTGATGAATCTCAAATATTAATGTTCCAATTGATTGATAGAGATTACTTCTCAGCTTCCTCTCTAATTGTCATTGATGTTTCCATTCCTACCAAGACAAAATCGAAGATATGATTTGGCATAAAAAAATATCTTGTATGAATTCAGACTCATGCAATTGCTTAACCCTTATCAGCTCCCTGTGGAACTCAAGGCAGGTAAATGCTATAAGTCCTATTTTTTATAGTTCTTAGGAATCTCACATTCAAATGATTGGGGGGGCTATGGTACATTTGTGAGTGAGTGCACGGGTGCATGTTTAAAAAATAGTCCATATCCTCTCTCAGACATAGATAAACCTGTCAGCCACTTATAGAGTGTGATTTGTGGGGTACCGAAAATTGTATGAACCCAAAAATATCACCCCTAACGGCCTGCCACTCAGTCCAAAATTCTCTAGAGGCAAGTCACTTCTTATCTATTCAAAGTTCATGTTAAATATCAATAGTTTTTACTTTAGGAGAAGTAACATATTAATCCATTAAGATGTCTCTTTTTTTTTTGCAGCCAGCAGAACTTTAAAGGAAAATGACAAATGGCAGAATGCGTGATAGTAGATTGATGCAGATCATGGGACTCTAAATATGGTATGACCCTTGAGTGAAATGCTTTATGAAGACAAGTTGAGTAGTTGCAGTGAAAATGATTGTAGAGCATCCTGATCAACATAAGCACCTTGCTATCATGAGGCATGCCAAGCCAAGAAGCCACCCTTGAGAGTCAAGACTTACAATAACTATAATGCAACATCCACTATAATAAAGTATATAATTTAGACACTAAAAGATGAGTAAAACCTAGCACAAAACCTTCAAAGAGCTGAGAAAAAGCCAATACAAATATACAAATAGTAAAAGCACAAACACTAATAGGAAGTAAGCCTCAGTAAATATTTGTTCAAGTGAACAAGTGTCACAGTAGAAGTACTAGTAATGGAATAATTAATTTTAAAAAGAGTGAAAGTCTATACAGCTGTATTGTCACTACAGACTTAAGAAAAATGAGACATTTTTAAAGGCTGATATGAAGATATTTTAAAGGCTGATATGAAGAAAGTAGGAAAGGGGGGACATGTCTCATAGATAAAACAACATTAACTATGGCACAGGAGAGGAAAATAGGGAAAAAAGTATTTAGGCACCTTTTTATGGTCCACTTTAGTTATAATCCAAGAAATACAAAAAAATGAGAGATAAGGAAAAAGTTCTGTTTTAAGGGAAAATCTTGGAAATAATTAATTGTTGGACTTGGATTTGTACTTAGCTATGGACAACACCTGAAGTTTTTTTTCTTTTTTAAGCAGAAAATAACATCATTGACATTCAGTGAGAAAAATATGAATCTGACAAAGTGGAAGCCACATATATAGGTTTAATAACAGGAAGAAACCCCAGAACCCATGAGATGCAATAGAATCAGAATAATGATTTAGTCCAAAATCAGGAAAGAAATGAAAGTCAGTGGAGAGGACCAATACGCAGAATATTTGTCAGAGAATCTTTAAAGAATTGAAAGTGACTAGAATATGAGAGCAGAGAGAAAGAAAGAGGATCAGAATGATTTTGGAGCTCCAACCCTCAAAGCTCATCTGGATTAGTTTATAGAATGAGAAAGAAGAGCCAGAGAGAAAGCAATATATTTTTGTTTTCATTTGGTTTGTGACTCAACACATATAAGAAAATTTTGTCCTTAGAAACCAAGTGATAGAGTTTAGTAGGTAGTAGAAATGTGACTTTGGAATTCAGGAAGTAGTTCAGGTATAAAAGAAAATTCCTCTGTGGAATTTATAAGAAAGTTGACAAGAGTTGACTAAAAAAGCAAAAAGGCAGGTCCAGGTAAGTTTAGGGACCTGTGGAGTTGGCATAGTCTGTAAGGTTTTGCAATATTCTTATGAATAGAAGAGAAAAGAGACCGTAGGAGTTACATAAATGTGAGCATAATCAATTAGCAAGTGTTCAAGTAGATGAAGGAGAGAACCACAGGATAAGAGAAGAAATGTCTAAATAATTCATGAGTGAAACTGAAAATCACAAGGACAATTGCTTAATGGTAGCTCAATCATTTTTCTAGAAATGATATAATAAGAAGCTGCAGTGTTTTATTCTTGCTTCTTATCTATTTATAAGATCAAGACTTTTTTTAAAAAAGAAAAAATGAAGTTTGTTTTCTAGCTTAAAGGATAATCTCTATGTTCATGTGCAGTAGGTTTTTAACTAGGCATTTATTCCACAGAGCATGAATGTTCTGTGCTGACCTTTCTTCATCAGGGTTTTCATGACCATTGAGCTATCATAATCATCAATAGTGTTGACTTTACCTGTGTGACTGTGAAAAATTATGCAAGTTGAACTTTTTTTCCCTCTTTTTTCTTTTCCAAATACTTTTATTTTATTTTTTCAGTGTTATAAGATTCATTGTTCATAACAGCTGTAGAGAATAACAGACTACAAAGCAACCCAAAGGATAAAAAGGAATGTTCCAATTAGCTCCTAAAACATACTCATACGACCAAATGATTGTGATTGTTTTCTCCATGTTTCTTAGTTTTTCACCTGCTTTCTGATTATAATAAAAGGTTTGAATTAAGAGAGGAAGAAGGGCAGATTAAAAATTCAGGTATTCCCATGATTGTTGCAAAAGATAAAAAGACTAATGAATGAAAGAAAATTAGTGTGTGTGATGAATTTTAAGGTCTTTGAAATTACCTTTAAAATGGCTGTGCCATTTTATTTTAGTTATTTCAATTATTTCCTCTGGAGGAAAAGCAAAGATGAATAATATACATAGACACTGCCTTCAGGGTGCTTCCAGTCTCACAAAAGGGCTGAATATACAAGAATAACTACAATGCAAAGTAAAATCTGATCAAGAGCAACTTCTGCTTCTCACATTAGAATAATTCATATCAGAATAATCCCGCCACCATAAAAAACTATAAAAATGAAACACAGGCAGTGCAGAACTATGTTTCTTCATGAAAACATGTGAGGTAAATGCCATGATTGATCCAGCCTTTTGTCTAGAGGTATTTTCTAGAAAGGATACAGAAATGTGGTGGTGTCAAACCAGAGAAGAGGAACCTCATTGAAATGGCACAAAAAAAGGGGAAAAGGGAAAGGGGAAAAGGGAAAGAGGAAAGCACAGAAAGAAACTCTTCTGAAAGGAAACCATGGAAATCTACAAAGGCATCTCTGTAAGTTCATGGAGAAATAATAAGCAGCACATAGATACCTCATTGAAATACTCAGGTATTTACATCAATTTAGCTCAGTCAGAGACTCAATTTAGAAATGAGACTATTCTAGACCTAGCAGAGCTACTTTATATGCACCCTAACGAAGCTTTAAAATTCATTAAAAATTGAAGAGAACTGTTAGTAAATTAACTGTCTGCCATAACAAAACCAATACTCATACTAAAAATATATATATTGACTTTTAACAAAGTAGCACTCATAATATCCACCCGAATTTCATTTTAAATTACTAGACATGCAAAGAAGAAACAAAATGTGACCCATATTATGGAAATTTTATTCCCAAAGTCATTAAAACAGACTTAAAGATGATAGAGATATTGTAACTAGCAAACAAAGACAAAGGAAATTATGGGCATAATGAGGAAACAGATGCAGCAACCATACTACAGAAATGGAAATTGTACAAAATGTTTAATAGAAATTCTAGAATTTAAAATATATACATATGGAATTAAGAATTATCATCTGATAGACTATGTAGTAAATTGGATATTGTAGGAAAAAATTAGAAAATCTAAAGATATGACAGTAGGAAATAGCCAAAGTGAAACACATAGAATAAAACGCTCTAAAATTAAATGAACACAGTCTCAGTGACATGTAGGACAATAGCAAGTATTCTCACATATATGTAATTAGAGTCCAAGGAGGAAAGAAGAAAGAAATTGGAGCAGAAATCATAGTTCAAAAAATAATAGCTCCAAAATACATGAATTCACAGATCTGAAAATCTCACTAACAGATCAAGCACACACACACACACACACACACACACACACACACAGAGAAGCCACTTATAGAACTACATAGTCATATTGCTGGAAAATAATGATAAAAAAGACAATCTTAAAAAGCAGCAAAAATTATACATACATAAAAATAGAGGGAAGAAAATAAGTAAAAGAATTGTATTTCTCATCAAAAACAATGCAAGCCAGAAAACATACATCTTTAAAATACTAAAAAATCAAACTAAAATTCTGTAATCAGTGAACATTCTTCAAAAATAACAGTGAAATAAAGACATTTAAAAATAAACAAAAACCAGAGGAATTCATCACCACGGACCTGCACCATAGATATAGGAGCTTCTTCAGGCTGAAGTAGAATAATGCCGGATGGAAATTTGGATTATACATAGAAATGAAAGTAATGGAAGTGGGAAATATGTGCATAAACATAAAAGACATTTTCTTTTTTAAATTTTATTTTAAAAAATTAAATGTTTAAAACAAAGTAATAGTGATATACAATGGGGTTTACAACAGATAACGAAGTAAATAATATACCTACAATAGAGCAAAGGATGAGAGTAGTAAAAGTGTGTCATGTTGTTATACATTTGTTACCTTATATGTGAAGTGGTATGTAATATTCATTTGAATGTAGACTTTGATAAGTCGATTATATATTGCACAGCATAGAGTAACTGCTAAAGCTGAAAAAAGGAGGTACAGCTAATGAGACGATAGTCAAGATAAAATGAAACCTTAACACAACACTTAATCTAAAAGAATCAACGAAGGGAGAAAAAGAGGAACATAGGTAAATGGCACAAATTGGGGAGGAGGGAATGACAACATAGTAGAAGTAAGCTGAACTTTATCAATAAGTTTGTAAATGTAAATGGATGAAACCCTTCAATTTAAGGTACACATTGTCAGACTGGGAAAAACAAAAACAAAACAATAAGGACCTCACTATATGCTTTTAGCAAGAGCTTCATTTTAAATATGTAGGTTAAAAGTACAATGATGGATAAAGATACCATAAAATATTAATTATAAGAAAGCTAAGGCGGCCAGAAAATGTATATTTTAAGGCATGGAATATCACTCAAGATAAAGAAAGATATTTTATAATGGTAAGAGCTCAATTCTTTAAGGAGACATATATGTACCCCTTATAAAAGAAAATCAAGATAATTTGAAGCAAAAACAGAGTATTAAAGAACAAATAGACAAATCTGAAATTATAGTTGGAGATATTAACTTTTTTGTCTCAATTATTAGTAGAATAAAATAAACTGAAAGTAAAAGAAAAAATAGTGAGGATATAGAAGATCTGATCTTCATTCTCAATAAACTTGACCTGACACACAACACTTCATTGGAGCCGTAGAATACACATTGTTTTCAAGTACAGATGAAATATTCAATAAGTGGGCCTTATTTGGAACATACATAAGTCTTATTAATTGAAGAGTATTGAAATAATATAAAGTTCATTTTCTAATAATGATGGAATTAATGTAGAAATCAAAAACAGAAAGATAATTGTAATACTTCAAATATGTGAAAATTAAAAATCACATTTTTAAAGAATCTAAGGGCCAAAGAAAAGATCAAAAGGGAAATTATATTTTTTAAACTAAATGAAAGTAAAAACACAACATATCAATATATAGGGGGATGAATGAAACATGTAGCTTTAAATGCCTATTTTAAACAAGAAGAAAGGTCTCAAATCATGATTTAAGCTTCAATCTCCAGGTACAAAAGAAAAGAAAAATTTACACTAAAGCGATTAAATGGAATGAAACAATGAAGAGTGGAAATCAGGGAAATAGAAAATAAACAAATAATAGAGAAAATGAATTCTCTCAACAGATCAATAAAATCATAACCTTCTAGATCAAAAAAATAATAATCACTAATTTCAGTAACAAAAAGGGGGATAGTACTATAAAATCTCCTAAAATTAAGAGAATAATGAAACTACTGTAAGAAATAAATTTTGTCAATAAATATAACTACTTTGTTAAAATGGGTCAATCTCTTAAAGATACAAATTATCAGAATGACATAAGAAGGAAATAAAAAATTGGAATAACTCAATATGTATTAAATAAAACCAATTGTTAATTAAAAACCTCTGACAAAAGTAATTCTGGGCCCAGATGTCTTTGTTGAGCTGTCTCAAACATTTGAAGAAAATTATAATACTAAACACTTCCCAAATAATTTGTGAATACTGCATAATCCTAATTCCAAAATTTAACAATGATACTGCATAAAAATAGCATTACAGATCTATATTTCTCAAGTCATAAAAAAATTTACAAACTACTAGCAAATCAAGTCAAGTACTGTATGGAAAGGAAATTTATAAGTAAGTGTGACTTATACCACGAATTCAATCCAAATAATTCAGTACACATAATAGGTTGTATTTTCTGAAAAAGACCCATCCAGTATATATCTTATCCCATATGTTCTTCTTATGGTTCAGTACAGACACTTCTCCATTGAACTAGGAAGTCTGTAGACTCTCCAGGTGGACCTTGTTCCTGCTCCAAGTGGACCTCGATGAATAGAATATGGTGCAAGTGGAGCTAGATGACTTGATTCTAGATCTAGGTCACACTATGATTATTGCGTGCCTCTCTCTTTTAGGAAATGCATTATGGAAGGCTTAAGGGAGTATATAAGAACTCCAACTATCTTAATGCTTCTATGCTTGAGAAATCACATACAATTAATAGAGACAGCTTTTAAAACCTCTATCTAGGTTTAGGTTTCCTTATCTAAGGCAATTGATGTTGGGAGTGTAGTAGCTTTTGAGATGATCCCAACCCTGTGACTAACTGTAACTTCATGAGCGATCTTGAGTAAGAACCATTGAGCTGACCTGCTCCTGAATTTCTGACCCATGGGCATTTATGATAATCATTGTTCTAAATTATTAAGTTGGGGTTCTTTAATGCAGCATTAGATTACTATTAAAGACTCTGGTACTTGCCACTGGGGTAGTGTTATAACAAAAATATAAGAGTTTGGTAATGGTTTCAGGATTAGACAGCAGACAAAAGTTGTAAGTATTTTGAAGAGATTGTCAGTGAAAAGTCTGATGGCCCCTGAGGAGGTTGCCAGTGATGGTGAATTCAGGGCAGAGTAGTGCAGGTGTCACCTGGCTTTTTCCTACTGCCTATAGCAAAATGGGAGAGAAGAGAGATAATGTAGACCAAGAAATGTTAAAAGAGTTAGGACCTTATTTCCAGCATCTCTAAGATTCTTAAATTAAGAGAAGACAGAGCAATAAACAACCCATCATTATGTTAAGAAAACATTGTCTAAAGGCACAATTGTAAATTTTTTTGTTAAGTTTTCAAAAAGAGTAGAGGTAGTATCTCAGAGAAAAAGAAGTCCCTATAAGTTTCTCACGGGTGTGTCTCAAATATCTTCTCTTTTACACATTAAGGTTTTGAATAATCTTAAAGACAATCGTCCCACAGCCCCCTTACAAGAATTTCAATATCATGAAGTGCTTATGTTGAGATTGATGGCTAGGACTTATATATATAAAGCAGTCAAATACAAAAATATTTGTAGGAATGCTACTGGTTTTAAAGATAACAATATTAGCAGAACCATCACCAGATCTGGGGAGGGGGGGAATGACAGTATGAAATAAAGGGAGGTCTTATAATCCTGAACTATGACCAGGAACAACTAGGTTGGAGAAATTATTCAGCTCAAACACAAGTCACATAATGCAGAAAGAGGGACCAAGAACACAGAGTGTAGATCCAAGAGTAATAGTGACTTATTTCAAGTTGGTAGAACTGAGCTCGAATCAAGAAATTGGAAATGGGTGCCTGTAGGTATTTCAGAATTGCTAGGGACCAAAGATTCCTACGTACCTCTTGTTTCCTTCCTCTTTAAAAAGAGGAATCTTATTATACTTGCGATGTTAGTTATGTGGGAGGCAGATAACATGTCCTTGTAGATCACAGATCTTATCAGACCAACTGTATTCAAGGAAACTCACCTGTAAGGCCTTATCTGCATTTGTATATGATTTTAGATAATGAGATTTCTGACTTTGGGCCTGAAAAGTTAGTCATAGTCAGAATTAAAACTTGTATGTAAGAAATATACAATTTAGAATATGTATAGCCAAGCCACATACTGGGAGAAAGTATCTGAAATAAATATACCTGACAAAGGATTTGCACCCAAAAGATATAAAGAACTAATATAATAAACACCTACAATGACATCTATAAAAGTACATAAAAAATTTTTAAATTGGACAGAAGTCTTAAACAGACACCTTACTAAACTAGCTATATACATTAGCAATAACTGCATAAAAAAGTGTTCAACATTTTTAATCATCAAGAAAATTAAAATTATAAATGTAATGAATTACCTATAAGTTCCTACCATATGGCTAAAATAAAAAGAATTGACATCAACTATTGATAAGGACCAATAAGAATTCTAAAACATTGCTTGTTGGAGTATAAGACATTTCTACAACTTTGGCAAGTGATTTAGCAGTTCCTTAAAAAGTTAAACATACGTATGACCCAGCAAATCCAACCCTTACATATTTATTCATGAGAAATGAAAATGTATATCCACAAAAAGAATGTCCACAGCAGCTTTTATAATAATAACCAAAAAGCTGGCAATAAACTAGATGTTTATTAATGGATGAACCCAAACTCCATCAAAGGATGAACATATTGCAAAATACTCATCCAATGGAATATAACTAACCATTAAAAAGAATATACTAGTGATATCTGAAAAAGAAATAGTTGAATCCCAAATATATTTCAAATGAAAGAAGACATTAGATTAAGAAAATATAATACTAAATTATTCTGTTTGTGTGAAGTTTTAAAAATGACAAAAATAATCTGTATTTAAAGACATTAGAATTTACCACACATAGGTACAAGGGAACTTTCTTGGTAATGAATATATTCTATATCTGTGTAAGAGTGTGGGTTACATAGTTGCATGTGTTTGTTCAAACAGATTGAACTATATTAAGAATTTTGTGTTTTATTGTACATGAAACCTTTCTGTTTTACTGTATGTAAAGACTTTCTCAATTAAAAATAAATATTAAAATGCAAAAAATGGTCAAAAATTGAACAAAAATGCATATAAAGTTAGGATAGCTATGAAAAGAAAGGAAAAGATTATAGATGTCTTAGAGAAGTGGCATTTCTGCTAGTCTGAAGATTTTAAAAAGATAGAGGTTGTGGGGAAGGAGATTCCATTAAGAGGGATACATAAAGATTGTTTTATTTATTTGAGAGAGAGGGAGAGAGTGGGAGGTGGCAGAGGGAAAGAGAGAGAGAGAATCTCAAGTAGACTCCCCGCTGAGCTTGAAGCCTGACACGCATGATCTCACGACCCTGAGATCATGACCCGAGCT
The DNA here is from genome assembly GCA_028534135.1 of Potos flavus. Classification (NCBI taxonomy): domain Eukaryota; kingdom Metazoa; phylum Chordata; class Mammalia; order Carnivora; family Procyonidae; genus Potos; species Potos flavus. Next base: position 94,349,224 of record CM052897.1, read on the forward strand.
GAAATCAACAGTCAGGTGCTTAACTGACTGAGCCACCCAGGCACTCAAGAGGGATGCATAAAAGTGAGCGAAAGCCTAGCAGCAGAAGTGAGTGGGATAATCAGTGAGCAGCAATTAGATCCTTTTATCTAAAGAGTAAAAGGAAAGATGTAGGGAGATTGTTGAGCAACTTGAATGCCAGATGAAAAGATTGTATTGTATTCTGTAGACAACTGAGGGACACAAATGCTTTTGAACAAATGAGTAAAATAATAGAACTGCTATTTTGAAAGGATAATATTGATAACAATGTGCATGAATCAGAGGAAGTCAAGAAATTGCAAGGCTATTGAAATATTCCATCTAGATAAAATACAAAGGAGAATACAATGGGAAAACAAAGGAGGGATCAAAGGCAAAAACCAAAAAACTCCAGGTGTAAAGTTGAAAAATTCAGTATATCTTGGACCTAAGTAACAGAGAAAGAGTAGGGCTAAATAATGATAACTTTGGTTTCAAAGTATGCCTGCCCAGGAGAGTGCTGCCAATAGAAATAGGATTTTTGTATCTATTTCTAAAGTTGTTTTCAGTAACAAACAATATATATATTTTTAAGATTTTATTTATTTATTTGAGAGAGAAATAAGAGGAAAGAGAGCGAGCAGGGGGGTGAAGCAGAGGGAGAGGCTCCACACTGAGCAGGGAGCCCAATGTGGGACTCAATCTCAGGACCCTGGGATCATGACCTGAGCATAAGGTAGACACTTAACCGACTGAGCCAAGGTACCCCAATTTTTAAATAATATTTTTAAAAATATAAGAATGGTTTATTTTTGTCATGCTTGAAACAAATTAATGTCTGGAGCTTTAACTAAGGCCAATTTTATGTTTAGGCAGTAGCTCTCATAGTTTCTCTTTAAGAAAGGAGCTCTATAAATGGCCACACTTCCCTTTCACCCCAGCCAAATATATCTCCTACATTATTTTCATTCTTTTTCATTAATATTTTGCCTCCTTTTAAAAATAAAAATACACTATAGAAAGTCTCATACACAAACTCATTACTATTTTAATCTGAATGAGTATATGAGACAAAGATGAGGTAAATTTCAAGGAAGCAGAAAAGAAAGAATCACTTCATGGATCACTGAAGTGGGGAACTCTGGGAAGTCAAGTTTAAGTGGCATCATGAAGACATAGTCTATGAACCAAATTTCAATGAAGGGAAGGGAGAACAAAGAAGAGAGAGACAAGAATGTGGGAGACTTATTTCAACCCACTTTTGTAAAACCAAATAATGATACAAAACAAATAGCAAAAACTCCACTAGCTGTAGAAGATGCAAGGACATTTGGCAGTGGTCAAGTTGAGAAAAGAGGATGAGAAATTGACTTTTTTTTTTAAGATTTTTTTTTATTTATTTGACAGAGAGAAAGAGATCACAAGTAGGCAGAGAGGCAGGCAGAGGGAGGGGGGAAGCAGGCTCCCTGCTGAGCAGAGAGCCCAATGCGGTGCTCGATCCCAGGACCCTGAGATCATGACCTGAGCCAAAGGCAGAAGCTTAACCCACTGAGCCACCCAGGCGCCCCAGGAATTGACTTTATGACCAGCATTATCACCTCCCCTTAGACAAACTGTGAAATAGAGGACATAGTATACGTAGTACTCACTGGTATCTTCAGGTTTCTTCTTCTGTCAATCACCATCAAAACTGACTTTCATACTCAGGTAGAGATGAATGAATGATACCTGAAAATGTTGCTTCCTTTCTATATAAAATGCAGTAGTATAGCACAATGTCTTTCAACTTTTTGGCCCAGAGTAAAAGATATATTTTACAACATGTCTTCATAAGTACAGGTATGTAAAACAGAGACAAAACTGATATTCTATGCTATGCATTGTTATGCTAAGCCACATCGCATCATGCTACTTCACTCCACCCCACCACACCCTACCTCACCCTATTCTATTCCATTCCATTCCATTCCACTCCATTCCATTCCATTCCATAATCTGTTCTACTTTGTTTTCACTAAAAAATTCTGGTCTCACCATCTTTTGACATTATAGCTCACTAAAGGATTAAAACGGACAATTTGAAAAGCTTAGGCATTGTTGTTTCAGAGCTCAGGCGTGTTTATGTGTGTATATGTGTACATGTGTGATGTCTCCACATATGTCCATATTTAAGATATAAAAATTCTCCCTGATATGCTGTACATTTTACCATCCTCAGATATTCTGTGCATTTCACAATCTTCTGTCTTATCAGATTTAATATAACCTTTTTATAAATAATAGTTTGGAATATCCCTTAACTCTCAAAATAAAATCAATTGAGAATGTATTATTCACATAATGTAAATTTTTAATATAAATTATAAATAAATTACTTACAGAAATCTAAACAACTATTGCAATGTCCCAATGTAAAATAGAGCATAAATAAAGAAAGAAATAATTTATAACAAAAATCGTATTTTATGCTTAGGCAAAACTACACTGGAAGACATTACAAAGTGGTTTCCAGACACCTATACCTACAGTGAAAATGTAATGGACATAAATTTAGATGGCTACAGGTGTGTTGTAGTAGATAGACTCACATACTGTAGCGGCGATGTTACCAGCGACCCAATTTTCCAAAACGTTGAACAACTCTTAATAACTGAGTTTTGAAACAAACAAGCCTTCAATTAAGCTTATCTTCATTTATGTAAGTTACAAGACTTCAATTAAGCTTATCTTCATTTATGTAAGTTTTTGCATTGTTAGGAAATTCAGTGCATATTAAAATCCCACAAAAGTTTTTACATTTATATATAAAAGAGATTTTGGTTTTAGGCCTAGAAAATTAGATCATTGCTTACATGAATACCCAGCAAGACATTGTGAAGTTGTGTGGGCCATCTCACTCATCATAGGATATTTAACATCACTGGCCCCTATCTCCAAAATGCATCCTCTCTCCATCTTTGTGAAAATCAAAACAGACGTACATTTTCTAACTGTATCGCTGCCTTTGAAACAGCTAACCAGAGTGAGAACTGGTCAGATTCCTTCTAGTGCACAGTTGCTGGTCTTTACCAAATGTGACCTACTACAAAAGTCCATGTCATGGAATCTGGTATATCATGGTAAGGGACTGACAAGGAGAATATTGCAAAATACAACCACCACCTAATTTGTTTTGCCATTTTTTTTTAATATGTATGCAAACACATAACAATAACAACATTATTGAATGTTTATGGAGAACCAACATTTAAAATTTATAAGCTTTATGAGTTTGCTGAGAGCAGAGGCTAAAACTTGAATGGTCATATATGAGGAAAGATTATAAACAGTTGCTTAGAGCCATTTTCAACTATATTTCTGGAAGGTTTTTAAAAGTTTTCCTTTATGTGCGGCCATACCAGAAAGGTGTGTTTTTTCCTTAACACCAATTCTTATTCTACTTAGCCTCCAAGCTCCCGAGGTACATACTTGAAGACTGGGAAGGAGATTTTGATGGGACAAAGATTTCATGAATACATAAAATTGAATCAGGGCCATTCCTAAATATAATGAATTATTTTCATTTTCCAGTGCATAAAATAACTTAATTTTTAAATCATTTTAAAACATAAAAACTGAGCTGTTGAGTCATTTTCTAAATGTGATATAAAAATATTTAACTAGAGGATGGCATCAAACATCATTTACTTGAGCTAATTTTGCCAATTAAAGCTAAAAGCACGAGAATAGGTAATAATTCAGGTATTTTTTATTCTCCTTTGCAATAAAAGTTCTGTGATATCTTCCCTGTCCTAGAAGAGAATGCTTATTTCATGATAACACCATGTTTCTGGTTTACCTTTTTAACTAATAAGGAAGATATTTTCTTTTTTCAATTACTCATTCCCTCTTACATAACGCAGTTCTGCAGTTTAAATGCTAATTGGCCATTTTGGCTGAGGAATTCCTAGTTAAAAGGTTCGCCATTTAATCCCAAAATGTCTTTTGATTTCTTGAGAATGATTAAATGGAAATTCAGCCCTGGTTCAGTGTCATAGAAGCCCATGTGTGCTCCCCTGTTGAATTCCCATGGTTTGAGTGTCCTGCTGGGAGACTCAGGCCAAGATTTTATTGAATCGGGCCCTCCACAGTCAGACTCAAAATAACCTCCAGCACACTGATAAAAATAATGACCCTTTTGCAGTTGTAAAACTTGAAACTATTCCTTGAATGTTAACTAATACCAAAAAGCTGTTTCTGCAAATGAAATGTGGGAATCAGAGCCAAGAAATCACTCTGGATGAAGACCTAGAAATGGTATTCACTTTCTCTTTTCAGTGATTACAAAATCATGAACTTTTCTTCAAAGCTTGGGAAGAGATCACTTTAGATTCCATTAAGAAAACAATACACAAAGATGACGATGACACTGGGCAGCATCTTAGGATGAGCCCACATCTCGGCTTACTTAATTCATCAAGAACAACTTCTCAGTCCCTAGTGCTAATGGCTTCTTCAATAATAACATTATTTAGCTGATGGAAAAGAAAAGATATAAGCTCAAAGTAAGTGTTAGGAAATGCTGAAAGCTTGCAGCATTTGACATCTATTTCCCAAAGCCCTCGACATTATAAACACTTTCAGGTAAAACAATTCAATTCTCTCATCTTGCTGATGTTCTCTCACAAGCCAGGAAGCCTGTTACTTACAGCCAGTTTAATAGGCAACGGGAAATAGCCCTATTAGCTGTTTATTTACGTTGACACAAAGAAAACCATGAAAAATCCCAGTTCTAAACTGTAATTTTTTCCTGATAAGTAGTAAATCAGCAGGATTCCACTGCCCAAGTAGGGACTTGCCGTTAAACAAGAACTGAAACATAATGAGCCTCATAAATGTTCCCAGTGTTATGGAGCTGTTATTTATACATGAGCTCATTCAACAAACTCTCCTGCTGGTCTGGTCATGATAACCTAGTGTCCCCAAGATACTATAAGATACACAACAATAACAGTGACCAAATTCTAGAGTTAAAATTCAAGAAGCTTTTTTATTTTAATTTTTTTCAATTATAATCTCCTCATTCTGCCAGGTTAATCTAGTTGCTGATTCCCCAGTTTTTCTGAACATCTGGTTAATTTTTCCATCCCAAGTCCCTTGTTATTGTTGTTATTGATGTTTTTAGTAAGGTAGCAACTGTCTAGGCCATACTCTATGATATACATTTAGACAAACTTTTGACAATTTTCCTTCAACTAAAAGAGAAAGTGGTTTACCTCAGAAGAAATAATTAGAACATTTATAGACTAAGATCATAGTTTGCTTATTGCCAAAGTAAATTATACATACAGCACATACATCAAAAATAGGAATGGGAACTGTTATATATTCATATAGAGGGTATAAGGAAAAAAATGGTTTATTCAGGACTACTATAGTGGAACATCATATTGAAAAGATCAAAAAGAAACCTGCTGGATTAAGAGAAAAAAAGAGATGAATTTCAGTCCCAGATCCTTTATTTTCCAATCTTACGAACTACATTACTCACATAATCTCAGTATAGGTTTTATCAGTAAGAGAAAGGACAGAAAAAAAATTAATATTGAAGGAATTGTGGTAGAGGGACATTCTAGAATATGAAAGCACTTTCAATTCAGGGTAGAGCTAAAGGGGACCTTTTAGTGAGGCGGCCTGGTGACCTGGCAGCAGCATGAGTATCTGGAACATCTTCGGAGAAGTTGGGACATAAACAAGCAAAAAAGATAGAGGGTGATGAACTCTGGTGAGTGGTGAGACTCCACTTCATGAGCTGACCTTGGAGGCTGCAAAATTCCACTGATGGTGTGATCCAAAACCCATGCTACCCACTGATAGATGTTGGCCTCTGCTTCTAGGACAGTGCTTTCCTACTCAATTCCACGCCCTGCCACTGAGGCTTCCACAGCACAGCACTGTACATAAATTCCCAAACAGGTCCAGCACACATTTTCGATTCCTTGTAGTCCTATGAAACACTGAAGAGAAAGTCCAAGTGAGAGAAGAAATAAAGGGGAAAGGACCAGAAAAAGGACCTCAGGGATATTTTATTATACCAAAGTGTACCTGATACCTGTTGCAAAGATGTAGGTCCTATAGATCAAACCCTGGGAATGGGATCAGGTGCTTAATTCAGATATGCAAGACAGGGCATATTTGAGCTCTCATGAGCTCTCTTTAAATAAGAAAACAGATTAGATCACTTTGGAAAAAATGCCCATGAATTAACTGGGTAGTAGTCTGTTTTTCTCTCTTTTTGTCTTCTTTCTATGCTGAAGAGCTTGATGTTTATAAGCAGGATGCCTGTATCTTAAGTCTATTTTGAGACATACTCATGTGAGAAAGCATCCTCAACAAGGGAGGGATTTTAAGGACTAGAAGAAATGGAATCCAAAACAAAGGGGATACTCCCTATGAATAAGCCAGCTTTGGCTGCTTTCTTGAGTGTCATACATTGTTTCCAAAATATTCCTGGCTCCCCAGCTGGAGATCTTGCTCCAGTGATTGTTCTTGTGTTGATTTGCATATCTAAATAAGAACATGTCAATCATTATGACCTCATTAAAAGCTTTTTCTTTTTTTACATAAAGTTTGCATGCATTGCATTTCTCAAATGGAAATATTAATACCAAAGGAACTCACCAAATTATAAGAAGTTTACATAAGCAATACCTTAATATACTTAAAAAAATATATTTCCCTCCCTCAGAAGGACTTGAAAATGTAGCGATCTTCAGAACCCTCTCCTTGCCACTCTTGATGTCATCTTTCCTTCCCTTTGCTCTAAAAAATAACTAATTTGGATTGCATATTCATACCAATGAAACATTTAAAGAGTACTTTGAAAGACATAGTCTACATTTTATGAAAATTTTATAGACTTTATTTCTGCATTAGGAAGAAAACAACTTAAGTCATTTATTGAATGTAGACTTTTGCAGATAGGGAATCTGTTTAATCTGCTTTTATCCTCTAGGATGAATGAAGTCTTTGAAGCAATAAAACATACATACATATACATACGTATGTGTATGAAAGAATAAATGTATTGTCCTTTACAAACTAGACGGAAAGCCTAACATAAATAGGAAAAAAATGTATATTTTAATGGGATAGTTTCTTCCATAAAAGTAGAAATGGCAATTTTTAGTGAGAAAATAGCCAAGAGCCAGAAAGAAACTCAAGGATTCTTGAATCTTTGCTGTAGGAGAGATTTGGAGTGCCCAGGAACATACATACCCCTTATATTCTGGATGCAGGAAAAGGACGGTCAGTCCAGATGTCTAATAAGATGGAACATCAGAGAAAGCTGAAAGGACAGAAATATTAAAAAATGAAAAGTGAACAGACTTTTTAGTCCCTGTTAGTGAATGGCAGAAAGAACTTAAAATATAATGTTCACTATGTTTTTTAGGGGATTTACACATAGATTTCAGGTATGGAAACAGGAAAGAATAACTCTTCACTGCTAATTTAAGGTCACTTTGTGTAGACAAAAGACTAAAATCCTAAAAAAGGACCAGATAATTTTTTATTCGACAGCCAAAGATAGACTCAGATAACCTGATAAGTGGTAACACATGCTGTATAAAACTTACACATTTAAGCAAAACTAACATTACGACTGTTCAGAAAGTAATTCGTATAACTTCTAAGATTCTTTGATAGCGTGTTTTCAGTTTTTTACTGGAGAATACTGCTGGACATCCTGTAAGAGTATCCCAAGCCTCTCTGTGGAAGAAGAACCTGTATATAAACTAGGATGTAATAATTTAGTAAAATAGGATTAAACTAATCAGGAAAATAGATTTTTGTACAATAGTATCATCTGCTTAATATTGTAAATAGATTTTTAAATAAACCATACATATAATACATATAATACAGTGAAAAACTCTTGAGTGCACAGCTTCATCGATTACAACAAAGATGAATTACCATTAAACCATCATTCAGGTAAAAAATTAACACTTTATATATACCCCAGAAACTCCCCTTGTGTTCTCTCTCTATTAAACTACTGGGTTTTTTTTTTTTCTCTCCAAAGATAAGCACTATTCTGACTTATGGGACTGTATTTTATCTTATTTTGTATACATGAAATTTCATATACATAGAATAAGATGATGCGAATTATTTTTAATTGGCTTCTTTCACCTATCATTATGCTTGTGAGATTCATTTTATTATTGTGCATGGTATTAGTTCATTCATTTTTGCTGATGATAATTGCTATATGGATTTGCCAAAATTGATTTCCTTGTTCTACTAGAGATGGGCATTTCAGCTATGTACAGTCTGTGTTTTACAACTATTGCTGCTATGAATGTTTTGTATGTATTTCTTGATGAATATACTACATGCGGTTTTGTTGCCTATATCCTGGGGAGTAAAATTCTCTGGGCCTGAACTATGTGTTTATTCAAATTTAATTAGTAATGCCAAACAGTTTTCCAAAGTGATTGTTACAATTTACTCTCCAACCAACAACACATGTGAGTTTCATCCTCACCTACATGTATTATTGTTAGTCTTTTTAAACTAAACTATTTGGTGTGTAGGCTTTCACATCGTGGTTTTAAATTTTATTTTCTAGTGACCAATAAGGTTGAACATTGTTTCACATACTTCTTGGCCATTCGAATACACTTTTTTTTTATATTAGTTGCCCAAATATTCTATTTTTGTGGGTTTTTTTAATGTTTACTTGTTTCATTAGTAACTAAAGAAAGTGTATTAAAATCTCCAACTATGTGTATTTGCCTTTTTATTTGTGTTAATTTGGGGTTTATATATTTTGAGGCTATATTATTAGGAGCATTCAAATGTAGAATTATACATCTTCTCGAAAGTTGATCTTTTTAGCTTCACAAATGTCCTTATCAATACTAATGTTTATTCCTTAAAATCTGCTTTATAGGATATTGATATAGCTGTGCCAGTCTTCTTAAGATGGATTTTGCATGGCCTGTTTTTTTTCCCCATTGCTTTGTTTTCTAATTTGGATTTTTTTAAAAAATGATTTTGTTTACTTATTTGACAGAAAGAGAGAGCACAAGTAGGGGGAGTGGCAGGCAGAGGGAGAGCGAGAAGCAGGCTTCCCACCCAGCAGGGAGCCAGATCCCAGGACCCTGGGATTATGACCTGAGCTGAAAGCAGAGGCTTAACCAACTGAGCCACCCAGGTGCCTTCTAATTTGGATTTAAATCAACTCTTTACTATTGGCCTTATATATCACCACCTTTTCTATGTTCCTTTTGCTCTCCTTTGTTGTCTTTTAGATTAATCTAGTATGTTTTATTATTCTAAAATTTTTCTGTTCTACCTTGTTAGTTATGCATTCTTCTATCACTTCAGTGCCTTCTCTAGGCATTATAATTTGCACTCTTGAATTATCAGACTTTCTATAAAGCAGTAGTTTAACTGCATCCCAAACAATGAAAAAAACTGTACAAGTTTAACTATACTTGCCATTTCATGATTCTTATGTTATTGTTTTTAAGTTATTTTTATTCTTTCTCCAATTTAAACCGTATCAGACATAATTATTTTTATACATATGACATTCATTTATGTGTTCCCATGTAGTCTCTCTTAGTGTATTCCTTCATGTATCCTCTGCCTCTACCTAGAAATATTTCTGAATAACATGTGTGAGGAAGTTAACATTTTTTTTTCTTTTAGTCACTTAACACATAGTTTCTGGCTTCCATCATTTTTAAGAAGACAGCCATCAGACATATTATTGGTCTTTTGAATTTATCTTTCCTCCTCTGGCTACTTAAAAAATTTTTTTTTCTTTGTTACTTAACAGTTTTTGCATAGGTATGGATTTTTCTGTATATATCTTGCTTAAGATTCATTGTGCTTCTTCCAGCATTTTTCAAAGGGCTGGAACAAACAATCCTAACATTTGTATGGAACCAGAAAAGACCCCAAATTGCTAAGGAAATGTTGAAAAAGAAAAACAAAGCTGGGGGCATCACATTGCCTGATTTCAAACTTTACTACGAAGCTGTGATCACCAAGACAGCGTGGTACTGGCACAAAAACAGACACATAGACCAGTGGAACAGAGTAGGAAACCCAGGTATGGACCCACAACTCTATGGTCAAATAATCTTTGACAAAGCAGGAAAAAATATCCAGTGGAAAAAAGACAGTTTCTTCAATAAATGGTGCTGGGAAAATTGGACAGCTAGATATAGAAGAATGAAACTTGACCATTCTCTTACACCATACACAAAGATAAACTCGAAATGGATAAAAGACCTCAATGTGAGGCAGGAATCTATCCAAATCCTAGAGGAGAACATAGGCAGTAACCTCTTCGACATCAGCCACAGCAACTTCTTTCAGAACATGTTTCCAAAGGCAAAGGAAACAAAAGCAAAAATGAACTTTTGGGACTTCATCAAGATAAAAAGCTTCTGC
>CM052897.1:94360175-94411214 GCA_028534135.1 Potos flavus
AAGGTCTGATATCTAAGATCCATAAAGAACTCCTCAAACTCAACACTCAAAAAACAGATAATCACGTCAAGAAATGGGCAGAAGACATGAACAGACACTTCTCCAAAGAAGACATACAAATGGCTAACAGACACATGAAAAAATGTTCATCATCACTGGCCATCAGGGAAATTCAAATCAAAACCACATTGAGATACCACCTTACACCAGTTAGAATGGCAAAAATTTACAAGGCAATAAACAACAAATGTTGGAGAGGATGTGGAAAAAGGGCAACCCTCTTCCACTGTTGGTGGGAATGCAAGTTGGTGCAGCCACTTTGGAAAACAGTGTGGAGATTCCTGAAGAAATTAAAAATAGAGCTACCCTATGACCCTGCCATTGAACTACTGGGTATTTATCCCAAAGATACAGATGTAGTGAAAAGAAGGGCCACATTTACCCCAATGTTCATAGCAGCAATGGCCACAATCACCAAACTGTGGAAAGAGCCAAGATGCCCTTCAACAACAAATGGATAAAGAAGATATGGCCCATATATACAATGGAATATTATACCTCCTTCAGAAAGGATGAATACTCAACTTTTGTATCAAAGTGGATGGACGGGACTGGAAGAGATTATGCTGAGTGAAATAAGTCAAGCAGAGAGAGTCAGTTATGTTATGGTTTCACTTACGTGTGGAGCATAAGGAAAAACATGGAGGACATTGGGAGAAGGAAAGGAAGGGTGAATAGGGGGAAATCAGAGGAGGAGATGAACCATGAGAGACTGTGGACTCTGAGAAACAAACTGAGGGTTTTGGAGGTGAGGGGAGTAGGAGGTTGGGTGACCCTGGTGGTGGGTATTGAGGAGGGCACGTATTGCATGGAACACTGGGTGTGGTGCATGAACAATGAATCTTGGAACACAGAAAAAATAAACTAAACTAAACTAAAATAAAATAAAATAAAAAAGATTCAGTGGGCTTCTTGAATGTGACTTAATGAATTTCATTGTATTTCAATTTTTTAAAACTATTCTTCATATATTACTACTGCATTTTGCTGTCTTTCTCTTCTCCTCAGATTCATATTATGTGTATGTTAGCTTCTTTACAATGTCTTATACATTCTCTGTACTTTTTTCTACATTTTCCATCCATTTGCCTCTCAGTCCCAGGGACTCTGAAATTTCTTCTGACTTCATTTCAGTTTAAAATTTTCTTTTCAGTTGTATCTAATCTGATAGTAAGATCACTTATCAGATATTTTTTGTTACTTTTAAAGTTTCCATTGGATTCATTTTTGTAATTTCTAGTTTTCTGATGGAGTTCCAGCTCTTGTCATTTAGTTTCTTGACCTATTAATCACATATACTGTAAAAATCTGAATTTTCTGTAGCTCTGTTTCTCTTGTCTTTTTTATAAAATTGATAAATACTCATTTTTTTCTGATTGAATAAAATAGTACATATGAAATGTTTTAGATAAAATTTCAATATTATATTTTAAATCATTTATGCTACAAAAATGCACTATATTTCTTTTTGAACTTTTAGGTAAATATGCTAAGTATGTGATTGCATATGTTTGTATGTGTGTATACAAGTGAAAATCAAAGGAAAAGACTCAGCTTCACATTGTAGTCAATGTAGTATTAGATAAGGATACATGGCACATGGTTTGGTCTGGTGTGGTGTGTTAGGGTTCTCCAGAAAAACAGAACCAATAGGATGTGTAGATGACAGATAGATGCTAGATAGATAGATATATGATAGAAGAGAGAGAGAGAGAAATTGAGAGAAAGAGATTGATTGATTGATTGATTGATTTTAAGAAATTGGCTCATTCAATTGTGGGAGGTGACAATCTGCAGGACAAATAAGCAACCTAGAGATGACTTAGGAAAGACTTAATGCTCCAGCTTGAGTCAGAAGGCAATCTGCAGGCAGAATTTCCTCTCTCTTAAAGGATCTTAATATTTTTTTTTCTTTTAAGGCCTTCAACTGATTGGATGAGGCCTAGCAATATGGCAGAGGATGATTTGCTTTACTCAAAGTCTATTGGTCTATATGTTAAACTCATATGAATAAAATACCTTCACAGCAACATGTAGACTGGTTTTCAACCAAATATCTAGGTACTATGGACTAGACAAGTTGACACAAAATTAGCCATTACATATTGTGTGATGAGATGGCTTAGAAACCAAATAAGAATCATAATTGACTAAAAGAATATACCTCACCTCCTTCCAAGAAATATTAGTGAGATCATTGAATTTTTCACAAGCTTTACAATGGAGTGCTTGTCAGTACTTATAGATCTTAAGGGCAGAGAAACTGATACTGAGTTATAATAATTGATAGCTATATATATTTTAATATTTAGCTAATATAAAAATCTTAAAATGTGCCCATTTACACACTGCAGTGACTATTGTGGTATTCTTCCAGAATCCCTTTTGATGGCAATTGGCTCATTCCCCAGCTTCTAGAGATTATTTTTCGTAATGGCCCACAACTGTGTCCCTCATTGAAAAGCGTTCTCAGATTCAGGAGCTGCCTTAAGTTTGTAATCTCTTCTAAGTGACAGACCATGCCCAATGACTGGCTTAACCCAGTTTAGGACAATTTAGGACAATTCTGAGGGACGAGTCCAGTGCTAGCTTCACGGTTTCTTATAGGAGTGCCTAGAGCTTCATTTGAAGCTGCATTATAAGTGAAACTTTCCCTTTGTTCAATACTGTCATCCTTATCATTTTATAATTATATTTCTTCAGAATACTTCCCAATAAATGTAGTGCACATATGTTAGGTCTATATGGGAAGCAGAGTTTCACATGGCAAAACTTATTGGTGACTGTTTAAACAATATCTTCAAAGGAGTAAGAGTGCAGGAAAAATTGAACTGTGATGTAATTGGCAGTGAGGACTTTATCCAATCCCACAGGGAGAACAGAGCAGAGGTAGCCGTTCATAGTTGACCTGAACAAGGGATAGAGCCCTTGTTCCTCTACAGAGAACATCATTGAATGCCAAGTGTCTCTTGACAAGGACCTATAATTTTGGGTGAGGCAATTTTTTTTTCCTTTCCAAAAAGAAAGTATCCTGGGAAAGGATTCCCTTTTGAACCATCAGCAGGCACCACTCTTAGCAACTGGGAGAATGAGTGCCTTAGACCTCAAGGGAAGATTCAGGTAGCACATCACTAAACAACTGAACTCTCTGTCTCATATCCTGTTCCCTGGTACCAAAGGTGTTCCTAGGAAGCAGACTCTGTAATTTTGTAATTTGTAAAATGTAATTTTGGATGTGGCTGCCTGGCAATAAGGACCTTGTCACTTGAAGTATGTGGTACATGGATAATTATTGCTATATAGTAGCAGTCTAACTAAAATTTCAGTAATGTAAACCGAGAAAGAATACAAGTAAAGGAGATGAGCTGGCTGATGCAGCATATCTAGTGTAAGGGAAATGATAACTATAAGAATTTGGGAATTTGGTATCCGTTGCTAAGCACTAATGATTTTTAAAAGAGATAATATCAGACTTAAGGGGTTAATTACTAATTCAGGCAAAATATGAACGCCAAAGAATCTCCTTGATATGACCACCCAATAGCTAGAAGGTAAACCGAACAAAAAACGGTTCTTGGAATTTAATTTGAGAAGTAATAAAGCTTCAGAGAAATCTCTTGGCTCTGCCAAGTTTCATATGACATTCTGAGAGTCCCAATAGGGAATTAGTAAGACTCTGAGACTTGTGACTGAAATACCTGGGTGGACACGTCATAATCTTGAACACCTAGATCCCCTTAAACCTGCTGTGTCTACAAAAGTAGCCTACACACTCATTAAAATTTAGTCTTTCCCCACTCTTACTTGTAGATCATATAGAAGCCTCAAATGATGCAGTTGCCTTACAAGACAATTCTTGCTCCTATCTCAAGATCTATCTCCGCTGCCTCTCCTAACAACCGGAACAATAGCAATCATAAAATTTCAGCATTGCCTTACTGGAAGTGTTCTGATCTTGGTTAAGGAAGACAAAGACTACCCAAAAAAGCTGCATAATTCAGTTAATATAAACTAGGAGCCAGTGGACAAGCATAGAGCTGGATTCTGAGAATGCTGGATCATATGATACAGAACATAAAGTGAGATGAGAGATAGTTCATATGCATACTGGAGCATTCCCTCATGATATATTCCCTCATGATGTACCACCCTGGAGAGAACCTAGGAGACATTGTTAATACCTCGGTAGAATGGATTGTGGACAACTGGAAAAAACAATCTTCACTAAAAATAATATGTCATGAACTGAAATGCCATAATTGCCAAATTAAATGATTAACAGAAAAATCAAAATGTAAAGAGAATAAAACATGCCAGACTAGAGTAAATCTGGATATCCCGCCAGCTATTTTCATAGGAGAGGCCAGAGAATACTCCATTTATCAAAATGATAACAAAGGTGATAGTGAGAGGGACAAGAATTTCACTGAGATGCTCAACAGTGGTTTGTTACTAGAGTTTGGGGTTGATAAGAGGCAATGCTATTACAGAACTGGGTACCCTGAGAGCAAAGAGAATGAAATAACAGAAGCCACATGTTGGTGTTTAACTGTCAAAAGCAGTGTTTGACAAAATCATGAAATAACTGGCAAGGTTTAAGTGGCAGCCAGAGCAGAGAAGCCCACAGCTAAGAAAACTAAGAAGATAATTCTGCGATCTTATCGCTTAGGGACAAGATAAATGGACATTCAGAGAAGGTATTACTGTTTGGTTCCATCATGTAAGGAGCTTGGAAATTGTCACTCCATCCTAACGACAAGTGAAAAACTGAATAAATTGAAAAGTCAACTCTGTGAGATAACTACAAAGGCATGATAACCAATAATGGGAATGCCAGAAAAAGAAAAAAGCGAAGAAAAACAGAAAAATAGTTGAAGAAATAATAACTGAAAATTTCCCCAAATTAATGTCAAACACCACAGGTCCAGGAAAATCAGAGAACAATACGCAGAACAAATGTTAAAAAAAAAAAAACAACACATCTAGATATATCATTCAAACTACAGAAAATCAAAGATAAAGAAAAAATCTTGAAAGAAACCAAGTGGAGAAAAACAACTTAGCTATAGAGAAACAATGACAAGAATTACATCTGACTCTTCTTTAGAAATCACAAAATCAAGAAAAGAATGGAGTGTAGTATGTGTTGGGCCAGCAGAAGCTCTTCTCAGTGTTGACAGTACACAAATTAATTTATTCTTTGCTATTAGTAGGATACATTAACAATGAATTATGGATTTTCCTTTGCAAAGGCAGCTCTTTCTCTCACCAATTTTTTTTTCTTTCTCACCAATTTATATTTACACAAAAGCCACATCTAGCATGGAAAACAAGATAAAATTTTTTTGCATGTATTTTTCAGCAACTACAGTTACAAACCAGTACATCCCCCTTTTGAGAAAATAGTAAAATCAAGCATGCGTGGTAGTTTTATCTGATATAAGTATAGCTACCCTGGCTTTTTCTTGGTGACCAATTGGTTAAAATGTCTTTTTTCATCCCTTCATTCTCAATCTATGTGTGACTTTAAGGCTGAAAGTGAATCTCTTATAAATAGCATATTGTTAGGTCTTGGGATTTTTAAGCCATTCAGCAAGTCTTTGTCTTTTAAGTGGACTTTAATCCATTTACATTTAAAGTAACTATCAAGAGATAGGGACATACTATTGCTATTTTATTTATTGTTTTCGGGTTGTTTTGTTGATTCATTGTTCCTTGTTTCTTATTCTGCCTTTATTGTGTGTGTTTTGATGTCTTGCTATATAGTATGTTTTGACTTCTTTATCATGTTCTTTTATGTGTTTACTACTGGATTTTCCCTTATGGTTACCATGAAGTTAGCATAAAATATCCTAAACATATAACACCCTATTTTAAATTAATAACAACTTAACTTCAGTAGAATGTATAAACTGGAAACTTTTACTTCTTCTCCCACTCACATTTTGAGTTATTGCCATTACAGTTTTTACGTTTTTGTTTTTGTTTTTTTTTACATTGTGCAACTAATAACCAGTTATTACAATTAGGTTATTTTTACATTAAACATATTACAATGTTAATAATGAACACAGTAATGTTTATTTTTTTAGCTTTTAAACTAGAATTTTAAGTGAATTATACACCACTGCTACCATATTGCAGGATCTGAGTATATATTTACCAGTACCAGTGAGATTTATGCTACTTTTTTTATGTTTTTACAATGTTAATTAGTGTTCTTTACTTATACTTGTATAAGCCCTTTAGTATTTCTTACAAGGCAGTTCTGGTGGTAATAAACTCCCACAGCTTTTCTTGTTCAGAAAAGTCTAAAGACTTTTCCACTTCCTTTTTTTCTGATGGACAGCTTTGCTAGGTATAGAAATCTTGATTGATAGTTATTTTCTTCCAATATTTTGAATATGTCATTCCATTCTCTCTTGGCCTAAAGAGCATCTGTTGAAAAAATCCATCTATTATCTCTTACTTACTGCTCTTAAAATTCTTTCTTAGTCTTTGACTTTTGACAATTTAATTATGTGTTTTGGTGTAGTTCTGTTTGGGTTCAACCTATTTAGAATCCTTTGGGACTCATGGATCTGTATGTCAATTGCTCTTCCCAGACCAGGAATTTTGAGCCATTATTGCTTTAAATATACTTTCTGTCATTTTCTCTTTTCCTTCTGGAATTCCCATAATGTGAATATGATTTCTTTTCATTGCATCCCATAATTCCCATAAATTTTATTCACTCTTCTTCATTTTTTTTTTTTCAATTTGCTCCTCTGATAGGGTGGTTTCTATTATCCTATTTTCCAGCTAACTGATTCCTTTTCTGCATAGTCATTTCTACTTTTGAAACTCCCTTTTGAATTCTTCAGTTCAGTTATTATGTTTTTCAACTCTAAAATTTCTGGGGTTTTTGATAGTTGCTATTTCCTTGTTGAACTTTTCATTTTGTTTTCCAGTTTTATATAGTTGTCTGTGTGTCCTTGAAGTTTACTAAACTTCCTCAGGAGGATTATCTGAATTCTTTGTCTTCCAGTTTATATATCTCCATTTTTTTAAAATTAGATTCTTATTCTTATTAGAGCTTTATTAGTTTCTTTTTGTGGTGACATCTGTACCTGATTTTTTATGATCCTTTATTCCTTATGTTGGTATCTGCACTTTTGAGTAATCAGACTCCTCTTTAAGAGTTTATAGGCTTGTTTTCACAGAAACAGTTCTTTACCAGCCAGCTCAGTTTGGGTTTCTGGATATGTCTGCTGGTAATGTTTTTGAGCAGGTGGTTTTACTTATGGTCTATTTGGGGAAGGTCAACTGTTCAGCCTCTGAGGATGGGGATGGGGTTTATGTCTCTGCTGAGAACAGTTGGATAGGACTTCTGACTTGGTTCCCTACCCAAGTGAGGCTGTAGGGCAGGCTTCATGTTTGTTTGGATTCTCTGGTCAAGCTTTCTAGATGGTCAGAACTGGGTACCATAATCAGTGATAGATGGGGCTATGAATTAACTTCCTTGTTCTAGCAAGACACCAGCACAAGACCCTGGGCTAGTACAGTTCATTGTTTGTGGATCTGGGCCAGAGTATACATTCAATTCTGTGGTCAGTGTGTGCTAGTTAGGTTCCCTGGTCAGACAGGATGAAAGTTGTTCTCAGCAATGAATGCAGTTACAAATTAAATTTCCTGCCAGATGTAGCAGAATCATTGCTACATAATTCTGGTAACTCTTTGTTACCAGAAGCTGGTAACTCTTCATTGCCTTAACTCAAATGAACCGGCACTGCAAGTTACCTGACCAAACAGGGCCACTGGCTTTACTCTCACACTACCAGTTTTCTCTACCTCTTGGCTCAAGTGGTGCTGGGCTGCTCAGCTTCCAGGAATTGTCTCCAGACCTACTTAGATGAGGCCAGAAGACACTCTCCCCAGTAGATGAGGCTTCCTTACCTGGGAAAAAGGAAGAAGAGACACTCCAAGGCTACTCTCAATTTCCCAAAGAGGCCCCAGTTTGGGAGGGGCCAAAAGCTACCCTCAGCCTTAGCTGTGAATTAATCCCCCTGCCTGTGTATGACATGGGAACACCTCAAGCTCACTACTTCCTTTATTGTGAAAGTTATCAGCTCTGCCTGCCTGTCTCTTGGCTCAAGTGCTGCTGGGCTCCACAGCTTACAGGGGTTGTTGCCACCCTGTCTGGTCAGATGGGGCTGGAAGACATTCTCCAAAGTGGAGGGAGTTGTGATTCATCTTCTTGCCTGGGCATGGCACACCAGGCTCTAGCAATAGAAAAACTCCTTGTTCGAGGGCCAGCAAAACTCTTGTTTCAGGACCAGGAAAACTGTAAAAAATGCCTTGTTTGAATCAAGCAGACTTTCATCCTGCCAGGCTCTTGGTCAGCTTGTGCCCCTGGCTTGGTTCTGCAGATGAACAAAGTTTCTGGTTGGAATTACTGGTTGGGCATTGCAGATATGAACTCGGACTGCCAAAATCCATCTACTGGTTGTTGCAAGCTCTTTCCTCCTTTTCTGTCACATTCCGATTCCCTGGTGGTTGAGCCCCACAGATTCCCCTGCAATCCCCATGGGACAAAGTCAAAATAGGGGCTCCCACAAAGTATCCCACAATGGCTGGGCAGTTGGTTGTCCCCTCTGGGTTCTCTTTTCACATTGGAGGAACTGGTGGCTCAGGGGATACCTCTCTCTGTAGTACTACGCTGGCCTGGGGGGAGGGATAATGTGGTCAATGTGTAGCTGCTTATCTTACCTTCTAATACAGTCTGTCTTGGTCTTTGTGGTACAGGAGAGAACTTCAGCCTCACCCTTGTGTTTTAGGATTCTCTTAATCGTGTCTTATTCTTGAATAGTTGCTAATTCTTCTTGTGAGGGAAAGATGAAATTAGGAACAATCTTTGTTGCCATCTTAATGACATCACTCTGGCTAAGAACTTTTACATCAGTCTGCGAAAGCCTACTTTGGAAAGAGAAAATGACATGAACGGCATACAAGTAAAAATATTCTCCCTCAAATGCAAAGCAATAACAAAAAATGGAAGCAGAAGAATCAGTTTTACTGAGAGATCTTACGTAATTGCAAATCATTACCTTCTACTGAGCTGTTTTCCTTGCTAAAATGGCAGTATAACTGCCCACGTATTGTTGTAGCTGGCATTTCATCCACTGGGAAGCAAGGGCCATATCTAATAAGCTGGGAAGTATGATAACAGTGTGTGCTAAGAGAACTCTGACAAAGCTATTTTTTTAAATTTAATTCCAAATGCCCTGAAAGGTCAAAAACAGTTTGCACTCTTTCTCTGTTACTCTGGTACAGTCAAGAAAACATTGCAGAAGAGAAAAGATCTAGATTATCTGTTCTTTCTTTGGCTTCTCAGCATAATTATCCCATTTAGCTTGTAAAATAAAGTTTAAAATAACTATACAGAATTGTGCATGTATTATAAAACTCTATATAATCATAATCATTCAACTCCATACATATTAAATGGAAATTAAAATATAATTTAGAGATATATTTAATTATTTTTTGTTTCTTCTTTCCAAAATATTTCAAAAGGAAGATAATCCATTATATAAATTGTAATAGTTCTTTTCAATTCATAAATTTATTTAACGCTGAATGCTAAGCTTTTAATATTTAAAGCTTTAATAAAAGGTAATTATGTTATCTTAAGTATGGAAATAGAGGCATATAACTTAGGAAATGTTAATAGTATGTTTTACCTCCTTATCAAGAAGTCTTCTTCACGTGAAGAGGTTTGTAATGTTCAAAAAAATTCTTAGAAATCTTTCTCTCCTTTACCTCCTGCATCCAACAGAATATAAAGCTCAAATTTACTTTATTAAGTTGAACTTCCTTCTGACTCATTAAAATAGAACAGTATTTGCTTGACATCAGACTGTAACGAGTATGACCAATGAATTCTTGTGACTGACACTTACTCCTTTGAAATGCATACTAGCCTCTGTCTCATAACTGATTTCCTCTCTGTCTTACTGATTAGGGTTAGACAACACAAGGAAAACATCAAATATTCCTTAATCCCTCCCTCCTGGAGCCAATGGTCAATCAAATCTTCCTGCTCTTCACTTCCTTTCTTTAAAATCTGCTCTGATTGCATTTCTCTCTCCAAAGTCAAAGAAGCCCCAATACTCCAAGTGTACCCTGGGCCTTGCTGCATCTTTTGAAGGTAGCATCTACGTGTACATTCCACCACAAATAGGGGGATGAGGACTATTGTTTTCCTTTCGCTTTTTCCATGAAACTCCTGTTGACCAGATCTTGAGATGAGAGGTCGAGGAGCAATGAAAAGATGCCATCACTGTCTCTAATGTGAGAGTGAGTATTGTTCCACCTTTTGCCAACATTTTCATAATACAGTGATTCTCCATGACTCATCTCCATGTAATGCTTTTGAGGCCTTTCTAGACTTTCCTTAATGTTGACAAAGAGGATAATGTGAAATTCCAAGTAATATTCCAGATTGGAATTTTGGAATAAGATATAATGTTGGTTTTGTAAGCTGTGATAATGATACACACATATTATTCATTTGGGTATGCTTTAAGGGAAAAGGGAGGGGATGTATTCATTATGATTTGTGACTGATAAGCTCCTGGTCTTAGCTCCTATTACAAATACATTTCTGAATATACGTTAAACATATGGTCTACTAGCAAATTCATCAGAAATCATCATACTAGCACTCCTCCTTCCAACCATCTTACTGTTACCATTTTGAGTTCTGAGCATATTTTTAAAAACCAAGAAGCAAAATTTAAACTTCCTTGGGTAAATAAGTTAACAGAAATATACACCTATATACAAGACATATATATTCTAAAATATTCTAAGTAATATTGTCACAGTGATCAAGATCAATATATTAGCATTTTTTTTTTTTTTGTCCTTTGTCTTTAAAAAGCATGGGAAAACTCAAGTGTATCTGCAATTACTCTTCAAATTTTGTTATTCTGGTTTGAGACTTGTAAGTATTTTGGAAAGTTTTCAAATTAATATTTAAGTTGATTACTCTTATCTCATTTGTACATTAGTTTTAAAAAGCATCTGACTGCCAAGTCAATAGTTCTAGTGAGTTCATGTTGAAAAAACAGAGCATTCCAAGCAGCATATTGTAAACATTAATGAAGTTACTCTGAACAATAAACTGCAATAAAAACAATCTGAATTATACAGCAATAGAAGACCTTACAATAACTGATCTCCTTTTGAAAATTAACCTCTTTGTAGGAATTCATTGCTTTAACAACAGGTAAAAATTATATTATTGGACTACCTCTTAAAAATACAGAATACTAAGGGGAGAAATAGTAGCACTTTTCTTTCAAAGATATCATAGCATAGTGACAGAATAAATAATCCAGTAGTACTTAAATATATGATGACAAATTTGGTCAAAGAGCAATTTTAGGTATTAAGAAAGTTAGATATTGAAACTATGTTATTTTTACTTATTAAAACTGTTTTACTCTAACAACAACAACAACAACAAAACTGTTTTACTCCAAAACAACACAGTTATTAAGAATTGACAATCTCTTGAAGATAAAAAGAGATGTTTTTCTTTATTAGAAATCTTTCTTATTATTTCCTTATTAGAAATCTTTCTCTGTTAATGTACTCTGTACTCTGTTACTGTACTCTTTCTCTGTTACCAGTACTTGTATTATCCAAGCCTATTAATGATATACTACAGGCTTGAAATCCTTCTTTTTCTGTGTCAGATGTTACATATTAGCTTATAGAAATGAACTATTTCATGAAATAATCTGCCTTTTTAGCTGATTCTTCCCAAGCAGGCCCCCTAAATATTGGAGTTCTTCAAGCTTCTTCTGTGCTGGGCCCTTTTCTTACTCACACTAATGACTTCAATTACCATCAATATGATCCTGGTTTCCAAATTTTTTATTGTCAGCACAGTCATTGCTATGGATTCATCTCATCTAACTTGCTATGTCCCAAACTAAGCTAGCTATTCATTTTCTTCTATGGACCTTCCCTTTTTCCTGTGTCCTTGTCACTCCCATCTACCCTCTTGTCTAATCAAAAGCCTTTCCTGGCCACGCCCCCCCATTCTTATTCCACATCTAAAGTCAAAATACATTAATTTATTTACTAAATTATTTTTCTTACATAATAGCTTTATTGATATATAACTTACATACCATACAATTCACCCTTTTAAAGTGTGCAACTTTTTTTGAAACATATTCACAAAGTCATGCAACCATTACCACAGTTTCAGAACATGTTTATTCTGCTCCAAAAAGAAACCTTGTACCCATTAACAGTTAATTCCCATTTCTCCCCAGCTTCCTAGTACTAGACAACCACTATTCTGCTTGCTGTCTCTATAAATTTTCTATTTTGGACATTTTATATAAATGAAATAACACAACATGCATTTTTGAGTGATTTTTTTTTAATTTAATTTTATTTTTTCAGTTTTCCAAGATTCATTGTTCATGCACCACACCCAGTGTTCCATGCAATACGTGCCCTCCTCAATACCCACCACCAGGGTCACCCAACTCCCCCACCCCCCTTCCCTCCAAAACCCTCAGTTTGTTGCTCAGAGTCCACAGTCTCTCATAGTTCATCTCCCCCTCTGATTTCCCTCAATTCACACTTTCTTTCCTTCTCCCAATGTCCTCCATGTTTTTCCTTATGCTCCACACGTAAGTGAAACCATATGATTCTAAATAATTTTTAAATTTGCCTCCTTGTCTCCAACCAAATGGCCACCTCCATTGTCTAAATCAATGGTATATTCTGCAAAGATTACCACATGAATTTTTTAATGGTTCCCTTTGCTTTCAGTCTGACTCACCTCCATTCTGTATTCTGAAATAAATAAGTAATCTTCCTAAAAAACACACTTAATCATGCCACTCTCCTTAGAGAAATATATTTTTAATGATGTGGAGTATATCTCAGACTTTAGCCTTAGGAACACAAAATTAAATAGAAAACTGTCTTATCAAATAGTCTTATATATCTGACAGTTTGTTGTGTACTTGTCTAACTAATTTTATTTTATTTATTTTATTATTTTTTTAACTAATTAATTTAAATCCGGATGTATGAATATTCTCCAGGATTTCAGAGTAACAAAGTAAAATTCCTATTCCAAACTACAAGAAAAGTAAAAAGAAATTTATTTTTTTCTGTTGGGTTTTGCAGTTATTGTTTCTGACTAATGTATACAGCAATAAGTTATATGAAAGATTCTTTTCAAAAAATGACATCCATAATTACACATACTATGTAATACACAGAAATTCATATGATTAAATAACATAACAAAGATTTTTTTTCTTTATATTCTTAGATCTCAAATTAGGAAATAAAGATAGTAAGTGAATAATGTGAGGTTTTTTTGTTTTGTTTTGTTTTTCATTCTTTCTTTTTTTTTTTTACCTTTAGAGTCAAACAACATCAACTTTGTGTCCATGTGTCTAGTATTCGGTCTTATACACAATGAACTGTAAATATATTGATTTCTAAGAGAATTAGTAAAATATGAGTCTGATAAAATAATATAATAAATTAGGACAAAATATAGTTGTTGAAATGGCTAAATATTATGGAATAGTTGAATTCCTCAATTAAAGATTTAGTATAAATTGAGCCAATTCAATATTAACTTGTAAAAGTCCGAAAGATAATTTTGAAAAATCAGAAACTTATTGATCTATAATTGTTATAACTTGTTTCATGTGTCTTTAGCCATGGATGAAAATAAAATTTTAGGCTTTTGTTGTATCCTATTAGAGATTATAATACATAATCCATGAATAAACTAAAATATTCTATTTAAATAGAACTTAAACCTTGGTCCTCATCCAAGAAATGCCTGCAGAATTTACATGATGACTTGATTTATAAAGCATTCTTACTATATTCATAGAGATATAATAAAGTTATGAAAGGCAAGAAAAAGAAAGATTTTTAAAATTTACTGGAACAAATGTTCTATTATGAACAATATGCAATTTTCTCTTGGAAACTTATCTGTGAAACAGAGGCCTGTTTATTATGCCCTGAATGCAACAGTGAAAATGTACAGGTTGTGGGGCAAATGACACATGCATGAATGGCCAGAGTGTTTGTGAGATCTGACCCAGAATGATTTCATATATGAATCTGCCTTTTTCCAAAGAAAACTATGTGAGGCTTACAGCTGAATTTTCCTTAATGCATGCTCATGCACACACTGACGATTTATTACGTATGAGTTATTTCATGAAATAACAAAAACGAAAGAACTATCTAGATTAGTGGTTTTAGCCAGGGAGTTAGAAGTCAGAAGTTCATGCTTAGGTCTGACAATGGCTTTTTGTTTAATAGGCAAGATTCGTGACTTTAGTAATTACGTTAAGCATAAATGGACTATGTACTATATTAATTTTTATGTTTTCTAATTTCAGAAAAATAAAGTACACTCATTTAAGCAATCAACATTTACTGAGCACTTACTATGTAGAAAACACAGACTCACCAATCTGAGGCAAACGTACATTCTAGAAAGAAAGTCTATCTTAAAGCATTGGTATGTAGGCAATTTGTTGGAAAAAATCCAATAACATAATCCCTTTGGAATCTTAATAATTCCCATTTGGAAATGCTCATGAATGGGATAATGGTTTGGTAAGAGCATCTTTCTAGCAGTTTCTATGAAGTTCTTGAATTCCGCTAATGCTTATATTATATTATATATTCCAAAGTTAAGCTTGTAGTACTTGAGACTTGAAAAGGTATAACAGAGTGTGGCAAATGACCAGTCAAACTTTTCTTAACTGATAATCCTGACATGCTCAGTAAAATTGCTGGTATTGCTTCCCAAGTATTGTAGGGCATGGGACATAGGGCATGGTATGGGTTTGTTCTCATCCTTACCACTCAAACACTGCATCATCTCAGAAAAGTATTAACTTGTCTCATGGTTTTTCATGTGTAAAATGAACATAATAATAATGATCTCACATGATATGGTAAAAATTACATAAAATGACCACTGGCATTTAGAGGATTCAATAAATATTAGCTCCTTTGTACCTTTTTCTAACCAGAAACTCTTCAAGATGCAGCTGCTGCAAGTAATTCATTTACATGGAAATTACATTTTTTGGCCAACCCAGATTCCAGTCCAATATCTTATAGTTGAAAAAAGTAGAAAAAGAACTAAATGTTAGAAAAACTTGGCTCTTCTGTAGTTTAATTTGAGACTTTAGGAAAGTAATTTAGCATTTTTGGGCTTCATTTAAGCACCTGGGAATAAAGAAATCAATACTGTTCCAATGTTTTGTATATGGTCATTGGGTGAGCCAAATGAATTGTGGAAATGGTTCAGAAAAAAATGCATTATTCATTTGCCAATTTTCTTGGTCTGAGCAAAAATTAGGAAAGGCAGAGAAGAGAATGAAGCATGTTGAACAGAAATCTTTCTTTTCTCCAAGAATTAATTTGCAAATTTATATTATGGAGAAATTAGTTCAATATGTCTGCCACCAATTTACACAGAAACAATAATCGCTTAGGACATAAAATACTAGACTAGTTGTGCATGTAACATTAGCCAGAACCTTTACACTGGAAGCTTCCTATAAGAGTGACCAAACACTGCAGTCTATTTCTAAGCTAAATAATAATAATAATAAATTATGGGCATTTGGGGGGTATTAGTTAATAATAGTAAATAAGAATCTGATGAGATAACTGGGGAAAAGTAAGTCATGTATGTTTCCACCACACTCATGACACTTCAAATGAGGTGTTTAACCTTAAAAAACATCCCCTTGTTAATCTGGGGTTTCTTGCATACAATTTAGAATTTTTAAAGTCAGCTGGTACAATGTTTTCCACCATTGACTACTAATATTTTCTTTTCTTCCTCCCCAGAAAAAATATCCCAAAGGATTTTATTATACACCAATTTCTACAAGAATGAAAAGAGAATAGGCTTTGAGTGGGAAGTTCCACTGGAGGCAACATTAGGCTTGAGGGAAGAAAGCAAGCCACAAACCCAGACATGGACACCTAGTATAGAAATAAGCTCTTCCCCAATTTAAAAGAACGCACACACACTATCTAATATTGAGGGAAGACAAATATTAAATCAGAAAGAGAAATTAAGAATCATCTCCAATCCCATAGAA
This sequence comes from Potos flavus, assembly GCA_028534135.1. Taxonomy (NCBI): domain Eukaryota; kingdom Metazoa; phylum Chordata; class Mammalia; order Carnivora; family Procyonidae; genus Potos; species Potos flavus. The sequence goes on from CM052897.1 coordinate 94,376,414, forward strand.
AAAAACAAATTTAAAATTGTGTTACATTTTATTTTACTTTTTAGGTGTATAAATTCATAAAGAGAAGAAGTTTTCTTTTTTTTAAGATTTTATTTATTTGTCAGAGAGAGGGAGAGAGAAAGAGAGCACAAGCAAGGGGAGAAGCAGGCTCCCTGCTGAGAAAAAAGCCTGATGTAGGACTCTATCCCAAGACCCTGTGATCAAGACTTGAGACGAAGGCAGATGCTGACCCGCCTGAGCCACCCAGGCATCCCAAGAAAAGAAGTTTTCTTAAAGTCTGAACAGTTTGTCAGAATAGTTTAATATGTATAATTTCCTACCTTACTGTGTACTATGAGAATTTCTCAAGTTATAAATATTTATTAAACATACATTTTTAACAACTAGATAATATTCACACTATGATTGTTTCATAATTTACAGATCTTCCTGTAGCAAGACATGTAGGGTTTTTTCCAAGTTTTCAACATCATAGTTAATATTAATTAATATTAAGTTAATAATCATAGTTAATATTAATATAGTTAATAATATATATATTATATATATATATATAAAAATCTATGGCAGTTTTTCTGGCCATTTTCATTAGGTATACTTATATAAGTTGAATTGCTGTATTAGGCATCTGAACAACTGTAGTGTTTTTAATGTATATCATCAGATTTCATTCTATCAAAGATGCAAAGGCATACTTTCTTCACAGCATGATGCGAGGACTTTCCAGCCCTTCTCAATATTGAGCATTATCAGAAAACCATTTTTAAAAATTTATGAGACAAGAATTTCTCTTATTCCAAACCACTGCAGTATTAATAGGTGTGAAAATGGCATTTAGATTCTAAGTAAAGGCCAAACCTCTCCTCAACTTAGAAAAAAAAAAAAAAAAAAAGAAGAGGGAAAACAGATTCTAATATGGCCAATAACAGTTAAATACATCAATAAATAAACAGCACCAAGTAACACACAGGTATTCATAGATCTACCTTTTCATATACTTAAAGGTAAAATAAATCACCCATTTTATAATTTAACAGAGTAAGCAGACAAATACTTTCATTTTTTTCCAAATACTTTATTTTGTAATGAAAGAATAGAAAGTATGCAAATGGTTTTTTTGAACTACATATATGCATAAAAACGTGCAGAAAGACATTTGAATAGATGTTATCTATAAAAATGATTTTAAATTAATCTAAAATTTTCTCTATCTTCCACAAAAACAGAAAGAAGAGTATCATCAAAAATACCTCACAGCTTTTTTTGTTCATCTGTTTGTTTAGATCTGATGGTGAACAAACTAACACACTTTGGTAGTGTCACCTCAGGGATTCTAAATCTCACACTGTCCTGTGTAGGCACCAGCTTACTGCATCATCACAGTTCTTGGTTCAAAAAGCAAGCATGCAGAAATGGCTGGGATAAAACATGGCAAACTTTTCAACTTCTAGTCCCATTTCTGCTCTAATTCACCTATGATAAGGTGTTTTATTTATAGAAACAAAATGCATAAATGCATTAATAACTTCATTCATAACACTACTCTGAAAATACAAATTTCTTAAAGAAAATTGTTGAGCTGCCAAAAAACTAAAGAAAAAAAGTTAAGAAATCATATGGACTCCACAATTATATTGTCAGACTCAAGTAGAGTCTATATCATCTAGACATGCTCAGGAACCAGCTGTTAAAATTCTTTAAGCCTGCTTCTTCTTCTGTAAAATAGGGATAATAAAGATACAGTCCTCATAGCATTGTGAGGATTAAGGAATATAAGGCATTAAATGTACTTAGTAAGCAGTCAATGAAAGTTATGATTTTTCTCTCTAAAATAGGAAGATATTTTTATGAGCTTACCGGACAATGATCTTTAATGGCATAAACTACACCTTAGATATTTTAAATCTCTAGTTCCTAGCACAGTGCAAGCACAGTGTTGTAAACTGCAAGATAAAATGCAACCAATAGTGTGTTGTCCACAGTGGCAGATAAGAACAACCAATGCAACTTCTGTAGACATAAACCAATCAATCTCGTGTTTGTGAAATAGTAAGCCTGTCCAAAAACTAGTCAATATGGTAGTCTAAAGTTGCCTTACTTGTGGATAAATCAGACAATTAATCTCCAGTATATGAGAATCAGGCAGTTTTTGCTATAGAAAGGAATAGAATAGGTTTATAGTTGTCACCATTTGCCCAGTTTCCATTCTCCAAATCAGAAACCAGGGATATATCACAATCTCCTAAAATATAAAATTGGGCATGCTATTTTCTTTCTTAAATCATGTAGGGTCCCCTATGTCTAGAGACTTTTTTCAGCTTTACTGAGGTATTGTCAATATACGATAACCAGTATTTACTTAAATTGTACAACTTGATGAGTTTTGATATAAGTGTAAACCCAAGGAACCATCACCATGATCAGGATAATGAACTATCACCTTAAAAAAATTTTTTTTGCCCCTTTGAGTCTTTCTCTTCCTCTACCTTCCTACTTTCAACCTTCCACCTACCCATTCATAGACAACCATGGATCTGTTTTCTGAAATTGTAGGTTTGTTTTTCCACAATTTTGTGTATCATCATATAGGGTCATATAGGGTATCATCATTTGTGTTTGGTTCATTTCATTCAGAAATTATTTTGAGATCCATTCAAGTAGTTGAATGTTTCAATACAGAATTCTGTTTGATGTTGAGTACAGATACACCACCATGTGTTTATACATTTACTTGTTGATGGGCATTTTGGTTATTTCCAATTTGGGATTGTTGCAAATAAAGGACCTATCAATTTATGTGCCCAAGTTTCTAAAAAGTTTATGTTTAGACATAAACTTTTTTGTTTTGGTCTCTGCCTGTTTATCATCATCTTTTACTCTTCTCTTCTGAATGTGCTACAGTTGTGCAATTCAAAACTTCTCTCCCCAGCCCCTTTCCAGGCCAAATCCCTCTTCATTTATCAAACTCAGGTATCCTTTTACCCTAGAAGCCTATTGTTATGCCTTCACTTCTACTGTGTGCTTTCTATGGTCAGAGGGGGAGAAGTGCTCCCCTTCTCTGCAAGCTTAACTCACCTTATTGGACCCCAATTCCTCTATTGCATTTGTTTAACTTATCTATTTATATGTTTACTTCTGACACAAGACTATAAACTCCTATATGCTGGCGTCAGATCTTTTTCATCTCATTTCTCGAGGTCCCAGAAAATACATGTTTAGTCTACTGGGTGTTCTATATGCAATGAAATAAGTATGATTATATATTTAAACTATATATATGCTTAAGTCACTTTTATAGATAATTCATTTGTAAAAATATAATTTTTTAATATTTTAAAGTATGCACCACTGCCTGCAGATTTCCAACCTAATGTATTCATATTTCACAGGAACAAGTGAAAACTGTATTTTTTAATTTTTTAAAAATTTTAAAGGATTTTATTTATTTATTTGAGAGTGCATGAACGAAAGGGAGGGGTAGAGGGAGAGGGAGAAGCAGGTACCCCACTGAGCATGGCCCCCAATCAGAGCTCCATCCCAGAACCCTAGGATCATGACCTGAGCCAAAGGCAGACAATTAACCAACCCAGGCACCTCTGAAAATATGAAAATCATATTTTTAAATATGTCATATTTTACAATTCTGCAGAAATATTTATGTTTCTAAATGTTTAAGTGTCAGCATTTGATAAAACTTCGTGATTTGTATGTGGCTCATGAAGCAGCATGAGTATCCATCAGCCAACAAGCCACTTGGCTGCCATTACCAATTTTATTGGGTATTTTACATTCTTTTATTCTTCCAAAAGAATATTTAAAAATTAAATTTCTGGAGGTACCTGGGTAGAACAGTCAGTTAAGCAACTGACTCTTAGTTTTGGCTCAGCTCATCATCTCAAGGTTGTGAGATCACCCCAGACTCCATGCTCAGCACAGAGTCTGCTTAAGACTCTCTCTCCCTCTGTCCCTCCTACCACCCTCCCATGCTCTCTCTCTCTCTCAAATAAATAAATCCTCTTTAAAAATTAAACTTCTGAACTAAAATTAAAATTTCTATTCATGATGGATATTTTCTTTTCTTTTAAGACACAGGGCTCAATGTCACAACCTTGAGATCATGACCTGAGCTGAAACCAAGAGTCAGATGCTTAACCTACTGTGTCACTCAGGCACCCCTATAATGGATATTTTCTAAGATACTTTATAGTTAGGCTGCATAGACAACTCTACTGTTAACTTGTCCCACCTGCTCCTAAAAATGGCTTCAACACCTAGTCCAATCAAACCAGTAAACTAGTCAATCTCATGATTTTCTGCTGATGTAGATGAATGTAGTCTTATTTGCATGTAGAACTGAGCTAAACTAATGTTTTTATATATTAATTTATATCTAATATCTTTAGTCCAGATAAACAACTGCATAGCATATTTTTGTTTGTATTATCTTATTTAAATCTTTCCATCACAACTTTACAACTTAACATTTAAGGAAACTGAGATTTTAAAAGATTATGGACTGTGTCCAGGACTACAAATTCTGGACTTAGATACCATTTTTCTGATTGTCTTCCTATCAATACAGCCTTCTAAACCATTAAATATGTTTCAATTCTAAACATTTTTCAGATTTCATTGGTCCTGGTTTTTGGCTAATGTCACATGGATAAAATTAAATGCTTTCTCCTTTGTGGAAAAGATGATGGCGTTTAAAAATAAAGATTGTATAGTATGGTTATTTAGCTCCCAAATCCTGTGATATCAGACCGATGTTATCCAAGCTAGGGGTTGGTTGCAGAGGTGGAACCCAAGACTGAACAAAACAGCAATAACAAAACCATGACATTACACTAGCAATCACTGGTAATAGCATGCAGGATGTAACCTGAAGATGCAAAGAGGAAATCCAAAGAATAATATTATTCAAACAGTATGAGATTTTTGTTTCTAAATAAAAAAATAAAGTTTCTTGCTTTCTTAACTTCTATCAATTGTAAATGTTTTACAAAAAGTTTCCAGGACACTCGGAAAGGAAATTGGACCTGAACAATGGGTAGCCAGAGCATTTATCTCTCATACTCAGCATACTGATAAAAAGGAATTAATCAAACATTTTCTCTCTCAACTCATTCCTTTTTCAATTGTTTTCTCCATACACTGTTATTTTCTTCTCAGATAAATAACCAAGTTAAAAAACTCTTCTTACCTAAATCATATTAAGCAGCCATTATATATTATTCCCTTCCACAACTATTAACTTGTTTTTAGAGATTTCTTATTCTTAAATTATGATATTCATCAAGATTGTTTTAATATGTAAGGAAATTTTTATTGATTTTTTTCAGTTTCCATAAGTAACTTGATATTTTAGTCCGTATTAATAAAAACATGAAAGGTGACTTGAACATCTACCCAGCTAAGCTGTCTCTGTGCATAAAAATTTCACTTCAGAAATTGATTCAGTCTGCTTCATATAAATGTCCTGGCCTGGATTTCCATTTTCCTTTATGGTAATGTTCAGAGCAGACCAATGTGCCCATTGAGAACTAGCAGAAAAGCTAGAGATTGTAAAGTTTCCACTTGAAGGGATCAGAGAATGAACTGAGTCAAGACTAAAAAAGAGAAAAATCCCCAAGGAGAAAGAAGCTTTCAGAGAAGGACTGAAGATCTGTGGGGTATTTGCTGATTCTCTATATAGGCCAGAGGTTGAAGATGCTCTAGGGAACAGAGAACCTAGCACAGCTTTTGACAATCACATGGAGCTAGGTGACAAAGTTAGAAATGTGAAGGTTCTCAAACACATGAGACATGTTTGGCTTCTGCCTTGAAACATTTGCTGAAGTTTGAAGCAGGGTCGATGGCTGAACAGTTAAGTCATAGAGCTCTAGAGTGTAAAATCTCACAATGCTTAAGAGACAAAGGCCTTCAAGGGGTTGGGGGGGCACTCTAAGAACAGTGAGAGTTGAAAGTCCTTCCTGGAGTAGTGAATTAAAAGTGAAAATCTCCAATCACTTTTTCCTGGGGGCTTTGCTGATATGGGCATAACTAGATGCTTTGACTCTAGCACAAAAACACTGTTGGAAGAGATTGAAATGTAGCCTTTGATGGTTGTACAGAGCAGAATGACAAAATTAGAGATTTGAGGGGTTTTAAATTCACAGCATCTCTCCCCTTTAAGACATTTGCTACATTCTGAAGATGTTCAGGGAGGGAGGCCATAGACATAAGTAGAAAACCTCTGAGAGGCAAAGCAGAAATTCTTGCAACTTCTAGGTATTTAAGAGACAAAAACATAACAGATTTTTAAGTAAAAACCCTGAGAAGCTATGCTTTTGGGGATAGGGAAAAACAAGAGACAAAATTTTACTAAAACTTGAACCTAGCCTTGGTCCAACTAAATTTGTGACTGAATTAAGACAATGAGCTCCCAATCTCTGACTAGCACAGTAAAGTGTTAACCTACTCTGGTGGAACAAAACATCATCTGAAGCATCTAAAAATTAGTGTACGTCTAGCATACAATTAAAAGTTACTGAGTCTATTAAGTGTATCAGTTCTCCACCGGCACAATAATGCTATATAACAAATAACTATTCAACTCTAAGGCCATAAACATTTACTTAGACCACAATTCTAAAATCAGTGAATTAGACTGACATCAAATAGGCAATTCTTGGAGTCTTTCTTGACTAGCAGTTGGCCAGGTAGTGTCTGACTTGGCCGGAATAACTTAGATGGTTTGGCTCTGAACCACGAACCTCAACTTACAGCAAGCTACGTGCTGCTCATTTTCTCATGGCAAAGACAGATGAGCAAGAGGGGCAGAAGAAACTTACAGGCACTTTTTCAAGCCTCTGTTTGTGCTATTTTGCTAACATGGCTAAAGAAAATCCCATGACTAAACCTAAGCATAAATTATGGAGCAAAACACCCAATCAGATGGAAGAGCACTGGAAACTTAAAAAACATTGTGTGAAAAAAAAGAAAAAAACATTGTGTGAGAATAAAGAGAAGGATAAAACTCAAGATCATAAATGCAATATATATAGAATAGCAATAAGCAAGGCTACATGAACAATGAAAATAAAGAAAAAACACAAGAGCAGACCCACAGATATTCCAACTATTCATTATTATACATTTTGGGGGGGACACTGTCTTTATCTGGTTTTGGTCTCTGAATAATGCTGGTCTCAGAATGAATTTGAAAGCTTTCCTTCCTCTGCTGAAAATTTTCAACAAAGAATTTGAGTCTAAAAAGTAACATTGTAAAACTGAGAAATAAAACACACATTCTTAAGAACTTGTTAAGATCCTATTGGTATGGGCTTAAAAGCAATTTGGTCACAGCAAAATACAAGATTAGTGAACAAGAGAGTTAAACAGAAAATATAAAAATTCAGACAGTAAAGAAAAGAACACGAAACAAATGAATATATTATATATATATATATATATAATGAATATTTTGTATATATACACATATGTATGCATATGTATGAACATATATATGTATATGTGTTTATATGTATATATAATATATATACATATAATGTTTCTATCATGCAATTGTTTTCTTCACAAACCAGTACCTTTCTATTTACAGATGCTTCTGCTTGACTTTTAAGGCCTTTTATTAAATATCCTGTAATACCCATTAGATCTTGCATCTTCTTTCACACAGAGAATATGCACACTGTCTCTTTGACAGTTTTAAATTTTCTAAATCTTATTCATTCTTAATTGACCCTTCAAGAAATACCTCCAATGAAAATCCCCCACAGTGATCATTTCTGAAATCCTGTTGGATTTTTTTATAACCAGTATTGTAAAATTTAGCATTCATGTACTATCTGCTCAGCTGAACTGTAAAATATGTGAGGATTAAGTCTAATATTTCACTGGTAAATATTTAGAAGGCCTACTGAGGTATCCTTTTTATTCATAGAACAAGCGAGGGTAGAGGTGGACTTAGGGACCAAGAAGAAACAGGGATGCAATCACCACCAAGCAGGACTTTCCCATGTCTCCTTTCCTACCAAGACCAACTTTCCCCAAGATTTGCTGATTTATCACAAGATAGGAATGAATATCTTAGCTTCAGGCCACGATTTTTATTTGTTTCTCTTGGTCAGATGCTACCCCTGCTTTGATCTGTAGTAGTAGTTAAGTACTGACAATCCCCATTTAAACCATATGACTGTTTTGTGGAAAGAGGAATCTGCCCCCTAAAAAACAAAACAAAACAAAACAAAAAGCAATAACTGACCAGTCTCAAAATTACTGGGTTTGTATGAGACAAACAAATCAATTGCTGAGGTTAAGTACACAATTCCTGATTCTAAATAAAAGAATTCTCTCAAGGGTCTTCTTAAATATAAAGAATGAGATCAGTCCACAACATTTCGATGTCATCATAATTTAATTTGAAATTCAGCAAAAACCATTCTGTTCCCACAAGGGACAATACAAGGCTAGGACTGGATCATTTAAGCCAGTCCATCTTACTGTGGGTAATTTTGACCCAAGTTAGCAATGTCCGGAGACAGTTTATTCCAGTTGTATTGAGATATAATTGACATATATCGTTGTGTAAGTTTAAGATGTACAACATGTTGATCTGATACACTTATATATTGCAAACTGATTACTACCATAGTGTTAACTAACACCTCCATTACATCACATAATTATCATTTCTTTTTTTGTGGTGAAAACATTTAATCCTCTGGTAACCACCAGTCTACTCTCTGTTTCTATGAGAGTGGACCTTTTAGATTCCACATATAAGTGATATCATACAGTGTTTGTCTTTATCTATCTGACTTATTTTAGTTAGCATAATGCTCTCAAGTTCCATCCATGTTGTTGCAAATAGCAGATTTCCTTCTTTCTAATGGCTGCATAATATTCTATCATAGATCTTCTTCATTCATTCATTCATTCATGGTCATGTAGGTTGTTTCTATATAATGGCTATTGTGAATAATGTTGCAACGAACATGGAGTGCAGATATCACTTCAAAATCATGTTTTCATTTTCTTCAGCTACATACCCAGAAGTAGAATTGCTAGATCATATGGTAGTTCTATTTTAATTTTTTGAGGAATTGTCATACTGTTTTCCACCAATTTACATTCTCACAAGTACATAAGGGTTCATTTTTCTCCATATCCTCACCAAAATTTGTGGTCTCTTGTCTTTTTGATAATAGCCATTCTAAGAGGTGTGAGGTGACATCTCATTGTGGTTTTGATCTACACTTCCCTGATAATTAATGATGTTGAACATATCTTCATTCACCTTTAGCTATTTTTATGCTTTCTTTGGGAAAAAAGTCTATTTAGTTGCTCTTCCCATTTTTAATCAAATTGTTTTTTCCTAATGAGTTGTATGAGTCTCTTACATATGGTGGATATTAACTTCTTATCAGACCCATTCCGCTGGTTGCCTTTACATTTTGGTGATTGTTTCTTTATCTGTCCAGAAGCTTTTTAGTTTGATGTAGACTTCCTTTTTTTTTTTTTTTTTTGATGTAGTGTTCCAAGATTCGTTTTTCATTGTTTATGTATAACACCCAATACCCCATGCAATATGTGCCCTCCTGAATACCCATCAACACGCCAACACAACCCCCACCACCCTCCCCTCTAAAACCCTCTGTTTCTCAGAGTCCACAGTCTCTCATGGTTGATGTCCCCCTCTTAATTTCCCCCCTCCACTTTTCCTTTCCTTCTCCTGATGTCCTCCATGTTATTTCTTATGTTCCACAAGTAAGTGAAACCATATGATAATTGACTTTCTCTGCTTGACTTATTTCACTTGACATAATCTCCTCCAGTCCCATCCATGTTGATGCAAAAGTTGGCTATTCATCCTTTCTGATGGCTGAGTACTATTCCATTGTATATATGGACCACATCTTTTTTATCCATTTGACTGTTGAAGGGCATCGCAGCTCTTTCCACAGTTTGGCTATTGTGGCGATTACTGTTATGAACATTGGGGTACCTATGGCCCTTCTTTTCACTACATCTGTATCTTTGGGGTAAATACCCAGTAGTGCAACTGCGGGGTCATAGGATAACTCTATTTTTAATTTTTTGAGGAACCTCCACACTGTTTTCCAAAGTGACTCCACCAACTTGCATTCCCACCAACAGTGGAAGAGGGTTCCCCTTTCTCCACATCCTCTCCAACATTTGTTGTTTATTGCCTTGTAAATTTTTGCCATTCTAACTGGTGTAAGGTGGTATCTCAATGTGGTTTTGATTTGAATTTCCCTGATGGCTAACGATGATGAACATTTTTTCATGTGTCTGCTAGCCATTTGTATGTCTTCATTGGAGAAGTGTCTGTTCATGTCTTCTGCTCATTCTTTGACTTGATTATCTGTTTCTTGGGTGTTGAGCTTGAGAAGATCTTTATAGATCTTGGATATCAGCCTTTTGACTGTAGTGTCATTTGCAAATATCTGTTCCCATTCCATGGGTTGCCTGTTTGTTTTGTTGACTGTTTCCTTTGCTGTGCAGAAGCTTTTTATCTTGATGACGTCCCAAAAGTTCATTTTCAGTTTTGTTTCCCTTGCCTTTAGAGATGTTTCTTGAAAGAGGTTGCTGTAGCCGATGTCGAAAGGTTGCTGCCTATGTTCTCCTCTAGGATTTGGATGGATTCCAGTCTCATGTTGAGGTCTTTTATCCATTTAGAGGTTATCTTTGTATATGATGTAAGACAATGGTTAATTTTCATTCTTCCATATATAGCTGTCCAATTTTCCCAGCACCATTTATTGAAAACACTGTCTTTTCTCCATTGGATTTTTTTTTTTTTTCCTGCTTTGACGAAGATTAGTTTACCATAGAGTTGAGCGTCCATATCGGGGCTCTCTATTCTGTTCCATTGGTCTATGTGTCTGTTTTTCTGCCATCACTATGTTGTATTGGAGATCACAGCTTTGTAATATAGCTTGAAATCAGGCACTGTGATGCCCCCAGCTTTGTTTTTCTTTTTCAACATTTCCTTGGTGATTTGGGATCTTTTCTAATTCCATAAAATTTTAATATTGTTTGTTCCAGCACTTTGAAAAATGCCATTGCTTTTTGGTCAGAGTGGCATTGAAAGTATAGATTGCTCTGGGTGGCATAGACATTTTAACAATGTTTAACAATGTTTGATCTTCTGATCCATGAGCATGGAACGTTTTTCCATCTTTTTGTGTCTTCTTCAGTTTCTTACATAAGTCTTCTATAGTTTCTAGAGTATAGATCCTTTACCTCTTTGGTTAGGTTTATTCCAAGGTATCCTATGGTTTTTGGTGCTACTGTAAATGGAATTGATTCTCTAATTTCTCTTTCTACAGTTACATTGTTAGTGTATAAAAAAGCAAATGATTTCTGTGCATTGATTTTGTATCCTGCCACATTACTGAATTTCTGTAGGAATTCTAGTAATTTGGGAGTGGAATCTTTTGGGCTTTCAACATAAAGTATCATGTCATATGTGAAGAGAGAAAATTTGACTTCTTCTCTGCCAATTTGAACACCTTTTATTTCTTTTTGTTGTCTGATTGCTGTTGCTAGGACATCTAGTACTATGTTGAACAATAGTGGCAAGAGTGAGCATTCTTGTTGTGTTCCTGATTTCAATGGGAAGGCTCTCAACTTTTCCCCATTGACAATGATATTTGCTGTGGATTTTTCATAGCTGGGTTTTACGAAGTTGAGGAATGTTCCCTCTATCCTTATACTCTGAAGAGTTTTAGTCAGGAAAGGATGCTGTATTTTGTCAAATGCTTTTTCTGCATCAATTGAGGGGACCATGTGGTTCTTCTCTCTTCTCTTACTGATTTTTTCTATCACATTGATTGATTTGTGAATGTTGAACCACCCTTGTATCCCAGGGATAAACCCCACCTGGTCATGGTAGATAAACTTTTTAATGTACTGTTGGATCCTATTAGCTAGAATCTTGTTGAGAATCTTGGCAACCATATTCATCAAGGATATTGGTCTGAAATTCTCCTCTTTGATGGGATCTTTGCCTCCTTTGGGAATCAAGGTAATGCTGGCTTCATAGAAAGAGTTTGGAAGTTTTCCTCTGTTTCTAGTTTTTGAAACAGTTTCAGGAGAATAGGTATTATTTCTTCTTTGAATGTTTGGTAGAATTCCCCAGGCAATCCCTCAGGTCCTGGACTCTTGTTTTTTTTGGGACGTTTTTGATCACTGCTTCAATCTCGTTACTAGATATTGGTCTATTCACGTTGTCAATTTCTTCCTGTTTCAGTCTTGGAAGTTTACAGGTTTCCAGGAATACATTCATTTCTTCTAGGTTGCTTAACTTATTGGCATATAGCTGTTGTTAAAAATTTCTGATGATTGTTTCTATTTCCTTGGTGTTAGTCATGATCTATCCCCTTTCATTCATAATTTTATTAATTTGGGTCCTCTCTCTTTTCTTTTGGATTAGTTTTGCCAGTGGTTTATTGATCGTATTAATTCTTTCAAAGAACCAGCTCCTAGTTTAGTTGATGTGTTCTACTGTATCTCTGGTTTCTATTTCATTGATCTATGCTCTAATCTTAATTATTTCCCTTCTTGTAGGTGGGGTAGGCTTAATTTGTTGTTGATTCTCTAGTTCTTTAAGGTTTAAAGAGAGTTTGTGTATTCGGGATTTTTCTTTATTTTTTTGAGTGAGGCTTGGACGGCTATGTATTTCCCCCTTGGGACCTCCTTTGCCTTTTCCCATAGGTTTTGTACTGGTTTGTCTTTATTCTCATCGGTTTCCATGAATTGTTTAAGTTCTTTGGTTTCCTGGTTGATATATGCTTGAGGAGGTTGGTCTTTAGCCTCCAAGTGTTTGGATTCCTTCTAACCTTTTTCTTGTCATTGAGTTCCAGTTTCAAAGCACTGTGGTCTGAGAATATGCAGGGAATCATCAATCTTTTGGTATTGGTTGAGTCCTGATTTGTGACCCAGTGTGTAGTCTATTCTGGAGAAAGTTCCAAGTGCACTTGACAAGAATGAGTATTCTGTTGTTTTAGGGTGGAATGTTCTGTATACATCTATGAGGTCCATCTGGTCCAATGTGTCATTCAAAGCTCTTGTTTCTTTGTTGATTTTCTGCTTAAATGATCTATCTATTACTGAAAGTGGTGTGTTAAGATCCTCTACAATTAACATATTCTTACCAATATGACTCTATTTTGATTAACAGTTCGCTTATATAGTTGGCTTCCCCCATGTTAGGGGCATAAATATTTACAATTTTTAGATCTTCTTGGTGGATAGACCCTTTAAGAATGATGTAATGTCCTTCTGTATCTCTGACTACAGTCTTTAGCTTAGAATCTAATTTGTCTGATATGAGAATTGCTACCCCAGCTTTCTTTTGAGGTCCATTGGCCTGAAAGATGGTTCTCTATCATTTCACTTTCAGTCTGGATGTATCTTTAAGTTCCAAATGTGTCTCTTGTAGACAACATATGGATAAGTCCTGTCTTCTTTATCCAATCTGCAACTCTGTGTCATTTTATGGGAGCATTTAGGCCATTCATGTAGAGAGTGATTATTGAAATATAAGTTTTTATTGTCATCATGTTGGCTGTGAGATCCTTGTTTCTATAGATTGTCTCTGTAAATTTCTGTTCTATATCACTCTTGGGGTCTTCTTTTATAGAACCTCCCTTAACATTTCTTGCAGGGCTGGCCTCGTGGTCACATAGTCTTTTAGTCTTTGCCAGTCTTGGAAGCTCTTTATCTCTCCATCCATTCTGAATGTCAGCCTTGCCAGATAAAGTATTCTTGGATGCATGTTCTTCTCATTTAGTGCCCTGAATATGTCTTGCTAGCCCTTTCTTGCTTGCCAGGTTTCTGTGGACAGGTCTCACGTTATTTTGATGTTCCTCCTTCTGTACCTAAGAAACTTCTTTCCCCTAGCTGCCCTTAAGATATTTTCTCTGGTTTTATGATTTGCAAGTTTCACTATCACATGCCAGTAAGTTGCTCTACACTCATTGATCTTGGAGGTGTTCTCTCTGCCTCTAGGATACGAAGACTTGTTTCATTCGCCAGGTTAGGGAAATTCTCGGCTAGGATTTGCTCAACTATATCATCTAATCCTCTCTCTCTCTCTCCACCCCTTCAGGGAATCCCAATAATTCTGACATTGGAATGTATCATGGCATCATTTATTTCTCTAATTCTGTTTTCAGGGATTCTAAGCTGTTTGTTCCGGGCCTCCTCATGGAACACGCAGGGTTCTGTTCTGTCAGTTTGTCTTCTAGTTCACTAATTCAATCTTCTGCCTCATTTATCCTAGCTTTTAGAGTATATAGATTAGATTGGATCTCATTGATAGCATTTTAAAATTCTGCCAGATCAGCTCTCACTCCTGACCTTAGAGAATCTATGTTGCCACTAATGGTTTTCTCCAACCTATCTATCGTCTGGATAACTGTTACTCTGAATTCTATTTCTGACATCTTGCTTATGTCCATATCCATTAGTTCTGTGGCAGAGGTTACAGTCTCTGAATTTTTCCTCTGTTGGTGTTTCCTTCTCCTAGTCTTTCTGGTGAGAGGTGGTTGAGGGGATGTATAGCTGAAATATAAACCACGATCCAGGCACGGAGCACCCTGGAAAGTTTTGACCAATTGGAACTCACTACCGAAAAGAAAGAAAGAAAGAAAAAAAAAAAACAGCCAAAATGAGCCCCAAGAGTGAGATTTATAATGTACAAAAACAAAAACAAACAAAAAGACTGACAAAAGAAAAAAAAACCAAAAAGCCCAACCAAATGAAGCCCAAGAACAAAATTTATAAATTACAAAAACAGAATCAAACAAATAGAAAGACTGACAAAAGAAAAAGAAAAAAATAAAAGCATAAGATGAAAAGGGGGAATGATGGGAAGGTTGTTGGGCGAGGAAGGGTATATTCAGTTCTTCCTGAGTATATCTTGTTGTCTTTGTTAGAGGACTCAACTTTCCAGAGATACAGGGAAATTAAAACTGGTATATACATATATATAGAAGTAGTATTGAATAGGGAAAAAAAAGACTACATTGAAAGATATATATGTGTGTATATATAGAAAGAGAGAAAGAGAGAGAGAGAGAGAAGTACACATATGAAAAAGTTCAAGTTAAAATGTTATGGAACGTGTATTAAATGTCTAGTTGAAATGGTAAGTAGGTAAGAAAAAATAAAAGAACAAGAATCATGAGTAAGAATTTTTTAAAAAAAGAGAGAGAAAAGTTGTATCTAAGAAATATATAATCTGTGAGGCAATACTAGGAGCTTAATATACTGTGTTGCCCTGGTGTTGGGGTTTTACAGTTTTATGGGGACCCTGTGGTTGTTGTCCTCTTGTTCTTTCAGCTCATCTTCTGGGGGAGGGGTCTGCAGCATTGTTTTTCAGTCAATGCTGCTTGGGCGGAGTTGTCCTGCCCCCAGTCAAGGGGCTGGGCTCGTGGAAACCACTTTTTCTGGGCTTTTATTCTCTGGAGGCTTTTTTCTCTGGTGGTTTTTCTCGCCTTTCGGGAGGGTCAGAACAAAGTAAACTGTCCACACCCAGACCGCCGCCTCAGAGAGAAGCCACAGTCTGCTCCTCTCTGAATCCTCCAGAACACACAGACTCCACCTCTGCAAGCACCATTGAATACCGCAGTTTCCCACAAGCAGTACGCACCCCCAGGCACCAAAACTGTGAGTGATACTGGGCCGGGTGAGCCCCATCCCAGCAACTGTCATTCCTGGTGCCACTGACTTGAGCCCATGCTGGGTCCCCTTAGCACCACGGTGGTGGAGACAGTGGAGGCAGCCGTGGTGGCGGTGGCAGCCGCCAGCCACAGGGACTGCTGACTTGAGTCTGCACCGGGTCCTCTCAGACATGGGCAGGGGGCAGCTGCAGCTGTCCTGAGACTGTGGGCTTAGGTCCGCCCCTGGGTGGCCTGGTCCCAGCAATTGTCCCTTAAGTTCCTTTGTTCTGCTTGAGTGCTGTTATCAGTCCCTTCACATCTTACTGCCACCGATCTCCAAGCTATTGCTGGTCCCCAAGCACAGGGCACTTTCACATTGGGGTATTACTTTCTAATGGGTTGTTCTCTCCCCCTTCTGTTTATCCTCTGATATCAGTCCACACAGTCCTAACTCCTCTGTACTTCTCCACTGATGATCCTCTGCCTCCATAGAGATCCAGAAGTATATAATCTTACATCTCAGGCAGATATCTAGCTCAATTCAGTGAACCAGTTGAAATAAGGTCTCCTACTCCTCCCCCATCTTGCCCCTCCTCTTAGTTTGATATAGTCTTACTAATTTTTGCTTTTGTGCTTTGATGTCATATCCAAAATAAAGCAAAAACAAAACAAAACCCTGATAAGATTAATGTCAAGAAGCTTTTTTACTATGCTTTTTTCTTGGAGTTTTACAGTTTCAGGTCTTATTTATTAAATCGTTAATCAATTTGAGTTATTTTTTGTGAGTTGTATAAGATAGGGGTCCAATTCCATTCTTTTTCATTTAATTATCCACTTTTCTCATAAACATTTATTGAAGAGAGTATCCTTTCTACACTGGGAAAGACTCTTGGGTCCCTTGACAAAGAGTTTTCTGTATATACAGGGGTTTATTTCTAGAATCTTGATTCTGTTACATTTATCTGTGTGCTTATTTTTATGCCAATAACATACTCTTTTTAGTATGTTACTATTGCTATTGTTTTGTAACGTAGCTTCAAATCAGGAAGTGTGACACCACCAGTTTTGTTCTTTTTCAGGATTGCTTTGGCAATTCAGAGTCTTTTTTGGTTCCATACAATTTTGAATTTTTTTTCTACTTGTGAAGAATGCCGTTGAAACTTTGATAGGGATTACAAATAATCTATAGATGACTGTGGGTAGAATTGACATTTAAAATATTTATGAACACAGGATATCAATCCATTTGTTTGTATGTTCTTCAATTCTTTTCATCAATGTTTTATGGTGTTCAGTAGGCAATTCTTTACCTACTTGGTTAGATTTATTTCAAAATATTTCATTTTTTATGCTATTGTGAATAGATTTTTTTTTAAGTTTCTTTTCAGATATTTCATTGTTAGTGTATATAACAACTGATTTCTGTATGTTGATTTTCTATCCTGCAACTTTTCTGAATTCATTGATTAGTTCTAACAATTTTTTTGGTGGAATTTGAACATTTTTTTATGTATTAAATCATCTGCAAACAAAGAAAATTGTATTTCTTCTTTTCCAATTTTAATGCGTTTTATTTATTTTTCTTGCTGATTTTTCTGGCTAGAATTTCTAGCACCATGTTGGATAAAATTGGTGAGATTTGGACCATTGTCTTGTTCTGAATCTTAGAAGGAAAGCTTTCAATAAGCATAATACCATTGCGTATGATTTCAGTTATGGGTTGGTCATATATGGCCTTTATTATGTTGAGGTATATTTCTTCTATACCCAATTTGATGAGTATTTTTATCATGAAATGTCAAATTTTGTCAAAAAAAATTTTTTCTGCATCTATTTATTTCTTAGAGAGAGAGAGAGAGAGCATAGAGTGAGAGCACAGGCTGGGAGGAGAGGCAGAGGGAAAGGGAGAAGCAGATTTCCTGCTGAGCAGGGAGCCTGATGTGGGGCTCAATCCCAGGACCCTGGGATCATGACTTGAGCTAAAGGCAGGCACTTAACCAACTGAGCCACCCAGGCACCAATTTTCTGCATCTATTTAAATGCTCATATAATTTCTATTTTTCATTGTATTCATGTGGTATATCATATTTATTGATTTGTATAAGTTGAACAATCTTCATATCCCAGGGATAAATCCCATTCGACTATCGTGTATGATTGCTTAAATGTGCTTAAATTCTGTTCGATAGTATTTTGTTGAGATTTTTGTGTTGATATCCATCATGGAAATTTATTTGTAAATTGTTTTTTGTTTTATTTTGTTTGCTTTTGCTTTTGTTTTTGTTTTTTTTTATTTTCTTCCAGTGCCCTTAACTAGCTTTGATAATCAAGGTAATGCTAGCCTCAAAAATAGTTTGAGAGTGTTCCCTCCTCTTCAGTTTTTTGGAAGAGATTGAGAAAGATTGGCATTAATTCTATAAGTGCTTGGTACGAGTCACCCCTGAAGGCTTCTGTTCCTTGACTTTTGGGGAGTTTTATTACTGATTTAATGTCCTTACTTGTTATTGCTCTGTTCAGACTTTTGATTTCTTCTTGAATCAATCTTAGAAGGTTGTATGTTTGTAGGAATTTATCCATTTCTGTTTGGGTCTTTTTTTTTTTTTTTTCTATCTCTTTGTCGAACTTCTCATTTTGTTCTTGTATTATTTGTCAGATATTGTTAAATGATGTGTTTGTTCTCTTGTAGCTCTCTGATCATCTTTAGAAAAAATATTTGATGTCTATATCATTTGATTACTGGATCTCCATTTTTTTGAGGCCAGTTACTGAACTTAGTTTAGTGTATGTCTTTGTGACCCACATAGCCTTGCATGGGTGTCTGCCTATTTAAAGAAACAGTCACCTCTTCCAGATTTTATAGATTGACTTCAATAAGGAAAGGCTTTCACCTAGATGTGGGGCATGCTGGAGCATATTGTTACCCTGTGTCTAGTAGGCAGGATACCTTGTATGGGGAATGTGATGGCTGGGATCTTGGGGGTGCGTGATGTCTCTTTGGTTCAGGACAGTGGGTCCCAGAGCATTGACAGCTTTGTGGTTCTTTTCAAGCACCGTGGAGGTGTGCAGTTGCATCTCCAGGTCCAGTGTCTGGGGACGAAGCCAAGCTATAGTGGTGGCTGGAACTCGTAGGGTTCACATACTTGGCTCTGGGGTTCATCTTTAGGTACCTGTACAGTGGCAGGGCCACTTGCAGACACATAAATAATAATGGGAACCAAGGTAGGGAACAAGGGCTGGAGACAGCAGTTGTGGAGGCCTGGCTGTCAGCATGCACTACCATGACTGCTGGGTTTTGCCATGGGCACATGACAGTAGAGGCCAATGTTAGGGGTTGGGCTAGGGGAATGCATGTAAACAACTAGAAGCTGTTCCTGATTGTGGTGGTGCAGGCCAGTGACAAAAGACAGAGCTTGATGCAGGCCCACATGTAGCTGTGAGGGCCCTGGCTGTCATGGTGCCATCTTGTGGCTAAGCGGTCTTTTATCTCCCTACCCCCTTTAATGCACACGGGCCGTGGAGACTAGTGATGGGTGTCAGGCCAGACATGCAACATGCAAGTACACAGCTAGAGGGTTGGGGTGGGCTAGCCTGAAGCACACGCATGGTGCTGGGGGTCAGCCTCAGGAGCTTAGGTTGGCCTGTTGCACTTGTACAACCTCAGAGGCCTTGGCTGGCTTCCAGTAAACTTTCTAGGCTCCAGTGGGGAGTAGGGGAAGGAGAGAGGCAGGAGGAACTGAGGTAGCTGGTGTCACCAACTGCACATACCTGTGGTATGAGAGCTGGTGAAATCTGTAGTGGGGTATTTGGTAGCTTTTCTGGCATTGATTTTTTTCAGTGGTGAAATCTGCTAGATTTGTCTGCAGAGCAGTTCACTGTAAACCACAGTTGCTCGTGTTGTATAAACCAAGTTGCTCTTGGCCCCTATTGGTAGCTCCTACTTTTCTTCCTTCTTCCTCGCCATTTTATACGTTTCAGCTTTTCAGGTCTGGGAAGGGTGAAAATGAAATGGGACATTCAAGCAGTCCCCCAACAGGCTGGAGTAGCTAGACCCTCACCCCCACCCCTTCTTAGCAAAGGGAACTCTTTCTAGGTAGTAAGTTTCCTCTTGTGGGAATGGGATGATGTAATGAAGCTGACTTTTTTTCTCTTCTTCAGTAGTTATCTTCAGGGTTTTTCATTTTTTTCTTGTTTTTGTTTTTCCACTGTGTTGCTGAAGTTTCTCAGGTAGACTATACAGTTTTTGTTCATTTGTAGATGTCTAATTATTGATCTTTGTAGAGGGACAGAGGCTAAGGTCCCCTGTGTTGTCATTTTAGTGATGTCATCCTGGGCAATATGCCTGATTGTCACAACTTGGATGGAGGGTGTGCTACCGGTATCTAGTAGGTAGAGACTAAGAATTTTGCTCAACATCATACAGTGCATAAGACAGTCTCCCCATCAAGTAATAATCCAGCTTTTAATGTCAATAACACCAATGCTGACAAAGCCTGAGCTATCTTTTCTTCCTTTTTTTTTCCTTTACTACCTCTTGCCTGTCAATACACGTATCTCTCTCATAAAGCTTTACCAGATGTAAGTGTATGTATGTATGTGTATATGTTTGTTTATTTATATATTTATTTTAGAAATGAGGGCAGTTTTTTTTTTTTAAGATTTTATTTATTTAACAGAGAGACACAGAGAGAGAGCACAAGTTGGCAGAACGACAAGCAGAGGGAGAGGGAGAAACAGGCTCTCCACTAAGCAAGGAGCCTGACATAGGGCTTAATCCCAAGACCCTGGGATCATGACCTGAGCCTAAGGCAGCCTTTTAACCAACTGAGCCACCCAGGCACCCCTGTATGTCTAAATGTTTAAAAGACAGAATGTACACATGCATTTTTATCAGTCTTCGAGGATGTCTATTTTGAGTGGTTATTCTAGAAGAAAAACATTTAATCTAGTTTATCTCATTATTTGGTCATACATATTTTTGCAAAAAGAGAATAGCAACTGAAATGAGTTTATTTTATTGTTTAAATTTTAATTGTTCATAGAAAGTATATAAGTTGTATCACCCTTTACTAGTGATCACTAAAATATCTGGCCATAGTCTCATCATTTTCCTCATATGTTTGTTCTGAATTTTGGCAGAGCTTTGGATCACACATTAGTAATAAATATGTTGTTTTAAGTCAATGTTTTCATTCAAGCTAATGTAAAAAAAAGACATTGTTCTAGTGAGGAAGATTTAAAATAGAAGCTGTCATTTGCGTTCTCATCCCAAGTTCAGATGCCTCTGTGTCAATTTAGTTACCTATGATTTCGACAAATAATTTTTCACAAATGGTAGCTGCAAAGTGGTACCACATGATGTCCATAGAAATGTTATGCATCCATTCGAAAACAATCACTTAGCTCTTAAATATGTCTTAATCTAAGAGAAGAAAATGATTCTAAAATTACAATAACCTGTGTCAGTAGGGAAGCAAGACACGGAGTCATTTAATTATTCTATCAGCACCTCAACAAGTTAATTTTCCTAGTTTTCCTCAGCTCTGCATTTAGTTAGACTTTGCAACTGGCAACCCCGCTGACCTCTAGCTCTTGGTTTACCCTTGGGATCCTGCCTCTTTCAAAGAACCAAATAACAGCACCTGGGTACTTGCAGAGCCAGTCTTTCTCTGTGCCCTGACCAAGAACTGTCAGTCTCCAATTCTGCCCAGCACTCATCTCCAGAGAAGGCCTGTATGCCTGCAGGCTTCCCTTTGGCATGCAAATCACGATGACATCAGAGAGAGGTAGGCAGGGAACCTACTGAGAGCTTTTCATTTGGGTTTTTTCCCCATAGAAGGAAAAAGTCTATGGTGCTGTTTTCATCTTGAGAAACTCCTAGGTTGAAAAATAAATGCAGGAAGGCAGATTTGGATTACAGACTATACTTATTCTACTCTCTCCTCCTGTATGGGAATAAAAATTGACATTTCCTGAAGAGTTGTATAGGACTGGCTGACTTGTCAATGACCAGGATACCATTTTCCCAAAATATTTATCTGTGCCTAGAATGATATGTTGTATCAAATCCGCAACCAGAATTTATTGAGAGCTTTTCTAAGTAGAAATATCCTGACATGGCTTTTGCCTTCATTGAGTTTGGAGTCTCGTAGAGGATTCAAAACTAACAGCCATGAAACAATAAGCAGGCAAAGCAAAGTGTATAATAAATCACTCACTTGAAAAGCAGGGCTTAAAAGGCTATAAGAAGTACAGAGAATGACTAAAGAAAATACTAAATTTAATTTGTAAACCTTACATTTCCCTAAAATTGAGGAACTGATTGAAATTATGTTTTCTAATCCAAGAAAAGATGTGATGTTTATGTTTGTTCTAAATGATACCAAAACATTCGGTGAAAAGGTAGAATAATTTTGTCTTTTGACAAGGGTCACAAACTTCTGTGTGTATAGGTGCTAGGAATGTAGTGTACATAGTGAAATGAGTTGGCGAGGGACCATTGGGAGGAATGATCCCTGTTGCAATCTATAACTCCCTTTGCCCATCTAAAGGAGATACTAGAAATGCAAACCTAATGTTGACGAACTGTGTCATATATTTTTTTAAAGATTTATTTATTTATTTTAGAAAAAGAGCACAAGCAGGAGGGGCAGAGGAAGAGAGAGAGAGAGAATCTGAGGCAGATGCTGTGCTGAGCCCAGAGCCTGATGTGGGGCTGGATCCCACAACCCTTAGATCATGACCCCAGCCAAAAACCAAGAGTTGGTTGCCTAACAGGCTCTGTCACTCAGCCTCCTCAAGGTGTCATATTTTAAGAAAATCTGAAAACCTAGACATTTTTAGTGTAAAATCTCCCAGTTTGTAAGCATTAGCCACAACTAAAAGTATTTTTTAAATGTACTGTGGGCCATGTAAAACAGATCTATAGGTTGAAGGAGGGAAAGAATATTTAAAGAATGGATTATTTGTAGCTCTAGTGGGAAGAGATAGGAGCAAAGGGGTAAGCAGGCACCAGATTCTATCAGAACATGTAAGCTATGGGAAGAAATGTGTGCTGTATCCTAACAGTAATGAAGATTTTTAAACAGGGAAATGATGTGACCTAACTTTCTTTTTTAAAAGTTCCTTCTGGCTGGATATAGTTTGAAGGATGGATTGAAGTAGGCAAAACCATTATTAGGGGAATCAGTTAGGAAGATATTGCAGTATTTAAGATATGTATAGATAGATACAGATATAGATAGATAGACCCATATATACATATTAAGATATTTATCTATATCTATATATATAGATATTTAAGTATTATATATAATATATATGATATATATGTCATATATAGTCATAATATGTCATATATCCTATATTATATATGTCATATGTCATATATAATATATATGGCATATATAATATACCTCATATCTATCTATCTATATCTATATTTATATATATATAGAATTATATATAATTCCATCATCTATCTATCAATCTATCTTATCTATTATCTGTTTATTTGAACTACTTTAGTAACAGAACTATAAGGTATGGGGATAGAATATCGTTTGTTCCAACAAATTAGCATAAAATTTTGGTTTCATTTTAATAACTTTTTTCTTATTACATATGAATTTTTCTAGAAAATTTAGGACTTTTAGAAAATTACAGCTAAAATAATTACAACATAATTATACATATATTAATATATAATTATATATAAATTATAATTATATATATTATATATATACAATATTATATATATATATTATGTGTATATAATTATACACATAGTACCACTTCCATCAGTACCAAGTGTTCAAAGTCTGCATCATTGAGTGAATCGAAGATCAGGAACAGGATGAAGAGTTGGTACTGACTGGAGCACGGAACATAAAAACCCTCTAAAAAACCTGGGTGAAGGCAGGGACATTTTAAAGTCACTAACTTCTTATAGTCACCCTCCAATTTGGAGGTTTGTGCTGTAATAATTCAGATATGATGTTGAAAAGGATATAATAATAATATTCATAGGTTGTGAGCCATGGCACATAATGGATTATAGATACAACCACGATTATGTCTTTAAGATTTAGTATTTGGGGGGCATCTGCTTGGCTCAGTTGTTAAGTATCTGCCTTCAGCTCAGGTCATGATTCCAGGGTCCTGGGATCGAGCCCCACATCAGGCTTCCTGCTTGGCAGGAAGCCTGCTTCTCCTTCTCCCACTCCCCCAGCTTGTGTTCCTGCTCTCACTCTCTCTTTCTCTCTGTCAAATAAGTAAATGAAATCTTAAAGAAAAAAAAAAAAGATTTAGTATTTGGATTGGTAGTACAAAATTTTAATTACTCTAATTTTCTTAAATTCTTATCAAAATTGGTTGTTAGCATATGTAGCCAATTGTATTTTTTTAAAATAGCTACAAAATGTCTCTCATGCCCCAAGCTCATCTTACATTGTGCCCTTGACACTCTTCATCTCAAAAAGTAAGGTCCCTTGATATTGGATGGAATTGTGACTGACAAAAGTGATGCAATGTGATTTCTAAGGCCAGGTCATAAAAAAGAAAGTTCCAATCTCACTTCTCTTGAAATACTTGCTATTAGAAATCAGCCACCATGTTGTGAAGAAACCAAACAGTCACATAGAGAGTCCATGTGTAGATGTTTGGTTGACAGCTGAATCTGAGATCAACTACCATACATGTGAATTGAGTCTTTTCCAACTGTGCAACCAGACACTGTGGAACAGAAACAAGTTGTCCTCATTGTGTCCATTCTGAATTCCTGATCCACAGAATCTATGAACATGATAAAATAATTGTTCTTTTATCCCACTAAATTTAGGATGATTTTTTTTACAAAGCAATAGCTAACTAGAACATGGTGTTTGTTTAAATTCTTCAACAATTTAAAAGGTAAAACATGTTATCTCTTTATTGTTTAAATTGCATTTCCTTAATTGGCTATTAGGCTAGTTTTCTTTCCTTCCTTCCTTCCTTCCTTCCTTCCTTCCTTCCTTCCTTTGCATTTGTATTACTTTTAAGAATTACTTCATCATTAAAAAATGAATTTTTAAAAGGATTATACTCTGCATCTCCAGTGATTCACCAATGCCTTATATGCACTTCTATTAATAATATCATCAGTAGAATAATACATTACATAAGGGGGGAGCGATACATATATACAACTCAAACAATTTAGATTTACCCTGGTACTCTCACTTGGCTCCACTATTAAAGGTTTCAGGGAGTTTCCTTATGACTTCTATACTTTCTGAGTTTACCCAGAGAAGCCTTGGACGAGAATACATTCTGTGTCACCAAGGAGTATCTCTTGTGAAGGACTGGAGGCTGGCATAAGAAAACAGACTGTGTTATCTCAATTTGTGATAGTTATTATCACAGTATTCTGGGTGTTGGAATTTTCCCTTTGCAGTGGATTTTAATTTTAAAATGGATAGTGTGCTACCTCAACTTTCCTGTTAGATGATCCAGAAAAAAAGAGAGAGAGAGAAGGTGAGAGATAGTCTGAGTCTCATTTATTTTGTTTTTTTTTAAGATTTTATTTGTTTGAGAGAGAGAGTGAGAGACCACAAGCAAGGGGAGGAACAGAGGGAGAGGGAGAAGCAGGCTCCTCACTGAGCAGAGAGCCCGATGTGGGGTTCAAGTGGGTTGAACTGGGGTTCAAGGATGCTGGGATCATGACCTGAGCCGAAGGCAGATGCCTAACCTACTGAGCCACTCAGGTGCCCTTGAATCTCATTAATTAATTAATTTTAAAAGATTTTATTTATTTATTTATTTGAGAGAGAGAGAGCACAAGCGAGGTGGGGAAGGAGCAGAGGGAGAAGGAGAAGCAGATTCTCCTGTTGAGCAGGCAGCCTGATGCAAGTCTCCATCCCAGGATCTTGGGAGCAGAAGGCAGACGTTTAACCAACTGAGCCACTCACACACACTGAACCTCATTTATTTTTTGAGTTATAGGAATAAAACTAAAATTTTGTATAGGATCTGATGTGTCTTCAATATAATACCACAAAACTACTAGCAACCACAAAAGTGTAAGGAATCCTGAGAGGGACTTTGGTGACACAAAGGTATAAAGTTCACAGCATATCATCCTTCACTGATCTAGGCAAGATTTTGTGGTTACTACACTGATGCTCATAACAATGTGTGTGTATCTTTATTTGAACATTCTTTGGTGTGGCTGCTTGCTTATTATAGGGATAGTCATTTAAGAATGTTTTATTTTTTATTTTAATTTAATTAATTTATTTGACAGAGAGAGAGAGAGAACACAAACAGGCAGAGCCGCAGGCTGAGGGAGAGGGAGAAGCAGACTCCCCACTGAACAGAGACCTGCTGTGGAGCTTGATCCCAGGAACCTGGGATCATGACCTGAGCCAAAGGCAGATGCTTAACCAAATGAGCCTCCCATGTGCCCCTTAAAACTGTTTTACATAGGCTATGCATAAGAAACTTTGAGTCCATGGAGCCTGAACTCTGTCCCTGATCCCCACATAAAGGATCTTTTTTGATTTCCTGTCTTTTTCTCTAGAACATTAGCTCCAGGACAAAAGATACCTTCTCTGATTGTTCACTGATGTATAACCAGAACCTGGAGGAATACCTGTAAATAATAGACACATAATAATTATATTTGAATGAATAAATATTATTCCAGACCATCCAAAAAATGTAGGACCTATGTAGAACCTATGCAAACAGAAAAGTCAAGAAAAGATAATAATATTAAAGAGTCTTTTCCAAACAATTTAACCCTAAGATGGATTTGTTAAGTGTTTGCTATATAGACCATAACCCCATGTACTTGGATCTCTTCTTACTCTTTATCTACCCACTATCTGGGTGTGCTTAAAGTCCAGAAATCTACCACAAGACATTATGACACAAGGTAGTAAGAATATAACAATTAAGCAATTGTTTTTTGTATGCTTAAAAGATTCACATTGAAAGAGTTTCTTCTAGATTCTTCCTGGGGTTAGTCAAAGAAACTCCATTATCTCACTAAATAATATTTTGAAAGGAAAAGGATTAAGAGATCCAAAAATTAATGACTATCCTATGTCATGTAGTATAAGAGATATGTGCATAAGTACATGTCTATTCTCCTAGCAAACTTATTTTTTATAATTTTTATTTCAATATAGTTGATACACAATATTATATTAGTTTCAAGTATACAACAGTGATTCAACAAATTTCTAGGTTATGGTATGCTCACCACAAGTGTAGCTACCACCTGTCACCATACAATTATATTACAATTTCATTGACTAAATATTTCCTATGCTGTGCCTTTTATTCCTGTGACTTGTTCATTCCATAACTGGAAGTTTGTATCTCCCACTCCCCTTCACTCATTTTGCCTATTCTCCTGGTCTGCTACCCTCTGACAACCATCTGTTTGTTCTCTGTTTTTATAGGTCTGATTCTGCTTTTCTGTTTATTTATTTGTTTCCTTTCTCTTTTTTGTAGATCCCACATATGAGTGAAATCATATGGTGTTTGTCTTATAAGTCAACTCTTTGTGCTTTGGTTTAATATTACTACCACTTTGGAAGTTGTTATGCTAATTAAATGATTTAATGGATATAAAGTGCCTAAAACAGTACCTAGCATAGACTAATTGTCACAAATTATTCTATTTGTTGTGCTAAACAGTACATTTAATTGTCAAGGATATTAAAATAGCCAGTAGACTCTTCTAGAAAATGTTTTACATTTCACTATGAATGCAAAGTTTGTGTAATATCTCAAAGGCTAACTTTCTCAAAAATAAAAAGGATACTGGATATAGTTTCTAGTATGTATTACTTGACTTAAAATATTTTATTCCTGGTCCTATAAAGACAGATGTTTAAAAAATTAAGGCAAGAAGTTGGAAAGAGATGTCAACTACTCAAACAACCTGTTCTGGTATGATTATTTGGGCTTATGCCTTCCACTTTATTGATCATTTTCTTATTGGCACTGACAACTCAGCAAAGAAAAAGGCAAGAGGGTTAATTAATGATGCATCTTTAGGATAAAACTTGCAATAAATGTATCCAACATAAAGAAGTGAAACAAAAGTGTTGAGATTTTTGTTCAGTTTTTGTCAGTTCAGGAGACTGACCTTCTATGTTCAAAAGCAGTATTTGATTTCTCCTAAAAATATCATTTTATAAGCACATAAAAAAATGTGAATTTCAGTAGTAGATGAAAAAGTTAAGAAACCAGGAAAAAAATCCTCAAATTTCTATTCAAGGCATGGGTCCTAAATGTCCAATTTAGATTTGACTCATTTCCTCACTATTAATGAAGCCCCTGAAGTTTTGTTTCCTTCCTTCTTCTCTTTTTCCTTCCTTCCTTCCTTCCTTCCTTCCTTCCTTCCTTCCTTCCTTCCTTCCTTCCTTCCTTCCTTCCTCCCTCCCTCCCTCCCTCCCTCCCTCTTTCTTTCTTTCTTTCTTTCTTTCTTTCTTTCTTTCTTTCTTTCTTTCTTTCTTTCTTTCTTTCTCTTTCTTTCTTTCTTTCTTTCTTTCTTTCTTTCTTTCTTTCTTTCTCTTTCTTTTTCTCTTTCTCTCTTTCTCTCTTCTAATACATTTCCTCAGGAGAAGGAAGGTTTAGGTGTCAGGGCATCACTGAGAGGGTATACAGAAAAGATAAGGAAAAATCAAAGGGGAATAGCGGGAGCTTTTGCCAGGGAAATTACTCCTATTACTTTTTGGAGAAAATAGTCAGAAAAGTGAATTTAAAAATTCAATGCTTGCTACACTTCATGCCTCATAAAATTTTTCCAAATGGCATAAAATTATTCAAGAGCAAGGATTCATATAGAGTAGCTCTGCATGTTTTCACATGTGTTTATACGTTGAACTTTCACTATCCTATATTTATTCAACAGATGGCAAGGCTTGTATCACAGACCTATCAGGATCAAACAGTCTCCTGACAAGAGAGCAGCTCATTTTGCACAGGGCAAATAGCCCTCTGTGCTAGGAAGCAAATGAATGGGCCAGTGTTGTTCCCAGAGGACTCAAACTGCAATAAACCACAGACGGGAAAAAGTAGGATCACCAAAAGCAGCTGAACTCCAGAAGTCTTAATGACAGAAAAAGGTCAAATAAATTATGACTAAGAACTCAAAAATTATAATTAAAGTTGTTTCATAATCATGTGTATTTTTTATTAAAGGGTACTTTTTATCTGGAACACAAGTTGGTAAATCATAAATAATACATTAAATATTTTATTTATTTTTAAATTACTATTATTATCATTATTATCATTTGGGTATAATTCCTCATGTTGCACTTTTTATTCCCGTGACTATTCATTTCATTACTGGAACCCTGTAGTGGTTGTACCATTTTAAATTCCCACCAACATTGTACAAGGGTTCCCTTTTCTCCACATCTTTACAAGCATTCATTATCGCTTGTCTTTCTCATAATAGATATCCTAACAGGTGTGAGTTAATATCTTACTGTGGTTTTGATTAGCATTTCACTGATAATTAGTGATGTCGAGTATTTTTTTCATGTGCTTGTTGGCCATTTGTCTTTGTTTTTGTTTTTTAAGATTTATTTATTTATTTTAGAGAGAGAAAGAATATGAGCAGGAGGGGGAGACAGAGAGGGAAGGAGAATCCAAAGCAGACTCCACACTGAGCACACTGAGCCCGACTCGGGGTTCAATCTCATTACCATGAGATCACAACCTGAGCCAAAACCAAGAGTTGGACACTTAATTGACTGTGCCACCCAGGTGCTCCTTCTGTTGGCCATGGGTAAGTCTTCCTTGAAAAAAAAAAATGTCTATGTCCTTTGTCTATTTTTAATTGTATTGTTTGTTTTGCTATTGAATTGTATGAGGCTCTTAAATATTTTGGATATTAGCACCTTTTCAAGTATGTGGTTTGTAAATATTTTCTCACATTTTAGAGATTCCTTTTTCATTTTTTTGGTAGTTTCCTTTGTCGTGCAGGAGCTTTTTAGTATGATATAGTCCTACTTATTTATTTTGCGTTTTTTTGCCTTTGCTTTTGGTGTCAAATCTAATAATTCCTTGCCAAGACCAATGTCAAGGAGACTGTTTTTTCTTAGGAATTTCACAGTTTCAGGTCTTATGCAGTCAAATGCTCTACCACTGAGCTATACCCCCGAGTTTCAGGTCTTATGTTCAAGTCTTTAATCCATTTTGAATTGATTTTTGTGAATGGTTAAGATAGGGGTCCAGTTTTATTCTTTTGCAGGGACTATCCAATTTTCCCAACACCATTAGTTCAAGAAACTATTCTTTCTTTGTTCTATATTCTTGCTCTTTTGCCAAAAATTAATTGAATATATATACACGGCTTGATTTCTAGGCTATTTTGTTCCATTGATCTATATGTATGTTTCTATGCCAATACCATACTGTTTTGATTACTACAGATTTGTAATATAGTTTGAAATCAAGAAGTGTGATGCCTCCAGCACTATTTTTTTGTTTGTTTCTCTCAAGACTGCTTTGGTGTGTGTGTGTGTGTGTGTGTGTAATTTCTAGGAATTTTAAGATTTTTTTCTATTTCTGGGAAAAATGTCATTGGATTTGTTTTATAGGGATTACATTGAATCTGTAGATTGCTTTGCACATTACTGACATACTAACATTAAATTTTCCAGCCCATGAATATAGAATATCTTTTTTAATTATATGTGTCTTCTTCAATTCTTTTGTCAATATCTTATAGTTTTTAGGGTACAGATCTTTCACATACTCAGTTCAATTTATTCTAAGTATTTTTTGATACCATTTAAATGGGGTTGCATTATTATTTTTTTCTGATAGTTTATTGTTAGACATGTTATGTGTGTAGACATGCAACTGATTTTTGTAAATTGATTTTATATCCTGCAACTTTCCTGAATTCCTTAGGTTATTTTTTTTTCCCCATGAGGTTGAACTTCCCTTTCTATTTTATACATTTCTGATTTCTCACCATAAGTTGTTCTTGCTCAAGGAAAGCAAACTCACACCTCTCTGAATATAAAATTAAGAATGTAAATACAGTAGATATAAATTCTTGCAAGTATATATTTATATATTTATGAGTGTGGGTGTATGTATGAATATTTATCATGTGTTAGCACACATGTATCCCTTGTGGGATGAACTGAAACACCTTTTCTTTTCAGTAAGCAAAAAACTTGAGTTTGTTAGCCCAAGTCCCTGGGTTAATAGGTAGTCCTTAATGCTTAAGGAGGAACCAAATATCTGTAGGCACAATAATCCTAGGGCTGCCATTAGACAAGGAATTGAATCAAGTTATGTAAACAAAAGAATGTGCTTTCCTGTTAGAAGAATAGATTGCGCTTTCTTTAGGAAAAATAATTCTGTGGAGTAAGGAGTGATGACAAGTAAAATGAGTGGCTGGCTTTCCCAACTTTATTCCAGAACTGTCAAAATATAAACAGAATAAACTTTAAATTAGCAAAGGGCTCGGGCCTGAAAAGTCAGAAGTTACAAGTTTTAGGAAGGATCCTAGACTCCTACCTCCTGTGAGGAGTAACTAAAGGTTATCAAATAACTTCTACATTCTACATTCCATTCCTAGTACGAGATCAATTTGTTGGATCTTCCTATTATAGGGTGGGGAAAATTACACACACAAATAGACACTCATACATGGTTCAGAGGAAGAACTTTCCACAAAGAGGTAGGCTAAGAGAGGAGGAAGAAAAGATAAAGGAGAGATATATCTTAAGAAATGATTATTAAAAATAGCAGTCTGCAGTCATTTTTTGTAATTGTACATTGTATATCTCCTAAAGATGACTTTATGTTTAAGACAATACCTTGAATCTCTCTTTAATCTTAAAGGGGTCAATTAAACCACAGAATGAAGAAAAGTTAACAGGAGATCAACCATGAGTGAAATTGACATTGTTAGAATTATGATGACTATAGGTATTTAACTTCCAAGGAATCCAAAAAATTCTGGAAGGGGCACTGGAATTTATAGATTTAAAAAAATGTTAAATCTTTTAAATACTTTGTTCTATGGTATATGTGATTAGGAAGGTGCCAAGCCTTCTTTTGTTTAATATTAAAGGAAAGAGTGACTCCAGAAATTTGGAGGACTGGAGCACAAACTGAAGACATCTGGATTATATTAACTATATATGTATGTATATATGCATACATATATATTTGTGTGTATATGTGTGTATATATGTGTGTGTGTATGTGAGTGTGTGTATGTGTGTAGTGGTTAAGAGCATGGATTCTAGAGGTCAACTGCCTGGATTCAAAACTAGAGTCTGTCTTGCTGTGTGGCTCAGGCAAATTCCCTAATCCCTCTTTTCCTGATTTTCCCATCTGTAATGATAATGTTATTGACTTTATAGCATTGTGATGTAATGAAATAAGATAATATATGTAATATGCTTATAGCAGTGATTTAATAAGTTCTCAATAAGAACTAAAATACTTGCAGGTATTTTATTATTATTATTGCTATTATTGCACTGCATTTTCCTTTTCTCATGTCTAAAATTAAATTAAATTGACGATTTAATTGATAATCATGTATTATATTGTTTCTAAGACTCTATTATATGATTTCATCACATAGATAGAGTTGTATTTTATATTATTAGTGTTCTGAACTACCCATTGACAGAAATAATATTTCTTTCAAATTTTTTCTTCATTTTTTGTGAAGGATTTTTCAATCATATCCTTTGCAGTTTAAATCCTGTGTACATGCTATTACTTACTTTTTCTTCTGAAAACCTTATTTTAGAGAAAGAAGCATCCATTTAGAGTGATTCCCCACATTCATGCTTTTAGCTGCAGGAACTCAGATTATGCTCTCATATATGGCAACCTAACCCACACTGTTCTCTCTTAGCTCTCAGTAGATTGAGAAAATCAGCTCAAACTGAAATCATACTGTATTTTAAAAAGAAATAGTTGTTCCTGAAAGTAATGCAGTTTTTTCAATTCAAAAAATGTTGGATTTAATTCTGTACTGATAACAGAAAAATGGAATTTCAGCTAGATGAAGTGTAATGGCAATGAGAGAATTTTAAACATGTTGGAATGTCTAAAGAACCTACAAAGAGGGGCGCCTGGGTGGCTCAGTTGTTAAGTGTCTGCCTTTGGCTCAGGTCATGATCCCAGGGTCCTGGGATCGAGCACGGCATCAGGCTCCCTACTCAGTGGGAAGCCTGCTTCTCCCTCTCCCACTCCCCCTGCTTGTGTTCCCTCTCTCACTGTGTCTCTCTCTGTCAAATAAGTAAATGAAATCTTAAAAAAAAAAAAAAAAGAACCTGCAAAGAGGCATTACCATTCAATATACAATATACAATGAATTCAAACTTTAAGAAAAACCTCAGTTAAAACGATGCCCCATAGAATAAGATAATTTGGCACAGGTCGGGCAATTTTCAAAACAATTACGTATCTAAATACTAAAGCACAACCATTCTAATACCAAATTTTCAGATACCTAGGCTGAATAAGCCAGGTTACCAAAATTGCCTTACTAGTTGAGAGTGTATTTAGGCTTGTGAAAAGCTATGAGTCTATAATGCTCTTTTGCTCTGTAGATGCTCAATAAATGGTAGCCTGCTGACAGAGCATTCTGTTGTATGACCAATTAGTTCTGCAGGGGATTCAGAATAACCCATTGTTCATCTGTTTCTAATGCTATTCAATCCCCCAAGGCCTCAAAGAAGAGGCTTGGCCAGTCTAGTGGGCTGATGGGTTAAGCACATCATTAGTGGCTCCCTCCTGTGTTACACATTGGCTCCATCGGAAAACAGATTTAAAGTGATTAATTCATTACCCAGAAAAGATCTGCTCACCTTCTTCAGGAACATAGTCAAAATTGCTGCTCATAACCAGGCCCTAACTCCACAGCACAGATGACAAGATTTTCTTAATATGCCTTTTGGATGGTAATATTTGTAACAGGCTAAAAGATCCCAGCATGGTCTTTATGGACTATTCAAGCATTCCCACCTTCAAGTGGTATTTTCTTTTTTTTTTTTTTTTCCAAGTGGTATTTTCTAACCAAAGTGAAATGTGCGTTTCAAATCCTGACAACTACAGAAATAGTTGGACCAGGGGAATACAGTCAGGGCCTTGAGCCAGGAGACATGTATAAAGTTTGTTTCTCTGCCACAACACTACCAATTTATTCCATGACCTTGGGCAAGTCAGTTAACCTTGACTGATATATTATTTATTGAGCAAAACAGTGTTTTAAAAGATATGAAATGTTCATAATGGATTCCATGTATATGCCCATAAGGAATACAAAGGAGGGAACTGGGGCTTCTTGACTAAATTAAACACCAGGCTCTGTCAAGCCCCCAGTAAGGAAAATCTGCATCTTCTAGAATTAATATAGTTGTAAGGATATTTGTTAAAGGCTTAGATTTGACTTCCTCTGCCTCTCTTAACTGCTCAGTGAAAGGAAGATAGGAATTCTCATTCAGAGGATTATTGTAGAGTTATTTAGAGAAATGAATGTTAAAGTCTCTAGCCTCTTGTCTGGAACATAGTGCACAATATTTATTCACTATGAATCGTTCTCTCAGGAACACTATGTTAAGATGTCAATCAAATTCAAAGAGATATTCAAGCATAAGTGTAGCTCAAGAAAATCTATTCTTTTAAATTGAGTATGCTTTTCCCAAAGTTATATTTCCTCCCCTAAAGATAACAAAAGAAGCCCCATATGGGAACAGTTGGTCAGAGCGAAGATCTTGGGCTTTAGAAAAGGAACACAAAGAGGTCAATCCAGGCCCCACAACATGTTAGCCCTTTGGCCTTGAAGATGGTAAATCACTTCTGAACATAAAGTTCATTACTGTTGTTGCTGATGTTGTTTTTGTTTGTAAATGAAAATAAACATCCTACTTTGTTGAAGTGTAGAGGCAATATTAAAAATTTGGGCAAAAAACTCTTGTTCAACATAATATTAGAAGTCCTAGCGACAGCAATTAGACAACAGAAAGAAATAAAAGGTATTCAAATTGGCAAAGAAGAAGTCAAACTCTCTCTCTTTGCAGATGACATGATACTTTATATGGAAAATCCAAAAGACTCCA
>CM052897.1:94411714-94470961 GCA_028534135.1 Potos flavus
TAGTTCTATTTTTAATTTCCTGAGAAACCTCCATTACTGTTTTCCAAAGTGGCTGTACCAGCTTACATTCCCAGCAACAGTGTAAGAGGGTTTCCCTTTCTCCACATCCTTACCAACATTTGATGTTTCCTGACTTGTTAATGTTAGCCATTCTGACTGGTGTGAGGTGGTATCTCATTGTGGTTTTGATTTGTATTTCCGTGATGCCATGGAATATGGAGCATTTTTTCATATGCTTGTTGGCCATTTGTATGTCTTCTTTAGAGATATGTTTATTCATTTCTTGACCATTTCTTTACTAGATTTTTTGGTTTTTAGGTCTTGAGCTTGATAAGTTCCTTATAGATTTTAGATACCAGCCCTTTATCTGATACATCATTTGCAAATATCCTCTCCCATTCCAGAGGCTGACTTTTAGTTTTGTCAGTTGTTTCCTTTGCTGTGGAGAAGTTTTTATCTGGATAAAGTCCCAATAGTTCATTTTTACTTTTGTTTCCCTTGCCTTTGGAAACAAGTCTAGCAAGATGTTGCTGTGGCCAAGGTCAAAGAGGTTGCTGCCTGTCTTCTTCTCTCAGATTTTGATGGATTCCTGTCTCACATTTAGGTCTTTTATCCATTTTGAGTTTCTCTTTGTGTATGGTGTAAGAGAATGGTCCAGTTTCATTCTTTTGCATTTGGCTGTCCATTTTTCCCAACACTATTTGTTGAAGAGACTGTCCTTTTTCTTCCATCCAAGTAGTAACCAGGCCCGACCCTGCTTAGAGACTGTCCTTTTTCCATTGGATATTCTTTCCTGCTTTGTCAAAGATTAATTGACCATAGAGTTGAGGGTCCATTTCTGGGTGATCTATTCTGTTCAGTTGATCTATCTGTTGGTTTGTGCCAGTACCATACTGTCTTAATGAGTACAGCTTTGTAATAGAGCTTGAAATCAGGCATTGTGATGAAATCAGCATTGGCTTTCTTTTTCAACATTCCTCTGGCTATTCAGGATATCTTCTGATTCCATAGAAATTTTAAGATTATTTGTTCCAGCTCTGTGGAGAATGTTGATGGTATTTTGATAAGGATTGCATTGAATGTATAGATTGTTCTGGGTAGCATAGACATTTTCAAAATATTTATTCTTCCAAGCCATGAGCATGGAATGTTATTCCATTTCTTTGTGTCTTTGTCAATTTCTTTCATGAGTGTTCTATAGTTTTCTGAATACAGATCCTTTACCTCTTTTGTTAGCTTTATTTCTAGGTATCTTATGGGTTTTGGTGCAGTTGCAAATGAGATCAACTTCTTAATCTTTTACTTCTGTCTCATTGTTAGCATACAGAAATGTAACTGATTTCTGAGCATTGATTTTTTTTTTTAAAGATTTTATTTATTTATTTGACAGAGAGAGAGAGAGATCACAAGTAGGCAGAGAGGCAGGCAGAGAGAAAGAGGGGGAAGCAGGCTCCCTGCTGAGCAGATAGCCCGATGCGGGTCTCGATCCCAGGACCCTGAGATCATGACCTGAGCCGAAGGCAGAGGCTTTAACCCACTGAGCCACCCAGGCGCCCCCTGAGCATTGATTTTATATCCCACCACGTTGCTGAATTCCTTTTTGAGTTCTAGCAATTTTTCATTGAAGTCTTTTGGGTTTTCCACATAAAGTATCATGTCATCAGTGAAGAGTGAGAGTTTGACTTTGCCAATTTGAGTGCCTTTTATTTCTTTTTGTTGTCTCATTGCTGAGGCTAGGATTTCTAGTACTATGTTAAACAACAGTAATGAGAGTGGGCATCCCTGTCGTGTTCCAGACCTTAAGAGAAAAGCTCTCAGTTTTTCTCCATTGAGAATGATATTTGCTGTGGATTTTCTGTAGATGGCTTTTATGATATTGAGGTATGTTCCTTCTATCCCTACACTATGGAAAGTTCTAATCAAGAAAGGATGCTATATTTTGTTAAATGCTTTTTCTGCATCAATTGAGAGGATCATATGCTTCTTGTCCTTTCTCTTATTATTGTGATGTATCACATTGATTGATTTCCAAATGTTGAACCACATTTACATTCCAAGAATAAATTCCACTTGGTCGTGGTGAATAATTCTTTTAATGTACTGTTGGATGTTATTGGCTAGTATTTTGGTGAGAATTTTTGCATCCATGTTCATCAGGGCTATTGGTCTGTAATTTTCCTATTTGATGGGGTCTTTTTCTAGCTTGGCGATCAAGGTAATGCTGGCCTCATAGGATGAGTTTGGAAGTTTTCCTTCCATTTTTATGTTCTGAAATAGCTTCAGTAGAATAAGTATGATTTCTTCTTTAAATGTTTGGTAGAATTCCCCTGGGAAGCCGTCTGGCCCTGGGCTCTTGTTTGTTGGGAGATTTTTGATAACTGCTTCAATCTCCTTACTGGTTATGGGTCTGCTCAGGTTTTCTATTTCTTCCTGTTTCAGTTTTGATAGTTTATACATCTCTAGGAATGCATCCATTTCTTCCAGATTGCCTAATTTTTTGGTATATAGTTGCTTATAATATGTTCTTATAATTGTTTGTATTTCTTCAGTTTTGGTTGTGCACTTTCACTCATGATTTTATTAATTTGGGTCCTTTGTCTTTTCTTTTTGATAAGTCTGCCTAGGGGTTTTTCAATTTTATTAATTCTTTCAAAGAACCAGCTTCTAGTTTTGCTGATATGTTCTACTGTTCTTTTGGTTTCTATTTCATTGTCTCCTCTAATCTTTATTATTTCTCATGTCCTGCTTGATTTAGACTTTATTTACTGTTTTTTCCTCCAGCTCCATTAGGAGTAAGGTTAGCTTACATATTTGAGACTTTTCTAGTTTGTTGAGAAAGACTTGTATTGCTATGTATTTTCCTCTTAGGATTCCCTTTGCTGCATCCCAAATGTTTTGAACTGTTGTGTTTTCATTTTCATTTGTTTCCATAATTTTTTTTTTAATTCTTCTTTAATTTCCTGGTTGACCCATTCATTCTTCAGTAAGATGCTCCTTAACCTCCAAGTGTTTGAGTTCCTTCTAAATTTCCTCTTGTGATTCAGTTCAAGTTTCAAAGCATTGTGGTCTGAAAATATGCAGGAAATGATCCCAATCTTTTGGTATTGATTGCAATTTGATTTGTGATCCAGTATGTGGTCTATTCTGGAGAAAGTTCCATGTGTACTCAAGAAGAATGAGTATTCTGTTGTTTTAGAATAGAATGTTCTGTATATATCTGTGAAGTCCATCTGGTCCAGTGTGTCATTCAAAGAAAGCTCTTGTTTCTTTGTTGATCTTTTGCTTAAATGATCTCTCCATTGCTGTGAGTAGGGTGTTAAAGTCCCTCACTATTATTCTATTATTATCAATATGTTTCTTTAATCTTATTATTAATTGGTTTATATAATTGACTGCTCCCAAGTTAGGAGCATAAATATTTATAATTGTTGGATCTTCTTGTTTGATAGACCCTTTAAGTATGATGTAGTGTCCCTCTTCATCCTTTTCTACAGTCTTTGGTTTAAAATCTTATTTGTCTAATATAAGGATTGCTGCCCCAGCTGTTTTTTTTGATATCCATTACTAGGGCAGATGGTTCTCCCTCCCCTCACTTTCGGTCTGGAGGTGTCTTTGGGTCTAAAATGAGTCTCTTGCAGACAGTATATCGAGCAGTATATATTGCTTTTTTATCCAATCTGATACCCTGTGTCTATTGATTGGAGAATTTAGCCCACTTACATTCAGAGTAACTATCGAGAGATATTAATTTACTGTCATTGCATTACCTGTAAAATCACTGTTTCTATGAATTGTCTCTTTTCCTTTCTGATCTCAGTTACTTTTTGGCTCTATCTTTGCTTACAAGTTCCCCTTTAATATTTCTTGCAGGGCTGGTTTAGTAATCAAAATTCTTTTAGTTTTTGTCCTGGAAGCTCTTTATCTCTCCTCCCATTCTGAATGACAGCCTTACTGGATAAAGTATTCTTGGCTGCATGTTTTTCTCATTTACTACCCTGAGTATATCATGCCAGGTCTGTATAGATATGTCTGCTGCCAGTCTAATGTTCCTACCCTTGTTGGTTAAGGACCTCTTGTCTCAAGATGCTTTTGAGATTTTCTTTTTATCTCTGAAATTTACAAGCTTCACAATTATATTTTGGGGTCTTGATCCATTTTTTACTGATTTTGAGGGGGTTCTCTGTTCCTCCTGGATTTGAATGCCTGTTTCCTTCCCCAGATTAGGCAAGTTCTCTGCTATAAGTTACTTGAATATATACCTTTTGGCCCCCCTTTCCTCTTCCTCTGGGACCCCAATAATTCTAATATTGTTTCAATTTATGGTATCACTGATTTTTTGAATCCTCCCCTTATGGTCCAGTAGTTGCTTATCTCTCTCTTGTTCAGTTTCTTTGTTCTCCATAATTTTACCTTCTATATAAACTTATTCTTTCTTCTGCCTCATTTAGCCTAGCAGTAAGAGCCTCCATTGTTGATTGCATGTCAGCAATACCCTTTCTGATTTCAACCTGATTAGATCTTACTTCTTTTATTTCTCCAGAAAGGGATTTTCTAGTGTCTTTTATGCTTTTTTTCAAGCCCAGCTAGTATCTTTATAATTGTTATTCTGAATTCTAGCTCAGATATTTTACCAATACCGATATTTATTATGTTTCTGAGCAGTGAGTACTATGTCTTGTTCTTTTTTCTGGGAATTTTTCCTTCTGATCATTTTCTCCAGAAAAGAATAGATGAATGAAAGAACAAAAAGAAAAAAAATATATCAACCACAACCCCAGAGAGATACACTAGACAAATAAGAAGAGATCAGAAACCAAAAAAAGAAAAAAGAAAAAAGGAGAGGAAGAGAGAATATAATTAAACGGATAGACAGAACAGAGTGATACACTTGGTTGGGGTGTATTTTGGTCTATTTATTAGAAGACGCTTGATCCCAAAATTGTAAAGAAAGTAAAATTTATCCGTATACAAAAATAAGTGAA
Organism: Potos flavus; assembly: GCA_028534135.1. NCBI lineage: Eukaryota > Metazoa > Chordata > Mammalia > Carnivora > Procyonidae > Potos > Potos flavus. Next base: position 94,416,697 of record CM052897.1, read on the forward strand.
CACAGTGAAAGGAAGCCAAAATGAAGAATATATCTATAAAATGTAAATGTAAAAATAAAAATTAAAAAAAGACTTAAAAAATGAGTTGATAAAATAATAAGCTCATTGAAAAGGAAAAAAAGAAAAAGAAAATTTTAAATTGAAAGACAAAAGAATCATGAGAAAAAAACTTTGAGTGCTATATATTCTTTTCCCCTAGTGCTGCAGCTTTTCAGTTCTATGTGATCCATAACTTGTTATTAGCTTGATGTTCTTGCTGGTCTTCTGAGGGAGAAACCTGCTACACTGATTCTCAGGTGTCTTTGCCTGGGTGGAGTGCACTACCCCTCTCCAGGGGGCCAGGCTCAGTGTAAGCTGCTTTGGGTTGCTCTATATAGCTTTTGTTTCCTGAAGGCTATCTGTGATGCTTTAGAGGATTAAAAAAAAAAAAAAAATTAAAATGGCAGCCGCCTGATCTCCAGCCCTGGAAATGAAAGATTGAGGCTCTACTCTTCAGTGAATCCTCAGAGAAAAGCAGTCAATCACTTTTTTTTAAGTAAAGATTTTATTTATTTATTTGACAGAGAGAGAGAGATCACAAGTAGGCAGCGACACAGGCAGAGAGAGACAGGGAAGCAGGCTCCCTGCTGAGCAGAGCCTGATGTGGGGCTTGATCCTAGGACCCTGGGACCATGATCTGAGCTGAAGGCAGATGATTAATGACTGAGCCACCCAGGTGCCCCAGCAGTCTATCACTTTTGTTTTCACCAAACTCTATAGGCTCCTGCAATGCACACTGCACAGTTCCTCCCTAGAGAAGGAGGAGGGTCACTGGGTTTCTGCCTCTTGCAGCACACCAGCTCAGAAATCGTCCTGGGATACTACTGCAGTTCATGGATGATGGCAACCAAGCTGAGAGCCCACTTTTGGCCTCACTGATTTTAGCCAGTTTCCCTGCTTCAGTGGTTGGGAACTCTGCCAACTCAGCCACCCCTGTTCTTTCTGTGACCCCAAGGATCCTGAGATCACACTGTCCTACCTAGGATTCTGCTCCACTTCACCACTTGAGGACCTTTCAGGCAGGGTAATTCCTTACAGGAGCAGACTTCTAGAAGTTCTGATTTTGCACTCCGGGGTATATCACTTTCTGGTAGCTGTCTTCCCGAAGCTCCCTCCCACCTGCTGTTTATCTTACAATATATCCCCTTAGATTCACTTCTCTGCACCTCCTACCTTGCAAAAAGTGGTTGCCTATTTATAGAGTTGCACCAATTATTTCCTTAGATCTCAGGCTGAATTCATAGGTGTTCAGAATGATTTGATAGATATCTAGCTGAATTCTAGGGACCAGATGAAATGAGGTCCCCTACTCCTGCCATCTTCCCTCTTTCCCCTAAATAACTTATTTTAAAAACTGACTCTTTGAACACAGAGCCTTCCTTATAAATTAAAACGTGTAATTACCACAATTCTGTATTTGTCATACAGCTAAGTTGCAACGTTTGGACATAATAAATAGCTATTTAGTTAGCTAGTAAGTTAACTTTTTTTTTAAACAACAGACTTAGCTAATTCAAATAGATGAATGATTAATAGCAGGATTTCAGACTGTGTGGAGGGGGTTCTTCTAACAAAACATTATGCTTTTGTACCTGTATTCTATATGCATATAAGGTTATCCCTGCTTTAAATACATACACACACATCAGTCTTACAGGCCTTTTAAGAATGTGGAACAGGGGTCACCTGGGTGGCTCAGTGAATTAAAGCCTCTGCCTTCGGCTCGGGTCATGATCTCAGAGTCCTGGGATCGAGCCCCACATTGGGCTCTCTGCTCAGCAGGGAGCCTGCTTCCCCCTCTCTCTCTGCCTGCCTCTCTGACTACTTGTGATCTCTCTCTCTCTCTGTCAAATAAATAAATAAAATCTTAAAAAATAAAAGAATGTGGAACAGTGTACATGTATGAGTGAGTTGGGAGTGTACAAGTATTACACATTAAATGAGTAGCTCTTTGCTAGATGTTAGGAAAAAACTATAGTTTAGTAATTACAAGACCCAATTCTCAAGAAGGCAAGGTAGACAAATTTGTAGTTACACAGACACACTTAAATACAAACAATTATTAATGTAGGGATGTCTGGAGATTGTGGCCATTATTGAGTTTGATGACAGATACAAGAAGCGCCCAGCTTAGAATCTAATTACTGATGTGTCAAGAAATTAGTAATATAACAACATGCCTCGTGCACATTTGGAAACAGAAACAAAGATTGAATGCTATCAAGAAGTTACTTAGTGTTAATTATTTGGTGGGGGGAGAGAGAAAGAGGTCTTGTTTGAAATGTTAAATGCATATTTTTCTTTAAAATTAACTTTTTTAATGCATATGTATATATGTATATTCACTTAGGGCAGAGATGAATGTAGTTGTATATTCTAAATGAAGGAGGAAATAGACCAGAGACACTGGTTACAACATTTTCATCAATCCATCAGTATGAAATCTAGTGTTATGTTTGTTTCTGTTTCAAAATACCTTATTTCGTATAGTCTTTGATTCATTAGCCTTGAACCCATGGCCAATCGCTGTATAACTCATGCCTGAATGAGGCTTATCTAACTGACATATTTTCTCTTTAAGACACATCACAGGCTTCCTGTTTTTAGGAACATTAGATAGTGTTTCAACACCATGCTTAAGGGCCATTTTAAGCAGTGAAATCACCATCCAAAACACACACACAAAAAAAATGCAAAAAATGTGACACTCAATAGACTGGGAAAAGAACACTTGCTTATGAGTGTGGGAACTGAAACAAGAAGGCAGAGCATAGTCTTGGTCTTCAGCTGGGAAAGTGCATGTTGGGCAACTCAAACTTTCCCCTACCCTGTGTATGGCTGCAAATGGTGCAAAAACTCTGTTAGTATCAATTTGGGGTTTACAAATATATTTTAGCAAGTATGTGAATTACAAAATAGAATTTGTAAATAAAGAAGGTTAACTATATATGAAAAAAACAAAAAAACAATGGATAGACATTGGACATCATACAGCACAGGAGTAAAAGAAACAAGTGAACAAGCTTACTTCCTAAAAGTAGTTTTCAGGCTGCAAGGCAGAGAGGGGGAACCCAGATAGAGACGGGATGTTTTGATGAGTTGCAGAGACAGACACAGTTCAGTGAAACAGAGGCAGCTAGAAATTATGAGACAGAATACTAGAAAATAGGGACATATGTGCACATGCACATGCATGCACACACACACAGAGTTCTGAACATTGGCTGAGGAATCCTCTGTGTCTGACTGAGTATTGACTTCAGTCAATATCTGGAATCTCCATAAGCTTGGAAAGAACATTCAGAAAATAATCAACCAAACAATTCTCAGAGTAACACAGGGATGGGAAAAATTTGTGTTTCTTTAGCCAAAGTAAAGAGACCTCATCATATGTGGGGCATTAGAAAAACTCCACAAAAGGGTGTGGCCATTGTAGTGGAGAAAGTTAGCCCAAGATTAGGGACTGCAATGTATGTGCCACACTTAAGATAAGTAAGCTCGACAGAATTGAAATAATATGCAAGTAACGGCACGCTAGTACAAAATTCAACATTTCCTAATGGAATGAAACAAACTCTAGTGCTCAACATATAAATTTACTATATCTGGTAATCAGTAGAAACTTACCAGACAAAGAAGCAGGAATATACTCATAACAGGAGGAAAAGTAATCAATAGTAACAGACACAAAAGAAGAAACAGTGTAATTGCAAGATAAGGTATGAAAGCAACCCATGTATCTATCCATAGATGAATAAAGAAGATGTGCTAGATATAGACATAAATATAGATATAGATATGCATATGCTAGAATATTACTCAGCCATAAAGAAGAATGAAGTCTTGCTATTTGCAAATACATGGGTGGACCCACAGAGTATAATGCTAAATGAAATAAGACAGTTAGAAAAAGACAAATACCATGCAATTTCATTCATATGTGGAATTTAAGAAGTAAAACAAATGAAAACCAAAACAAAACAGAAAAACACAAAAAAATCCCCAGACTCTTAAATACAGAAAACAAATTGGTGGGTGCCAGAGGGGGGGCTAGTGTGAGGATGGGTGAAATAGAAAAGAAGATTAAGAATACTATTGTCTTCATAAGCACTAATTATGCATGGAATTGCTGAATCATCATATTGTACATCTGAAACTAATATAACACTGTATGTTAATTATACTTCAATAAAAGCATAAAATGAATAAACAGCTTTTAGACTATTATAAGTATGCTTAAGAATGTAAAGGAAAATATAAACATAATAAAAAAAGAAATGGAAGATATAAAAATGATTCAAATGGAAATTTCAAAGATGAAAAAATTAAAATCTAATAGATTCATAGGAGAAATAGACAAATAATAGAGATTTCAGTACTCCTCCCTCAGTAACTGATAGAATAAACAGACAAGCAGACAAAAACTTCTGTAGTGATATAGCCCTGTAACTATTAAAAAATTTAATTCATAGTTAAAAATACTCCCAGAAGAAAATTCCAAGCTGGGGTTGCTTAACAAGTGAAGTCTATGAAATATTTAAGAAAAAAGTATATAGATCTATAGATATTCCTTCAGAAAATAGAACTGGAGGCAACATCTCCCAGTTTGTTTAATGAGGACAACATTACTCTGGTAGGAGAACCAGAAAAAAAGACATAATAAGAAAATCATAGACATAAATATAAAAATGCTTAACAAAGTATTAACAAATTAAATGCAGCAATATATAAAATAGATAATACAGCATGACTGAGGTGGGGAATTATACCAGGAATGCAAAATTGGCTTAATTTTAAAAATAAAACCATGCAATTATTATAATAACAGAACTTTTAAAATAGCATGTGCTTATCTCATTAGGTACACCAAAGCATTTGAGAAAATTCACATATTCATCATAAAAATCCATATCAAAATGTGATAAACTGATAAAAGACACGAACAGAAAATCTTCATTTAACATCTTATTTAACAGTGAAATACTGTTCTTTTTGCTTTGGCCCCCAGAGACTGATAAGGTAAGAGTGTCCATTCTCATCTACTCCACTCATATTTGTGCTGGAGGACAGTGTAATAAGGCAATGAACACACACACACACACACACACACATATGGATAGAAAAGGAAGATATAAAACTTCTTTATATGCAGACGTTATTGTCTAGAAAAGCATAAGAAATCTACAAACCAACTATTAGGGTGAGTTTAGAAAAGTCACAGGTAACAAAAATCAATTTATTATCATATATCAGAAAAAAATTGAAGTTAAATAATTCTATTTATAATGACATCAAAAATTAAGTGCTTAAATATAGATTTAACAAAATTTATGTAAGATTGTACATAGGAAACTATAAAACATTCCTGACAGGAATTAAAGAAGTCCTCATTAAATAGAGGGATATAACACATTAACAGAACAGAGCATTCAATATTACTAAGATGCCAAATTAGGAAATATGACAAGCTGATTTAATATTTTTATGGAAATTCATTGAACTTAGAATAGGCAGAAGACAGAGAGAGAGAGAATTTGGAGAACTTCCAGTACCTGCTATCAAATCTTACTAGAAATAAGTCAGTCAGAGAAAGACAAATGCTATATGACTTTCACTCATATGTAGAATTTAAGAAACGAAACAAAGAAGCAAGGGGAACAGAGAGAGAGATGGGCAAACCAAGAAACAGACTTGTAAAGAACAAACTAATGGTTACCAGAATGTAGATGGGAAGGGAATCAGTGAAATAGGTGATGGGGACTAAGAAGTGCACTTGTCATGATGAGCACTGACTGATGTATGCAGTTGTTGAATCACTATATTGTACACCCGAAACTAATATAACACTGTATGTTAACTAACTGGAATTTAAATAAAAACTTAAAAAAAAAACCCACTTATTAGAATGCTACAATTACCAAGACAGTGTGGTACTAATGTAAAGATAAACAAATAGATTAATGGAGCAATTATATAAAGTTGAAAAATAGACTCACACTGATATAATTACCTGATTTTTGACACAGGCATTAAAGCACTTCAAAAGTGAAAGAAAAAGTTTTCAAAAATAATGCTGAAACAACTAGATATCCATATAAAAAAAGGAAAGAAAGCATCTGAACATTACCTGAAAACATGTGAAAACTAAATACAGAATTATCATAAACCTAAATGTAAGAGCTAAAGCTGTATTAAAAAAGGAGAATATCTTTGTGACCTTGGGTTAGGCAAATATTTCTAACAAGACACAAAGAGCTTGAACTATATAAGAAATATTCATAAAATGAATTTCAATAGAACTAAAAACTTTTGTACTCCAGAAGACAATTATAAAAAAATGAAAATGGACTTGGAGAAAATATTTTCAAAATATACAACAGATTATGGACTGTATCTAGAACACATACAAAACATTGCTAAAAAATTATTCTGCCACTTGTTAAAACAGTAGGGAAGATTTTGTTCAGAACTATTTCAAATGGTGTTAGGACTGTCACAACTGAGAGAGATCTGGCCCAAATCTAAATACAGCAGAGATAGCTGGGGATTAACAGACATCAAGCAGGTGAAGGGGTTGGTGGATAGAAAATCACTTATGAAGGAATATCAAGGGTAGGGTTATTCTTGCTAAACTGTATTTTTAAGACCATCTGTACAAGATTCTTGCTGAAAGCAGGCCAAGGGCTTAGACATCAAGAATGGAGGATGAGAAAAAAAAAAAAAATGGAGGATGAGGAATTTGATTAGATATCCAGGGTGATCAGATATCAAAGATAGAGGATTCTCTATCAACAAATTTAGCAACATTCTTGCCACAACTGGACTGTGAAGGCTGAAAACAAGGCCCAAAGATGAGGCCTAATCAAAAAGAGAGCCAGGAGTGCCATGGCAGAGAGGTGAGGAAGAAAAAAATATCAAGGGCAGGCCCAGATCCCCAGGGCTCTCCAAGCTCTCCTACCCCCACCCCTGGCCCTTCCATGCCACCCTGGCCAGTAGGCACCCTGAGCCAGGCTGGAGTTCCCTTCATCCACCTCCCTACCCCTGTATCTCAGCCTCCAGAGCTGCTGAGCTGCCCTGAGCTCTCCCTGGGCCCAGGGCGGAGCTGGTATCAGTGCTTCTCGGGTCTCGGGACAGGTGAGCACCCTGATGAAGGCCAGGGTCCTGATGTTGGCAGCCTGGACAGGTGCAAGAGATCGTTGGCACCCTCTGCAGGGGTGGAGGAGACCACTTACAGGTCATTTTTGATTTTGACATGAACTTGAGCAGGTTTGCATGCAATGAATGGACTTGTAAGAGGTGATGGACTTCTTACAAATTCTAGAGAGCAGCAAGATCATCAGTGAGCAGTACTGGAATGAGCTTAAGGGGCTCCTTCACCACTATTACCCAGCTGAGATTGACCCACACTGGACCGTCATAAAGAAATTACTTCATCTGATGGATTGGTGGACCAAAGCACATGATCTCCCATGCTAGCAGAAGATTTGGAAGTTTCAGATAGCCCAGGTGGTTAGAGAGTCCAATGTAATGCTTAGGGAGGGATTCAAGACAAGACATTCTTTAATATCCTCTACCAACATAATTTTCCCCTTTTCATCTTTTCCACAGGCCTTGGTGATATCCTAGAGGAGATTATCCAACAGATAAAAGTGTTCCACTCCATCATCCACACTGTGTCTAATTACATAGACTTTGAGAAAGACAGCTTCCTACAGGGATTCAAGAGCCAGCTCAGGTGCACAGACAAGAACAACTCTGTTTGTGAGAACTCTGGGTACTTCCAGCAGCTTCAAGGCAAAACCACAGCCTCCTTCTGGGAGATTCCATGAGGGACCTCACTATGGCTGATGGGGTTCCCAGTGTGGAGAGCATTCTCAAGATTGATTTCTTAAACGACAAGGTGGAAGAGTGGCAGAAGCACAACACAGACTCTTATGACATTGTGCTGGAGAAGGACCAGATGCTGGATATGGTCAATAGGCTGCTACAGCACATCATGCACCATGGGTACTGGATAGAGACAGAGGGCTCCTGAGTGTGCAGGCATGGGGCCAGGTGCTGCAGGCCATGGAGAAAAGGGAGCCTCACCTAGAGGCTGCCCTGCTGGGAGTGCTGCTCCTCCCTGTGTGTACAGAGAAGAGTCCAGGGTGGTGCAGCTCCTGAGCCATGTCCCTCCCTCCTTTCCTAACACCTTCTGTTGTATTCTCCAGAGGCATGCAGGAGGCCCTGCCAGATGGAAGGGCCAATTAGATGAGCACAAAACCTACAGGGTGTTAGTATTCCAGGGACCAACTGGTCCAGGGATTCTTTTTCCCCCAATTTTTAAACATGGGAAGCTGTTCTTCAAACAGATCTAATGGGTGAAACAGATCAAAATTTTTAAAAAAGGAAAAACAAAAACAAAATAAAACAAAAAATGAAAGGAGGGCCTGAAGAATCTGTCTGAAGTTTGGTCAAAGAGATATCTATGTGAACAATTACAATTCAACATTAAGAAGACAATTAACTAGAGTCTTAAAAAGAAAGATTTGAATGAAAATTTAACCAAAGATGGTAAAAAAAAAAAAAAAAAAGGCAAGTAACATAAAAAGATCCAATAGTTTTATTCCTTAAAAAAATCAAATTAAAACTACAATGAGATACTAGTTCATATGGAGAGAGGTTTAAATTAATGTGCTAACTTAGATACAGAGCAATTGAAACTCTTGTACTTTGCTATTGGAAGTGCAAAATGATAACCACTTTGTAGAATATTTTGGAACTTGCTCAAAAAATTAAATATGTTTTTACTATATGACACCAAAATCCCATATCTACATGTTTACCAAGATAAATGAAATATAATGCCCACACAACACATTATACAGGAATGTTTAAAATAGCTTTATTAGCCAAACCCAAAAACGACCCAAATGCTCATCAACTGGTGAATGGATAAATATATTGTGGTGTAGCCATTCCATGGAATACTACACAGCAATAAAAAGAAACAAACTTATTTGATGACAATCCTCCATGGGGTTTCTATACTGCCAGAGGCAACTTTTTCCCCAGACTGTCTTTTAAAAGATGTTTGCATGAAAACAGCCTGGGAGAACAGAGACAGTGTCAGTATTGTGCTGTTGTTTCCTGACTAACATAATGAAGATAATGTCTTCCTCCAGGGTTAAAACTAGGCAAGTTTGCCAGCAGATTTGCTGACAGAGTCATAAGCTCACAGGTCTTCCCCTGTGTTATAATCTTTAGTTAAATAACTTATTAGATCCGTATTCTTGGGCCTGGGTCTCTATAGATTTCTCTGAAATCTTCTCAACACAGAATTTTTAAATTAAGTATTCCTGGGGGGAATCTTTTTTCCCCTATGAAGTATATACTTTAGTTGAATAACACATTTTAATTTTGTAACATTGCAAAGCCAAGTATGCAGAGATTGGTAGGTTGCTGAAAAATTAAAAGTATTTTAAGATGAATTTGGTTAACAGAGTAACTTGGGTTTCCCTCCCAACCTTGGCATTTGCCTCATTTTTCACAAACCACTGCTCTTAAATTACATGCTGTCCATAATAGACACAGATATAATGGACAGTTGGTCACAGCAGACAAAAACAGATTTGCCCAAACAACTTATTACGTTCAAGACATTCTTCTCTGTTTATAACAAACAGAAATTTTGGCTGTATTTGACTAGTTCTGAATTTTTCCACATATTGATATTGGTTTAAAAAAAAGAATATTTTTTAAGGATAGCTATAGCAATAGTAATGCAATATAATTTGATTTCACACAGTACTCTTAGGAACTAAATTATAGTAATTCTACTTTAATTTGTGGGATACCAGAAAGTTATGTGCAACTTTCCAAATTAAACCAATAGACCAAATCCTGCCACAAGATCTTGCTTCTCTCAAGAGAGTACAAACTTTCCAGCACATGACTCTTTTATGGAGTAGCACTTATAATAAGACATGTCAGATTTTAGCAATGGAGTGCAATCAGAATAAAATCTATACTGTGACTGAATAACATCGCTTTGCATTCCTGTCTTTGAATTTTTATAGTTCACATAAAAAAATGACAATATGGTATTTCTGAAATGTGGATGAGTGGAGCTCTGGGAAAGCTGAATGCTAGAGATGGCCCACCCAATAGCTAGCTGTCAGCTTTGTGCCAATCTTTGCATTTTTCTTGACCTTATTTTTCTCATCTGTAGAAGTAGAGGGTTAGAATAAATAATACCTAAGCTTCCTCTCATGCTAAAACTCTGAGGTAAAAAATGATTATATAAGCCAACCATCATTCTTAGCATTTTACATATATGAATTCAGTCCTCAAAATGATCTTATGAAGTAGGAATTATTATTATTTTGCAGATAAACAAAAATATTATTATCAAACTTCTGACTAAGAAGTGAACCTGCTAAACACATAAACCTTTATTTGTGTTACCTTGGTCTCCTGCCCATCCGTATCTCAGTCTCATCCTATTTTCTCATCCTTCCACACAACCCTAAGAGTTATCTATCCCTTGAATCGCTAAAACTTGGGTGGATACACACTCGGACAAAGTGACAGAAATTCAGAAAAGAGATGAAGATTGTAGGTAGATTTTAGACTTATCTGTTTCTAGGATGATTCAAAACCCTGACTGTGGATAAAGTTACCATAAGGATCATACACATAAGAAAAGAGGAGATATAGGGCAGGAAACAACAATAATAAATCAGTGGACAAAACGAGAGCTTGGACATGGTGGTATTCCCCACTACTGTCTGTTTTCCCTCCACTCTCAGAATGAGGATTATATTTCCCTGCCCAATGGGAGTCAGGCTCAGTCATGTGACTAGCTTTGGCTAATGAAATGTGGTAGAAATGAAATGGCAGAAGCTTTAGTGGCCAGTTTGTTCTTCGCTGGGCTCACTTTTTCCTCTGCCACTGTGACCTGCATGCTTCAGAGAGACTGTCCTGACTGCCTGGTTACCTGAAGAGAATGAGACAACACAGTGATTATACGACCTAACTGAGAAATCAGTCTTTGTTCTCTTCAGCACTGAGATGTGAATGCATTGGGGAGAATAAGAAGGAGGGCCCAGGAAGGTAAAGGCTGAACAAATGGAGAATTGTGTCACCAAATTCACATTTGAGAGCATGGGGAGCAAAGTCAAAAGTGTCAAATGGTAAAAGAGATGGCGTTAGAGAAGACAATTGTACACTCTCTTGATCTTATTGAGAGCATTTTCAGTGGAAGAGTAGGGGCTAAGTCCGACTGCAGTGGTTGGTGTCAGTGCAAACGCAGGGAAATGAGAGCAGTAAATCAGAGAACTTTTTTAAAAATTAAGGGCATAAGAGAGATAAGGTTACATAGGGAGATAGGGAGAGCTCGGGAACACTGGAGCAATTTGTGTACGTGGGAGATGACAGAGAATCTTATATGTACAGGGTAAGCATCATAAGGATTTTATCATGACACAGAGTAACTTAGAGTATGATATGCAAACATTTAAAATGAAGGGGTGAGTTGTGTCCATGTGTAGTGCACAATCAATGATTTTTTTTCTAAGCACACACATGTTTTCCAGTGAGTTACAATGCCCAAAAAAACATGGGGAAGGAATGGAATGGTTTGGTTTTTAAAATTTTAGAATAGAAAGCCCAGACAGAACATGATGAAAAATTATTGCCCTGGTAATAATTATGCTAACATTTTGTAAACATTACAGATTTAATCATGACAGTTTTTGACATACTTCTTCCTTTTCCTAAAAAAAAATGTTATGCGACTAATTTAAAATATGTATGAATTTAAGGTAATTTTAATTTGAGGTGAGCACTTCAATTTTTTAAAAATGTGAAAGCAGAGATGAATGGAGCAACAGCTTTTTAAATTGGTCAAATGTATATGATACTAGGGGAGTAATTAACTGGATTTATGTAACTGTTGAAAGAACAGAAACTGACTCTTAAATTATTTTGTTTCATTGTCCCAAGGATTTTTATTAAGTCTTGACTTTTATAATAAGACTCTAATATTAGAAGAATGTTTTTTAAAGATTTTATTTATTTATTTATGAGAGACAAAGAGAGACAGAGAGAGGCAGAGACAGAGGGAGAAGCAGGCTCCGCAAAGAGCAAGGAGCCTGATGCGAGACTCAATCCCAGGACCTTGAGGTCGTGACCTGAGCCTAAGGCAGATGCTCAACCGACTGAGCCACCCAGGTGCCCAAAAGAATATTTTTGACACTGCACAAATCATAGAAACATCACTATAGTTTTAATTGGAAAGTGCATTAGAATCCATTCTCTCTCTTGCATATAAAGACACTGAGGTGGGTACCTGGGTAGCTCATCGGGTTAAGCATCTGCCTTTGGCTCAGGTCATGATCCCAGGGTCCTGGGATTGAGTCCTGCATCGGGCTCCCTGCTCAGTGGAGAGCCTGCTTCTCCCTCTGCCTCTGCTGCTCCCCCTACTTGTGTGCTCTCTGTCAAATAAATAAATAAGATCTTTAAAAAGAATAAAATAAAAAAATAAGGACACTGAGGCCCAGAAAGAGTAAGTGACTTAGCCAGAGTCTTCATAGAAAAAGATCAATTAGTACTAAATGCGAAATAAATGACCACAAATAGTTTTACTATTGCAGTATCATTATTGGTGAATTATATCATAAGTGAGGCTGTATTTATAGTCCAGCTCTAGTTTCTAATCTTAGCTTTTTCAGTTCTACTTTTACTTCATACAGAAAGTGCCCCTAACTCTACGACTTGTTTAAGATTTGCATTAATGACAGTATCTTTTTTGTTCTGTGTTTTACTTCTTTTCTTCAGGCGAGAGTCTCTCATGAATGTCTCAGGATGCTCTGCACATCTGATACATTGAGAAGGGTACTCGTATTTCCCCCAACAAGCATGAGATCATTATTAACACATGATTATTGTGAGGAAATAAGCAGAGCATGGATTATAGAACAATAACCAAACACACAGGTAACCAACCTTACCCACTAGTGGACAAAGCATAGGAGACAAACAGAGGGTGTGGAGGTTGAGGGACTGTCATAGGGAGCACCAAGGTGCCTGTGATGTCAGAAAGGCCATCAGACAGTGGGAGGAGGTGTTGATAACTACATGCCTTCTCCTGTTTACAGTTTCTTGAAGGAAAATTTTATTAATAAAATAAATTCAACATATTTTCTCTCCAGTAAGCCTTTCCAAAGGGCGAAATTCAAATTACAAAGAATTATTTTGTTATTATTACTTAAAACATTATAAATGGTTGCCAGTACAGAAATGGGAGGGGACATAATGGCATTTGATCTGTGAGTCCATCCACTGGAAAAAAAGGTCCAGATAGAAGGCATTGAAGGTGTATGTGTTCTTTGTTACTTTCAGTACATTTCACTCTAAATGAAACAAGTCCTAAGGCTCATCCACTGCTTGAGTGTTCCTCACAGAACGCCAATTAGCATCCGTGCCCAGTGGCAGCCCAGCTCAAGCACAGTCTATCGGCACTCACCCATTACACACAGCAGGAAGTTGTATTGCTCTAAAACCACAAGCCACTGCTTTGATGGTTCAGGAGACCTTGGCCTTTTAAACGTATAAACAACCTTTCTTTTCTAATCTGGGCCATTAGAGGGAAATGCTGTGAAAGCCTGTATTCTGAAATAACCAGGTTTGCTCAGAGTCATGACAGTTTTCAATCTTGCTGCCAGTAACAGAAGAATAGAGTTAGACTAAAAATAACATGGGTGCAGAATGTGCCTTGGGCACCTACTGAGGCCTAAAGGGTTTCAGATTGATTTGAAACTAAATGAAGGTGGATTTTCTCTCTGCTTTGCCCTCTTGTGGGTGTTGTAATCAGGGGGAAAATTCATCTGTCTAATGAGCTCTAGGCACAGAAAGAAAAGAAACTGTGTTCAAGACTAAAACACTCATCAGGCAACCCTATGGCTTTTCTTTTCTATGTTATAATGAGCACTTCTCTATTGATTCTGTGCCATTTCTTGGTAAGAGTTCTTTCCCATATGCAAAGGATTCATTTGCAATCAAGCAACATAATTAAAATTAATTAATTAATGTGGATCAGGTTTCAATGCTTTAGAAGGTGTTAATAAAATTAAAGACAGCTAATGAGAATCATATTCTGGATGCCCAATGATACAGAAAAATTTCTTATAGTGAATGAAGTTGTAATTTTCAGACTCATTTTATTGTTTTTTAGGTCAATCAATTGAATGGATAGATGATAGCTCAAATACTCAAATAAGTCTTTAAATGTTCTGGAAGGCCCTGAAACTTAAGATATTTAAACTGTCTTTCCAAAATCAGAGCTGTTTGTTAACTCTCGCATCACTCCGCTAAGTCCCATTTTCTAACATTTCATCTACCAGAGACTTGGTTTTGCGTATGCTAAAAAATGAAAGAAAAAATGCTAACCTGTGTCCTTCTAAAAACAGAATGAAGCATACCCAAAACCTGACTTTTAGACTCTGTAGGGGGAAAGACACAGAACAAGAGTCTGCAAAAGAATATATGTTCCTTTGGTCTAAATATGAGACTTCAGTTCCATAATTCAAAGCAAACCCTTTCCTAGGCTGGAGAATGGGAGAAAGATGGAGTAGCCCCAGTCAATTAGGGCAATGGAACTATCATGGATGAATCTACAGCAAAAAACTAGTGCATGAGCCATTGTGGATAAATCTACAGCAAAAAATATTTCTGTCCAGGGCCAAAGATTGATCAGGTGGAAAGATAGGTATTTTACAGCTTTACTGATGTTGGTGATTTTAGTACTGTTTATTTCATTTATTAGTTTCCTTTTTAGGAGCTATTTATTTCTCTCCAAAAGAGAACTTTCAAAAGAATCCAGGACTTCAGAGGGGTTACTGCATACAGTTTGTTTTATGACACTAAAGACACAACTTCAGGTGATTAGGAATTTTCAGAATATGTTCAAATAGACTTATCTATGATGAATTACCAACTTATGATACAGAAAAGTGTTTACCCAAAGACTTAGAAAATAAAATGGTCTAAAGGCAAAATATAGAACCCTTATTTTTAAAATCATGTTTGAATTTCTTTCATAAATACTAACATAACGAATATGTCTTAATCATCTTTGTATATAATGGAGTTTAATACAGTACTGACAGATAGGTGCTTGAGAAATATGTTTTGTCAAGTTAGGTACTTAAATCTGATGGTCAAAAATAAGATAATAAATCTGATGACCAATATTTGTGAAATGCCATAGCATACAAAATATTGACTTAAATTTGCATTTTCATATGCAACAAGATTTTATATCTAATATCTCATTTTTTCAATGTTATTATTTATTCTTGTAAGACCCTCTGAAAATAGGAGATCTGTTTTACTATCCTACATTGTATCAGAGTTGGTCACATATAGTCATATAAGTAACAGTTGACTCTATATTGAGAAGACATTCAACATTGATTTTTTTTTAAAGATTTATTTATTTATTTGACAGAGAGAGAGATCACAAGTAGGCAGAGAGGCAGGCAGAGAGAGAGGGGGAAGCAGGCTCCCTGCTGAGCAGAGAGCCCGACGTGGGGCTCGATCCCAGGACCCTGAAATCATGACCTGAGCTGAAGGCAGAGGCTTTAACCCACTGAGCCACCCAAGTGCCCCTCAACATTGATTTGTTTAATGATTTCTTTACTCTCCTCTTAAATTTGATCAAAGAAAACAGAGGCCAGTTAATAGACAATTTTTATTCCTTCTCCTCCCTCCTATTGAGTATTTACCATACAGCATACACACACACACACACACACACACACACACACACACACGCACATGCACACACATACCCTCTATAACTGTCTACAGAAGTAATTCTCAAACTTTTGGTCTCAGGTCCCTTTTACCAGCCTTAAGGATTCTTGAGGACCACAACAAGCTTGAGTTTATGTAGCTTATACCGAGCGATATTTACAGTATTAGAAATTGGAGGAGAAACTTCAAATATTATATTCTTGCACTTAATAAAATGATTAATATATTACATGTTATGACAAATGACATATTTTATGAAAAATACTATATTTTTCAAAGAAAAAAGAATTTCATGAGAAGACAGTTTTGTAGTTTTGCAAATCTCTTAACGTCTTGCCTAATAAAAGATACAAGAGTTTTCATATCTGCTTATGCATTTAATTTGTTCTATTTTTTGTTTAAAGCATATGAAAAATCTAGCTTCACACATATATGTAGCTTAAAAAGGGAAAAGTATTTTGGTGACCTCCTTAAAAATCTTTATAGAATTCTTCTTAGATATTGCATCAAAACTTGACAAGTGGTGGTTTCTTAAGTGTTCGTTACAAAGTAGATCTGAAAACCCTTTTTTTAAGATTATTTATTTATTTGATGGGGCAGTGGGGGAGGGGGAAGAGTACAAGCAGGGGGAGTGGCAGGCAGAGGGAGAGGGAGAAGCAGGCTCCCCTCTGAGTAGAGAACCTGACGTGGGGCTCGATTCCAGGACCCTGGGATCACAATCCGAGCTGAAGGCAGATGCTTAACCAAATGAGCCACCCAGGTCCCCTAGATCTGAAACCCTTTCAATCAGCTTCTATCCTCTCTTACAATAAAATCCAATAGTCTGTCTTATGCTTTGAAGGACTCTTTTAATTCACACATGATTTTGTAACATCATGCATTAGTAATTTGGAAAATATTGGTTTGCTAATTTTCATAGATTTTGCAAATGTTGACATAGTACACTAATATATAAAAATTACATTGATTAATTATATCAGTGATCTCATCAGGATAGTCTTTAAATATCGGAAAGCTGTCAAGCTCACAGTGGCAGATAGATATTTTCCAAAATTATAATTTTAACTTGAAAGCTCTAATTTTGTCACTGGCCACAAATACAGTCAGCTATTTTCTTGAAATAATGGGCACATTTCCTTCTTTTTTCTAAATACCAGCCAGATATCCAAATTAAATGTGAAGTGATGAAGGCACTAATTTACTTGATGGAGGGAATCCTTTCACAATGTATACATATATATCAAATCATCACATACTTTAAGTATCTTACAATTTTATGTGTCAGTAAAACTGAAAATACTACCTCCAAAAAATAAACAAACATAACTTTAGTTTGTAAGTCATTCTTTCAAATAAAATGGTATTCCATTAAAAAAAAAAAAGTGGCTAGCTCAGCTTACAACTCAGTCACTCAAGTGCATTTCCTGGGGAAAACCATCATTCTGTCACAGACAGCATATGTACTTTACGAGTACTTTCCATTTGGTTACATGGAATTACAAAGACATACACTCAAGGTTTGAGATTTTATAAAATTTACAATTGTTACTGCTTCATTGAGGGCATTCTTAAGTACAACTGGCTTTTTATGTTCCTGTGACTACGTGGTGGTGAAAAATGCAATAAGTACTAGTACAATATGGGGTGGTGCCCTGATTTGTGCTTAGGTACCAGCAAGTTCGCATCTCCCTTCCTCTGCATTGCTTTTATATCATCATTGCAAATGTCATCAAGTGAAAGATATTGTATTATTACAAGGATATTTTTGATCTCATTGGACCATTGAACGTGTTTCATAGACCATACTTTGAGAACCACTGGTCTACAAAACCAGGAAGTCTTTATGAAGGTGACATAATGTAGTCAAAAGAATTTGGAATCATACCGACCTGTATTTTTAGGCCCAATAGCATTTGTCACTTGTTAGGTTATTTGTCAAATGTTTCTTATATGTTTAGGACTTAGTTATTTCATCTATCAAATGAAATCACAAACATAACTGAAAAAAGCGTTGGCAAACTACTGCTCCTGGGCCAAACCTCCCTACTGCTTTTTTTTTTTTTCCTAATTTATCTGAGAAACACTGAGTTAATTTGGATTTATTGTGATGTCATAATTCTCAGTACAATGTACTTTATGAATATAAATGCAGATTTCAGTGCTAGACAACTGAAAGAAAAAGAAAGAAAATTAGATTTTTCTAACCTTTAGAGCTATGCTCTCCAAATGGTAGATATTAGCCACTTCTGACCATTGCACAGCTGAAATGTGGCTTGCCCAATTAAAATGTACTTTTATAGAGAACTTTATATTTCTTTTCATCTCTGTGTTGCTGTCTACTATCATTTCATTTCAAATTAAAAGATCTCCTTTATATTTATCATAGAACAGTTCTAGTTGTAATAAACTATCTCAGTCTTTGTTTATCTGAGAAAGTCTTCAATTTCCTTCATTTTTTTCCTTCATTCTTTTTTTTAAAGATTTTATTTATTTATTTGACAGGGAGAAAGAGATCACAAATAGGCAGAGAGGCAGGCAGAGGGAGAGGGGGAAGCAGGCTCCCCACTGAGCAGAAAGCCTGATGCGGGGCTTGATCCCAGGACCCTGGAATCATGACCTGAGCCGAAAGCAAACACTTAACGACTGATCCACCCAGGCACCCCTTCCTTCATTTTTTAAAGACAGTTTTTCCAAATACAGTTGACAGGTATTTTTTCTTTCAGTACTTTAACTATATCATTCCATTCTCTATTGCCCTGGAAGGTTTCTACTGAGAAATCCACCGACAGTCTTATAAGAGGTCACTTGTATGTGATAAACTGCTTTCTCTTGATGCTTTCAACATTCTCTCTTTGTCTTTGACTTTAGACAGTTTTATTATAATGTTTCAGTATGGTCCTCTTTGTATTTTTTTTTTTCTTGGAGTTCTTTGAGCTTCTGAATCTATATATCCATCTCTTTCCTCAGATTTGTTAAGTTTGGGCAGTTATTTCTTCAAATAAGCTCTTTGCCCCTTTCCTCTTCTGAAGTTCCCACATTCTGCATATAGGTCCTCTTGATATGTCTCTTAGTTCTCTTTGGTTTTTATCATTTTTTTTTCTTTTTCCTCCTCTGATTTGAGTATTTCAAATGAACTATCTATCTTCAAGTTCACTGATTCTTTATTTCTTCTGTCTCTGAAGTCTGATGTTGTACCCTTCTAATAAATTTTTCAACTCAGTTATTCTATTTTTCATTCCAGAATTTCTTTTTGGTTCTTTTATATAGTTTCTCTCTTTTGTTGATATATCCATTCTATTCATTCATTGTTCCTTGATTTTTTTTTTTAGTTTCAATTTCTATTCTCTTTTAGCTATTGAATATTTTTATGAATATCTTTATTTTAAATTCTTTGGCAGATATGTTTCTTTAAAGTCAGTTTCTGGAGTTTTATTTTGTTTCTTTGATTACATCATGCAACCTATTTCTTTCTCTGTCTTGTGATCTTCTGTTGAAATTTAGGAATTAAAAAAACGAAACAAAACAAAACATTGTTTTTGTAGTGACTGTGTAGGGGAAGACCTTCACCAATCGCCCTAGCTGGAGATTCTAGGACCTCTGAAACTCACTCATATCTTGCTCCCCATGGTCTTTGCCTGAGGAACGGCAATTTTAATATGCATCGTACTTACCTCTGTTTTCAGTGGCTTCCAAACTGTGGTGCTGGTTCCATCAATGCTCTGAATCAGGTAAGATGGAAACCGATCCCTTAAGCAGCCCTCAAGAGCAAGAATATTGGGTACATGGTCCATTCTTTTGTTTCTGTCCTAAGGAGGGAGCCCCCTATGAAGGCTCTCCTCTGAGTTTCTATGCATTAGGCCACAAGGGCAGGGGCACAGACATATAACAAATGCTGCAAATTTTTCCACCTTTTTCACTAGACTCTCCTCTTGGTTTTATATGGCCTGACTGTTGTAGCTTCTCAGCTGGTCTCTAGAGTTCTCACAGAGGTATTCTTGTTCATCTATTGTCATTAATTGAGGGCCTATAACTTCTTATTCTGTCATCTTGCTTTTTTATAGTTAAAGTTTTATTGTAATACAGCCATATTCTTTCTTTCTTTCTTTCTTTCTTTCTTTCTTTCTTTCTTTCTTTCTTTCTTTCTTTCTTTCTTTCTTCTTTCTTTCTTTCTTTCTTTCTTCTTTCTTTCTTTCTTTCTTTCTTTCTTTCTTTCTTTCTTCTTTCTTTCTTTCTTTCTTTCTTTCTTTCTTTCTTTCTTTCTTTCTTTCTTTCTTTCTTTCTTTCTGTATTATCTGTGGCTGTTTTTATACTGCAACTTCAGAGTTGGAAGCTGTAACAAAGAGTATCTGTCTACAAAACCTAAATATCTAGTCCTTCATAGAAGAAGTTTGCAATGTAAGAAAAATGAGGTAGACTTCCTATCTTTTCCAAAGTAAAAGCTGAAGTCTTTACCATTCATCACAAGCCCTTAGAGTCTGGTTTATGCTACATTTATGAACATCTCCCTTATTGTCCTCCACTTGACTCTGTTCACCCCAACCACACAAGTATTCTTTTTCCTCAAACACTCCAGGTACACTTCTACCTCAAGCACTTGGCACATGCTATTCCACTGTCTTGAATGCCCTACCAATAAATACCCAAGTGGCTAACTCCAATGCCTTCAGATTTTTACTCAAAAGTCATCTTCTCAGTGACTAGTCATCTAATCTAAAATTTCAACTCCAACTCTTAACATTTCATGTCCTCCCCTGACTTTTTTCTCCCCCTGAACATAATTAATTCCCTCTCTTCCCACCTGTCTTTTAAAAAACTTTCCATCTCTTCCTATAAAATATAATCAATATATTTAAGTTTTATTTACTATAGTACCCCTAAGACCTAAAACAGTGTTTGGTTTGTAGTAGGTGCTACAAAAAAATATTGTGTCAATAAATGAATAAATATGAGAGTACTTGTGTTATTAAAAGTGTTGAAAAGATTGAGTTACTTATTACTATATTCTTGAATTCAATATACCTTAATTGTAAAGAGGTTCTAGTATACATTGGAACAATTAAGAGCCCAGGGAAAACAAAAACTCAATTTTAAGCTCTGGTTTGTTTGAACTAAAAGTATTGATCCTACTCACAATTCCAAATCATGTCATTATAGCCCTATTCAAATGGAGGAAATTTACTTGACTCTCTCTTTTCATTCATCCAAAAAAGTAGAGTTTAATACAAAAGAGTAAAATAAAAATTAAGCAGGGGTTGTGATTTAATTATATTATATATTTTGGATATTACACCTGTTTGGTATTCTGCACTCCTTAATGCCATCTTTGGCATCTAAAGTGGTCAGATTTGTTAGGATTTCTGAGAGAGTTTCAACAAAAAGATGTGCATTCAATCCTTTTTTCTCAAAAAATCACAGCATTCACAGCTGAGCTCCAACTACACATCCTGCAATCCATTTACCTCAGACCTCAGAGGGCCAACTATGTTGTGTGTGGCTTCTCTTACAACCCAGCCATTAAACTTCAATAGGCTTTTCCTTTCCTTTTTAATTATATGTCACAGGTTTAATTTCTTTTTAATTTTTTATGCATGTTGGATTCTATAGAAACACATCCATTTCTAAGTTGTATCTATTCTTTCTTTTTATGAAGAGAACATATTTTTATGCAAGAGAAGAAGTATTCAAAATTGCACTTGGCATTTGTAACACAGCAAAAGGTAGCTGTAGTCCTGTTTTATTGTACAACAATCATGTAAACTCCAGCTGTCAAGTCGTCTGATCAGTTCTTCAATAGGAAAAAGGGGCTCTGCTAAATCCTGCCCACATGCTGATGTATACCCGCCTAATAACTGTGTTTTCCTCTCTTTATGAATTTCATTTACAATTTTTCTGGGACTTTCAAGGAATATCTTGAAAGAAAGATGTGACTGGAATTGCTAAGTAATAACATTTTTTGGGGGGGATGTGAAGAAAACACAATCTGTTCTAATTTATACTGAAGCAAAGTGATGAAACCTATCTGCTGTTCTTGGGGTAGTTTCCCAACTTAGTCCACAAAGGCCTTCTCTTTCTTTGAATTCTTGCAATAAAGATGTTAGAGATTGACCTTAAGACATCAACAGAGCATAGTGGGCAAGCACATCTAAAGGACAGGATCTTTGGGAACTATTATTAAAGAAATCCTCACTAAGCAAAAAGCAGAAACATGGAGCTCAAGTAACTTGCTCAAGGTTTCCCAGAATTTGCTGTGTGTGTGTGTGTGTGTGTGTGTGTGTGTGTGTGTGTGTTTTCTTTCCAGATCTAGCACTAGGAACCAGATGTTGAGAATTAAAATTCAAGTCCAGTTTCTTGAATTTTATACACATACACACCTGTGTGTACACATATACTACATACACACACATTGCAAAAAAAAATAGCTTTGTCACAGAAATGAGAGATGGACTGAAAATATTGTTGCTTCTGTTATAGTTGCTGTTGTTCTTACTCTTATTATTGTTATTATCATTATTAAGGGATAAGAGTTCAGGGAAAGAAAAAGAATCCTTATATCTCCAAAGATTGAGAGCAAAGACAGCCTTACTCACTTTTGCATACAAAGGTACTGCCGTTATCTGACACAGGGTAGATTGTGAATAAATGCAAACAAATGGTAAATCTTTAGCCATTAAAATTTTTTAACTTAGAAGAACTGGCTTATTTAGTCAACATAATTGGAATTCAATAAGATGTTTTACTTATTCCTTATCATAGATTTGTATTCAGTGAACTAAGTAATACCCTAATATTTTGGGAGATTTCATTAATTTATCACCAAACAAAATCAGGACATTTTCCAAGGATTTTGTCATTTCTAACCTTTGGAACCCACCTAAGCTGTTGTCGTGCCTTAGTTTATGTGCGATTTTATAATTAATATAGTTATGTGTTTATTTTTACTGATACCCATTAATTTAGGCTCAGCAAGAGAGCAAAGCAATCTTTCTTTTAATTTCTCACTTTTCTTCTTAAACAAAACACTGATATTTTGTATGGACCAAAGCTATACCAACATAACACGTCAATAAAGAAATCCATGTTGGGGTGCCTGGGTGGCTCAGTTTTTAAGCGTCTGCCTTCAGCTCAGGTCATGATCCCAGGGTCCTAGGATCAAGAACCACATCAGGCTCCTCAGCGGGGAGCCTGCTCCTCCTTCTCCCACTTCCACTGCTAGTGTTCCCTCTCTCACTGTATCTCTCTCTGTCAAATAAATAAATAAAATCATAAAAAGAAAGAAAGAAAGAAAGAAAGAAAAACCATGTCAATGCAAGAGATTATATTAGGTAGTGATAAATAAACAAAGGAAATGTGGTGCATAAACAATGAATCTTGGATCACTGAAAACATTAAATTAAATTAAAATATATATATAAAATAAATAAATACATTATCTGGATGCCACTATTCAAAGAATTTTTCAGACTAACCATATTTTTAAAAACCAGTATGACTTAGTTTCACTTGACTAAAAAAGTTATAGATTATGAAATCTGACTAAAGCAGTGAGGCTAATTCCACAAAAAACCTGTCTTGTCATTTTACATTTAGATACATAGGCCTAAATATAATATTCTTATTTCCAGATATGCTATGCTGGTTTCTGAAGCTACTTGTAAAATTGCCGTTTTCAATTCCTAGAACTTGTGCAGTTACTTCCATTGCCTAAACATAAAAAGTTCTTTAAGTAACTAATTTCTAACAACAATAACCTCAGATTTTGACACTATTATTGGAAGATAAACAGAAAGAGGGAGCCAAGAGAAGCGACTCAGTGGATAGTATTACCCCAATACAAAAGTGCCCTGTGCTTGGGGACCAGCATTAACTTGGAGTCTGGTTAAAAGCATTCAAAAAGAGCAAAAGGTCTTAAGGGGCAACTGGTGGAATCACGTGGCCACTGGCCCAGTCCTAAGCCCCCGGTCCCAGGATGGACAAAGCCGGTGACCACTCATGCCTGAGAGAATCTGGCAAGGGCTCCAATCCCCTGGGCCCAACGGCTTTCCACTGCTTGCACCATTGCTTGGGCTGGGTGCACCCATACCCACCCCCGAGAGAGCCTGGTGTGTGCGCCGGCCGGCAGTCTCTGAACCAGCAGCTGTCCATGACCTACACCGCTGCTGGGTTGTGGGTATGGACCCCAGAGAGCAGTCCCAACAGATGCCGGGATTCGGCCTCTGCCGGAACAATATCACTTGCGGTTTTATTGGCATGGGGGTGCAGGGACAAGCGGGGGCCTCGAGCGACCACTGAGATGGTGGCTGGGAGTGCGCACCACCTGTGGGAGGTTGTGGTGTTCAGCAGAGATTGCAGAGGGGGAGTTTGTGTGTTCTGGACCATCCAGAGAGAGCAGACTGAGGCTTCTTTCTGAGGCCAAGGACTGGGTGCAGTTTACTTTTTGCACTAGCCCTCTGAAAAGTCACAAAAGCCTCCCAAGAACAAAGACCTCCAGAGAATAAAAACCTGAAAAACTGGTTTCAACAGAATCCAGCCCCTTGCTGGACGCCCTTGCAGGGCGACTCAATCCAAGCAGGATTGACTGAAAAACAATGCGGCGGGCCCCTCCTCCAGAAGACTAGCCCAAAGAACATGAGGATAATAACCACAGGGTCCCCATAAAACTGTAAAACCCCAACATCAGAGGAAAACAATATATTAAGCCCCCAGTATTGCCCCAAAACCTGTATATTTCATAGATACAACTTTTTTTTAGTTAGTTCTCACGATTCTTCTATTTTGTTATCCTACTCACCATTACAACTAGCTATTTAATACAACATATCACATAATAACTATTTAACTTGAACTTTTTCCATAAATATACCTGGGTTTCTTTTTCTTTCTTTTATATAGATAGATAGATAGATAGATGCTTCAAGGTAATCCTTTTTCCCTATTCAATACGATCTCTCTATATAAGCCAGATTTAATTTCCCTGTATCTATGGAAAGATACAAAGATAACAAGATACACCCAGGAAGTACTGAAATAACCTTCCTCGCTCACATCAAGGGCTTATAACCACCTTCCCATCTTATTCTTCTGTCAGCATTTCTGTGTATTTGTTTTTGTACTATATAAATCTTTTCTTGGGGTTCATTTTGACTGGGTTTTTCTTTTTTTTCTTTCTTGTCTTTTACTTCTGTCAGTCTTTTTATTTTTTCATTTTTGCTTTATGTACCTTATAAAGCTTACTTTTGGGACTCATTTTGGATGTTTTTTTTTTCTTTTTTTCCTCTCTTTTTCTTTCTATTTTTCTTTTTTTCTTTCTTTTTGATGGTGACTTCTGATTGCTCCAAAATATTCCAAGGGGCACCTTGACTGGATCACAGTTGATATATTCAGCTATATATCCCCTCAACCATCTCTCTCCAGAATTACTAGGAGGAGGAACACCCAACAAAGGAAAAATTCAGAGACTGCAATCTTTGCCGCACAACTATTGGATATGGACATAAACAGTATGTTGGAAATGGAATTCAGGGTAAAAATTGTCCAGGCAATGGCTAGGTTGGAGAAGACCATTAGTAAAAACATAGAATCTCTAAGGGCGGAAATGAGAGTTGATCTGGATGAAGTAAAAAATGCTACTAATGAGATCCAATCTAATCTAAATACTTCAACAGTTAGGGTAACTGAAGCAGAAGATTGAATTAGTGATGTAGAAGACAGACTGATAGAAAATCAGGACCAGGAGGAGGGCTGGAACAAACAAGTTAGAAGCCATGAAAACAGAATTAGGGAAATAAATGATGCCATGATACATTCCAATGTCAGAATTATTGGGATCCTTGAGGGAGTGGAGAAAGAGAAAAGACTAGAAGATATAGTTGAACAAATACTGGATGAAAATTTCCCTAATCTGGGGAATGGAACAAGTGTTCATGTCCTAGAGGCAGAAAGGACACCCCCCAAGATCAATGAGTCTAGAAAGACATCCAGGCACTTGATGGTGAAATTAACAAATCATAATTTCAGACAAGAGGTCTTAAGGGCAGCTAGGGGGAAGAGATTCCTTACATACAGAGGAAACTCCATCAGAATAATTTCAGACCTGTCCACAGAAACCTGGCAAGCCAGAAAGACATATTCAGGGCACTAGATGAGAAGAACATGCAACCAAGAACACTTTACTCAGTAAGACTGACATTCAGAATGGATGGAGAGATAAAGAGCTTTCAAGACTGGCAAGGTTTAAAAGAGTATGTGACCACCAAGCCGGCATGACAAGAAATACTAAGGAGGATTCTATAAAGAAGAAAGAACCCAAGAGTGACATAGAACATAAAGTTAACAAGACAATGTATAGAAACAAGGACTTCACAGGCAACATGATGTCATTAAAACTTATTTTTCAATAATCACTCTCAATGTGAATGGCCTAAATGCTCTAAAAGGCACAGGGTCACAGACTGGAAAAAATGACAGGATCTTTCCATATGCTATCTACAAGAGACACATTTGGAACCTAAAGCTACATCCAGACTGAAAGTAAAGGGATGGAGAACCATCTTTCATGCCAACGGGCCTCAAAAGAGCACTGGGGTAGCAATTCTCATATCAGATAAATTAGATTTTAAGCTAAAGACTGTCATCAGAGATACAGAAGGACACTGTAAGGACATCATCCTTAAAGGGTCTAGCCACCAAGAAGATCTAACAATTGTAAATATTTATGCCCCCAATGTGGGATCAGCTAACTACATAAGACAACTGTTAAACAAAATAAAGAGTCATATTGATATGAATACATTAATTGTAGGGGATCTGAACATGCCACCTTCAGCAATAGACAGATCATCTAAGCAGAAAATCAACAAAGAAACAACAGCTTTGAATGATACTTTGGACCAGATAGACCTCATAGATAAATACAGAACATTCCACCCTAAAACAACATAATACCTATTTTTCTTAAGCACATATGGAACTTTCTCCAGAATAGACCACATACTGGGTCACAAATCAGGTCTCAACTGATAACGAAAGATAGAGATTATTGCCTGCATATTGTCAGAGCACAATGCTTTGAAACTGAAACTCAATCACAAGAAAAAGTTTGGAAGGAATTCAAATACTTGGAAGCTAAAGACCATCCTGCTCAAGAGTGTTTGGATCAACCAGGAAATCAAAGAAGAACTTAAACAATTCATGGAAACCAATGAGAGTGAAGACACATCAGTCCAAAACCTATGGGATACGGCAAAGGCAGTCTTAAGCGGGAAATACATAGCCATCCAAGCCTCGCTCAAAAAAATAGAAAAATTCCGAATACACCAACTCTCTTTACACCTTAAAGAACTGGAAAATCAACAACAAATTAAGCCAACCCCATGCACAAGAAGGGAAATAATTAAGATTATAGCAGAGATCAATGAGTTAGAAACTAGAGATGCAGTAGAATGCATCAACGAAACTAGAAGATGGTTCTTTGAAAGAATCAATAAGATCAATAAGCCACTGGCCAAATTAATCCAAAAGAAAAGAGAGAGGACCCAGATTAGTAAAATTATGAATGAAAGGGGAGAGGTCACAACTAACACCAAGGAAATAGAAACAATCATCAGAAATTATCAACAGTTATATGCCAATAAGTTAAGCAACCTAGGAGAAATGGATACATTCCTGGAAACCTATAAACTTCCAAGACTGAAACAGGAAGAAATTGACAACCCGAATAGACCAATATATAGTAACAAGATTGAAGCAGTGATCAAAAACCTCCCAAAAAACAAGAGTGCGGGACATAACAGATTCCTTGGAGAATTCTACCAAACATTCAAAGACAAAATAATACCTATTCTCCTGAAGCTGTTTCAAAAAATAGAAACAGGGAAAGCTTCCAGACTCTTCCTATGAAGCCAGCATTACCTTGATCCCCAAAGGAGGCAAAGACCCTATCAAAAAGGAGAATTTCAGACCAACATCCCTGATGAATATGGATGCTAAGATTCTCAACAGGATCCCAGCTAATAGGATCCAACAGTACATTAAAAAGATTATCCGCCATGACCAGGCTGGATTTATCCCTCGAATGCAAGGGTGGTTCAACATTCGCAAATCAATCAATGTGATAGAACAAATCAATAAGGGAAGAGAGAAGAACCAAATGGTCCCCTCAATTGATGCAGAAAAAGCATTTGACAAAACACAGCATCTATTCCTGATTAAAACTCTTGAGTGTATAGGGATAGAGAGATCATTCCTCAAACGCATAAATCTATCTATGAAAAGTCCACAGCAATATCATTCCCAATGGGGAAAAACTGACAGCCTTCCCATTGAAATCAGGAACACAACAAGGATGCCCATTCACCACTGTTGTTCAACGTAGTACTAGAAGTCCTAGCAACAGCAATCAGACAACAAAAAGAAATAAAAGGTATTCAAATTGGCAAAGAAGAAGTCAGACTCTCTATCTTCACAGATGACATGATACTTTACATGGAAAACCCAAATGACTCCACCCCCAAACTATGAGAACTCATACAGCAATTCAGTAGTGTAGCAGGATACAAAATCAATGCACAGAAATCAGTTGCTTTCTTATACACTAGCAATGAAAACATAGAAAGGGAAATTAGAGAATCAATTCCATTTACTATAGCACCAAGAACTATAAGATACCTTGGAATAAACCTACCCAAAGAGGTAAAGGATCTGTACTTGAAGAACTACAGAACGCTCATGAAAAAATTGAAAATGACACAAAAAGGTGGAAAAGCACTCCATGCTCATGGATCGGAAGAATAAACATTGTTAAAATGTCTATACTGCCCAGAGCAATCTATACTTTCAATGCCATCCTGATCAAAATTCCACAGGCATTCTTCAAAGTGCTGGAACAAACAATCTTAAAATTTGTATGGAACCAGAAAAAACCCCGAATTACTAAGGAAATGTTAAAAAACAAAAACAAAACTGGGAGCATGACATTGCCTGATTTCAAGCTTTACTACAAAGCGGTGATCACCAAGACAGCATGGTACTGGCACAAAAACAGACACATACACCAGTGGAACAGAGTAGAGAGCCCAAATATGGATCCGCAACTCTATGGTCAAATAATCTTTGACAAAGCTGGAAAAAATATCCAGTGGAAAAAAGATAATCTCTTCAATAAATGGTGCTGGGAAAATTGGACAGCTATGTATAGAAGAATTAAACCAGACCATTCTCTCACACCATACGCAAAGGTAAACTAGCAATGGATGAAAGACCTCAACATGAGGCAGGAATCAATCAAAATCCTAGAGGAGAACACAGGCAGTAACCTCTTCGACATCGGCCACAGCAACTTCTTTCAGGACATGTCTCCAAAGGCAAAGGAAACAAAAGCAAAAATGAACTTTTGGGACTTCATCAAGATAAAAAGCTTCTGCACAGCAAAGGAAACAGTCAACAAAACAAACAGGCAACCCACGGAATGGGAGAAGATATTTGCAAATGACACTAAACACAAAAGCTGATATCCAAGATCTATAAAGAACTCCTCAAACTCAACACCCCAAAAAACAATGATTATGTCAAAAAATGGGCAGAAGACATGAGCAGACAGTTCTCCAGAGAAGACATACAAATGGCTAACTGACACATGAAAAAATGTTCATCATCACTGGCCATCAAGGAAATTCAAATCAAAACCACATTGAGATACCACCTCACACCAGTTAGAATGGCAAAAATCAACAGGACATTAAACAACAAGTGTTAGAGAGGATGTGGAGAAAGGGGAACCCTCTTACACTCTTGGTGGGAATGCAAGTTGGTGCAGTCACTTTGGAAAACAGTGTGGAGATTCCTTAGGAAATTAAAAATAGAGGTACCCTATGACCCTGCAATTGTATTTACCCTAAAAATACAGATGTAGTGAAAAGAAAGGCCATATGTACCCCAATGTTCATAGCAGCAATGGCCACAATCGCCAAACTGTGGAAAGAGCCAAGACACCCTTTAACAGATGAATGAATAAAGAAGATGTGGTCCATATATACAGTGGAATATTACACAGCCATCAGAAAAGATAAATACCCAACTTTTGTATCAATATGGATGGGACTGGAAGAGATTATGCTGAGTGAAATAAGTCAAGCAGAAAAAGTCAATTATCATATGGTTTCACTTACTTGTGGAACATAAGGAATAACATGGAGGACATTAGGAGAAGGAAAGGAAAAGTGAATTTGGGGAAATTGGAGTGGGAGACGAAACATGAGAGACTGTGGACTTTCAGAAATAAACTGAAGGTTTTAGAGGGGATGAGGTGAGGGGATGAGTGAGCCTGGTATTAAGGAGGGCACTTATTGCATGGAGCACTAGGTGTGGTGCATAAGCAATGAATCTTGGAACAATGAAAAAAATAAAATTAAATTAAGATGTAGAAAGAAAGAAAAGAAAAGAAAGAAAGAAAGAAAGAAAGAAAGAAAGAAAGAAAGAAAGAAAGAATACACAGTCCCGAGTTTGTTTAATCATAAAAATGAAAAAATTTTTTTTACAATATTTGTAGATGTTTACATTCTTTAGGGAAGGGTAGTTTAAATTTGATGGTGTATAATAGACTGCTAAAATTTGTAGATAATAAATATATGATTTTTACAGCTTTCTTTTGGAAAGAGTAAACTGAAGACAAGTGACCACCTGAAGTCTAGTAATGATTAAGCTACATATTAGGAGTTTTACTCCAAACACCTGACATGGTATGATTGAGTCCATCTCTGCCAACATTAAAGCCTCATAATAAGCCTTCTTCAGATTTATTTTGAGATTGTTTTCTGTAAAAACTATGAAATATAAATGAACAGAAAAGAAAAATACAAACTAGTGCAGCAGCAGCAACAGAACATAGCTATTATTCCCCTTGATGGAAAATGGACATGCCCATAGATGGGAGAAAGGCACAGAGAATCTACTCAAAGAGCTATCTTTGGCAGCTCAGTTCAGAAATATGTTTTGGATGATTTCGTACCTGTGACATAGGTTAGGAAAGAGTGAAGAAAAAAAAAAGCAGCTGAGAAAATGGAATGTGCAAAGATAAGATTAATAGTTAACATTGGTATAATGACCCGTTAAAGAACACTATAAAAGAGAAAATACTATATATGTGCATTTTACATTTTGCATTTGTCTGGGCATTTTAAAATTTAAAGTTCAATTTAAATTAAGTAAACATTATACAAATTTTGAGGTCTTGAGCCAGGATTTTTTCAAATCTGCTGGTTAACATATGGGTAAAATGCAAGTAAAATTTATTTCTAGTGCAAATTGAATCTACTTCAGCAGTGACTGCTTTTGCCAAAAGCAAAAACAAACAAAAAACAAAACAAAACAAAACAAGTGTTCATGTTAATATTCCACAAGTACCTTTCCGAGCCCTAGCTGTTGTTCCCTTATTTATCATCTTCATTTAGAACAAAACCTTGTCTTACAAGGTAAGGTCAAAACTTGAATAACTCTTTCTGCTTTCTCAGATATTCAGAAAGGCAAGGTGTTGACATCCTATGGCTCTTTTCAATTAATATCTTAAATCTTTCATCAATTTTTTAGAGCAAAATATTAAAAAAATAGTAAAAAAAACACCCAAATTTGATTTTTTACCTTTCTGATCTTCAAAATGTGATAGATGAAAAAAGGAGTAAAACTCAGAGGATAGGCGGTGAAAGGATAGAGAGAAAGAGCATTCTAGACCCTGGATTGTGCATATGTGGATATAAAGGCCTAGCTCAGTCTATGGTGTGTTCAACCCACACTAAACTAAATTATAGTTAAGATTCATCCTTTTCATGGAAAGTTTTACATAAACCAAGAAAAGCATATCATCCTGGCAAAGAGAGAGAAAGAAAAAAAAAAAAGCTAATAAAGAAAGATCGATTTTTTTTCTTTATATCAAGTAGTCCTAACAAGTAATGCTTTGATGATTTAAGAACAACCTCATTAAATGTCATATGTTTTTACTTTCCCACTGAAAGCATTTACATTTAAGGATTAATGGTGCTTGGAAAATAAATTTGGGTTTTTCACAGTCCAACATATTTAGGTACTAAAGAAAAGGATTAAACCATAATTTAACATTTTTACCGAAAGGAATGAAAAAGTCCTCATTAAGTAAAACTACTTTCTATTTATATTCAAATTGTTTTAACATTTCATTTCTTTTTTAATTAATCATTTAGTTTATGATACTCACTAGCACAGATGAAATCCATGAGTATAAATGAGTATTGCATCATTTTTACTACTTATCAAGTGAACTTCTATTTGGATTTTGTAAGCCTTTCCAAATGCTCCTGAAGTGATTATTACCAAATTAGTTTAGGCATTTATAGTTAACTTTGAGATATTTGAGATTTCAAGTTAAAAATAGATTTTGGAAACTGATATAAAACTAAAAACATGATGAAACACACAGGAATTCCAAAAGTGAGGGAAAGAAATAAAAGTAGGGGAAGAAACTGAATACTGAATTTATTTTCCAGAAGATTCTATTAGGAAAACAAAATGTCATGTTGCAGAGATTAGTTGTAATTTAAAAGAAGATCACAAAGAAAAGACAATGCTTCCTCAAAAGAAATGAATTGTTAAAGATGGACATTCAGATTCCAGGTGCCTGGGTGACTCAGTTGGTTAAGTATCTGCGTTTGGCTTGGGTTGTGATCCTGGGGTCCTCGGATGGAGTCCCACATTGGGCTCCCCCACTGGTGGAGAGCCTGCTTCTCCCTCTCCTTCTGCCAGCCACTCCCCCTGCTTGTGCTCTCTCTCTCTCTCTGTGTCAAATAAATTAATTTAAAAAAAAAAGAGAAATTCAGATTCCAAGGACTTTTCAACTTGGCTTACGCTAGCTGTACAGGGATCTGACCCTCGTTAGATCTACGTGCTTAAAACAGAATGAGATGTTGCTGGAGGAGAGATGGGTAGGAGGATGGGGTAACTGGATGATAGACATTAAGGAGGGCACTTGATGGACTGAGCTCTAAGTGTTATATGGAATTGATGAATCACTAATCTTTACCTCTGAAGCTAATACACTACATGATAATTAAATTTAATTTAAATAAAAAATAAAATAGCAAAAACAAAACAGAATGAGATTTGTATAAAAATTCTCATTGGTTTGTTTAACTGTAGGTAGACTATCTGGTCGTTCTGTGGAAGCACCAAATGAGTAGTGAAGCAAGTCAACTGTGTATTTCAGTTGCTTACAATTTTTTGTTTTCCTTACTAAGCCAAGGTAAGCTCTTAATTCTCAAGACTTCCATGAATATGCTTGTCCGTTCTGAGACATAGTTCCTGTTTTATGCATACCTACTTTGTTTTAATTCCTGACTTTGTTTATAAGAAATTTCTAGCTTTGTTTCAGAAAATTCTAGCTAGAATTTATGTATCACACCATCTGAGACAAATTTATGTTGTATATGTTGTATATTTGTCATAGAATCAAATGCTACATTTCAAAAGGAGAGGAAGTGCACAGTGTTTAAGGACTCACACTTGTGAGTATTGGTCACTTTGGAAAGTGTATTGAATTCCTTGGATTCTCAGTTCATAGTTATTACAAGCATTGAATTAGCTTATCTAAATAGCTTAGCCCCCTTACTAGAACACAGTAAGTCAATGAATGTTAACTATTATTATCAAGTTATAATGAAGGAAATACCTCAAGAAGTGCAAGTAACACCAAAATTAAAACACCAGCCATGTAGCACAATGCAGTTCAAGGGTATACAAATTAAGCCTTTGAGCCAAATCTGGCTTATTGCTTGTTTCTATAAAGACAATATATCTTCACTCTTGACTTTATTTTCTGTACAATTTGACTTTGCAATTTGACTACTTACAATGTCTTTTAAAATTGTGTTCATTTCTGGTCTATCTCAGAATATTCTTTATCACAGGTACCTCTCTATTCTTCCTTGTTTCTAATCCAACTAATGTTTACCCCCATTTGTTTTGTTACCAGCTCATCCTCATTTACTTATTTTCTAATGGAAACTATGTCATTTCACATTTAAGTAAGAATTTAATTTCTATTTGTCTTTAGATCAGGTAATTATTTGTTCATTTGTTTACAAATGCCTATAATCTTGAGTTCTATGTTCACCACAATGCACAGTGACTAAGAATTCAAATCGAACTTAGTGTGAGTAAAAATCAAAATCAGCGTTCAGTCTTGACCACTGAAGTGAGGATGACTATGAGTCTAGGATCTTTGCCACATCATACTGAGAAGCTATACCACTTCTCTGACAGGTAACTTTCAAGTTGGCCCTAATTTAATGTGCCATCGGAGCTATGTATAGGAGAAAGCTTCCAAAGATGCCAGTATTTGAATAATTTTCTTTTCCAGCTTCTAAGGCTAATTTAGATTTTCCCTTATTCTTACATTCTCAGTCATTTCTTAAAGAGTAAAATGGAAGATAAATAGAGTGTGGATTAAACATAATGTCCTTCATTCTTCATGCAGTGAGTAGGGCTAGATTTTTTTTGTCCTCTGATTATTAACATTTTGTGACCAAGAAGACCTCCGTTTTCTTCACCGGACTTATTCTCCCAATTAAAAATTGACTTTCACTTCAGTTCTGCCATTCTGTCCTAAATATATCCTGACTGAAGGCTGTGGTAGTATGACAGCTGTCCACCAGCTGATAGCTGGGACCGTCAGCTTCTGAGAAACTTTGGGTATCCTAAAGCACACACCAACACTCTCCAGTATCTCTGTTACACATGGGTGTCTTCAGAGAGGCAAATAGTTTTGGGGATTGTGGTAAGTAGTGAAGCTCCTAGTGTTTTATGCAGACTTGTCTTCCCTCACATTTTTTCCCTCAGTGTCTCTTTAATCTCAGGACTGTCAGTGCCTGGAGCTCTATGCCATGGGAGCATTGTGGAGCACCTTAGATTTCCACTGCTGTGGAAAGAAGACATTAATGGTTACACACAACCCAGAAAAGAGGTGTTGGAGGCAAGGCTGTTGACTGCCCTGCGGGAGATAAGTAGAAACCATATCCCCTATGCAGGTCTCTGTTTGTCACTCTGTATCAGTTCTGGGCTGAAAGTTACACTCAAGGAAATCACCAGCCACTTGAATAATTTGTTATTCAATGCAACACACAAACATAACCTGAAAGAGCCTCTCAGATCATGCAAAAGGGCAAGGAAGAATACAGAGGCCTGAGAACAGGATCCTTCATAGTCTCTACAAAGTTCTAGAATTATCTGCTTATGTTCACGCAAATAAGATATATTTTTATCACTACCGAATATTTATGGAGCTGCTACTGGTATTATAGCTAGTTTTAAGAGTTAGGAGTCTGGGATTTGGAGTTGTTTGAAAGGCAGACTTAAATCAGCTGGCAGTTTTCTCAATAAATCATCAATAAAATGAGGATGACAAAAATAATCTTGCCAAACTTTTATGGGATTATTCATGATCAATGTGAAGCTCCTCTCACAATGTCTGGTATTTGCTAGGCACAGAAGTAAAGATGGTTGCCACTCCTTTTGTACTGTCCTCAGGGGCAGTGCTATCTCTACCACCACTACTAAAAATATTGAACAAAGTGACACAAGCCATATAGATTACACTGGAAAAAACACATTTGACCCTAAATATTTAGCAACAGCAACTCCACAATACACTTGTAAAATGTACAAATGTAAAAAGTGTAAAAATACACTTGGTGCATTTCAGTTTTTACAAATGGGGTCTGAAGTCAGCACTCAGAAAAGTGACAAAACCCAACAGCCTACTTGGATGAGGGCGGTGGGGAGGATTGATGCACATGTCTCACTTGTGTAATCACTTGGTGTGAGGTCTGCAAACTGAAGCTCTCTTCTCTGAACCTTACCAATTGAACATTCCCCAAAGTAAAGAGGTTTGGTTTAATTCCAGCACAAGCAACTGAGAAATGGCCTCTGTGAAACAAATACATTCAGATCAGTTTGGATTAATTTACAGGGAAATGGAATGAATTGGATCTAGTTTTTGTTCAGAAGGCTAAAGGTTGATTCTAGGTAAAGATCAGTCTGATTTACATGCAGCCTCAAATTTATCTATCTTGTCAGTGGTGATCCTGCTGCTGTAGGGTACATGAAATGCAGGTGTTGTACATAAACTAAAGAGGAGAATGAGGATGTAATAAACCAGAAATTCCTGTATAAATCAGTTCGTAAGATCTGTGAGCAATTATACATGGGAAAGTTGTGGAAAATATATAAGAATTATAGTATTTTACTAAAAAGTACATAATTTCATGTTCTAAGTCAGCAAATATAAACATATTTTTAAATATTCTTGTGGGTATAAATCATAAACTAATAGAATTTTTTCCACTTATATTCATTTCATTATGAATCATTTTAATCCCTAAAATATATTTCTAATTTTTTGCACTTTTTAAATATTCAGGATAGTTCCATTGTGTTTGTAATTTATCTTTTAAATTCCTATAGCCTTAATATTTAATAGTAATTTATACACATTATCTATTTATTTTAAAGGGAGAGTTATGTGAAATTTGTAGGATAGGTAGTTACTTTCTCTATTTACAAAAGAGGAAATAGGTTCTCAGAGGCCAAGTCATTTGCTAAAGACCACCAGCTAGTTTGTAGCAGAGAAGGGCCTAAGTAAAGTTGTCAGGATTCCCTAATGAGGAGACTTTTCACTCCACCCTGTGCCTTCCCAGAGATTCTAGATAATATAAAGTAAATTCTGGGAATACATTCAGTTAGTGTGCCCTGAGGGTGGAGTAGTCATTTACCACACCACTGGATTTTATATTCCAGTATGGTAGCAGTCCAAAAGAAAAGACTTTAATCACACCATTTCTACAAGAGCATTGCAAAATTCTCTTTAAACACAGAAACTACATACACATTGGATATCCTATGCCTTCAGTAAGTGAACCCTCCACATAGTCCCAGGACTGACTTTACTCTCAGAGTCAGAGCCCCGGCTGAGTGCAAAGAACCCACTGGAATAGTCTCCAAGTTGTTAAGTGAGAACCAAAGACCTACCCTGTCCTGATGTGTGTAGTGGTCACCAGGAGCCCAGCAAACTGCTAAGCAAAGGAGGACCAAGGGTGCATATGCCCCGCAGTCTAATTGCAACCACCTGCTAAGGCATTTACCTAAAGTACTGTCCTTGGGAAGACTGGATTCCACAAATTCAGGCATGACCCAAAGTGTGCTCTCCTGTACTTAAGAATACACAGAGATCAGAATCTAGTTTGTCATTCCAAAATTGAACTGTCCTTAATTTGGATCTGTTCTTTTGCATTCCAAATACCTCCCATGAAGCACCCTGACTACAAGGCCACATTCCAACACCTCAGTGCCTTTGGTTACATTCCTGGCGGGGTGGGGTGGAGGGGGTGCTTGGGCTTCACATGCCACATATGATTCATACCAGAGTAGTATGTTTTCATTATCTGAAGCTAAGCAGATTAATATGCATTTATGAAACCCATTTGTTTCTTGAAAATTTGGCTCAAGAGGATTTTAATAATCCCACTGGATAGTGGCTTAAATAACCAACCCCAGCATCTGTGCATCGGCAAGCCAAGGAGCAAGGCACAGAAGAAGAAAGAAATGTCTGTAAACAGAAATTTCTCTATTTGGGGGCTTTCTTGGAACAGCTGCTCAGTGTCATGTTTTTAACTAAATAAGTAACTCCCCCCATGCTTCTTGTGAGGGATAAGAACTGCTATATGCCAAGCAGACAGAATCCACTAAAAAGTGGTGATGAAGCTTAATATCAGAACTCGCTAATTTCTAGTTGCTTAGTAGATGTAGTGAGGTAATGAAAAAGAGATGTTTTGACAGGCTGTACAGAGAACAGTCTTTGTAGGAAATTTGCACTGGAGTGGATAGGAGATGAGGATGAGAAGCAAAATGGGAAAATACAAGCAGGAAATCCTTTTAACCTCATTCTAAAATTTTCAAGATCACTTCTTTGACAAACTGAAGCATAGGAAAACCTACTGGTGTAAATATCTTATTAATTGAAAGAAAATATTACTCAACTTAGTATCTAATATGTGTAACGTTGATAATCACTAAATTTGAATTAGGCGCATGGCTTGATATTTTTCTTCTGACTTGTGGCATAAGTATTACTATCCTGCGTAAAAGTAAATTACCTTTGGTTATATACTATATAAGTCACCTTTATCAAAAAGACGACATTACGTTAAATTGAAACTGTTCCTGAAATTTCATCATAAACTTTTAACATGAGATTATAAAAAACACATGTGTTAACTTTACACAAAATTGCACCCTTTGGATTCTACTGACCATGTTAACTTCATTCCAATTCCTGAATTTTGTGTATAATATTTTTCTTAATGATTAAAAGAGAAAGAATGGCATGAGAAGGAGGGGTACTAGAGTGGAGACCTATTAAAACAGAGAACATGTGATTTTTTTTTTCTCCATGCGATCCTTTTTTGTGAGAAGCAGAAATGGGTTATCTAGATGCTAGATTGGCACATCCAACACCCTGGACAAACTGGGGTCACGTTTTCCCCTGGCCTCAGTTTTTCCACTTGTGACTGAGGAGATTAACTTCGTCCATCCTAAATTGCTCTTCTACTCTTCCATGATTTCGTGACTGAACTCAAACTTTGTGTGTTAGAAATTCCAATTTGTCAACCAGCTTCCCTGTGCATCAATTTATAGATTTGGTTCTGATTCCCCTTGTTCACACCCCTGAACAGGTAATCATGAAGGGTAAGTCAGGCCCAAAGAAACCACTCCCCAATATTTTTCCTCTAGCTACGTGAAAGTGAGCAAAGAAAATATGTAATAATGCAAGCTATTTGTGCTGTCAATAAAGAAAGGATTATTCATAAGATTTTATTAAATTTTAGTAGAAACTATCATTTACTATCTTACTCAAAGATCTCTTTATAAGGCTAAACAGAAAATTTTTGTTTGTGTTTAAAGAAAAATGTTGTTTCCACAGACAAATGTGCATCTGTTAGGAAATGGAATCTATACAACAT
Organism: Potos flavus; assembly: GCA_028534135.1. NCBI lineage: Eukaryota > Metazoa > Chordata > Mammalia > Carnivora > Procyonidae > Potos > Potos flavus. The sequence continues at coordinate 94,455,567 of CM052897.1, forward strand.
GACATGTTTTCCTCTCTACTTTGCAGCCAGGAAACTGAAAGCTAGTTTCAGTGATGAACTGTATTAATGTGACTATCTCGAGTGTCTAGTAGTATCCTTTCTCTCTGGTTCCTTCAAACTGCATCAATTTTTGTTCCAAATTGCCCTGTTTTTTTCTTTGTATTTAATTTCATTTATTTAAAGTACATCAGGAAGAAAATAAACTGTAGTTGCAATTGTAATAAACAATAATATAATTAGCTAAAATAAATTATTCCCAGTAAACGCAAATATAATAATTTATAAATATATAAATAATAATATAAAAATTTTCTATTATAATATAATATATTAATACATTACATTAATATATTTATAGGTTTATATAATATAAATATTTTTTATAATAAATGTTGATTAACATTTTGAATATTCAAAATATCATATCATTGGAGAAAATATCCTGTAAAACAGAAATCATCATTGTAAAGATGTTTTCCTGCATATTTCTGAGCCATAATGATCAGAAAGTAGAAACAAGAGTTATTTGTAGATTTAAGTCTATGGCACAAAACACTTGAAATCACTTTAGTCAACAGTGAACTAATGGGTGAGTCAGGGACACTAAAAGACTGTACCTCAATTCTAGCTAGGAAAGGAGGGCAAGATAAACATAAATACAACTTGGGAACATAGCCAAGTGACTTGTTGGAGATACAGAAAATGTAAAAACTCTGGAGTATTCCAGACATTATTTGCCTAATGCAGAATTTGATGTGATTCAGATTCATCTTAACCTTATTTAGGGAGGTAGGATCCAGACGTGACAGAGACACTCAGAATCACATGTATATATCACAGGCTTGAGAAAAACAGGGCTCCAGTTTTTCTTCCTATGAAAAATATCTTATGAGTGAATAATACATTATAAAGGGCTAATTTAAGAAAAACTAGAACTTACAAGATTGAAACCTAGGGAGAAATAATAATGAACAAAAACATACTAATTTGGACCCCATCCTCTGACGGGAAATCATTTACCGAACAACTTACTATTCTTCCGACATGAAATATGAATTTGACTTAGAAAAAATTTTAAGAAAGTGAAAGTAGTATATAAATTATATAGGGTTTCTGAAAATTATTAATTATAAGATACAGCTACTGTCCTCCAATACCTAATCTAATTTACAGTTACTGCTTCATGCATATCCAAATGTCTTAACCAAATACAAGGACTTCCTTCCTTTTCTCTTCCCTTTCCTTTTCCTCCCTCCCTCCTTTTCCTCCCTTCCTTCCTTTCTTCCCCTTCCTTTGTATTACTATAGTTATTGTTGCTTGTTTACTTTCTTTATTCCAAAATTCTTTATTTCTTTTAGGTTCTCTACCATTACTCCTCAAAATATTCCTCGTTTCAACATAGTGAACTTTTTTCCTTCAACTTTAGAACTTCATCCACTCTATCTTCCCAGTGAGGACTTAATCAACACAAACCATCTCTATGCACTGAAACCCTACCCATCTTTCAGAATCCAACTCAAATCCTTTCCTGTGTTGGCCTTGACATTTGAAAAATGACACCCAAATTATGGCTTTGTCATTTCCTACCTGTATGACCCTGGACAAGTTACTTTACCTCTCTAGCTTCTGTTTATTCACCATAAAATAGACTTAACACTTGAAGGTTATTGTAAAAGTAAAGTGAAATAATACAAGTAAAATGCTTAGTACAATGTGGCACATAGTAAAGTTCTACAAATATTTGCTACCATCATACCATTTTTGCCAGTAACACCAAAAATGATGACTTCCTCCTCAGAAAACCATATACTTATCCCTTTCTGATGTCTTTTATTAGTATTCTTTCTTCCCTTATCAGTTCCTCTCCCATATTATATCCCCTCAAATTATCTTGCATATTTTACAATATGATATATTTTTTTTCATATAACATGAGTATTTTAATAACTTCTTCATAGATTAGTACTCTTGTTTTTATTTTGGCAGAAATTTGATGAATGATTTCTTAGGAACCTATGTATTTAGGTTTCTACCCTCCAGAAATCCTTCCAGAAACACTTCTGTTTATCAATCTCCAACTTAGATCCACCCGTCTTCCATGTAAAGCCATTGCTTGACATAATTTCTAGCTTCATTAAGAATTCATAGACCTTCAGCCTTAAGACACTTTATCTCTCTTTTTAAAAGATTTTATTTATTTGTCAGAGAGAGAGAGTGAGAGACCAGCCGGCAGAGGGAGAAGCAGACTCCCCACTGAACAGGGAGCCCAATGGTGGAACTCGATCCCAGGACTCTGGGATCACAATCCAAGCCGAAAGCAGACACTTAACCGACTGAGCCACCCAGGGGTCCCAAACGTACCTTTTTTTTACTATGTAGTTGTGTGTATCTTTCATATGCCCTAATCCATTATAAACTCTTTAAGCTTGGAAAATACTGTTTAGGTTTTAACCCCTTTTATTTCATAGTTTGTTCATACATTAATTCATTGCTTAATCCATTCATTTGTTTTTCCCCTCACTCACACTGGAAACAATGGTTGAGAGCTTATAGTTGTTGAGCACTGTGACAAAGAGCTCAGTTGAGTCCCTTGGCCCAACCCTGCCATATTGTCCCAGTTTCTCTGACATGGCTTTCTCAACTGTTTTTACATATGTTAAATTATATGTACAAATATAAAAATGTTATAAGATCACCTAGCAGAGTCATTGTAGATGCTAAGTAAATGTCAACATTCTTCTATCTTCATCAAGAAATTGTTTGTTTAAAAAAAAAAAAAAGAATCCCAAGGAATGTTATACTCAAAGTAAATGTCTCTGATCAGTACTTAAAACCATTTTAAAGGCAAACAAAGAAACAACAACAACAACAATAACAACAAAAATCTAGGGAACAACAAAAATGAAAAATCAATACAGTAAACATCAGCTCTCTTGTTGGAAACTGTTGTTTTTGTTTTGTTTTGTTTTGAAGAATAAGTAAGAATAATTTGGATTGCTGGTAAAATAGAACTTCCCTCCTGTGACCTGAGAGCAGGCTGTACTCTCCATAGATCCCAGTATCAGACCACATTTCTGATTGCTGCAGGCTAAATTTTTTTTTTATGGCCTGAGGGAACCCTGAATTTTGCTCTCTTCTTTCTGTTTGCTGTGTCAGCAGAGTTGGCATGGGCCAGATTCACATCCAAAGTCAAACTTTACTTACTTGATCCAGGGCATCCAAATCAAACCAGTCTACCAAATGAGGAGTATAAGGCACATTTGCTTTCTGTTCTTCCAACCTAGAATTAAAATTACTTTAAAATATAAACAAGCATATGGGCAGCCTGACTACTGTCAATACTATTTAGAGAATATATAAATTTTGGCCAATTTTTAGTTTACATTTTAGTGATCCAATATTTACAAATTCTCATTCTATTAATTTCCAAATCAGCTATTCCCTTACAGGTGTTTAGATCACTTTAGAAGAAACAACTTTGAATGATAGTAAAAGTTCATTCTTTACTTTTTAAAAATTTTTTTGTAGAGAAATTCTAAAATCAAAAAATATGAAAGACAAAGCATTCATATGATTTCACTTAGAAACTAGAGCTTAGGAAATAACCGTTTATTGTTTCTCCCCACAAGGAAATTCAGACCCATAAAACTCTAAATTTGGTCTTTCTTCACTATATTGCACCACTTTGTGAATTTGAGCAGTTTCCAAGAAGTATCGCTCCTCCAAGGCATGTTCATTCAACTAAATTTCATTCGTTTCATATTAATTATGCTATTTGCATTCTTGTGTAATTTATAACTCAAAACCATAGCTCATTTTTTTTCTGAAGCACAGTACATGCAATAGTCATTTAATGTTACTCTTTGCTATATTTAAAATGAATGTGTCCAGGTCCTCTTACAATATTGTCACTGTACCCTATGCATGTAGCATGATCCAAGTTTAAGAAGAATGAACTTATAACCAATTATCACCCAAGATAAAGGCTAAAATGTCAGAAAATTGGCAGACAATTTTGGCCTTTTAAAAAATTAAATTGTTTTATTCTCATGGTTTTGCATGGAACAGAATGGACCAATATATAGTTAATGCTCTTTCATTTGCATTTGGATTGGTTTAGGTTCAGAATGCGAAAGAGGTGTCACATACACAATTGATTATGTAGTATAATTATTAAGGTTATTATGACTGTGTAACAAATTACCCCAAAACTCCACGACATAAAGCAATTGTTTATTATGCTTGCAGTTTCTGAGGGTAAGGAATTCAGACAGGGCATAACATGTGTGGCTTATCTTGATCCATGATGTCCAGGTTCTTAACTTCATAGACAAGAATGCAAGGGTTCAGAATAATCTCTAGGCTTACTCACCTGTCTGGCAGAGGATGCTGCTTATTGGAGTCTGTCCACATGGGCTTCCTTGCAGTGTGGTGGCTGAGTTTTTTTTTTTTTTTTTTAAGATTTTATTTATTTATTTGACAGAAAAAGAGAGAGAGAGAGCATGCACACAAGCTGGCTAAGGAAGAGGGAGAAGCAGCCCTTCCCTCCACCCCCCCACATCCCCCAGCCTTCCACACCCCCATACTCCCACAAGCTGAGCAGGAAGCCTGATGTGAAGCTGGATCCCAACCTGAACCAAAGGCAGCCACCTAACTGACTGAGCCCCCAGGCGCCCCTCGTGGTTGAGCTCCAAAGGGAGGCATCCCAAGAGAGAGGGAGCCAACCATCAACCTTTCTCCTTTTAATGACCTAGCCTTGAAAGTCACAAGCCCATGCAGGTTTAATGGAAATCGGCTTCTCAGTTATATTTCTTTTTTCTTTTAAATTTGACTGTAGTTGCCACACCATGCTACATTAGTTTCAGGTGTACAACACAGCAATATGACAAATTATACATTATGCTGTGCTTACCACAAGTGTAGCTGTCATCTGTCACCATAGAACACTGTTACAATATCACTGAATATATTCTTTATGCTGTGCCTTTTTTCCCCTTGACTTACTCATTTCATAACTGGAGGACTGTATCTCCCACTTGCTTTTATCCATTTGGCTCATCCTCTAACCACTCCTCCTCTGGCAACTATCAGTTTGTTCTCTGAATTTATAGGTCTGATTCTGCTGTTGGTTTGTTTATTTGCTTTTTTTTTTTTTTTTTTTTTTTTAGATTCCACATATGAGTGAAATTATATGGTATTTGTCTTAATCAGTCTAACTTATTAGATAGCAAGATTCTAACAGAGAATGCAGAACAGGAAATATTCCGATGGCCATTCTTGGAAAACACAAGCAGCTCTTACCAAGATACAGAGCATTCCAGGATGCATGGGTGGCTCAGTTGATTAAGTGTCTGCCTTCAGCTCAGGTCATGATCCCAGGGTCCTGGGATCAAATCCCAAAGCAGGCTCCACAAGAAGGCAATCTTCTCTCTTTGCCTGCCTCTCCCCCTTTTGTGCTCTCTCTCTCTGACAAATAAATAAATAAAATCTTTAAAAGAAAAATGTATAGAGCATTCCTCTCACCCCAAAAAGTTTCTTCATCCCCCTTCCAATCAATTCTAACCCACTGCTTCCCCCAGTAATGACTTCTTATTTATTAAATCATTATTAGTTTTCCCTCTTCTAAAACTTCGTGCAATATGTGTTGTTTATTTACTACTACTTTACTACTTTATTAATGTTTATTTACTACTAGCATAGTAGTTTTTTTGTCAGCTTCTTTCTTTCAGCATGATGTATTTCATATATCTTATATATCTTGCATATATAGTAAGTTTTTTATTTTTTTAATTTTTTTCTTCTTAATCACTGAGTAGTGTTCCATTGAATACAAATTTTTAATCCGTCCTCCTGTTAATGGGCATCTGGGATCTTTCCAGTGTAAGGTTTTTTTATGAGTCATGATGCTAAGAATATTCTTTACAAGTCTTTTCATGATCATATATTTTTACTTTTTGAAGATAAATAACTGAAAGAGTAATTTTCTGAGTTATAGGTGTATATTTAACTATCTGAGAAACTGCAAAACCATATTCTGCAGTAGTTGTAACATTTTACACAACCACCAAAAATGCATCTCCACCCACATTTGTTATTAGTCTTTTTTGTTTTAATTTCAGCCATTCTAGTGGATGATGCATTGTAGTAGCTTATCATGGTTTTAATTTGTATTTCTTTAATTACTAATAATGCTGAACACATTTTCATATGCTTAATGGATACTCATTTCTCCATTTGCAAAGTGCCTATTCTAATTTTTGCCAATTTTTTTATTGTTTTTGTTGTTACCGAGTTATAGGAATTCTTTTTCTATTCTGAATATATTTTGTGGGCTATTTTTTGGTCAGATTATGTTTTGAGACTATTTTCTTCTTCTAGTTAATAGCTTTATTTTTCTCTTTCTAAATGATGTCTTTTGATGAAGTTTATAATGTGATGTAATCTAATTTATGAAATTTTTTCCTTTGTTAATTACTAGTTTCTGGGTCCTATACAATACTTGCTGTCCTTAAAGTCATGAACATATTCTTCTGTAATCTATTCTAGAAGATTTATAATTTTGGCATTTATAGTTTGGGCTATGTAATTTTGTTTAGGGCACTTGGATCGCTTAGTCGGTTAGGTGTTCCACTCTTGGTTTCAGCTCAGGTCATGATTTCATGGTTGTGGGATCCCCAGGTTGGGCTCCCCACTCAGCAGGGAGTCTGCTTGATTTTCTCCCTCTACCCTCCCCCCATTCGCTCAGGGTCTCTCTCTCTCTCTCTCTCTCTCTCTGTCTCTAAAATAAATAAATAAACCTTTTCTTTAAAAAGTGATTCTGTTTATCATAGAGGTACAGGCTATGGCTCCAGTTGCTCCAGCATCATTTGTTAAGTGATTAAGTGTATCCAGTATATGTATATGTATGTGTATACATATGCAAAATATCTATATATGTATGTGTGTGTATGTCTATATATCAAGTTGTTTCAGCATCATTTGTTAAGAAAACTTAAAAGATTTGTTCTGGTAGCTTTGCTGAAAACCGATTAATCCTATTTGTGTAAGTGTACTTGTGGACTACATATTCTGTCCCATTTAAACTATTTGATTATTCTTACTGCAGTACCACACTGTCTTGATTACTGTAGCTTTATAGTAAGTCTTAAAGTCTGGTATTTTGTCTTCCAAATCTATTTAATTTTCTAAGTCCTTTGTTTTCTATATAAATTTCAAAATCAACTTGTCAGTTTCTACAAAAGTAATTCTAGGATTTTGATTGGTATTGCATTAAATCTGTAAGTAAATTTAGGAAGAATCAACATTAACAATATTGAGTCTTCTGACCCTTGAAGATGGTTTATTTGTGTACTTTTTGAGGTATTCTTTATTTTATTTCATAAAGGTTTTATACTTTTTATAGTGGAGGTCTTCTGCTTTTGTTATTTTGTAAATATTTTGTAAAATATTAAGAATTTTGTGCTTTTTAATGATATTGAAAATAGCATTAATTTTTGTTCTAATTAGAGCATTCTAGTATTTAATCTCAATTCCAAGAATACACTTTGGGAATATACTTAGGAAATAAGCAGAGATGTTGACAAAAATTATGTGGAAGAGTACCTTCAGTACTATCTATACTTGAAAAACATTGCAAATGACAGCTAAGTGTCCAACACTAGGAGCACGATTAAAGAAAGTATGGTGCATATATATTATTGACTACTAAACTACAAAATTATTATTATTATTTTTTTAAGATTTTATTTATTTATTTGACAGAGAGAGAGATCACAAGTAGGCAGAGAGGCAGGCAGAGAGAGAGAGGAGGAAGCAGGCTCCCCGCTGAGCAAAGAGCCGGATGCGAGGCTTGATCCCAGGACCCTGAGATCATGACCTGAGCCGAAGGCAGAGGCTTAACCCGCTGAGCCACCCAGGCACCCCTACAGAATTATTTTGAAGAATATTCAGCGTAATAAGAAAATGGACAGTATAGAATATTGAATAAATTAGCAAAGTGCTAATTTTTCATATATTCATATATACAACTATTGTATAGGATGCAGGTTTACAAATATTTATTGAGTATAAATAATATTTTTGTCTGGAGGGAAATAAAAATAGTGTTAATCTTTTGTGATATCATTAAGTTAATTTTCTCTTTATAATTTTCTATATTTAATAAATTATTTTTATTATGGTAACATATATAAGCAAAATTTACCATTTTAACCATTTTTATGTGTACATTTCAGTGATATTAAGTACAAATTGCTTTGCAACCATCACTACCATTTTCTAATTTTTTTTTTAAAAGGCCAATTATCATTTCTAATGAAATTATGGTAAATACTGTTTTCTAATTATTTTACTAAGTCTAGATTCAGGCTTTTGCAACAATTATATCAAAAATTTAAAAGAAAACATTTTCCTCATGGTTAAGAGACTGTCCTAAGTGATGGATTATTAGATTAAGGTATATAATTTTTTTCTTATTTATTATTATTTACCATTTTAAATTTTATTTTATATTTTCAGTGTTCCAAGATTCATTGTTCATGCACCACAGCCAGTGCTCCATGCAATATGTGCCCTTCTCAATACCCACCACCAGGCTCACCCAACTCCCCACCCCTCTCCCCTCCAAAACCCTCAATTTGTTTCTCAGAGTCCACAGTCTCTCATGGTTCATCTCCCTCTCTGATTTTCCCCAATTCACCCTTCCTTTCCTTCTCCCAAAGTCCTCCATGTTTTTAAGTCAATGTACTTAGACAAATAAAATTGTTTTGGCAAGATGATACTTGGTTTTGGTTTCGTTTTTGCCATATCCATTAACAATTACTCAGGCGGTCAAAAAGTGTTCATTTTTCTACTGTTATTCTTTAAAAAAAATCTCTAATTGGACTTTGAAGGTGTGTTATTTCAAATATTTCAAGATTATGTCAAAAAGTATCAGTCATAGTTAACATTACAAAATTTATTAAAAAGGATTTTATTTTGGGGGTGCCTGGGTACCTTATTCAGTTAAGTCCAACTTCAGCTCAGGTCATGATCTCAGGGTCCTAGGATGGAGCCCCACATCGGGCTCCCGGCTCAGCTGGGAGTCTGCTTCTCCCTCTGCCACTCCACCCAGCTTGTTCTCTCTCTCTCTATCAGATAAATAAATAAATAAATAAATAATCTTTTTTAAAAAGGGATTTTTTTAAATTTTATTAAGCTTTTCATTTTAATTCCAGTGTAGTTAACATACAATGTTATATTAGTTTCAGGCGTACAATATAGTGATTCAACAATTCGATGTATCACTCAGTGATAACCACAAGTGCATGCCTTAATCCCCATCACCTATTTCACTCCTTCCCCTTTCCCCTCAGGTACCATCACATTGTTCTGTATAATTAAGAATCTGTTTCTTGGGCACCTGTGTGGCTTAGTCCGTTAAATGCCTTCGGCTAACATCATGATCCCAGGATCCTGGGATTGAGTCCAGTCTTGGGCTTCCTGCGCAGCTGAGAGTCTACTTCTCCCTTTACCTCTACCCCTCCCTCTTAAAAAAAAAATCTGTTTCTTGATTTGTCTTTCTCTTTCTCTTTGTTTCTTCTTTTGCTCATTTGGGCTCTTGAAATCCACATATGAGTGAAATCACATGGTATTTTTCTTTCTCTGATTGACTTATTTCATGTAACAAAATACTATCTAGATCCATGTGTGTTTTTGGAAATGGTAAGAATTCATTCTTTTTTACGGCTGAGTCATATTCCATTATTCTACTTCTTTATGGATTCATCTATTGATGGACATTTGGGCTGCTTCCATAACTTGGCTATTGTAAACAATGCTGCAATAAACAGAGGGGTATATGTATCCCTTTCACTTAGTGTTTTTGAACTTTTTGGTAAATACCCAATAGTTTCATTACTGGATTGTAAGGTAGTTCTATTTTTAACTTTTGAGGATGCTCCATCTTGTTTTCCACAGTGACTACATCAGTTTGCAGTTCCACCAATAGCGCATGATTGCTCCTTTTTCCCAACATCCTCAACAATACTTGTCATTTCTTGTGTTTTTGGTTTTGATTTTGGTCATTCTGACAATGTGAAGTGATATCTCATTGTAGTTTTGATTTCCATTTCCCAGATGATGAGTGTTATTTCCTGTGCCTGTTGGTTATCTATGTCTTCTTTGGAGAAAATGTCTGCTCATGTCTTCTGCATATTTTTTAATTGGATTATTGTTTTTTGGGTGTTAGCAGTCTCAGTTCTTTTTTGGATACTAATCTTTGAAAAAAGGATTTTAAAATAAATAATTGTTTCTCTTACAAAAGCTCCAGGGCAGTTAACATTAAGAAGGAATTAGTGAGCAAAAAATTATATTCACTTTATAATTTATCTGGTAACTGAGTTATTTTTTTATCTGTATGTTGATTTTTAATTGTGTTAGATAAATTGGCATAGGTAGAAAAATGAGTCAAATAGATCAAAAATATATCACAAAAGAACAATTCTTATCAAGTTTTATCTGATTCACTTTCCACCTTCCATTCACTAGTCCATCCCTCTAGAGCAGACATTCTTACTCATGGTTCATATTCTAATTATTTCCATTCTAACATTCTCTATACTATATTTAAAATTGCTCCATTACTTATCATTTGCACTAATTTGCACAAGATTATTATATTTTTCTTAAATGATCTAACACATCTATCAGATGCCTGGGTACAGCAAATAATCCATCATACTCTTCTTGGTACTCTCCAGCTTTCTATACTGGTGCTCAGTATAGCCTGAGATTGCTCTTTGCTTACACTGAACCCTGTTTCTTGCATCCTTCATTTTCTTTAAACATGTCCTCTAGTAGCTTCCTAAAAACAGATAAGGAAAATACTTTAGGTAGATCTTTTTTTTTAATAAGGCTTGTATGTTTTTAATATGTGTTTAGTCTATCCTTGCCCTTGATTTTTTTTTTTTTTGGAAAAAGAAATATGGATTGGAAAGAACTTTTTCTCTGAATTATGAAGTCAATATTTCACCGTCTCCTAGCTTTTAATGTTGTAGTAGGTAGAAAGGTTTAATGCCATTTTGATTTTCATTCCTTTGTATATGAACTAGTTTTCCTTCTGAAAGTGAGTAGGATCTTTCTTTTACAGTAAGGCTCCTTGATGTGGGTGTTTTACATTTGTGGTGCCAGGACTCAGTGTCCTTCATCAGGATGAGATTCATGGCATTCAATTCTGAGAGCTGTTTTTATCCATTTATTGATACTTTCTTTCTCTCTGATATTTTCCTATTTCCTCTTTCCGGATTGTCTATTAATTTAATTTGGGTACTTCTTAGTTCAATTTCAAATTTTGTTGTTATTCTAAACTATTTGACATAGTTTTTGTCATTTTTTTCCCTTATTCTCTGGGAGATATTATCAACTTTATCTTCTTCCAGTCTTTTTCTTTATGGTTCTCATTTTTAAAATATTACTTAGCCACAGATATTTTCTTGTTTAAAGAAATGTTTAAGAAACTTTTTAGAATGTTTTCAGTGATTTTTTTCTTTAAGATTTTATTTATTTGTCAGAGAGAGAGAGGACAAGCAGGGAGAGCAGCAGACAGAGGGAGAAGCAGACTCCCGGCTGAGCAGGGAGCCCAATGCGGGACGATCCCAGGACCCGGGCATCATGACCTGAGCCCAACGCAGATATTTAACCGACTGAGCCACCCAGGCGCCCCAATAGTGTTTTTTTTTTTAAGTTTGTTTCTCTGGTCCCCCCTGTAACTTATTTCCTTTCTTCCTTCCTTCCCTTTTTTTCTTAATTTGTTTAGGTTTTACTCCTTCCAGTTTGAAACTTCCTCTCATATTTCATATTTTAGTCATTTTACATTTAAGGATGAGGCAGTAAGACTGCTCAGAAGTCCTGAATGAGCAAGTAGAAATTATTGGATGGGAGTTAGTATGGGGCAATCAAACAGGACAATTGTCTTTTTCTGGAGAGATATGTCAAATTTGTTAAGAATTTACATGTTTGTTTGCTTGTTTAACCACTCAGTTTCTCCAGGATGGATTTTTCCAGGTTTCTGTCTATGGGGGAAGCATTTTAAGTCTGGATGAGAAGGGGGCTTCTCTTACTACTCCAATTTTTAGTCCCACACAACATCTCTGCCTTCCCTTAGGATTGGGGCCTCTGTAGCTTGGTTTCTTGTCAGAGGCTGTGGTCTCTGACAAGAGTTAGGGTCAGGCCAATTCCATCTGGGAAGGGTAGGAGAAAAGACTTGGAGACAGATTTCAGTCAATGCCCTGTTCTCAGCTGCCTCCTGTGCAGCCGGCACCTCAGAATAATGACCTTCTCAGAGGCTCTGTGGAACAACTTGACTCTCAAATTATAATTTTTATAATGTCTCTTACTTTGTCAAATCACATCATTCCTCTGTTTTTCTAAAATTAGTGTAAATGTTTTGCCAGCTGAAATCTCTCCATTGTCTTTTTGGGTTAATAAATATTCTTGAAAAATTCCTTTGCTGTCATTTTATTTGGGTTTTAGTAGGGAAAAAAAATTGACACGTGTTGTCAATACTCCATGCTTAATCAGGACTCTTTGTTTAAATATGAACTGATTTAGAGTCTCGCAATATTATGATGTTAACTTAGTTAACCTCCCAAGAGAAAGCAATATCCAGGTATGTTAGTGTTGCAATTAATGAAGATGAAATAGATATGTATAAATCGAATATCTATGTTCAGGAATGTTAAGCATAACATTTTCTTTATATTAATTTAGGACATAAAATATGTGGTCTCTTTTCACCAATCTCTGATTTTAAATACATTATCTCAGTTATCTAGATGTTGGATGGATAGATCATAGATAGATTGATAGATAAGTGTGTGTGTTGTGTATCTCACTGCTGCTGAAATTTTTAAAATGTGGCAGAGCTATTCTTAAAAGACATGAATAAAAATGCAGATAGGTGAGGAAATTCTTGTCATTGCTGTCAGTTTCTGATTCACAGGTGATAAATATAGCCTAAAAATTAAGTTGTTAGGAAACTCACTTCTCTCTACCAGCTAAGCTGCAAATGGTAGGCTGTCATAGCAGAGAAATAGGAAATGGTGCTTAGGATGGACTTCAAGCCGTAAAGCTTCCCTGAGTGGCTTATGCAGCAGCTTCATTCCAAACCCAAAACACAGAGAATACTGGCTATATAATTATGATTGCATTTGGCTCCTTTTCACTTGTGTTCTTTTTCTTGGCTTCAGACTGTTTAAGAACTAGAATGTCTTTGGTGTTTTATTTACTTATGATCTTCAAAATTGGCAGAGTTTGTAGATTTAGGACTATAGAACAAACCCTAGATTAACTGAGCTATTGAACGTCCTTCTGTTAGACTATAAAGCGTTCTATTCTATCCACCAAAACAGATATTAGGTACATTCCTTTCATTAAAGCATGCCCACATCTTTCAGTAAGGAAGCAGAATTAGGAATCAAATCCACTGATCTTGTTACAACAGCAGTGTTTACCCCACAACAAGATATTTTGATGTTAGTAATATTTAAAGCAGGTTTCCAAAAGGAATCTGATTAAAGTATAAAGTAAAATTCAGAAACAAATAAGCATCCAAGATATATCTGTAAAATAACTGGGACTCCTTCTCAAGACAAATAACCATCAGTTCAGGTAATTGAAAATTATCTGCAAACCATAGTGAATGGAGAAAAATTGAGTTATTCTCCCAGATTATTGTTTTAGAGCTTGTGGCAAGATAAAACCTAAAGTTTATTTTTTAAACGGATATAAAGTATATCATATTTGTTTATGTAATTATATATATGTATTTATACATATATATATTTAGTTCATATAAACAGGTATACTAAACTCTGGTTTTAATATTGAAATATGTCACGCAGGGCTGTCCTGAAGTGCTAGCTTTCTCTCTGATTAGATCAGTTCAGTTTGTTTTGCAAATAAATACTCCTCCACTAGTCTTTACAGTTCAAGTGGTCCTGAACAGTAAGAAAATTTTCTTTTCTTCAAGACTTTCTGACAAGCTGATCCTTAAAGTCCATATACTCTAGGACTTATGCTCTTGCAATTAAAGAAGGATGTAGCTTTTCCTAAAAATTTTCCTCAAGCATTCAGAAAGTTCAGGCTTACGGAACATTTTCTCTTTTACTACTGTCATAATTTTTTAAAAATCAAAACAGCATATGCCAGTAAAAATAAAAAAATCTGAAAATTCTCATCCAGTGTGAGTTTATGATGTTTTGCATCATAAATTTTGTCAAATTTTGATGAAGAACCTGTGGGAAAATGTGGGAAAATATCAGGGATGTATAATAAAAATTTTTAAATGGAAAAATAATTTTAAAAACAAATATAAATATGAGTTTTTTAAATAGTTAATATCTAACGTTCTTCTCAGAAAATACACGAAAATGTTCTTATTTTACCCAAATTAGTTTCCAGAAACTTAATGATGGAAACTTAAGAACCTTGCACTATTATTCTATATTTAAGCCTGCAGATGCACGAGAGTTCTGTGGGAGAGCTACATGACCACAGGGGTAACTTTGTACTTCAAAGTATCCTATCTTACGCCTGAAACGCACTGTTCTATCAAGGTTCATCCTGGTTATTTCCACTCATGATTAGACAACTCTAAAGGGATGAAAGTAATGGCATTTTATATATACCTCTTTTCAAACACTGAAAAGGTCTCTAAGTACAGGGATGCTTCTAGTTTCTAAACTATAAAAACCTGGACAAAGTCATAAATTGTCCACTGTAGCCAGTGTTGCTTTCAATTTATTTAAATTCTATTTGCTCAACCATGCAAAGTGAGAAAAACTTGTTAAAGTGATGAGAGTGTGAAACATATTTAGGATGATAAAAAATAATAGAGCAGTTCAATGTTTATTTAATGATATTAGAGAATTGTTACTGTGCTACCAGGTAATTGGAGATAAATGAGAGTCAACCTCATGCAAAACAGCAAAATGTATTTTTTTTTAATTTTTTTTATTTTTTAATTAAAGCATAATGTATTATTTGCCCCAGGGTACATGTCTGTGGATCCTCAGGCTTACACATTTCACAGCACTTACCATAGCACGTACCCTCCTCAATGTCCATAACCCAGCCACCCTATCCCTACCCGCCCCTACCCCTCGGTTTGTTTCATGAGTTTAGGAGTCTCTTATGGTTTGTCTCCTTCCTGATCCCCTCTTGTTTCATTTCCCTCTCCCACCCCTGACAACCCCCCACCCTGCCTCTCGAATTCTTCATATCAGAGAGATCATATGATAATTGTCTTTCTCTGATTGACTTACTTTGCTTAGCATAATACCCTCCAGTTCCATCCATGTGTTGCAAATGGCAAGATTTCATTTCTCTTGATGGCTGCATAGTATTCCATTGTGTAT
>CM052897.1:94471461-94586160 GCA_028534135.1 Potos flavus
CGAGCCTGGTGGTGGGTATTGAGGAGGGCACGTATTGCATGGAGCACTGGGTGTGGTACATAACCAATGAATCTTGTAACACTGAAAAAATAAAATAAAAGTATTTGGGGAAAAAAATAAAAAAAATAAAATAAAATCTCAAAATAGTACTAGCTGGGAACAACTACATTTCAGCCTTACATATCATCGAAGCAACTTGTTAAACAATTACACATAAAAGGAAGAAGATAAACATAAATATGAAAACTAATTGTGAAAATGTAAGTAGCTCATTACCCTGCAAGACAACACATATAAAATAATTAGCACAGTTTTGTATATGTAATAAATTCTATTTCAGGATAAATTGGCATATTTTGATTGGGGCATCCTATCTTAGTTTCCAAAAAGTGATGAACTCAGCAATAAGCTCCCATTGTCCATCCTCACCTTTTTGCCCTGAATTGTGGAACTCCAGTACTCATGGGGACCTATCCATATGTTTCTCATTATTATAAATTTAACAACAGATTCGTAGCTGCTGTTTCATAATTCTTGTAAAACCTTTCCATTTAGACCTACGGAACAAAGATTTAGATAAAAACAAATAAAAAATAAGCATAAAGGAATGCCTGGTCCTGTTCAGGGCACAATAACATTTGAGGATCAAATATATATTAATTTTTATGTTAATGTTGATAGTACTAGTCAAAGCTTAATTTTTCTTTTTAATAAAGTTAAATAAGTTAATAAAATATAAC
This sequence comes from Potos flavus, assembly GCA_028534135.1. Lineage (NCBI taxonomy): Eukaryota > Metazoa > Chordata > Mammalia > Carnivora > Procyonidae > Potos > Potos flavus. The sequence continues at coordinate 94,472,202 of CM052897.1, forward strand.
TTCTTCTAGATGTCTTCCTAAAGGCTAACAATTTATTAATTAAAAATGCTTTTGATAAATTATTATAAAGACTCTTCTTGCGGTAATCCAAATTGATTTTATTCTGTAAAAAATTATTTTTTTTAAGTTTGAGATATGGACTAAACAGACTAAAAACAGAAAGCTACAGGAGGTAAAAAAAAAAAAAAAAAAAAAGAAAGATAAAGCTTTAAGACCAGTCTTGACCAGTTATCAGTTAATGGTGCCAAGAGCAATAGTCTCTGTTTTTCATATTTTCTACTCAAAGCATTATCAATTATATTTATTTGTAGTTTCCTAAAATACTATATGTAATTGATATCTATGTATCTTAATCATTTTTTAATGTAAGAGAATTAATTCAACAACAAAAATAGTCTATTAGGAGATGTGACATGAAATTGAGGCACTTCCATATAATTTTTAATTTTTGTAAAGTCAATAAATAATTAATTATGGCTCAATACTTATGTAGAACTAGGAACTCAGTTTCTTGTAGTAGTTATAAATTTATTAAGAATTAATATTAAGAATTTTCTACCATGTGATTTCACTTGTGTGGAATTTAAGAAATACAACAGATTGAACATAGGAGAAGGGAAGGAAAAATAAAATAAGATGAAATCTATATGAGACTCTTAACTATAGGAAACCACAAGAGACTCTTAACTATAAGAAAAAAACTAAGGGTTCCTGGAGGGAAAGTAAGTATGGGGATGGAATACTAGGTGATGGGCATTAAGGAGGACATTTAATGTAATGAGCACTGGGTGTTATATGCAACTGTTGAATCACTTAATACTACTGAAACTAATAATACAACATGTTTTAACTAAATTGAATTTAAATAATTAAAAAAATAATTTTCTATCACATTTTGTTGTTAAGAATTTTCTATCAGTTTTGATTGATACTTAACATAGAAATCAGATTTCCTTTTTTTTCTTTTAGAGTTAATTTTAGTTAAATATTTCATTATATTGTAAGGAAATATCTCAGGATTAAAGTTAGATGTCTTCATTATAAAATGGGGTCCTTACTATTTTGATGACTACCCATAAAAATCATTCATATGGTCTAGAAGATGTTTTTGAAACTTGAAGAAAAAGGAGAAGAAGTAGATGAAGAAGGAGAAGAAGAAAAAGTTATTTTAAAAATTAAAATATACATGACTCTGTCACATGACTCCAAGTCAATTAAATTTTTTACTACTTTCATACTTGGATATAGTAGTCTTCTAGATATTTAAAGATTTTGAGGTTGAATGTATCTTAGTTTGCCTCTAAATAACATCAGAACCACCTACTCAGAAGTCAACAATTTCAGCAAACTCTTTGGTCACATACAAACTAAGAGCCTTATTTCAACTATAATTAGTTCAACTATTTTGCATTCAAAAAGACATCAGCATTTATGAATATTTTTTGATTGGAAATAGTAAAGCTTCCTTTAAGATAAGTAAGCCAATTGTAATATTTTAAAATTATTTGTCAATTATTTAGCTTCGGGAGTGAACATGATTTAATAGCATTTAATGACAAAAACTAGGCTAGATATTTTTCTATAAGAGGTGGTTTCAAGGGGCAGTTCAGTGGCTCAGTAGGTTAAGCATCGGCCTTCAGCTCAGGTCATGATCCTGGGGTCCTGGGATTGAGCCCAACATTGGGCTCCCTGCTCAGCAGGTAGTCTGTTTCTCCTTCTGCCCCTCACCCCCCATGCACCCTTTTTCTCTCTCAAATAAATAAATAAAATCTTTTAAAAAATAGATGGTTTCGAAACTTTAGTAGCACATAGTAGCACTTAGAATAGCATAATTGAAAAAAAAAAACAGTTTAATTTGGATAGTTAGAAGAGATTTCAGATTCGATTCTGCATTTTTTACTCTTTAAATCTATAAAAATATTCAAAAATGATAATGGGTTTAAACTTTATTTTTTTAAAGGAAACTTTTCAATCCACCTAGATATAGATTACCTCACAAGGGCTTGCCAGGCATTCATTAGTGATCCTAAGTGTAAACTTTCCATGTCCCACCTCCATAGGACAAAACTCCATTCATAAACACAGGAGGCCCACACAAATGCAAATACAACATACTTAGTTTTAGTTGCAGATCAGAAATCATACAAATTTTATTTGGATTTTAGAAAGAAATACTGTCAATTTAGAAACCCTCAGGAATATAAATCAGTCTTAATGTACATCCATTAAAAATATTTTAAAATACATAAAGTGCAAAAATAAAGTCAATCAAATTATTTTCTTAAAGTTTTTAAAGTGTAAAATATGTCACCAGTGATCTGGGGGAAAAAAAGAAGTCCAAAACTTAAGCTGGGTGTTTAAACCTATTTCAGTGAGTAAGAGAAAGAGTGAAAGTAAATGAAAATGTGAAGGAAAGAAGTTGAATTCAATAAAACAATTAATAAATCACTTGTTCCATCCAATTTTTCACTTTCTTTGTGGTTGTGTTGGCATCAAATAGACACACACCATGTGTATGTGACAGGTATATGACTTATGGAGGGCTATGAACCGTGTTTTAGCGTAAAAGGAAAATAAATATCTAGTTTCATGTGCCCAAGTTCTCTGGAAGGCATACTAAGTGAATTACTGGTTTGCACAAAACACTGTTCAATACATAATTTCTGAAGCATTTCACAATGCTTCAACTGTAAATAGAAAAAAAAACCCTACAAATGGTCCCTAAAATATGAAAAATTTACCTTAAAAGACCACATTTTTCATAGAAAATTTTGAAGTTTAGTCAGTTATGCTAAGCAATTTGCAATTACATATACATATATAATTTTCAGAACTTATTATGATCTTCTGATCCTCTTCCAAAAGGAATGCAAAACCATTCTCAAGGGTTAATGTTTTTTTCTATTTCCCTGTAAGTTTTATACACAGGATTTGTTGCATCATTGTCTTCTTGATCATCCCCTAAATGGGAACGAGAGAAATATATGAAGAAAATAAAGAAAGCAGACATTTACTTTTTTGTTGCTATTACTACCCAATCTTACTCTTCTGAGGGAACTGATGAGCTTGTACCTTTACCATCTTTCCCTCGCCAACCTGCATATACAACACAATTTGAATACATCATCAAATGGCTTTACAAAATAAAGACTAGTTTATAAACACTTAATAATTATTAATACAGTGTTGTTAACCAAAATGCATTATTTTCATGTAAAAATTCCTCTACTTCTTTCCTTTTTAACATTTTTGCCATCATATTATTTTACTATTGGAAAAAATATCAAACTGCAATATTTGCAACATCAAGGAAGAAAATGCACAAAGTATGATGGAAATAGGAAATAAGAAAGATGTAATCCAAAGTCACAGTTTAGATTAAATTCATGTACAAAATGTTACTTCTTGCATTGCTGACTTTGTTATTATTTGTAGTCTTCCTCAGTCCATGGAAGGAAATGAGGCAACATACAAAGTTCTGTACCTTAGAACAGAATAGAAGAGCAGTATTAAATAGAAAAGGCGGAGAAAGAAAAAGAATGGAAATCAAGAATTCCTGATCATATATGTGATTTGAACTTCTATCTCTCATTATAAAGTGATGTTATTTACATTTTAGACATTAGCAAAGTTGTAAATATAAGGGCAAGCAAGATATTCCTGGATTTTTCATTACTTTAGAGTCACATTGAAGATGAGTATACTCACCACATTACAGTGGCTGGGGGCAGGGAGAAAAAGGTTCTCATCGTTTTCTAAAAACTTGTTTCTTCTGAATCAAAGGGACAGAGAGGCCCCAAATGCTGTTTTCCAAAGTCGCCTATCCAGAGGTACTGTGAAAAAAAAAAAAAAATGCTAGCAAGAAAAAGAAATAAATAAAAGTATCCAAATTGGAAGGGAAGAATTATGATATGATGCAGATGAAATGATGGAAATGATGTGATATTATACATAGAAAACTACAAAGATTTCACTGAAAAAGCATTAGAATTAATATATGAATTTAGTAAAGTTGCAGGATATCAAATTATAATAATCAATATAAAAAAATATGTTACATTTCTATATACTGATAATAAACTATTAGATAAGTAAATTAAGAAAACAATCCCATTTACAATTATATAAAAAAAAAAATCTTGGAATAAGTTTAACCGAAGAGGTGAAAGACCTATACACTGAAAACTAGAAGACATTTATAAAAGAAATTAAAGAAACATAAGTAAATGGAAAGATAGACTGTGCTCATGAGAATTAATATTGTTTAAATATTCATACTCCAAAAGCAGTCTGCAGATTCAAAGCAATCCTATTAAATTTCCAATGGTATTATTCATATAAATAGAAAAAATAGTCCTCAAATTTTTACGGCACTACAAAAGACTCCAAATAACCAAGGCAATCTTGAGAAAGAAGAACATGGCTTGAGGCATTATGCATTAAAGTATATCACACAGCTATAGTAATCAAAACATTATGGCATTGGCATTAAAATAGACACATAGATAACGGAATAGAATAAAGAGCCCAGAAATAACCCCACACACAGTGGTCAATGAATTCATAACAGACAAGCCAGGACTATACTATAGGGAAAAGATAGTCTCTTCAGTAAATAGTACTGGGAAAACTGGACAGCCGCATGAAAAGAAAAAAAAAAATGACACTGGACCACTCTCTTACACCACACACAAAAAACTAACTCAAATGGGTTAAAGGTTTGAATGTAAAAAATTCCTACACTAAGCTCTTTTGACATCAGCCTTGCCAACATTGTTTTCGATTAGACACCAAAAGCAGAGGCATCAAAAGCAATAATAAACTAGTGGGACTACATCAAATTAAAAAGTTACTGTACAGCAAAAGGAACCATCAACAAAATGAAATAGCAGCCTACTGAATGGTAGAAAATATTTGCAAATATCTGATAAGGGATTAATATCCAAAATATATAAAACATCCATACAGCTCAACACCAAACAACCCAATTAAAAAATGGACAGAGGATCTGAGGACACAATTTTCCAAAGAACATACAGATGACTAAAAGGTATATGAAAAGGTACTCAACGTCACTAAGCATCAGGGAAATACAAATTAAAACAAAAGTGAGATAACACCTCTCACCTGTTAGAATGGCTGTTATCAAAAGGACAAGAAATAACAAGGGTTGGCAAGGATGTGGAGAAAATGGAAGCCTTGTGCAGTTCTGGTGGAAATGTAAATTAGTACAGCCACTATGGAAAACAGTATATTGGTTCCTCAAAGATTAAAAAGAGAGCTATCATATGATCCAACAATTCCACTTCCAGGTATTTATCTGAAGAAAATAAAAACACTAACTCAAAAAGATATATGTGTTCCCATGTTCATTACAAAATTATATGTAATAGCCAAGACATGGAAGTTACCTGTGTCCATACATGGATGAATGGGTAAATAAGACGTGGTATAGAAAAAAGGGGAAGACTTCCAGGGAAGATGGTGGAGTACAAGGACCTTAGGCTCAAATTGTCCCATAGATACAACTGGATAATACTCACATCAGTGTAAATAACCCAGATCACTGGTAAAATAAACTCCATAACTAAATGTAGAAAAGAGGCCACATTGAAGAGAATAAGAAGGGAAGAGATGTGGTTGGGAACTACAGAACTGTGGAAGGGAGAGACACTGCAGGCATGGAGAGGAGAGAGAGAAACAGACCCGACAAAAGGGAGCCTGCATGGGGAAGACATATCCCCATAACAGTTGACTTTGGAAACCAGAAAGGCTGAATGAGTTCCTACAACCAGTGGGACTTAAAACCTAGAATTTCTTGGGGTGCCTGGGTGGCACAGTGGGTTAAAGCCTCTGCCTTCGGTTCGGGTCATGATCTCAGGGTCCTGGGATCAAGCCCCACATTGGGCTCTCTGCTCAGCGGGGAGCCTGCTTCCCCCTCTCTCTCTACCTGCCTCTCTGCCTGCTTGTGATCTCTCTCTCTCTCTGTCAAATAAATAAAATCTTAAAAAAAACAAAACCCTAGAATTTCTTTAAAGATTTATTTATTTTATTTTTGAGAGTGAGAGAGCAAGCACAACTGGGAAAAGCAGAGGCAGAGAGGGAGAGAATCTCAAGCAGACTTCACATTGAGTGTGGAGCCCAACTGGGAGCTTGATCTCACAATCCTGAAATCACAACTGGAGCCAAAACTGAGTCAGATGCTTAACCAACCGTGCCACCCAAACACCCCTAAAACCTGGAACTGAAAAAAAAATAAGCAGGCTTAGTTCTAGAAGAGCCTGGAAGGTGAGAGAAAACAATCAATGCTCTAAAGAGACAGCACAACAAACAGCCCAGGAGATGCAGCATACACATGGCAGTTTGAAAGGTGTTTGGAGGCATACAGGAAGGAGAGTTATTTACTAATCTCAGAGCCTATCCCAGAGGGACAGAAATTTTGCAGAACTCCCCCAGGAATAGAGGAACTGGCAGGCACCATTTCCTCTTTTGCCCAGAATAAACACATGGTCACCTACTAGACTTGCTACCTAACTTGCTAACACTGCTGCCCTGCCCCTCCACATTGTTTCTACCAATTGACCCCTCAGATAGCCTGCCTCTGTCCAGGTGCTGCAAGGTCCCTCCCATATGAGAACAACCACATGTAAAGTTTTCTTAGAACCTTAGCTCTACCACCCACTCACCTCCATACTATGCTTCTGGGGAATGATATAGGCCACTTCAGTCCCAGAGCGGCAGGGCCCCTCCCATAGACAACCACAGGTGCACAAAGCATGTTAGCATCACCCCATGGTGCATCTTGCCCCCTGCACTGTTTTCCACTGATCCACCCTCTCCAGTACTCTCTTGGCCAGAGCCCAGCCAAAGCAGTATTGGCAGTGTACAAGCAGCCCATTCAGGGGTTCACCACTCCAAGTGACCCTTGCTCCAGCAAGAGGAAAAAAACCACACACTCCAGTCAGAGTGAGGCCTCAGCCACGATAGCAGGGCACATGTGTCACACATAGCAGACATCTCTGAAACTCCAAGTTCTGGTGAACAGGGGACACTGCATGGCAGGACATTATCAGACCTTTTCTTATTACTTTCAAGTGAAGGAGACATTGCTGTCTTTCCTACCACACAGAAACAAGCATAGAGAGTAAGACAAAATGAGAAAACAGAAGAATATACCCCAAATGAAAGAATAAGACAAAGTCAAAGCAAGAAACTTAAGCAAAACATACATAAGTAATATGCCTAACAGAGAATTCAAAGTAACGATCATAAATATACTCACTAGCCAGGAGAAAAGAGTAGAGGACATCAGTAAGGCCCTTAACAAAGAGGTTAAAAAAAAAAGAAAAAAGAAAGGAAAAAACCAATTAGAGATAAAGAACACAGTACATGATGTTAAAATACATTAGATGGAATAAATAGTGAATAGATGAACCAGAACGAATCAGAAACCTGGAGGACAGAGTAATGGAGAGTAATGGAGAATAATCAAGATGAGCAGGTGGAAGAAAATAAAATTATGCAAAATGAGATTAGATTTAGGGAACTCAGTGTCACTATCAAGCCTAATAACATTTGCATTATAGGGATCCCAGAAGGAGAAGAGAAAGAAAAGGAAGTCGAAAATTACTCAAATAAATAATGGCTAAAAAATTCCCTCATCTGGGAAAGGAAAGAGAAATTCAGAACCAGGAGCCATAGATTCTCCAACACAATCAACCCAACGAGGTCCACACCAACACACATAGTAATTAAAATGGCAAAAAAAAAAAAAAAAAACAGTGATAAAGAGAGAATTTGAAAAGCAGCAAGAAAAAAGGAAATGCATACATACAAGGGAAACCCTATAAGGCTGCAAGTGGATTTTTCAGCAAAAACTTTGAGAGTCAGAAGAAAATGGCCCTGGAATAGACAGATTTAAAAGATATGTTCAGAACATTCTATCCTATAACAGCAGAACACATATTCTTTCACTTGCACATGGAATATTCTCCAAAAGACCTCACATGTTAGGCCACAAAAAAATCTCAAAAAGTTAAAAAAGATTGAAGTCCCTCAATTCATCTTATATCTTTTTAAAGATTTATTTGTTTATTTTAGAGAGAAAGAGAGTGTGTGTTTGCTGGGTGGGGCCAGAGGGAGAGAGAGAGTCTCAAGTAGTCTCCCTGCTAAGTGTGGAGCCTGGTGTGGGGCTCAATCTCATGACTCTGAGATCATGACCTGAGCCAAAACCAAAAGTCAGATGCTCAACCAACTGAGCCACCCAGGTACCCCTCAATTCATCTTTTCTGAACACAGTGCTATGAAACTACAAATCAACCACATGAAAAAGTTTGTGAAGAGCACAGATAAATGGACGCTAACTAACATGCTACTAAACAGTTAATGGGTCAATGAAGAAATAAAAGAGGAAATCAAAAAAATACATGAAAATTTAAAAAAATGAAAACAGAGTGGTCCAAAATATTTAGGATGCAGCAAATACAGGCCTACCTCAAGAGGCAAGAAAAATCTCAAGTATACAACCTAACCTTACAACTAAATAAGCTAGAAAAAGAATAAACAAAACCCAAAGCCAGGAGAAGAAAATATGAAGATTAAAACAGAAATAAGCAAAATAGACAAAAAAAATTTACCACAGATCAATGCAACCATGAGCTGCTTCTTTGAAAAGATCAACACAATGAGGGGCACCTAGGTGGCTCAGTCGTTAAGCGTCTGCCTTTGGCTCAGGTCATGATCTCAGGCTCCTGGGATCGAGCCCCGTGTCAGGCTCCCTGCTCGGCGGGGAGCCTGCTTCTCTCTCTCCCACTCCCCCTGCTTGTGTTCCCTCTCTCGCTGTGTTTCTCTCTGTCAAATAAATAAATAAATTAAAAAAAAAAAAGAAAAGATCAACACAATGAATAAACTTTTAGGCAGACTCATCAAAATAAAAAAAATAAAAGAAAGGTATGATTCAAAAAAATCAGAAATGAGAGGAGAAATAACAACATCACAGAAATACAAAGAATTATAAGAGAATAATATGAAAAAGTGGTAAGCCAATAAATTGGGCAATATAGAAGAAATAGATAAATTCCTAGAAACTTATAACTTCCCAAAATTGAATCAGGAAGAAATAGAAAATTTGAATAGATCGATTACCGGCAATGAAATTGAGTTAGCAATCAAAAAACTCTAAACACACAAAACTCCAGGAGCAGATGGTTTTACAGGTGAATTTTACCAAACATTTAAAGAAGATTTAACACCAATTCTTTTCAAACTATTCCAAAAAATAGAAGAGGTATTCTTAAACTATTTCAAAAAAGACAGAAGAGGAAGGAAAACTGCCAAATTCATTCTACAAGGCATGCATTAACCTGATACCATAGCCAGATGAAGACAGAGAATTACAGGCTAATATTTCTGATGAACATAGAAGCAAAACCCCTCAACAAAATATTAGCAAATGGAATCCAACAATACATTAAAAAAAAATCATTAACTATGGTCAAGTGGGATTTATTCCCAGGGTGCAAGCCTGGTTCAATATTCACAATCAGTCAATATGATATATCACATCAATAAGAGAAAGGATAAAAACCATCCAATCATTTCAATAGATGCAGAAAAGCATTAGACAAAATACAACATCCATTCATGATAAAAAAAAAACAAACAAAAACCTCAACAATGTAGTTTTGGAGGGAACATACCTCAACGTAGTAAAGGCCATATATAAAAAACCCACAGCTAACATCCTACTCAATGGTGAAAAGTGAGAGCTTTCCCCATATGATCAAGAAGAAGACAAAGATGTCTGCTTTTACCACTTTTATTCAACATAATACTGGAAGTCCTAACTACAGCAAACAAGAAAAAGAAATAAAAGGTATCCAAATTCATAGGGAAGACATAAAACTTTCACTATTTGCAGATGACATGATACTATATGTAGAAAACCCTCCACAATAAAACTACTAGAACTAATAAATAAATTCAGTCAAGTTGCAGGATACAAAATCAATATACAGAAATTTGTTGCATTTCTGTACACTAATAATGAAGATGCAGAAAGAGAAATTAAGAAAGCAATCCCATTTACAAATGCACCAAAAATAATAAGATACCTAGGCTTAAACCTAACCAAGGAGATAAAAGACCTTTATTCTGAAAACTATAAAACACCGATGGAAGAAACTGAAGATGACACAAAGAAATGGAAAGACATTCATGTGCATGGATTGGAAGAACAAATATTGCTTAAGTTTCCAGAGTACCCAAAGCAATCTACAGATTTAATGCAATCCCTATCAAAATGCCAACAGCCACAAAATAATGACACACAGATCAATGGAACAGGATAGAAAGCCCTGAAACAAACCCACAATTATGTGGTCAATTAATCTTCAACAAAGGAGGCAAGAATATGCAATGGGATAAAGACAGTCTCCTCAACAAATGGTGTTGGGAAAACGGAACAGCTACATGCAAAATAATGAAAACTAGACCACTTTCTTCCACCATACTCCAAAATAAATTCAAAATGGATTAAAGACCTAAATGTGAGAGTTGAAACCATGAAAATCCCAGAAGAGAGCAGAGGCAATAATGTCTCTGATAACAGCCATTGCAACATTTTTCTAGATATGTCTCCAGAGGCAAGGGAAATAAAAGCAAAAATAAACTATTGACACTACATCAACATAAAAAAACTTCTCTACAGCAAAGGAAACAATCAACAAAAACTAAAAGACAACCTACTGAATGGGAGACATTTTTACAATAAATTGTAAATCCAATAAATCCAATAAATTGCTAGTATCCAAAATATATAAAGTACTCATACAATTCAACACCAAAAACCAAGTAATCCAACTAAAATATAAGCAGATGAAATGAACAAACATTTCTCCAAAGAAGATTTAGATGGCCAAAAGACACATGAAAAGATGTTCAACATCACTTATCAGCAAGGAAATGCAAATCAAAACTATGAGATATCACCTCACACCTGTCAGAACGACTACAAGGAAGGAAGGAAGGAAGGAAGGAAGGAAGGAAGGAAGGAAGGAAGGAAGGAAGGAAGGAAGGAAGAAGGAAGAAAGAAAAAGAAAGAGAAAGAAAAAGAAAGAAAGAAAAGAAAGAAAGAAAGAAAGAAAGAAAGAAAGAAAGAAAGAAAGAAAGAAAGAAAGAAAGAAAGAAAGAAAGAGAAACAGAAAGAAAGAAAGAACACATGTTGGCAAGGATATTGGAAAAAAGGAAATGTCGTGTATAGTTGGTGGGAATGCAAACTGGTGGAACCACTGTGGAAAACAGTATGGAGGTTCCTCAAAAAGTTTAAAATAGAACTATCCTACAATCTAGTAATTATACTACTGGGTATTTATCCAAAAAATACAAAAACAGTAATTTAAAAGGATACATGCACCCTTATGTTTATTGAAGCATTATTTACAATAGGCAAATTATGGAAGCAGCCCAAGTATCTATCAATTGATGAATGGATAAAGAAGTGGTATGAAATATTATTTGGTCATAAGAAAGAATGAAATCTTGTCATTTGCAACAACATGGATAGAGCTAGAAAGTATAATGTTAAGCAAAATAAGACAAAGACAAATACCAGATGATTTCACTCATATGTGTAATTTAAGAAACAAAATGAAGGGAATGAAAAAGAGAAAAAAACCAGGAAACAGACTCTTAGCCCAACAGAACTAACTGACTCTTACCAAAGGAGAGGTGGGGGAAATCGGTGAAATATTTTATGGGAATTAAAGAGTGCAGTTACCATGATGACAACTGAGCAATGTATAGAATAGTTGAATCACTATGTTGTACACCTGAAAGTAATTTATTATTGTATGTTTATATGTATAACTATAATGGAAATAAATGAAAACCATAATAATATAAAAATATAAAGAACAAAAGATGTGATATTTATATATAAAATGGCTTACTATTTAACCATAAAAAAGAAGGAAATCATGCCATTTGCAGCAACATAGATAGACCTTGATGGCATTATGCTAAGTGACATAAGACAAATAAAGATAAACACTATATGATCTCACTTGTGTAGGGAATACAGAAAAAAAAAATGAACTCATAGAGAACAGATTGGTAGTTGTCAGAGGTGGGGAAGGGGAATGAGAAAAATGGTCAAAAGGTACAAAAAGATCCGAATTCCAGTTATAAAATAAGTAAGTCATGGAAATGTAATGTACAACAAGATGAGTATAGTTAATAATACAGTATGGCACATTTAAAAATTGCTAAGAGAATAGATTTAAAAAAAATTATTTTTTAATTTTTTGAATTTTTTAAAAATAATTAATTTATTTTTAATTAATATATAATGTTTTATTTGGCCCTGGGGTACAGGTCTGTGAATCATCAGGCTTACACATTTCGCAGCACTCACCATAGCACATACCCTCCCCAATGTCGATATCCCAGTTACCCTATCCCTACCCCCCCAAACCCAGCAACCCTCAGTTTGTTTCATGAGATTGAGTCTCTTATGGTTTGTCTCCCTCCTGATCCCATCTTGTTTCATTTTTTCCTTCCCTACTCCCCACTACCCCCTGCCCTGCCTCTCAAATTCCTTATATCGGAGAGATTGTACGATAATTATCTTTCTCTGATTGAATTATTTCACCCTCTAGTTCCATTCACGTCATTGCAAATGGCAAGATTTCGTTTCTTTTGACGGCTGCATAGTATTCCATTGTATATATATACCACATCTTCTTTATCCATTCATCTGTCGATGGACATCTAGATTCTTTTCATAGTTTGGCTATTGTGGACATTACTGCTATAAACATTGGGGTGCACATGCCCTTTCAGATGACTGCATTTGTATCCTTAGGGTAAACACCCAGTAGTGTGATTGCTGGGTTGTAGGGTAGCTCTATTTTCAACTTTTTGAGGAACCTCCATACTGTTTTCCAGAGTGGCTGCACCACCTTGCATTCCCACCAACAGTGTAGGAGGGTTCCCCTTTCTCCGCATCCTCGCCAACATCTGTTGTTTCCTGACTTGTTCATTTTAGCCATTCTGGCTGGTGTGAGGTGGTATCTCATTGTGGTTTTGATTTGTATTTCCCTGATGCCAAGTGATATTGAGCACTTTTTCATGTGTCTATTGGCCATCTGGATGTCTTCTTTGCAGAAATGTCTTTTCATGTCTTCTGCCCAGTTCTTGATTGGATTATTTGTTCTTTGGGTGTTGAATTTGATAAGTTCTTTATAGATTTTGGATACTAGCCCTTTATCTCATATGCCATTTGCGAATATCTTCTCCCATTCTGTCAGTTGTCTTTTGATTTTGCTGACTGTTTCCTTTGCTGTGCAAAAGCTTTTGATCCTGATGAAGTCCCAATAGTTCATTTTTGGCCTTGCCTCCCTTGCCTTTGGTGATGTTTCTAGGATGATGTTGCTGCAGCTGAGGTCAAAGAGATTGCTGCCTGTGTTCTCCTTAAGGATTCTGATAGATTTCTGTCTCACACTGAGGTCTTTCATCCATTTTGAGTCCATTTCTGTGTGTGGTGTAAGAAAATGGTCCAGTTTCATTCTACATGTGACTCTCCAATTTTCCCAACGCCATTTGTTGAAAAGACTGTCTTTTTTCCATTGGATGTTCTTTCCTGCTTTGTCAAAGATTAGTTGACCATAGAGTTGAGGGTCTATTTCCTGTCTCTCTATTCTGTTCCATCAATCTATGTGTCTGTTTTTGTGCCAATACCATACTGTCTTGATTACGGCTTTGTAATAGAGCTTGAAATCTGGGATTGTGATGCCACCAACTTTGGCTTTCTTTTTCAACATTCCTCTGGGTATTTGAGGTCTTTTCTGGTTCCATATAAATTTTAGGATTATTTGTTCCATTTCTTTGAAAAAAAATGATGGTATTTTGATAGGGATTGCATTAAATGTGTAGATTGCTTTAGGTAGCATAGACATTTTCACAATATTTGCTCTTCCAATCCATGAGCATGGAACGTTTTTCCATTTCTTTGTGTCTTCTCAATTTCTTTCATGAGTACTTTATAGTTTTCTGAGTACAGATTCTTTATCTCTTTGGTTAGGTTTATTCCTAGGTATCTTATCGTTTTGGGTGCAATTTTAAGTGGGATCGACTCCTTAATTTCTCTTTCTTCTGTCTTGCTCTTGGTGGTTAGAAATGCAGCTGATTACTGTGCATTGATTTTCTATCCTGACACTTCACTGAATTCCTGTATGAGTTCTAGCAGTTTTGGAGTGGAGTCTTTTGGGTTTTTCCACATAAAGTATCATATTATCTGCAAAGAGTGATAGTTTGACTTCTTCTTTGCAGATTCGGATGCCTTCAATTTCTTTTTGTTGTCTGATTGCTGAGGCTAGGACTTCTAATACTATGTTGAATAGCAGTGGTGATAGTGGACAGCCCTGCTGTGTTCCTGACCTTAGGGGAAAAGCTCTAAGGTTTTCCCCACTGAGAATGATATTTGCTGTGGGTTTTTCATAGATGGCTTTGATGATATTGAGATATGTACCCTCTATCCCTACACTTTGAAGAGTTTTGATCAAGAAAGGATGCTGTACTTCGTCAAATGCTTTTTCACCATCTATTGAGAGTATCATATGTTCTTGTTCTTTCTTTCATTAACATATTGTACCACATTGATTTGCAGATGTTGAACCAACCTTGCATCTCAGGAATAAATCCCACTTGGTCGTGGTGAATAATCCTTTTAATATACTGTTGGATCCTATTGGCTAGTATTTTGGTGAGAATTTTTGCATCCGTGTTCATCAGGATATTGGTCTGTAATTCTCCTTTTTGATGGGATCTTTGTCTGGTTTTGGGATCAAGGTAATGCTGGCCTTATAAAATGAGTTTGGAAGCTTTCCTTCCATTTCTATTTTTTGGAACAACTTCAGGAGTATAGGTATTAATTTTTTAAATGTTTGGTAGAATTCTCCTGGGAAGCCATCTGGCCCTGGGCTCTTGTTTGTTGGGAGATTTTTGATGACTGCTTCAATCTCCTTACTGATTATGGGTCTGTTCAGGTTCTCTATTTCTTCCTGGTTCAGTTTTGGTAGTTTGTTTGTCTTTAGGAATGCATCCATTTCTTCCAGATTGTCAAATTTGCTGGCATACAGTTGCTCATAATATGTTCTTATAATTGTTTGTATTTCTTTGATGTTGATGGTGATCTCTCCTCTTTCATTCATGATTTTATTAATTTGTGTCCTTTCTCTTTTCTTTTTGATAAGGCTGGCCAGGGGTTTGTCAATCTTATCAATTCTTTCAAAGAACCAGCTCCTAGTTTCGTTGATTTGTTCTCCTGCTCTTTTGGTTTCTATTTCATTGATTTCTGCTCTGATCTTTATTATTTCTCTTCCCCTGCTGGGTTTAAGCTTTCTTTGCTGTAAAACATTTTTATTATGAGAATGATAAATTTTGGAACTAAATTGATGAATATTAGTTTGACTTACTATAGTGATCATTTTATAATATATACAAATGTTGAAATGTTACATTGTATAACTGAAACTAACATAATATTTGTATGTCAATTATATATCAACTTTAAAATTCTACAACCCTAGGAATTTTTTTAAAAAGTGTGGGTTACAACTTACCATCTTTTTCTAAGCAAGAGTATAAGAGGTCCTAGAGCCTACTCTGCCCAAACCTGGTCACAGCCTTCTGGCAGTTTCCATGTAGATACTTCCTGAATCTTCCCCTTCCTGTATCTGTCTTTCCTTACATCCTCAGGTTCTCCTGGGGCTGACTCCACTGGCTTCATATGTCTTAAGTTAAACCCAGTTCTAACTCGCCCTCTCTACCATAGCTGAATTGTCTTCACTTTGGCTTTAAGCAAGACAATTATAATTTCCTCTTGTTCCAGTTCCTTTCACTGACCTATAGGACAATGATCTTCAGACTCTGTGGTTAAGGGACCTCTTACAACCTTAATTGTGACTGAAGACCCCAAAAAGGTTATGTTGATGAGTGTTGTAGCTATTGGTGTTTATCATATTAGAAATTGAAACTGAAAATATTTTTACTATTACTTCATTTAGAAATAGCAGTAAATTCCCAATAAACATATCTGCATAAATAGCATTCTAAATATAGCTACATTTTCTTCAAAAAAGAGTAGAAAATCACATTATTTTACATTTTTGCAACTTTCTTTAATGTCTGGCTTCATAGGAAACAGTTGAATTCTTATATATGCTTCTGCATTCAATCTGTTGCGATATATACTTCCGGTTGAAGCATTTTAAATCCTGATCTCACAAAGATGCATAGCTGGAAAATTAGTAATATTTTAATAATTTTCAGATAATTATGGCAATTTAGCAAATCTTGATAAATAGTAGTTTCTTAAAGGTTAGATGAAATATGTAATATGAAAACACACTGATGAATTCTTCATATCTGTTGATCAAAATCCATTGGTCTTACACTTTAAAAGAATAGTTTACCCATGCATGATTTGTAGTACTGGTCACGAAGTTGTGCATCTCTTCTGAATATTAGCACATTTCATTATGCGATATCAAAAAATCACATTTACTAATATCATCATGGAGCTTGTTAGAGGTCTTGAAGTATTGGAAAGCTGTCAAGATCATGGTAGCAGATACAAGTTTTTCAAAATTCTAATTTTCACTTGGAAAGCTCAAGTTTTATCACAGGCAACAAACATTATCAGCTGTTTTCCTTGAAGTGACAGTCTCATTCTGTTTATTTTTGAGAAAATGCCTTCCATATATTTGTGTATGAATAACCATAGTTAGTCTGTCAGGTATTCTTTCAAGTAAAAAATGTGTACCATGTACAAAGGGGCCCATAATCCCATAATTCCAATGATTACACAAATGCTTTCCTGGAGATACTCACCATACGTTGATATACTGCAGAAGTGTTCTATGTGTACAGCCTATTTAATCACATAGGATATTAAAGAGGCATGGTCTCAAGAGCTGATATTTAGTCAAATTAATACTTTTTATTACTTCATCCAGGAAGTTTATAAGAGAAACTGGATTTGTTTTCCTAATGAGAATGGATGGTGATGAAGAATAGACTGCTAACACAATTTAGTGTTACTATGTTGATTCAGGCACCTGCAGTTTTGCCCATCCTTGCTTTTGTACCTTCACAGTAAAGGTGCACTGTGGAAAAGCAAATAGCATCTTAGTATTACTGTGCAAATAGTGTGATCTTACAAATACCTTGAAACATTTACAGAGCTTCCCAGGGGTCCATGGACAAGATTTAAAGAACATAGGTTTAGGGTTTTCATGCTCTAACATTTTTCAGCATACTCAAGGTAAAGAAATTTGGAGGACAGGGACATTTCCAAAAAGGGATAACAGTTAAGGAAGTTCTCAGAATAAATCTAGACAGTTGGAAGATTTTGATCAGATGAGGTTTTGATAAGGGCCCAGTCCTGAAACAGAGAATAAGAGAGTGAGAATTTTGAGCTGATTGGAAACTGGTTCCAATATTTTTGACTTTCAGCTGAGACGATAAGCTGTGGTGAAGGCAGCAGGTCTAGAGGGAGGTGGGGACAAAGCCACTAATGATTATCATAGGTACTTTTTCTGAACAAATTCAGGATATTGTTAGTGTGGATGGTAATGTGGTCCTTGTTTCTCTGTCTTGGTACCTACCCAGGCAGCACTTTTTACTGTGACCTTCTAAATCCATCCTCCAACCTAGAGGTCAACAAACTTTTTCTGTAAAGGGCCAGAGAGTAAAAACCGTGTATTTTGTGGGTCATACAGTTTTTGTTGTAATACTCAACTCTGATGTTGCAGTGAGTTTCAAAAACTTTATGGATGGACATTGAAATTTGAATATCACAAAATTTTTGTGTGTCACAAAATAGTATTCTTTTCCAACCATTTAAAGAACATTCTTAGGGCACTTGAGTGGCTAAGTTGGTTGAGCCTCTGACTCTTGGTTTTGGCTCAGGTCATGATCTCAGGGTCATGAGATCGGCCCCACGTTGGGCTCCTGCTCAGTGTTGAGTCTGCTTATGCTTCTCTCTCTGCTCTTCCCCCCCACCACTCTCCCTCTCTCCCTCCCTCTCTCTCAGATAAATAAATAAATAAATAAATAAATAAATAAATAAATAAAATCTTAAAAAAATAAAAATAAAGAACATTTTTAGACTGTGTACCATACGAAAGTAGACAGTGGGCTGGGATTTGGACAGTGAGCCATAATTAGCATAACTTGCTCTTACCCAAAAGAAAGACTCTGATTATAAGAATTTGGAGTGCTATGAAGGGTAACTTGGATAAAGACCTTTTAATATTCTTTGATTTCCTATCTTTATTTCAGTCTGACTTTATGCTC
Source organism: Potos flavus (assembly GCA_028534135.1). Taxonomy (NCBI): domain Eukaryota; kingdom Metazoa; phylum Chordata; class Mammalia; order Carnivora; family Procyonidae; genus Potos; species Potos flavus. Next base: position 94,490,559 of record CM052897.1, read on the forward strand.
TCATCAGCCAAATATATGTGATATTGTTATTCTAACATTGCTGATAAAGTCACAAGGTCCTTTGACAAAAAAGAAGTCATGGAATATAAAATATACAACATAACATAGCATAATATGATGTAATATATTGTGATAACCAGACAGTTGAAGTTTTTATTAAATTCTGCCAGTTTTCATCTACAAAGATATTTCACAAAATTGTGTTTGCACACACAAAAAAAGGAAAAGAAAGTAAACAAACTCCCTTCTGCATTTGGCCCCAGGCGAAATAAAAAAAACTAAAAACAGAGTTTCTTTAAGCAACTCAGTTCTGAAGGACCTAACTTATTAAACAATACTATTATGAAATCTCAGATTAAGTAACTGAGTTTGATTTATCCCAGGAATAACCCTCCCTGCCCACCCAGCCTTTCCAAAATCTTAGAGTCTCTTCAAGCCCCAATTCAAATCTTATCTCTATAAAGTCTTTCCTTATCTAAACCATCTCTCCTACCTGAATTCCTAGGCATTTATTTATGGCACTATTTATTTGACAATCATACGGATTTAGTAGGGTCTTTTCCGGTATTTTCTTAAACTGTTTTTTGACTCCTCAATGGTTAACTGTAAACTTCTAGAGAATCACAATCCTCCTTTAGTTTCTCATAATTTCTAGGGTTAGCATAATGCCTCAGTCACCATAAGAGCAACTCATCAAGTACTTGGTTAATTTCAAATGCAAGTAAAATAATGCATTTTTTGTTTATTATTTTTCATGATTTCTCCATTCAATTTCTTCCTCATTCTCCCAGGAAGAAAATTTCCCCATTAGTATTCACCCTGCTTTGGATCGTTTTAATCTACTCAAGAAATTTTAAAAATCTAGCATGAAATTGACAAACTAACATTAATTTATTCAGCATATTGAAACTATTGCCTAATTATGTGCACTTTCATTTTTTTTTTTTTCAAATTCTACTAATCTAAACTACACTAAGTTATCTTTTGATGTGTCCAGAAGTTTTGAGTCATGCTGAGCTGGATTCTTGCCATGAACCAGGTTATTTACATCATTGATCTTCAAAAAACTTACGGAGTATAGAATTCAAATACAGGTATATATTTAACAATGTAATGGTGTTGGGAAGCATAAAATTTCTATATGGATTTTGAAAAGCAAATAACAATGCCCATCACAATTTTGAACGCAGATATCCTTTGACCCATCAATTGCACTTTTAGCATTTGGTTTTAGGTATATACTTACAAAAGCATTTCAAGACATATGAATAAGAATGTTTATTATGGTATAATTTAGAGTAGGAAAAATATGCAGCAACCTAAATGCCTATTAAGTATGGAATTTGTTGAATAAATATACTATTTTCAAAAATAAAACACTGCATTGTATTTAAAAGAATGAGATATGTCTGCATTTACTGATATTGAAAAATTTCTAAAATTATTTAGTAGTTGAAAAATGAAGGTGGTGTGTGAGGCAAATAGTTTGATTTCATTTGAAAATATAAAAATGACATTCCTTACACAGGTTTATGCAAAAACAAAACAAAACAAAACAAAACAACAAAACCATTACTTTCCCTCAGAATACACACAAAATTGTTAACTGTGATAATATTTAGTAAAAGATATTAGTAGCTCAGAGAAGGAGACTTCTGCTTTTTATTTGGTGCCTCTGTATGACATGTGCCTAAAAAATATCTCTTTTAGAGGTATCACAAACATGAAATCTGAACCCATAGCAGTGCTTGGCAAGTAGCAAATGCTCCTTTACCTCATCCACATGTTAGTCACTACTCCATTTTTTTTTTCAGAAAATATTTATCCCAAATTAGAAAACATATAGTGATGAATCACCGTTCAATTGGTGGTGCTATTCTGTGTATTTTAATTTGCAAACTTGATTTTTTTACTACCCCTCCACAAAGTTTACTGTTTTCTGGTTTGTTCTGAATTGACAAAATAATATAAATCTGTGTTTCAAGGGTTTTTTTTCTTTCTTAAAGAATCTTCTCGTTTAAACTAGTATATATATATATATATATATATATATATATATATATATATATATATTTAGACAGGGAATTTTTAAAAATACTCTTATTATAATTTTTTTAGGTAAAAACACAGTTATATGATGCTGATTCAGCAGCATGACCAATGAAAAAATAACATTTTATCTCACATCCTAATAGCCCGGAATTCCCTTACCATGCCCACATGAAAGGGAACAGAAGTAAAGAAAAAAAAAAGGGAGGGAAAAAAGGAAGAAAATAAATTAAGAAAAATCCTCTCTTCTTGGGAGGCCAGCATGACATAGGCCAGAACAGAAGTCAGAAGCACCTTAGAGAAAGTATGACCTATCCCATCTGCAGTAACTCTTTCTACACTTGAATTGTTACATTTAAACTCTACAAGATATTTTTACTAAAAAGAAAAAGGGATTTTTCATTATTCAGTCTGGTTTGGGTTGCTTATCAGAAATCATAATACAAATTACCATATCAGTGTATTTTTATGACAACCAAGGAAAACCAAATATTACTTAGCTTTAGTTTAGACTCAGCCCCTGTAGATATTGACCTTGCCACTATGTGTCTGCTGCCAACTATACCTCATGGCAACAATGAAGGCTTTGTGAAAGCAGTATGGATTCCTCAGGAGTCTGAGTAATGCTTTCCTGGAATGTGGGTGGACAAATCCTAGTAAATACATGAGGCTTTATCAAACTAAACCTACACTTAAGGCATACTCAGAGTGAGGGAAAATTTTAAAAAGCAGTATGTTGAAATTCTCTTATAAAAGGTCATAACCTGATATGGTAATGTTACAGAAACTTACTTGCATACTGTTACAGCTTGGAGGGAAAAAAAAGACCCACAGCTGAGATCTCTAACATGGCCCTTTCATTTAAAGCTGAATATGCAGGAAATTTTTCTGACTTGCCTAAGTTAATACAAGAAGTTAATATATCTATGAAGAGAATCTGAAAGAGCTGCATGAAATGAATGAGAGGTTATTCTGTATTAGAGAATACATTTACCTTCCACTATTCATAATAAAGGTAATCAAGGAATACCTGAAATAATCAAATCTAGAAAAAACCCTAAATCTTATTTTGGCCAATTTGACTCCCTTTCCCACTAACCATTTATCAGAGCTAAAATATTAATCTGAATTTATTTTTTCTTTCCAGCATGGATTTAGTAAACTCTATGGAATAGAGAGTAGTTTTAGAAAACTAGAAAATCATGATCTAATGGACATATTTGTGAACTATGAGAGCATTAACTATTAGAAGTATGTGTAGAGTGCTAATGCAATGCAGTGCAGAAGAATACTAATATAGATGGGGGTATCACAAAGGTTTCTTAAAAGGAACACTGATACAATTCAAAGAACAAGCAGGAGATAGTCATATAGACAAGAGAGGACATCCAGGTAGAGAAAAGAGCATATGAAATGACCCAGAAATATGAAAGTTTTCATGAAAAGCTATATTACAGCACGAATTGCAAAAGAACGATCTTGATCATGAGATTAGAAAGGCAACCACAGAATATACAGAGTTTTTGTTGCCATGTTGAGTTTCAACTTGTGAAGGATGACCTGAGACTTTTGAAACAGTAATTCTGCAGCTGTATAAAAGATGTGGTAAAACAAGTAACAAGGGCACCTTTCTTTTTTTTTTTTTTTGTAAGATTTTATTTATTTATTTGAGAGAGGGGGAGAGAGAGAGAGAGACAGAGACTGAGAGAAAGAGTGGAAGGAGGGGCAGAGGGAGAAGCAGACTCACTGCTAAGCAAGGAGCCCAATGCAGGACTCAATCCCAGGATCCTGTAATTATGACCTGAGCCAAAGGCAGATGCTTTACAGACTGACCACCTAGGCACCCAAAGGCATCTTTCCATAGGCGACCAAAGTGAAATTAATTAATTCTAAGGACAAGTGAGTATGGCTAGAGAGAAATAGATAATTTTGAGAAAAGTCAAAGGAAATACATGAGAAGCAATCAGCTTTTCTTGATGTAGGCATTGCATCTATAAAGTGGAATATGCATAAAGTGACAATGGCTATAAAAGAAACTTTCCAGTTTTACTGTTGGGGTATAGAACTGGAAGGGTTGCTTAGCCACAGTAATTTTCTCAGTACAGCCACATCTACCCTATGATATTGACTCAAGTTTTGCAGTGCTTTTATAATTTTGTATTTTTTCACCTCCATGAGGTTTGTGAAGGAAATTATTTGTTGTTATCCATTTACCATTTTAACATGAAAGTTGTCATTTATCCTTTTCTAACCTTTTTACCTACTTGTCTAACCAGATTTTAAGTTACTGTTTTATGGGTAAAAATATATAAAATCATATTTCTAGCATAGCACCTTAGATAATATAGCATAACAATCTCTCTCTCTCCCTTTTTTAGTTTTGAGATGCCGTTCGGAAATGGGGACCCATGACAGTTTTCTTTTTGCAAACCTCTGTACTCAGAAAATAGCTACATGTCATTATCTAAAGCATAGACATTATTTCATACCTGTTAGATTTTCTCTTATCATAAGTCATCAGGAAGTCTAGAGCTGTGAAATCTAGAGCTTCTTTATTAACTATGTCAGGCTGTGAGGCAGGCATTTTGTTTATTAACTTTCACACTAATTGATTCTCATTTTCTTTTACTCAAATTCATTTAAATTTTTAAAAATCATGTGTTTGTATAAATTGTCTCTAATCCTTTATGAAAGCAGTGGGGTATAAATTAGAAAATAAACTCTACATACTGCAACATTCAATAAATATTCATGGTAAGCGATCATAGAATCAACCCAGAATAAGAGAGAATATGTGTCAACCCAGAATAAGAGAGAATATGACAAATCTTGGTCATGTAACTTCGCTGTGGCCATACACTGCACTCTCTATTCAAGAAAGTATGTCCTCCCATTCTGCTTCACAGAAATAATGAGATACTAGTATTAGAGTTTCTTCCAAGGAAATTTCCTGGACCGAATGGAATAATTAAATAAGCCGAGTTTGCTGAGGTTATCCAGGCTTCACTAATGAGGAACTTGTCTTTTCTTTAAAGTCTAAACCTTCAGTTTAATGGGGTTACAAGTGTTATCATAAGCCTTTCCTTTTGAGTGCATATGAAAATAAAATATACCCTCTGCTAAATAAGAGTATAAATAACTAATCCTTATGCTGCTTCAATGGCTGGTTGAGGCACTAGAGATGAGAGAGTAAGTAATACTGCACTTTGAAGAAAATGAAAGAATTTTAAAAATTACTACATTTGGTCACTGCACTAAAGACTCCTGGCAGAAGAGCCTTTTCAGAATGACCCAAGCTCTAACTTTAATATAAACAATTACCTGGAGTTTCTCTCTATCTTTTCTTCCTTCCCTACTTTTGTCCTTATAATAGATTGCTTACCCTAGTGGATTGTATGGTATGCTATCAAGATCCCTGCTCCAGGAGTGCATGGGTGGCTCAGTTAGTTGAGCATTTGACTCTTGGTTTTAGCTCAGGTCATGATCTTGGGGTCCTGGGATTGAGCCCTGGGTTGAACCTACATGGGGCTCTGTGTTCAGTGTAGAGTCTGCTTGTCCTTCTCCCTTCCCCTCTGCCTCTCTCCCCTCCAGACCCTCCACTCATGCATGCACACTCTCTCTCTCTTGCTCTCACAAATACATAAATAAATAAAATATATATATATTTTTAATAAAATATTTTTTTAAAAAGATCCCTGATTCAGAATTGAGGCATTCATCCCCCATCCCACCCTAGCTATTTAGAATATTAGGGCTGGTGGCTCACAATAAGTCCTTCTTGAGGATTTCAGCTGAAGACTTCTCAAAGACAACAGTAGAAGACAGAAGAAATGGAATAATATGCTCAAGTGCTAAAAGTAAATACTATCACTCTAAAATTCTACCATCTGCTAAATGATGACCCAAAGGTGGAGCACACCAAAGGAGTTCAACAAAAGAGACTGAGAGGACTTACATTTAATTGATCCTCACTGAAAGAACTGCTAAAGGAGATATATCAAGAAAATGAAAATTGAACCCTCAAAAAAGAGTGAAATACAAGAACTGATGAGTGGTAAACACGTTAGAGAAGCTACCCAATTCAACAGCAATCACAAAGACCCCTACCATTACAGTGGTAGAGAAACACAGTGGAAGTAAAGTGCTGAACAATATCATATAATATGATAGGAGGTAAACAGACAAAGTGTTCTGAGGTCTTGTGTCAATTGGGAGTTGAAATGAGATACAAACACAAATAAGTATACACATTAAAAGTGTAAAAGTATCCATCAAAAAAACTGAATGTATAACTTCCCAAGCATTAGTGGGACATAAAGTAGAAAAGGAGACCTTAATCAACCCATTAGAGTGTATAAAAGAGGACACGAATAGCAAGAGCACTATTTATGGGTGCTGCAATGAGTGCCAGAAATCCCTCTCGAGATGGAGGTATTCATTCATTCCCTCAGATAACAAATGTTGGCTTGTTGATGGCTCATCTTTGATGGGAGATACCTTGTACAAGTTTGCACCCTTTGTCTGGTGACAGTCTCTATCCAGTAACTGGTCAAAGCAGGAATATAAATCTCCAACTCACTTGCTTCAAGATGAGATGAATCTTAAGAGCCTCTTAGCTCCAGAGCTCCTTGACTATAGGATGAGCTGAGAGTTTTGCTGCAAATGGATAACAGTTTAATTCCTTGCTTTGTCTAATCTTGCCTCCTTTCTCTTACACATATTGATCACTAAAACAATCCCCAATAACCGCTTACATATAATTCTCTATCTTTGATTCTTTTACCCAGGAACCTGGACTAAGGTAATTATCTCATGTGCTAGACATCAGGAGACAAAGATGAGTAGAATTAAAAGATAAGATGTACCAAAGGAGTTCAAAGCTAATTTATCAAAATAGTTATACAGTAGGTTCTGGATTCAGATTTGCCACTCACTAGCTGTGTGACCATGGACAAACTCCTTCAGCCTCAGTTTCCATACCTACAGAATAAGGTTGCGGTATGCAACGGACTGAGTATTCGTGCCCCACCTCCAATTCGTATGTGGATTTCCTAATCCCCAGTGTTATGGTTATTTGGCAGGTGATTAGGGCAATGCAATCAAGAAGGTAGATCCCTTATGTTAGGATTAACATTCTTATGAGAAGAGACATGATAGAGCTTATACTCCCTCTGAGCTCACAAAGAAGAGGTCATGGTGAGCACATGGTAAGACAATGGACACTTACAAGTCAAAAGAAGAGCTCTCAGAATAAAATCTAACTTGATGGCACCTTCATCTTAGACTCTTCAGTCTCCAGAACTGTGAGAAATAAATTTCTGTTATTTAAGCCACCAAGTCTAAAGTATTTTGTTATAGCAGCCTGAATTGACTAAAACATTGGTAGTTAACTAGGAAGTGCTTAAATAGTACTAGACAATATTATTCATCATATATGAAAATACTGAGAGCATAAAAAGAAAAAGAAAGCTAAAATTGGAATAGCTTGGTTTACTTCAAAGAAGACTTTGAAATAGGTGACTTGAAGTTTAAACTTGAGAAATGAATAGGACACTGTCAAATAGGGCAGAATTGAGATACAATGCCAAGCAGAAGAAAGGAATGAGCCAAATCACAAATGTGTGGCAAATTGCAAATAATCTAAATGGGATGGTGCATTGTTGAAGGTGGCAACAAGTAGGACTAGAAAGATTTGAGCTAGCCTAGGCAGCTTGGATTTTATTCTATAGTATATAATAAGAAATTCCAATGCCTTTATAAATGAATGTGACGTGAATAAATTTGTTTTTTTAAAAGGTAACTGCTCACCACAGTGGGAAGGATATATTTAAAAAGCGAAGAAGAATCTGGAAGACAGAAGACATGCAAAAAGCCTGTTGCATTGATCTAAGCAAAAAATGAGAATACGCTGAACTAGGTCAGTAGCAGAAGAAATTGATAATGAATGATTGATTTTAAAAACACTTAAGAAGCAAAGTCAAAAGGATTTGGGATGCATAGATAAAAGTAGAGAAAGAAGGAGAAGTCAAAGTGAGTCTCCAAGTGTTCTAACTTGAGGTTGAGAAATAAGAGACAATTTTATCCTGAACATGATCAGTTTAAGATATTAGATTAAGAAAGAATTATGTAAGAAAACCAGAGTGAAAGGGGCTAAATAAAACTCAAATAAAACAATACTTGAACAGTGGTGTCACTGTGTATGGAGAAGTAGCCTTCATATGTCAGTGTGTCTGCAAAATAATTTTCTACCTGGTTAGATTAGCATATGGAAATGTGTTTCTTCTCCCATGGAAAGAGAATGCTTTGGCAGTGAATATATAGCAAGTCATAGTACTTCACTCTGAATACCTGAATGTGGGTTTTCTTTTCTTTTTTTTTTTTTTTAAGATTTTATTTATTTATTTGACAGAGAGAGAAAGCACAAGCAAGCAGAGTGGCAGGCAGAGGCAGAGGGAGAAACAGGCTCCCTGCTGAGCAAGGAGCCCGATGTGGGACTCGATCCTAGGACCCTCGGATCATGACCTGAGCCGAAGGCAGCCGCTTAACCAACTGAGCCACCCAGGCGTCCCTGAATGTGGGTTTTCAACGAACAATTTAGACTGCATTTCATGCACTGTTCACCAATAATTTATAATATGCATAAATAGCTTTCTCTATTAGATTTATATCCATGCATTTAAATTAAGATCCACTTAGTCTGATGCCTCAGAGTCTAGCTGAAAATATGCCAAAAGTTTGGCTTTTAAGTTTTCAAGTTTTGGGGAGATTAATTCATCCACCAGAAGCACAATAATTCCATATGTCCAAGTTTAGATGTATTTGCTACTTCTGAAAGAAACAATGGTGACACTATGCTGACTTTCAAAATGAATCAAATAAAAGGAAAATCATAATTCAAAGCCAAATTGGGATTCATTTGCACATATTTGGGACTTAAAAGATTTTTGTCATCATTTGACTGGAGCCCTGTTGGAAACTATTTATGAGTCATTTCCAGAGAGCTCTTTTCAGGATGCTTAGCTTTAAATTGCACTAAAGCCCTGTTTTGCTTTCCCTGATCATGCAGCCAACTGACTGCCTTTTTATAATTGTGTCTCTGAAGCCCTGTCAGCAGGACAACTGTAAAGCCATCTTTAAATTTAGTGAAAACATGAAGCCCAAGATGAAATTTAGCACTTGAACTCCCAACTCAAGAGGCTGTATTGTAAAAGAAGGCAGACTTGAATGAAATTAGAAAATTTCATTTGGGCATAAAGCCATTCATTCCTAAGGCCTTAAAATGGCTGCCTGGGAGAAAAAATACCTCTTAATTTTTTTAATAGTACTCAAGTATCAAAGAGTTCTAGTGGCAAGTCTATAAGAAATTTTATAAGTATTTCATAACAAAAATGAGCTTTACTGTCACATTGTATTTGTTGCTATTTTCACTCATTCAACAATGGATCTCTTTTTGAAAGCTTGTGTTATACTGTCTGTACTTGTTGTCTGTGTTTCTCCAACCAATCAGCATACATTCAGAGTTCCTAGGGATGCTGAAATGTTCTTGAAGAAACAAAAGTAAAATATTTTTATACATGTGTATAAACACTTGTTAAGCTTGAAAACAGTAGACTATCACATGAGACAAAATAGGGGACAGGGGTACTCTGGCAGAAATAATGTTACATGGAATTATGTACATTGATCATTATTTATGTAGCCCAAAGTGAACCACCAGAGTCGTTATTTCAGACAGCAGTGCTATTTTTAGCAATTCTTACTGTCTGTTTGAAGTTTCTAAAAAAGCTTCCTTTATTCTATATTTCTCTGATTTTCAAAGTCCAGAATGAATTTTATTGTATCAGTGCATCTGTGGAGATTTGAAACATGTCCTCAAAGTTCTTTGACTTTTCTCTTTGAGAGGTGGAGTTAAAGTCTTCTCCTAGAATTTGAGCTCTGATTGCTTAACCAGTGGAAGTAATACTGTCCTAGTCTGGACCCAGGCCATGCAAAACTAGGAACTTTCACTTTCTATATCTTGGGACACTCTTTCTTGAAATTCAGACATAACGCTCCAAGGAATTCAAGCTGCTCTATAGAGACACCTATGCAGAGAAAAACCTATAGCCAAAAAAAGTAGATACTACCACCATAGTTGAGTTGACCCAGCCAATGTCAGGTGAAATGGAGATGAGATATCCCCACTGAATCTTGCTCAAACTGAAAATTTATAAGAAAAAAACTTAAAATATCAAAATTACTAAAAACGTCAAAACAAATAGAAGGTCTGTAAATTACATGTGTGTGTCTGAGTGTGTATACATACACAGTGAAATTTAAAACTAAAATAAAAGTTGATTTGCTGGTTAGATACAATTAAAGAGAGGTTTAATAAGCAAGAAGTCAAAAACAGAAACTGAATGTAATGTAACACCAAAAACAAAACAAAAAAAAAAGATAGAAAACATGAAGGAATAGTAAAGAAAAATGGAGCTTTGTGTTGATGAATAATGATGAATAAATAACACGGAATAATCGCTGAAACTTATCTAGAATTTAAGAAAGACATATATTCTCCATTAAAATATCCAAAGTATTAATAGTAGGATAAATAGCAGGATGTACACATTTAGAATGTTTTAGTCTAAGTGAAAACCATGAAAATATAAAACTTTTAAAATATAGAACTTATAAAAAAATAAAACTTTTAAAGTATCCAGAGGAAAAATACAGTATACTTACAATGAGCTGAAAAAAAAAAATGATTACCTACCTCTCAACAGCAGTAATAAAAGACAAAAGATAGTGGCAAAATATTTTCCACATATTAAGAGAAAACAAATATCAATGTAGAGTTGTATTCTCAAAACAAAATTATTCTAAAAGTAAAAAGAAACTAAACAAAAGCTTAGAGAGTTTATTATTATTAATAATTGCTCTGTTGTGACATGTCACTCATAATAGCTTCCTCCAAAGAGATATAAACTAGTACAAATCTAGACCGCCATCTATTCCTTTAATCAAGAAAATTCAGGAAAATTTAAGAGAAACACCCTTACAGAGTGAATCTCTTTTATTGTTTAGGAATAAAAGAATATCTTCTGTTCAGCTCTTCTAAAGACATCACCTCAGCCCACTGTTTTATAGCCTCTCTAGCTAGTAAAGAAAATATTGTGTCCTTTTATACCTATCCAAATGTCTTTCTCAACTGTCAGAACATGGACAAGGAAAAAGTGCACAACTTACAAGGGACCCTTTGAAGACTCCAACAATCACCTACAGAACCTCACTAAAAGAATATGCAAGGGACAAAAATAAAGAAGAAAAAATAACCCTGGAAGGAAATTCTTGGGTTCTAGAAGGAATTGTGAATAAATTAAGTTATTTAAAATGCAGATAAGAATAAACAAATAGTGGCTATGTAAATCAATTGTATTGCGGTGCCTGGGTGGCTCAGTGGGTTAAAGCCTCTGCCTTTGGCTCAGGTCATGATCTAAGGGTCCTGAGATCGAGCCTAGCATCGGGCTCTCTGCTCAGCAGGGAGCCTGCTTCCCCCCACCCCCTGCCTGCCTCTCTGCTTACTTGTGATCTCTCTCTCTCTGTCAAATAAATAAATAAAATCTTAAAAAAATTAATCAATTATATTAATGTTGAATTGGTTGGATTAAAAAAAAATCTCCAGAGTTTAAGTCTGGATAACGTTACTGTATACAACTGAAAAGAGAATGGTGACCAGAATTAAAGTAGCTTAAGGTCCTTTTATTGTTCAAGGAAAGAGTAAAAATTCTATTAATTTTAGACCTTATAAAGTATGCATATCACAAATTCAATAGCAATGATCAAAAGAATTTAAAAGAAGTTATATTGTCCAAACAATAGTGGAAAAACAAAATCAGGAAAAAAAAAAAAAAGATAAACCCCAAACAAAGTCAAGAGGAAAAAATAGGACTGAAAAAAGAGACAAGTAAATAAAATTCCAAATAAAAATGTAGGATTACATATTAACATTATAAACATAAAAATGCCTTAAATACCATAACAGAAATAAACTAGAAATTGGTTACAAAAAGGTTTCAGATAAATATCCTAAATACATGAAAATTAAAAAACATTTTGAGCCAAATGAAAATGAAATTAGAGTGTGTCAAAATTTGAGATAGACAGAGACACAAAGGTGGCACAGAGGGAGAAGGTGATGTGAAGATGGAGGTAGAGATTGGAGTGATGCACCTACAAACCAAGAAATGCCAAGGATTACCAACAACCACTAGAAACAAGAAGAAATACATGGGATGGTTTCTTACTCACAGCTTCCAGAAGGAAGCAATCCTGCCAACTCCTTGATTTCAGATCCCCTAGTTTCAAGAACCAATTGAGCCAGCTTTGGATAGTCAGGAAACCCATATTAAAGTTTACAGAAGAAACAGTTGTATAGTTAACTAGAAAAAGTGGCAAAATGGCATGTGTAAATGCCCCAAGCATTTACCAGAAACGAAGAAGACTTTTATACATCTTTGAGTATGTCAAAAAAATTTGCATTATGTACAGAGGAGTTTATTTTCAACAATTACAATAATCCATTGGATTTACTCCCAAAAAATTGCTGCAAGTAGTGTTGGTACTGAAATGCAGATCCTCCCTAACTTTCTGAGAAAGGTCTCAGAAAAATGTCAGAAACCATCAAGTTTCTGACTGGGGCAAGATTTGCTAAGCCATCCCATAGTACCTCGTGGAAGAACAGATGGCAAAATGTCTTAGAGTAAAGATAAGCAAGTTTATTTCAAAACACAACCAAAACTTGGCAAGTGAATTTCTCTTATTTCTCATATTACATGTAATATGCTCTTAGGCTAGACTGTGAATACTAGCTATAGATACTAATACATTACAATAGAAGTCCTTGTGGGACTTTTTTTTTTTTAATTCTTTTAGTAGATTGAAAAGTTATAACCCTCCGTTCCAAAACTGGTGTTATTCCTGGCCTAATTTTCAAAATAAATCATGTAATATTCCAACAACAATACAAAAGGTTTGTGGGATGCAGCTAAAAAAGTGCATAGAGAAAGATCTGTAACGTTAAATTATTACAGTAAAAAAAAGAAAAGTGTCAAATCAATAAAACAAGCTTCCATTTTAAGAAAGTAGAAAAAGATGAGTAAAATGAACCCAAAGCAAGTAAAAGTAAGAAAACAACATATCATATAGCATAAATTAATAAAATAGAAAACATAATTTAAAGATGCTGACAAAATCTGGTTGTTTAAAAATAACAATATAAATAGTAAACTTCTAACCAGACTATTCAAGATATAAAGACAGAAGATACAAATTACCAAAAATGAAAGAAGTAATATTATTATAGACATTACAGACAAAAGACGAGTAAGAGAATGCTAAGTCAACTTCATGCCTGGAAATTAGACAATTAGATAACTTAGATGAAATAAGTGAGTTCCTTCAAGGATATAAAATACCAAAATATACTTAAGAAGAAGCAGATAATCTGAAGAATTTATTATATAAATTTAAATATTAGTTAAAATTTTTCCCACTAAGAAACGAAAACATAAAACATTCTCCAGTGCTAAGTGGTGTCATGGCTAAATAGTACAAAACGTTTAAGGAAAAAAATAATACAAATTCTACACAATCATTTCCAGAAATTAGACAAGAAATTGAAAATTTCCAACTTATTTTATAATGCCAGCATTTTCCTAATACCAAAATCTACGAAAGACATTACACAAAAGCTTCTAATAAATATTCTTCATGAACACAGACACAAAAATCTTCATGAACACAGACACAAAAATCTTTAACAAAGCAATAACAAATCAAAGCGACATGTAGCAAAGAGTATTCATCATGACTAAGTTGAGTTTATCTTGGGACTCCAAGGTTAGTTTAACATTTAAAAATCAATGTAGTTTAATATTGGTGATAAAAAATAAAAACTAAATAATCAATCAGTCAATGGGGAAAAAGCATTTGACACAATTCAGTATCCATTTATGACAAATAGTAAAGTAAGAGTTGGAGTGAAACTCCTTAACAACATCAAGGGCATTACCAAAAAAAACCTTACCATTGACTTCATAAAACCAAGAACAAGACAAAGATATCAACTCTCACATTCTTATTTGACATCAGACTGAGTCATAACAAGTATAAAAATGACACAAAAACAAACAGATTTGAAAAGATAAAACAAAACATTCTCCATATTCACAGAGAATATGATTATTTAGGAGGAAAGCTCCAAAGAATCTGTAAGAAAGTCATTAGAACTCATAACTGAATTAGCAAAATCACAGGATACAAGGTCAATATACAAAAACAATAGGTATTTTTATATACTTGTGATAAAAAATTATATAAATATTTTTTAATAGTACCATCTTCAATAGCACAAAAAATATGAATTATTTAGGTAGAAATATAAGAAACAGTATACATACAGCAGAGATTAAGATAATATTATTTGATGAAGATGATATAATAAAGATAAAGACGATTACAATAGAATCAGCTAACATTTAGGTAATGCTCATTCTATACCGAGCTCTGATCTATGTAATTTATATGGATACGCTTGTGTAATTCTCACAATCTATGATGTAAATATGATTATATCTCCATTTTACAAGTGAGCACACAGAAACACTAGAAAATATATGTGATGTGCCTAGTTTTAAATGGTTAGTAAGGAATGAAACAAACATTTGAACACAAAGCCTCTCTCCTCTATTCAATGAGCTATGCTGCCTTAATACAATCATTTTGTCTTTTTTACCTTGCTCAGACAGCAAATAAATAAATTTTATTTACTGCCAGAATACTGACTGATACTAATTCCAACATGAATGACTCAGAAAGCAAGTAGTCAACAAACATTTATAGTATTGGTATACCACTTTTACAAATTTAAAAGCACAGAATGAAATTATACATCATCTAGGAACATATGGAATAAAATTATAAAGAAAATCCAAGCAATTTAAAAAAAAATATCACTTCAGGAGGACTTACATCAAGCCTAGGGGTAGGGGAATGGAATGAGTACGCATGGACCTTCAATGTCAGTGATCTATTTCTTAAATCAGGTGATGAGTTTATAGGTTATACTTTCATTATACTTCATAATATATTATTTTATATGTATAATATATTATATATCACATAATAAAAAATAGAAAAACACATCCAACATGAGATTCAATTTTAAAGTTAATTATATAAAAATTAAGATAAAGAGGATGAGTTATTGATTTAATAAATATTTATTGAATATCTATGTGGGCTCAGCATTGTTCTGACCACTGGGGATTCAGAATTCTGGGGTGTATATCATATGATGAAAAGTTCTGTGTAAAAAAATAAAGTAAGGTAAAATGGTAGAGTCTCTACTGATCATGTATAATCATATATTTTGAAAACAGCTGAATAAACAATTATTAATCTAGAAAAAAGAGAAAATGAGAAAGGAAAAATGAATTCAATATGTAAGGAAAAGCTTTAATTTTATATATTTATTTATAAACAGATAGATGATGATAGATTAGGTAGATAGATAGATAGATAGATTTATTCATTTTTCTTAGCAGTTTTTCAGTTTACTTAAGGGAATAGTGAATCACTAGCAAATAGCTGTGCCTGGGTAGTTCAGTCAGTTAAGCCTCTGCCTTCAACTCAGGTTATGATCTCAGAGTCTTGGGATCGAGCCCCACATTGTGATCCCTGCTCCACAGCAAGTCTGCTTCGCCCACTCCCTCTGTGATCTCTCTCACTCTCACTCTCTCTCTAATAAATAAAAATCTTAAAAAAATAAGAAAATCAATAGCAAATAATACATGCCATATTATGTCATAAATATGTCATAAATAATATACGCTAAAATTGAGGTGTAGCAGGACAATGGAGACAAAAATCTGAATGTTTACGTGTATATACCTAAGGGGTAGGAATCACTCACTCAACAAATGTTTATTGATGGTTCTTGTACATGAGGTCCTGTGATAAGCACCAGAAATAAAGTGACTGGCAAAGATAGTGGCTTTTGACCTCAAGAGAATTGTCTTCAAATTGGTGGAGTAAGATAGTAGTTAAATAATCATAAGCAAGTATAAAAATATCATAGAGAAGTACAATTGGCTAGGACAACATATAGTTGCAAGGATACCTAGTTAGGAAAGTCAAGGAATGCTTTCCTATAGGAGGAACACCAGAACTGAGGTCCAATGAAAGAATAGAAAGATTAAGAAAGTGCATGTGACAAAGGAAGAGCAAGGCAAGAGAAAGGGCCTGAAAGAAATCCCTGTGTAGTGAGCAAGGAGAGTTCATGGTCAGGATTTAGACATGGACAGCATATCCCACACCATTCAGTGTGAGGTCCAAGACTACAAAGATTTTGCCTAGAATAACACTCCATAAATATTATTCATATAAGTGGAAGGCCATGTAGTACTTGATTAATTAATGGGGGCAGGGGAGGTCTTTTACTCTAACTGTAATTGGAAGTAAATAAGGAGTTCTCAGAAGGGAAGGTTGTTGATATGACCAAATTTGGTTTTATCAAATACGACTCTGCTTTGTGTGGAGAAAAAATTGGAAAAGGGCCCCAGTGCACGGGTCCTGAGTCATCTGAAGGCTCTACCCAAGTCCAGACAAGTGCCAAGGTGGCAGCTTTATAGCTGAAATATAGTGGAGGGAAGTGGAAGAGTAGACAGATGCTAAGAGACTTTAGAAAGTAAAATTGGCAGAAGTTAGGCATTAATTTCTACTCTTCATCCATCATAACACCAAGAAACCAGTGGAAAAAGGACTTTTTATGTAGCCAATATTTTATTACCACAATAATGGTGAATGCCAAGATTAGCTCACCAAAAAAAAAAAAAAAAAAAAAAGGAAAAGAAAGGGGGAGAGAAAGAAATTAAGATAGTATGAAATGATAATTCAGACAAGAATGCTGGGTAGCCTTACAAGTGTTGCTAAGCCAGAAGTCCTGTTAGTCTATATAATTGTGTTGAATAAGCACCTTCAATCTAGATGACTAATTACCAGAATTTATGCCACTGTCTTGTCAAACAGTTTCTCCATTCTACCACACAGAAAATAACCAGAAGATATAACATATTTTACTTGGGTGATCTCAAAATGAGTCAAAATCCTGACTTGTAGACTCTGCCTAATCCAATAGATGCTCCTTCAAGAGTGAAAGGACATTTACTTCAGACTGAGTGACAAGATTGGCACTCTAAATTCTGTGGGAAAACAAAGAGTTCTTTACTTAAAATATTAGATAATACAAATCTGCTTCATTAGTGGACAAAACAGAAATACTAAGCTAAAGCATGCAAAGCCCTGATTTTTTCTTATCTTACTCCCAGCACAGGAAAACATATATGTTCTGGAACTAATAACTTTCACCCAGGAGATGACAATATATCTTACTGTGTTACAAATAAATAGCAGACATATCCACAGACTGTCAAATCTCTGTTAGAGAACAAATGGGGCTATGATTATACTCGATAAAATAAAATAGTGCCCAACGAATGAGCTAGATAAAGGCAACTTGAGTGCAAATCTGTAAAAAGCCTTAAGAAACAGAAATCTAAAGTTATTATTTTATTGGGGTTGGGTATCTTGGAGGATTAGAGATGAAAGATTTATACCTCTACATTTTCTAGGTTAAATGAACTGGAAGCATGAGTAACTTAAAATATCAGAAAACATATTGCATTGTCCTAATACTTGGAAAAAATTCTTTATCTGAAAAAACATGGTTGTTACTTTGCTTCATGCAAACCTTGGAGTCTTTATTAATAACCGAATTGTTCCCTGAAAAGTATAAGAATTTAGAAAGTTGCGGACTGCTTGGGTGGCTCAGTTGTTTAAGCATCTGCCTCCAGCTCAGGTCTTGATGCTAGAGGTCCTGGGGTCAAGCCCCAAGTCCTTGCACATCAGGGAGTCCGCTTCTACCTCTCCCTTCCCCTGCTTGTGCTCTCTCTCTCTCAAATAAATAATTAAAATCTAAAAAAAAAAAAATTTAGAAAGCTGCTTTTTCAATTGAGCATTATTCCAAAATATTGATATTCCTAACACTACTGCCAAATCCATGTTTGTTGAAACCTGAAACTCAATTCTATGGAAACAATTCTTACTTTGACACAGATGGCATAAGTAAGTCATGTCCCAGAGTCCTGGGATGAAGCCCCACATTGGGGTCCCAGCTCCCCGGCAAGTCTGCTTTGCTCTCTCCCTCTGTGATCGCTCTCACTCTCAAAAAAAGATAAATCACTAGCAAATAATATATGTCATAAATATGTCATAAATAATATATGTCAAAATTGAGGTGTAGCAGGACAATGGAGACAAAAATCTGAATGTTTATGGGTTATTACGTAAGGGATAGGAATCAGTCACTCAACAAATGTTTGGATATGAACCATCTTATTCCCCCTAAACTCCAATCCCATCGTAATTAAATGACCTTTCTATGGGATATCTAATCAATATTTCTAAAGCTAACACTAACTTAAATCTTTCTCTAAGTCAACCAAATTGTAAAATATTTTCCACTATGACCATTGGTAATAAGTAAGTTAAAGAGTCTAAAGGCTTGGAATTTTCTATTGCTCTGCTCAATTCAGACAACTGGCATCCTTTTTCTGTTTTTGTTTGTTTCACCCCTGTGTTTTTAACGTAATTTGCTCCCGGCCTTAACAAAGATTTTAATTCTTAAGGACTGAAACCTTATCTTCTATCTTCTCAGTGTTTTTTCTCTGGCATATAATGAATAATCCCCATATAGTTAATTAAGAGTAACATAAATTGTAACTTTATAGTAATTTTGGTATAATTGCTTTATTTCTTATTTATTTCTTCTTTCAGAACAATAATGAATAAAAATGACTTGCCTATATTTAGAGAAAGCAGTAAAATCAATGTAGGAAAGATTAATTCACACTAATTGTTAGGAGGAAAGCCAAGTTTGAATGAGTTGGAAATACAAATTATGGAATATTTTTTCAAATATATTGTATTAGTTCTTTTGATTACATTCTTTATTTTAATCAAGTAACAAAATAGCACCAACCTGATGTTTTTAAGGGAGATGGATGTCTTGTTTTGTAAAATAGCATAATCTGAGGAGTTCCATTGGCTTAGAAGCCATCTCTTTTTAATATGCTGTATATTAACCAGCATTACTAGCTTGCCCTTTTCCAGTTCTGTTGCCAGCATACCAGTCTTTGTGTATAGTAAATAAAGCATATTATTTTGCTAATTAATGCTAACATTTTTGTTTTTTAACCATTTGTAGGAGAGAGAAATTAAGGTAAAAGACAGAAGCAATCAGGCCAGAACACCTTATCTATAAAAAAACCAGCTAGTAAATATTTCAGGTTCTGAGTTTCTGTTTCAGCTACTCGACTCTGATGGAAATATAGGAACTGTATTCCAATAAAATTTTATTTATAGCGCTGAAATTTGAATTTCATATAATTTTCATATTCCATGAAATATTACGCTTTTATTTTGACCATTAAAAAACATTTAAAAAATGTCTTTGGCTTATATGCTATACGAAAGATGAGATAGGCTAGATTTCATCTATGGGCCTAAATTTGCCAATATACTTCAACTGTCTCATATACATATACATATACATATACATATACATATACATATACATAAAATTCTACCACATTAAGAACAAAAAGGACAATAAAGACAAAAAGATTGAAAAAACATTGAAGATGGCATTTAATAGCTAAATATATATGTACAAATTAGAACTGTTGTGTTCTATTTTGCTAACATTCACATATCTAAGACTTTATTTTTTATGTAAAGATGATCAACATCTTTTTATCAAAAGTTGTAATCTTACCAAACTATCTTGATTCCCTAAGAAACATTTTCATGGAGGAAGAACTACCTCAGACCTTCAAGGTCCTTCTATCAGGACTAAGAACCAAATTGACATAAGACAGATTAATAGGAGAAAGTCAAATTTAATAGTGTAAGTATGGGGAATCTACACAGACACGGAAATTCCAAAGACAGTCAGGCAACATGTTGCTCATATGAGCTAAGGAGAGGGGTAGAGGACTAAAGATACAAAGGCAAGAAAGGTCATTAGCAAGAAGGTAAAAGGCGCTGTTTGGAAAACAAAGTTGCCCCATTATGTACCTAAGTTTCTTAGGTAAAGAGGAGTCTCTCTTAATAGCTCTCTTCCTAATATAAGCAGGCAGTTGAGCAGGAGGTAAAGGGCTTTTCCTAAATCTGTTGGATTTTGATTGTTTTTAACTCAAATAATGTTCATGCCAAAGTGGCCAATCTTGGGGCAGCCTGCCCTTGGCCCCTATAACATACAGGCAAAATATTTTTAATATACTTAGCTTTCTAAAAAGTAAAAATGATTGCCTATCTTATACTTATTTCTGTAAAACTAAAATGAAACTCACTTCGGTGGGGGAGAATATTAATTTGCTTTCACTCTGATCTTCTCTGCAACTGATGTAGGAAAGACGACATTAGGATTCGAAGCCAATGGCCAAGAAAGAATTCTTGAGAGATTTTTGGTGCAAAATGGTGGTTTATTAAAGCATGGGGACAGGACCAGTGGGCAGAAAGACATGCTGCACCTGTGTTGTGAGGGGTGATTTTTACACTTTACCTTTGGGGGAGGCAAAGAAAAAGGGAGGTTTCAAAAGAACTTTCATATGCTAAAGAGGACCTACAAGATACCCAAGGCCTTGCCATTGTCAAGTTAAGTTTGTTTTTCCCCTCTAGCAAGGCATTAACATTAAGATAGTTGGTAGATTCCTGGAAGAATGTCACAAATGTCCCATCCAGGAGTCGGGGGTGGGGGAGGTTGCAGGGTGTCAGTTTATGCTTTGTCTTCAGCCAGCCTTCTGCTTCCTCATCACAATCAGCATTCAGATTTTAAATTTTGGCAGAACAAATTAGGATATAGCACACCCCTGCACCAAGAGGAGATGTTCAAGGCTTTCCAATGATAAGTTCCTTGCCTGCTTTTTTTGGATCATTACTTTACAGAAACAGCTTTTAAGACCCTCTCAAATAAGGGTCTCTAAAATTTATAACCATTTATAGAAAAATTTCACAGATATAATTGATTTTTGACATATACCATAGAGTTATATAAGCAACAGTGTGAAACTGTCCTTAATAGTTATTTACCTGAACAATCACTCTACAACCACCACAGGAACTAAAGATTAAAAAGTTAGGATACTTGAAGATAAAATGATTTGCCAAAGATTACAAAATTAACAAGTGACTGGAATAGCTCTAGGATACAGTGTGGGTGGGGAGAATCTGAAATGCAATGCTCTCCCATCTGTGAGAACTGATATTAGCCAAACCCTAGAGAAGTTACTGGTGTTCACTCTCTTGATTTGCATTTGGTAGTGATGTGGGAGACAAAGGCAGAAAAAAATTATTAAATTTCCTTGCAACCTACAACCCATTGACAAGTCCTTGAAACAGGTAGAGTGACATTCCTCTAGGGACTCAATTGCCTCAATGTTAACACTTTGTTAAGGGATTTGCCTTTTCAGCAATCCTAGTCTGACCCCTGACACCTTCAGGATCCTGTAAGCCTACTTTAAGGTATAAAAATTCCTTTGGAAACTTCCTTTATCTCTAAACCCTCCAAGGCCCTCTAAACCCTCCAACCCTCTAACCCTACGAGTTGGCAATCATCCCCCAAGCATATGGCCCATGGAAATACGTCTGAAGGGTCTCATGACTAAGATTTTATTAGATGGTAATAAACGGCATTTTCCCAACAATAGCTAGCCCCCTCAAGATCCTGAAAACCTTGCGTCCATAATTCCTTAGAGACTTACGCTATCCCTAACCCCCTCCCAACTTGAAAGTGTATAATGGGCCACTCCTCATGACCCCATTGCAGTCTTTCTGCTCATAGATCCTGTCCCTGTGCTTTAATAAAATCACCTTTTTGCACCAAAGATGTCTCAAGAATTCTTTCTTGGCCATTGGCTTTCAACCCTAATTGTCTTTCCTACATCAGTAGCATAGAGTAATACTCTTAGTCACTCTTGTCATTTCACTTTGTAGTGACCTTAGGAAGATTCCTTGATGAGCTTTACTTTTCTTCAAGGCATCTATATAAATTGTCCTTTCCAATATGCCTTTTGAAAAGGCAACTATAGCTGCTACATTGCTAAGAAGAAATAAAAAGCATTTTACAAATATATAATTTCCAGAAGCATTTAAATATCTTGACTTTCAGCTTCAGCTAGTTGAAATATTAAGACTTCTTACTTCATTTTTCCCTTTAATGTTTACTTATGTAGTTATGTGTAGAAAGAGACTAGACTTTAAATGATATAGATAAGTAGATTCATTAAATAAAATATCACTGATATATTATTATATCAAAGAACTGACAGACTTTCACTGGGTAAATACATATATTTCAACAATATTGAATGCAACATTAAAAATATCATGGTCTGTTTACAGCAAATAGAAAAGTAACCATATTTGAGGCATTCAAAATATCTTGATTAAAAAAAATAGGTAAAAATGGAAAGGAGATACTTGCTATAGACTTTTAAGCAGATTTAATTAACAGTAATTACTATAAAATAATAGTGCATTTGATGAAGCCAAAATTTATCATATGCATTCATTTTTAAAGTCATCTAATAAGATTATTCACAATGATCACTTGAACTTAATGTTCTATGCTGGCTTGAGGGCCAGCAAAAGTTCTTGTTTGAGGATCTGAATCAAACAGATCTTCACCTCACCAAGTTTCCTGGTCAGAGTGCACCCATGACTGGGTTCTGCAGATGAGCAAAATCTCTGGTTGGTATTACTACTTGGGCACTGCAGGTATGAAGTTGGTCTACCAAGATCCTTATGCAGTTGTTTCAAGCCCCTCCCCATTCTCATTCACACTCAGATTTTTAGGGAGATTTCCCTACAATTCCTATGATGCTAGATCAGAGAAGGATGTCCCTCAAAGCAATCCACAATGCTTGGAAGAGAAGCTTGTTGTCTCACCTGGGTTCTCTTTTCCCACTGGAAGAAGTGGAGGTCCAGGGGAGACCTCTCCCCACAGTGCTATGCTGGCCTGGGGAAGGAGAAATGTGGTCAGTATGTACCTGCTTCTCTTCTAATGCAGTCTTTCGTGGTCTTTATGGTGCAGGATGCTTCAGCCTCACCCTTAAGATTCTCTCAGTGGTGAGCAAACTCATGAAGAGCCTATGAAGTTGGTCTGCCAAGATCTTTATGCAGTTGTTTCAAGCCCCTCCCCATTCTTGGTGACACTGGTCCTTTGCATCTTTCTTAATAATAGCTAAGAAACTGATATATTATCAATAAATATTTCTTTCCAAGCTGACTAATAACAACTGCAAGATGTGAGAAGATATATAATGACATAATAAAATCAATGGATTTGATATGCCTGGTACAATTAGTAACTTTTAAAGCTATCTTGAGTGCTTGGTGATGACAGTACATTACTTACTGGTTTTGCTGTCTAGAGCATATTCTAATAACAATGGAAATGATTTTCAGGAGGACCAATTTTGGTGTTCAAATTAAGTTTCAAAAATAAAGATGATGCACAAAATAAAAACAGATAAATACAAATTTGCATTGGAATTTTCTGTGGCCAAGAACTTAATCCCAACTCTAGCCAGAAAGTTTATGAATATCATATCAATAATCATAAGGAAGATCTAATGACAAAATGTGATTTAAAGTTAAAAAGCTAAAAATAATTTATAGTTTGAAGTTCAAAACCTTAAAAAAATTTAAAAATCTTGCAAATAATTGGAAACAATCAAGAAATAAGATTTCTTGCTATTTAAGCAAATTAAAAATTTCTTTAAATTTTTGTTAAAAAAAATAAAATAAAAAAAAATTTTGTTAGAACCAAGAAGTCCATTATAGTCATTAATCAATCATCTAAATTGGGAGTCTTAAGTATGATTTTATAACCAGGATCAGTGCTTGATTATCCATAGCCCAATCAAGCACATACATAATGTACCAGCAAAACAATGACAAACAGAATAAATTTGGATTTTATATGAAATATACAAATTAAAAAAAAATCATTGTGGTTGGGGATTTCAACACCCCACCATCAGTATTGGTAGAACTGCCAGACAAAATAGCAAGGACATGAAAAATACTGAATAATATCATCAACTAACCAAATGTCCACCCAACAATATCAGAATACATATTATTTCCAAGTTCCCAAAGAATAATCACCAAAGGAGACCATCCTGGATCATATGATAGACTCAATAAATGTAAAAGAATTGAGGTTATATAAATTATGTTCTCCAACCATAATAAAACCAAACTAGAAATCAATGAAAGAAAAACAAAATAGGAAAATCATTAAACACTTGGAAATTAAACTAAACTTAAAAAAAAAAACACAAAACACAAGAGCAAAAAAGAAGTCCCAAAGGAAGCACAAAGATACACAGAACTTATTGAAAATGAAAATACAATGTATCAAAATTTGTGGGATGCTAGTAACACAGTATTGAGAGGGAAGTTTATAGTACTAAATACTTAACATTATAAATAAGGAAAGGTCACAAATTAATAACTTAAGTTTCAATCTCTAGAAACAAGATAAAAAAGAGCAAAATAAACCCAAAACAGAAAGTATTAAATAATAAAGATAAGAGCAGAAATCAATGAGACTGAAATATCAATTGTGTTTTTTTTTAATTTTGGTTTCCATATGACTGTTGTGAAATAATAGAGAAAACAAAGAAACAAAAGGTTGTTCTTTAAAAAATATGAATGAAATTGTTAACAATAATAAAGAGAGAAGACATCACCCATATCAGGAATGAAATAGGGGATATCACTACAGATCCTTCAGTCATTAAAAGAATAACAAAAGAATCTTACAAACAACTTTACACTCATAAATTAGGAAACTTAGAAGAAATTAATCAATTCCTCAAAATTACAATCTATCAAGATTCGAGCAAATGAAATAGACAATCTAAGTAGCCCTGTAGCCATTGAAGAAACTGAATCTGTAATTGAAAAGTTTCTGAAAAAGAAATCCTCAGGACCAGATAGCTTCACAGGGAACATCTACCAAACATTTAAAGAAGAATCAACACCAATTTTAAACAATCTTTTCCAGAAAAGGAAGAAATAAATGCCAACTCACTTTATTACCAAAACTAGACAAAGGCAGTACAAAAATTAAAGTACAGACCAACATGTCTCATGAACTTAAACAAAAACAAAACAAAACAACTCATTAAATTATAGCAAATTTAATCTAACAATGTATTTTTAAAAATATGCAACATGACCAAGTAGGATTTATTCCAAGTACAAAAGGTTGGTTTAACATTTAAAAAGTAATCAATGCAATTCATAATATCAACAGACAAAAAAAGAAAAATCATATATCAGTTGATAAAAAAAATCATTTGATAAAATCCAGCATTTATTCATAATCAAACTCCCAAC
This sequence comes from Potos flavus, assembly GCA_028534135.1. NCBI lineage: Eukaryota > Metazoa > Chordata > Mammalia > Carnivora > Procyonidae > Potos > Potos flavus. Next base: position 94,516,116 of record CM052897.1, read on the forward strand.
AAGTTATGAGTAAAGGAGAATTTCCTCAATTTGATAAAGAAACCTTCAAAATCCTATAGTTAATATTATTTTTAATGGTAAAAGATAGAGTTTTTCCCCTTACACTAAGAAAAAGGCAAAGATGTCTACTCTCATCACTCTTAATCTACATAATACTATATCAATTTAAGTCACTGAAATAAGGCAAAAAAAAAAGAAAAAGAAAGAAAGAAGGGAAATACATATTTGAGGGGAGAAAATAAAACTTACTCCATTTGCAGTTGAACTGAGTGTCCATGTAGAAAATCCCAAGGAATTTAAAAACCAAAAACAAAAACTCCTAGAACTAATATGACTGTACCAAAATCAACAAACAAAAATCAATTGCACTTCTATATACTAACATTCAACATGTGGAAACCAAAATGAAAAACACAGTATCACTTGTTATTACTCCAAAGAACATGAAACAACAAGAACATAGAAGATTTCTGTGCTGAGTATTACAAAATACTGATAAAAGAAACCAAAGAAGGCCCAAATTAAGAGAGGCACCTCATTCATGTATTTGAAGACTCAATACTGTAAAGATCTCAATTCTTCCAAATTAACATATGAGTTTAATATAATTTCTATTAAATTTTCGGTAATTTTGTGTGTATATTTAAAATTTATTCTAAAATTTATATAGTAGGCACAAGTGCTAGAAGAGCCAAAGCTATCTAGAAAAAGAGAAATAAATGGAAGGAATCAGTCTATTCAATTCCTACACCACATATAATCCTAGTAATAAAACCTGTGCAGTATTGCTAGAGGGATAGACACATGGATCAATGGAACAGAATAGAGAACTCAGAAATAGACGAACACATATATGTCCACCTGATTTTTGATAGAGATTCAAAACAATTCAATGGAAGAAGGGTAGCCTTTAAAATAAAAGATATTTATTTGAACACTTAGGCATCTACAGGCAAATAAAAATAAACATTGATCTAAACTTTACTCCTTTATACAAAATGAACTGAAAATGGATCAGGGACTTAAATGTGAATGACAGAACTATAAAACTTTTAGAAAAAGGTTAGGAGGAAATCTATGGAATCTAGGGCTAAGAAAAGAGTTCTTAGAGTTGACGCTAAAAACGTCAAAAGGAAAATGATGAAAAAAGGAAACGTTGGTAAATCGGATCTCATAAATATTAAAATATTTTTCTGTATGAAAGACTCTATTAAAAGGTTGAAAAGAAAAACTACAGACTGGGAGAAAATGTTTGCAAATCAACACCAACAAAGAAATATCAAGACTATATAGATAACTCTTAAAACTCAATAGTTTTTTTCTTTAATTCACTTAGAAAAGAGGTGAAAATAAATAAACAGATGATGATGATGATTGATAGATAGATAGAATTATACCAATGAGGATATACAGATCTCAAATAGGAACATGAAAAGATATTTAACTTCATTACCCACCAGAGAAATGCAAATTAAAACGATAATGAAGGGACTTCTGATTTCTGGTCCAGAATGTAAGGTGCTTAGAAATTCCCACTCCATCATAACAAAAAGTAAGAAGCTGAAAAAAACTGAAAAATCAATAACTCTCTGTAGATCCGTTAGAAAACTAAGGTCACAGGGCAAATTACTGCCTGAAAAATTGCAGAGACAGGCGAACACAGAGAATCACAATTTAACAGAGCGGAAATCCATGGGCAGAAACCTACATGGGAACCAGTACTGGGCTAGCAAAACCTGAACCATAATTGACAAATTGCCAGAGGATCAGTGTGGACAAGCTATAGAGTTAAAAGCTTACAGAGGTACACATTTTGAGAGGGCCCCACACTTTGGTGAGTGTTACCTCCAGGAGCTCTACCAGGTTCTCACAAGAAGATCACAAAAAAATCCCCTCAGACTTAGGGCAGGGTGAAGGGAAAATTAACCATTTAAATTTTTTTTTCATCCTTCAGTTTTATTTTTCTTAATTTTTATTTTTATTTTATTTTAACTCCAGTGTTTAATAGAGTGTTATAATCATTTCAAGTACACAACATAGTGATTAAACAATTCCGTATATTACTCAGGGCTCATCAAGATATCTTAGTGTACTCTTTTTTATTTTTGTTAACATACAGTGTTTTATTAGTTTAGGTGTACAATACAGTGATTCAACAATTCCATACATCACCCAGTGCTCATCACAAGTGCCCTCCTTAATCTCTTCACCTACTTAACCCATCCCTCACCCACCTCCCCTCTCCCCTCTGTAACTATAATTTGTTCTGTAAAATTTAAAGTCTGTTTCTTGATTCATCTCTCTCTTTTTTTTTCCTTTGCTCTTTTGTTTTATTTCTTAAATTCCACATATGAGTGAAATCATGCTATTTCTCTTTCTCGACTTATTTTGCTTAGGATAATACTCCCTAGCTTTATCCATGTCCTTGCAAATGACAAGATTTCATTTTTTTATGTCAGACTAATATTCCACTGTATAAATATATTACTTCTTGTTTATCTGTTCTATAACTGATGAACACTTGGGCTCTGTTCATCACATTTCAATATCTCGGTTATTATGAAAAATGCAATAACCCTAGGGTTGCATGTGTCCCTTTGAAAAAGTATTTTTGTATTCTTTGGGTAAATATCCAGTAGTTCAATAATTATTATTCTTGGTACATTTTTAATTTCTCTTTCTGGTGCTTTATTATTAGTATATGGAAATGTAACAGATTTCTGCACATTGACTTTGTATCCTGCAACTTGACAGAATTGATTTATCAGTTCTAGCAGTTTTTTGGTGGACATGTGATGTACCACATTGATTTGTGAATATAAAAGCACCCTTGCAACCTTAATCCCATATGATTGTGGTGAATGATTTTTTTCATGTATTGTTGGATTTGGCTTGCTAATATTTTGTGGAGGATATTTGCATCTATATTCTTTAGGGATATTGGCCTGTAGTTCTCATTTTTAGTGGTATCTTTATCTGGTTTTAGTATCAGGGTAATGCTGCCCTCATAGAATGATTTTGGAAGTTTTCCCTTCTTTTCCACATTTTCTCTATTAGTCTGAGGAAAACAGATATTAACTCTTCTTTAAGTATTTAATGGAATTCCCTATAAAGCCATCTGATTCTGGATTTTTGTTTGCTGGGATTTTTTAGGTGATTCAATTTCTTAGCTGATTATCACTTTGTTAAAATTTTCTATTTCTTCCCATTTCAGTTTTGGTAGGTTATATGTGCCTAGGAATTTATCCATTTCTTCTAGGTTGTCCAATTTCTTGGCATATAGTTTTTCATAGTATTCTCTTATAATTGCTTGTATTTCTGTGGTATTGGTTATTATTTCTCTCTGTCATTTGTGATTTTATTTATTTGAGTTATTTATCTTTTTTTCTTAATAAGTCTGGCTAGAGGTTTATCAATTTTATTGATTTCTCAAAGAATCAGATTCTGCTTTCATTGATCTGCTCTATTATTTCCTTAGTTTCTGTACAATTTTTTCTTCCTCTAATCTTTATTATTTTCTTCCTTCTGATGATTCTGGGTTCTGTTTGTTGTTCTTTTTCTAGTTCCTTTAGGTATAAGGTTAAATTGTTTATTTGAGATTTGTCTTCCTTGAAGTAGGCTCGCATTACTATAAACATCCCTTTTAGAACCACTTTTGCTGCATCCTAAAAGTTTTGGACTGCTCTGTTTTCATTTTCCTTGGTTTCCAAGTAGTTTTTTTTTTTTTTTTCTTTTTCTTCTTCTTCTTCTTTTAGGGGCACCTGCCTGGCTCAGTTGGTAGAGCATGCAATTCTTGATCTTGGGGTTGTAAGTTTGAGCTTCACTTTGGGTGTAGAGATTATTTAAAAATCTTATAAAAACATTTTTTAAATTAAAAATTAGATTTCTTTTTAATTTCCTGGTTGACCCATTCATTTTTTTTTTAAAGATTTATTTATTTGAGAGAGAGGGTGTGTGAATGAGTGTAGGGGGATGGTGGTGGGGGACAGGGGGAGAGGGAGAGAAAGAATCCGAAACAGTCTCTGTGCTCAGCATGGAGCCTGAAATGGGGTTCCATCTCACAACCTTGAGATCATGACCTGAGCTGAAACCAAGAACAAACGCTTATCCAGCTGAGCCATCCAGGCACCCCCCATTCATTGTTCAGTAGCACGTTATGTAACCTCCATGTATTTGTTATTTCTCCAGATTTTTTTCTTGTGATTGACTTCTAGTGTCATAGCTTTGTGGTCAGAAAAGGTTCATAGTATGACTTCACACTTCTTGAATCTGTTGAGAATGTTTTGTAGGTTAATGTGTGATCTATTCTGGATAATGTTCCATGTGCACTTGAAAAGAATGCATATTCTGCTGTTTTAGGATGAACTGTTGTGAATACATTTGTTAAATCCATCTGTTCCAGTGTGTCATTCAAGGCCATTATTTCCTTGTTGATTTTCTGTTTTGATAATCTGTCCATTGAGGTAAGTGGGATATTAAAATCCCCTACTATTATTGTATTACTATTGATTAGTTCCTTTATGTCTGTTATTAAATCTTCTATATATTTGGGTGTTCCCATGTTGGGTACATAAGTATTTTCAATTATTATATCTTCTTTTTGTATTGTTTCCTTTATTATAAAGCATCTTTCTTTGTCTCTAGTTAGTCTGTGTTTTACAGTCTATTTTGTCCAATATAAATATTACTACTCAGAATTTCTTTTGCATGATAAGTGTTTCTCCATCCCTGTATTTTCAATCTACAGGTGTCTTTAGAACAGAGTTCCTTGCAGGTGACATATAAATAGGTATTGTTTGTTTCTTTTATCCATTTTGTCACTTCATGTCTTCTAACTGAAGCATTAATTCCATTGCATTCAAAGTAATTATTGATAGGTATGTATTTATTATCATTTTATTATTTGTTTTGTGATTTTTTTCTGAAGATTTTCCCTGATCCTTTCTTGTCTTTCTCTCTTTCATAGTTTGCTGATCTTTTTTAGTGATATTTTTGTATCTTTCTTTTCATTCTTTATATATTTATTAGTGGTTTTTGATATACGGTGACTGTTAGGTTTACCCTTTTCTCTCTCTTCTTCTGGGACTTCTATAATATGAATATTATTACATTTGATTGAGTCACGGATTTCCCTGGGGTTATTCTCATTTTGTATAATTCTTTTTTCTCTCTTTTGTTCAGCTTGGTTACTTTCCGTTACTCTGTCTTCTAGGCCACTAATTTGTTCCTCTGCTTCTTCCATCCTGCTATTTGTTTCATCAAGCATGTTTCTCATTTTTTTTATTGAGAAGTTTGCCTCTACTATGTTATTCTTTGACTCTCTGTTAAGGGTCTCACTCATGCCTTCCACTCTTAAGTCCAGTGGTTATCCTTATGCTCATTGCTTTAAATTCTCTAGCAAGCATGTTACTTATATCGGTTTCAATTAGATCTCTGGTTGTGGCCTTTTTTGTGTTATCTTTTTTCATTTAGAATAAATTTCTCTGTCTTCTCATTTTGTCTAAGTGTGCCTATTTCTGTGTGTTAGAAAAGTCAGCTACATATCCTGTTCTTGAGGGTAATGATCTTATGAAGTAGAGGTTCTATATTGCCCTACCATGTAACATCCTCTGTTCCCTAGGGCCTGGCTTTTCCAAGAGTGTCTCCAATGTGTTCTGTGTGTGCTCTGCTTTTGTTTTGTCCTGGCCACTTTATCCTTCAGGCCAGTCATCTGCAGAGGCTCTCTGCTTGTTGTGGGCAGTATTTTGTACCTTGCCTGAATATTGTGCGTTTTAACTAGGTGTGCTCTGGTCTGCTTGCAAAATGTCACTGCCATCACTGGAATCGAAGCTGCACATGGTTCCTGAATCAGGTGTTGAGGTGTGACCAGGAGTTTGAGCTGGTCTTTGGGGTGCTATGGTGGGACTGATGCAAGAAAGACTGGGCAGGACAGTTCCACCAGAGTGCAGGGCACAAGGATTGGTGTAAGCAAGTTTGGTAGCAAGTGTCGGCACTACGCTGTGTCCCGCAGGTGGCTTTATGTTTGTGCTTATTGTCCTGAGAGGGATGGAAATGGTGCTGGTACTTTTGCTCCCAGAGGGGTGTCTCTGTGAATGTTACCTCTCTGGGATATGGTAAAAAATGAGCAAGTAACCTCTCTACTCTATACCCTAGGACCTCTTCAGTTAACTCTTTCCATGCTGTATGTGTATGTATTGTTTGCCTGCCTTCTGTCCAAGAGCAGTGCGATATCCTCTGGGCTCTATCTCAGCCAAGCCCATTGACCTTTAAAACTCCAAATTTTAAGCCTCTCTGGTTGCTTATTCAATGCCCCACCCCCTTGTTTTCCAAGCCAATTGCTATGGGAATTCATTTTCCTTGTGCACTCGCTTTTGTGTTAGTCTGTTTCTCACCCTTCTCTCCACCTGTGGCTCCTTCCTCACTGCCCAGTCACAATTCACTTCTCTCCCAAATCTTGTCTCCACACTTCCTATCTTCTTTGATGTGGCCTCTTCCTTATCATTAGTTCTGGAGTATGTTCTGCCACTCTTCAGGCCAATTTCTGGGGTATTTAGGAAGATTTGATAGTTATCTAGTTATATTCTTCGGACAAGGTGAGCCTAGGGTCCTTCTACTCTGCCACCATTTTCCAATCTGATACATGTACTCTTAACCCCTTCACCTATTTCACCCACTCAGTCACCCACCTCCCTTCTGGTAACCATCTCTTTTTTCTCTATAGCTAAGAGTCTGTTTTTTGGTTTCTATCTTTATTTTTCACTCTTTGTTCATTTGTTTTGTTTCTTAAATTCCACATATGAGCAGAATGGTATTTGTTTTTTCTGAACGACTTATTTCACTTAGCATTATACTCTCTACATATATCTATGTTTTGACAAATGGCAATATTTCATTCTTTTTTTATGACTGAATAATATTCCATCATATATATATGATGATATATTTATATATACACCACTTATACATATATACCACTTATACATATACATATATATGATGGATATATATATATATGGATGTATATACATATACTTATATAGGATGGATATATATATGATGGATATATTAAAATATATATTCATATATATATTATGTATAATTTAATTTATATACATTTATTATTTATATAGATTTAATTTATATATAGTAATATATAAATATATATAATATATAATATATATATATACACATACCACTTTTTATTTTTCTTCTTTATCCATCCATCTATCGGTGGGCACTTGTGCTGCTTCCAAAATTTGCTGTTGTAAATAATGCTGCAACAAACATAGGGGCACATGTATACATTTGGCTAACTGGTTTTTTTTGGGGGGGGGAGGGTGGTAAATACACAGTAGTGCAATTATCATAAGGTAGTTCTATTTTTCATTTTTTGAGGAACCTCCATACTGATTTCCACAGTGGCTGCACTAATGTGCATTTCCTCCAAGTGCAGGAAAATTCCATTTTCCCCACATCCTCACCAACACTTGTTGTTTCTTGTATTTTTTTTATTTTAGCCATTCTGACAGGAGTGAGGTAAAATCTCATTGTAGTTTTTGATTTGCATTTCACCGATGATCAGTGATGTTTAGCAACTTTTAATGTCTGTTGTCCACCTGTATGTCTTCTTTGGAGACATATCTGCTCAAATCTTCTGCCCAGTTTTAATTTGGATTTTTTGGCTTTTTGGTATTGAATCATAAGAGTTATTTACATATTTTGGATACTAACCCTTTATTAGCTATGTCATTTGCAATTATCTTCTCCCATTCTGTATATTGCCTTTTAGTTTTGTTGTTTCCTTAGCTGTGTATAAACTTTTTCTTTTGATGTAGTCCCAATAGTTTATTTTTGCTTTTATTTCCCTTGCCTCAGGAGGCATACCTAGAAAAATGTTATGACTGATGTCAGAGCTATTACTACTTATGCTGTCTTCTACTATTTTTATGGTTTCAGGCCTCACATTTAGTATTTCACCCATTTTGAGTTTACTTTTGTGTATAGTGTAAGAAAGTGGTCCACTTTCATTATTTTGCATGTAGCTGTCCAGTTTTCCCAACACCGTTTATTGAAAATATTGTCTTTTCAATTGTTCTTGCTTCCTTTGTTGTGGATTAATTGAACACATAATTGTGTATTTATTTCTGGGTTTTCTATTCTGTTCCATTGAATTATGTGTTTATTTTCTGCCAGTATGATACTATTCTGATTAAAATAAAAATCTAAGTTGTAATATAACTTGAAATCTGGAATCGTGATACCTTCAGTTTTCTTTTTTTCTTTTTCAAGATTTCTTTGGCTATTTGCAATGTGTTATGGTTCCATACAAAATTTAAGATTGTTTGTTCTAGTTTTGTGAAAAATGCTGTTGGTATTTTGATAGGGATTGCTTTAAATCTGTAGATTGTTTGGGGTAGTATAGACATTTTGACAATATTTGACATTCCAATTCATGAGCATGGAATGTCTTTCCATTTATTTGTGTCATCTTCAATTTCTTTCATCAGTGCTTTATAGTTTCAGAGTACAAGTCTTTCACCTATTTGGTTAGGTTTATGACTAGAAATATTATTATTCTTGGTGCATTTGTAAATGGGATTGTTTTCTTAAATTCTCTTTTTGCAGCTTCATTATTAGTGTGTATAAATCCAACAGATTTGACTATTTGACTATGAAATCATTTATCAGTTTCTATTAGTTTTTAGGCAAAGTCTTTAGGGTTTTATGTATATAGTATCATGTCATCCACAAATAGTGAAAGTTCTAATTCTTCCTTACAAATTTGGATGCTTTTTATTCCTTTCTGTTTGACGACAGTGGTTAGGACTTCCTGTACTGTGTAGAAGAAAAGTGGTGAGAGTGGACATCCTTATCTTGTTCCTGACCTTAGAGGAAAATCTCTGTTTTCACCTTTGAGTGTGATGTTAGCTGTTGATTTTTTATATAAGACCTTTAGTATGTTGAGGTAAGTTCCCTCTAAACCTACTTTGCTGTGGGTTTTTATCATAAATGGATGTTGTATTTTGTCAAATGCTTTTCTGCATCTATTGAAATGATCATGTTTTTTATTCTTTCTCTCATTGATGTGATGCATCACAATGATTGATCTGTGAATATTGAAGCACGTTTGCAAACCAGGAATAAATCCCACTTGATTGTGGTGAGTGATTTTTTAAATGTATTGTTGGATGTGGTTTTCTATTATTTTTTTGAAGGTTTTTGCATCTATGTGCATCAGAGATATTGGCCAGTAGTTCTCTTTTTATGTGGTGTCTTTATCTGGTTTTTGGCATCAGGGTAATGCTAGCCCTACAGAATGAATTTGGAAGTTTTCCTTCCTATTCTGTTTTTTGGAAATGTTTTAAGAGAATGGGTATTAACTCTTTTTTCAATGTGTGGTAGAATTTACCCATGAAGCCATCTGGTCCTGATCTTTTGTTTGCTGAGAATTTTTTGACTACTGATTCAATTTCATTAGCTGGTAATTGGCCTGCTCAAATTTTTTATGGAATTTTTCCTGATTCTGTCTTAGTAGGTTATTTGTTTCCATTTTCCCCCCTTTCTTCTAGATTATCCAGTTTTCATATAAGCTTGTGTAATATTCTTTTATAATTCTTTGTATTTCTGTGGTGTCAGTTATTTCTCCTCTTCCACTTCTGATTTTGCTTATCTGAGTCCTCTCTTTTTTTGATTGACTCCGTAAAGGCTTATCGATTTTTCTGATTTTTCAAAGAACCAGCTCCTGGTTTCATTGATCTGTTCTATTGGTTTTTTTAGTTTCTATTTCATTTATTTACGATCTAGTCTTTATTATTTCCTTCCTTCTACTGGTTTGGGGATTTTTTGTTGTTGTTGCTTTTCTTTTTTCTCACTCCTTTAGGTGTCAGGTTAGGTTATTTCTTGGGGATTTTTCTTTCTTCTTAAGGTATGTCTGCACTGCTATACATTTCCCTCTTAGAACAGCTTTTGCTACATCCCAATGTTTTTTGGATCACTTTTTTTTTTAATTTTCATTTTTCTCAGTGTATTTTTTTAATTTCTTTTTTGATATCTTGGTTGACCCATTCATTGTTTAGTAACATGTTTAACCTCCAAGTATTTGTGCTCCACCCAGATTTTTTCTGGTGGTTGATTTCTAGTTTCATAGCAATGGTATGACTTTGGTCTTTTTGAATTTGTTGGGACTTATTTTGTGGTCTAATATGTGACCTATTCTGGGGAATGTTCCTTGGGCATTTGAAAGAATGTGTATTTTATTGTTTTTAATTAGAATATTCTCAATATGTCTGTTAAATCCATCTGGTCCCATATGTCATTCAAAGCCATTGTATCCTGTGATTTCCTGTTTCAGTAATCTGTCCACTGACGTAAGTGGGATGTTAAAGACTCTTACTATTATGGTGTTACTACCAATTATTTCCTTTATGTTTGTTATTAACTGATGTATTTGGGTGTTCCTATGTTGGGTGCACAAATATTTACAATTGTTACATCTTCTTGTTACATTGCCCCCTTAATGATTATATAATGATTTTTTTATCTTGTTACAGTCTGTTTTTTAAAGTCTATTTTGTTGGCTTAAGAATTGCTACCCTGGCTTTCTTTTCATATCCATTTGCATGTTAAGTATTTCTCCATCCTCTTACTTTCAATCTGCTTGTTGCTTTAGGTCTGAAATGAGTCTCTTCTAGGGAGCATATAGTTGGGTCTTGTCTTTTTTATTCATTCCATCATCCTATGTCTTTTGATCTGAGCTTTTAATGTATTTACATTCTAAGTAATCATTGATAGATATGTATTTATTGCCATTTTGTTACCTGTTACCTGTTTTATGGTTGTTTTTCTCCATTCTTTCTTCCATTGCTCTTTTCTTTCATGATAAGAAGGCTGTCTTTAGTGATATGCTTGAATTTCTTTTTCTTTTTTCTTTACATATTTCTTACTGGTTTTTCTATATGGTTACCATTAGGATTGTATATTATGTCTGTGGCATATGGCAATATATATTGAGTTGGTGGTTGCTTAAGTTTGAATGCATTTGTAACTCAGCTCCTGCCCACATTTTAGGTATATGGCGTGATACTGCATATCATTTTATTTTGTGTTTCCCTTGATTGATTTTCACAGACACACTTATTTTTACTGCTTTTGTGTTTATTTCTTTCTTTACTCTTGCTTATTTTTTTTCTTTCCATTCAAAGATTCCCCCTTAAGCTTTCTTGCAGGGTAGTTTAGTAGTTATGAATTCTTTTAACTTTTATTTGTCTGGAAAACTCTCTCTCTTCTTCTAGTCTGAAAGATATCCTTGCTGGATAGAGTATTATTAGCTGCAGTTTTTTTCCTTTCAGCACTGTGAATACATCATGCCACTCTCTTCTGGCTTGCAAAGTTTCTGCTGAAAAACACATTGTCAGTCTTATGGGGTTTCCCTTGTATGTAACTGTTTCTTTTCTCTTACTGCTTTTATTTTATTTTATTATTTATTTATTTATTTTTAAGATTTTACTTATCTATTTGAGAGAGAGAGAGTGAGAGAAAGTATGAGAGGGGAGAAGGTCAGAGGGAGAAACAGACTCCCCGTGGAGCTGGGAGCCCAAAGTGGGACTTGATCCAGGGACTCTGGGATCATGACCTGAACTGAAGGCAGTTGCTTAACCAACTGAGCCACCCAGGTGCCCTCTTGCTGTTTTAAAAATTCTCTCTTTATCACTAATTTTTGCCATCTTAATTACTATGTATTTGGTGTGAACCTACTTGGGTTGATTTTATTGGGGAATCTTATGCCTCATGGATCTGAATTTCTGTTTCCTTCCCTGATTTGGGAAGTTTTCAGCTAGTATTTCTTCAAATAAATTTCTCCTTCCTTTTCTTTCTCTTCCCCTTCTGCAATCCCTGTAATGTGAATGTTATTACACTTGATGTTCCCACTGAATTCCCTAAGTCTATTCTCATTTTGCATATTTTTTTTTCTCTCACAGGCTCAACTTGATTACTTTCCATTAATCTGTCCTCCAGGTCACTGATTCATTCTCCTGCTTCCTCTGCACTGCCATTTATTCCATCTAGTGCATTTTTAATTTCATTTATTGTGTTCTTCATCTTTGATTGGTTCTTTTTTTATCTATTTGCTAAGAGTCTCATTGATGTCCTCCACACTTTTATCAAATTCACTGAGTATCTTTATGATCATTACTTGAAATTCTCTATAAGCATATTATTTATCTCTTTTTCACTTATGTCTCATGCTGTGGTTTTGTCCTGTTCTTTCATTTGGGACATACTCCTCTGCCTCTTCATTTTGTCTAACTCTCTGTGTTTGTCTTCGTTAGGAAAGTCAGCTACATCTCCTGATCTTGACTATAGTGACCTTACGAAGAAGAAGTCAGGAATGTCTCTTATGTGTGTTGTGTATGCCCTGCTGTGGTGGCTGAGCCACTTTTTCCTTCAGTCCAGTTGTCTGCAGTGGCTTTCTTTGCCTATTTTGTGCAGTGTTTGTTTCCTCTGGTGTTAGTGGACCAGTTTGGTGCTGTCTTGGTCTTGAGTTGAATCAACCCAGGTGTTTTCTAGCGATGCAGTAGCACTAAACTGCTGGATAGTTTCCCTGTGTTGTTCCCTGATAAGCCATCATTGGTGGACAAGTCTTGTGATCAGAGCAGCTGTCTGCCCCCAGCCCACAGCTGGATCATAGTATGACTGATGTGTGTGGTTGTCTTTCCCTCTCCCCAGGGCAGTAGTCACTTTGGAGGGCTGCTTGCATACTGCTATGTTTGTGGCACACCTTTGGATGGGCACTGGCCAAGAATGTATTGGAGGCTGTGGATCTGTAATGTGTGTGAGCAAGAGGCACACAGTACCAGCAAGTTTTGTGTGCAGGTCCTCTGCAAGAAGGCACAGCCACTGTTGCCAGGACCTAGTCATGCCTGGATGGAAAGGGTGGACCCACTAAAGCACAGCTGGGCTGAATGTAAGGTAAGGAAATTAAGTAGAGTGTAGATACTATGATGGTTCCCACAGGTGGCTGTGTGGGGAGAAAGCAGGGGAATGGCTTCTGGCAGGTCCTTTGTTCCTGGAAGGGCCTCCCAGAGATCTCTGTCCCTTGGGGACATGCTCCGAGATTAGTAAATAACTCTCCCTCCTGTACGCCCTAGGCATTTTTCAAACTGCTGCTTCTATGCAGTATCTCCATGGACTATCTCTTTAATGACAGGGACTCATTTTCCTCTGGCCCTCTTGGCTCTCCCAGAGATGAGCCCACTGATTTTTGAAATTCCAGGCTTTAAGTCCCACTGGTTGTAAAAACTCATGCAACTCAGCCCCTCTAGTTTTCAATGCCAAGTGTTATGGGGATTTATCTTCCCTGTGTGGGCTTCCCGGTGTGATAGTCTTTTTCTCTCCCCTTCCCTTGCCTATGGTGTCCTTCCCCAGTTCAGACAGACCTGTGTGTCGATTTAGGTCCAGAATGCATGTCTATCCTTTCTACCCTCTTCAATGTGGCCTCTTCTCTACATTTAGTTGTGGAGTTTTCTCTGTCAGTCTTTGCATCATTTTCTGGGTTATTTACACTGATGTGAATGTTATCTAGTTGTATCCAGGCAACAATGTGAGCTTAAGGTCCTCCTACTCTGCCATCTTCCCACCCATCAATTCTTTTCCAAAACTATTTTAAAATACCCCAGAACCTACTGGTTTATTACAAGGCCTGACCTCGTGAGAAACTATTTTACCACAGCCTAATTTATTGAAGTTTTATCAGAGCCTAAATGACCTGGGGGAAAGGGAAATACCCAACTCCAGCCTGTTCTATCTATCTTTTAACAACCAAAGGGAGGATAGAAATACTGAGATACACTTTCAAATTTCATACCCCATGGCCACAGACTTACTAAAGGACTGAGGACAAATCATATTATTTTAGAAGACTTCCCCAACCCCAACACCATACAGCTATACTACTGAAGACTCATTTACCAAAGTTCCTATTACCCAGTAAACTATATATAGTCTCCTGTCAACAACAACAAAAAAATTATAAGACATACCAAGGTGAAAACCATAGTTTGAAGACACAGAGTGTCAGAATCAGACCCAGATAAAGGAGAGATCATGGAATTATGGACTGTGAATTTAAAAGAACTATGATTAATATGCTAAGGGCTCTAATGGAAAAAACAAAAACAAACAACTAGACAATATCCAAGAATAGAGCAGAAAGATGGAAATTCTAATGAAGAATCCAAAAGAAATGCCAGAAATCAAAATCTCTATGAGAGAAATGAAGAATGTCTCATTATGAGGCCCATTATATGACTGGTTATGGCTCAAGTAAGAAGTCTCTAAGTTGATGAGATGTCAGGTTTTCCCCAACCGAAAAACAAAGAGAATAAAGACTGAAAAATAAAAAAGGAACAGAATGCCCAAGAACTATGGGACAAATATAAAAAATATAAAATATGTGTAATGGAAATTCCTGAAGCAGAAAACAATAATGGAGAGAAATAGAAGAGTGACGTTTAAGAATTTCTCCAAACTTAGTGTCAGATGTAAGTCACAGATACAAGAAGCCCAGACACACAAAGCAGGATATAAGCTAAAACAAGTAAACCAATAAACCCTACACATGGCCACATTATATTCAAGTTACAAAAAATCAAAGATAAAAAAGAGACTCTCTAAAGAAGCCAAAGGAGGAAAACACATTACCTATAGAAGAGCAGAGATTAACATTACATATGATTTCTCCTCAGAAACTGTGCAAGGAAAAGTGAAGTGAAATATTTAAAGTGTTAATACAAAATAACAACTTGAATCCTGTATTCTGTAAAATTATCCTTCAAAGTGAAGGAGAAATAAAAACGTTTTCAGACAAAAATTGGAGAACTTAATGCCAATAGACCTGTTTTGCAAGAAATGTTTAAAGAAGTTCTTAACAAAGAAAGAAAATTACAAAGGTTAGAAACTCAGAAATACATATGTAAAGAAAGATCACTAGAGTGGCATCTAGATGGCTCAGTTGGTTGAGCATCCAACTCTTGATATCAGCTCAGATCATAATCACAGGGTCCTGAGATTGAGCCCCACATTGAGTTACATGCTCAGCGGGGAGTCTGCTTGGGATTGTCTCTCTCCTTCTGCCCCTCCCTGCCATGTGCCTATGCACACACACTCTCTCTATCTAAAATAAACAAATAAATAAATAAATCTTTTTTTTTAAAGAAAGCACTAGAGAATGAACAAGTGAAAGTAATAAATAAATAATTTCTCATTCTTAATTGATCTAATAGATAACTGTTCAAAATAAGAGTGACAAGTTGTGTGTATGCATACATAATAGTAAACATATATACACATGCTTATGTCTAAATGAAATGAATAACAGCAATGAGAGAAAAGTCGAGAGGGAGGAATTAGAAAATTTTTGTTATTTTAAGGCACTTGCACTATCCTTGAACCGAAATAGTGTTATTTGAAATTAGATTTAGATTAAGTGCAAATGTGCATTGCAAACTTTAGAGCAACCACTAAAAAAAGGTTTTTTCAAACTATAACTGGTATTTTGATAAAGGAGAGAAAATAGAATAATACAAAATTCTCGATTAAAACTACAAGTGACAGACAAATAGTGGAAGATAAAAATGACAAAAGATAAAAAGACAAAAAAGAACAAGGGCAACAAATAACAAACAATAACAAACATGATAGATATTAACCCAACTATATCAATAATAACTTCAAATACCAATGGTCTAAATACACTAAAAGAGATTTTCAGAATGAACTGAAAAGCAAGACTCAATTACATACTCTCTATAAGAAACCCATTTTAAATATAAAGACATATACATTAAAAGTAAAAGGATAAAGACAGATATAACACGCTAACACTAATTAGAAGAATGTGGGAGTAGCTATATTAATTTCAGACAGAACAGACTTCATTTCATGATGATAAAGAGCCTAATTCTCCAAGAAAACAGGAAAACCTTAATGTTTATGACCTGAAAAACAGAGCATCAAAATCCAGTTCACAACTGCAGCAAAAAGAATGAAATACCTGCAAATAAATTTAATCAAGAATGTGGAAGACATACATACTGAAAACCAAAAGACCTTGAAGACAAACATTGAAGAAGACATGAAAGAATGGGAAAATATGCCGTGCTCATGGATCAGAAAAATTAATGTTGTTAAAATGTCTATTTTACCAAAAGCAATCTGCAGATTCAATGCAATTCTTATCAAAATTCCAAATGCATTTTTCTCAGATATAGAAAAAAAATCCTGAAATTTCTGTGAAACTACAAAGACTTGTATGGAAACCTAAATAGCCAAAGTAATCTTAAGAAATAAGATCAAAGGTAGAGGCATTACACATTCTAACTTCAAACAATGTTTCAAAGCCATACTAGGTAAAACACTATGGTACTGGTATAATAACAGAAACATAGATCAATGGAATATAATAAAAAGCTCAAAAATAAACCTATGGATAGGATAAATTAATTTTCAACAAGGGAGCCATATTCCATTGTATATATGGACCATGTCTTCTTGATCCATTCATCTGTTGAAGGGCATCTTGGCTCTTTCCACAGTTTGGCAATTGTGGCCATTGCTGCTATGAACATTGGAGTACATGTGGCCCTTCTTTGTACTACATCTGCATCTTTGGGATAAATACCCAGTAGTGCAATTGCAGGGTCATAGGGTAGCTCTATTTTTAATTTCTTCAGGAATCTCCACACTGTTTTCCAAAGTGGCACCAACATGCATTCTCACAAACAGTATACGAGGGTTCCCCTTTCTCCACATCCTCTCCAACATTTGTTGTTTACTGTCTTGTTGATTTTAGTCATTCTAACTGATGTGAGGTGGTATCTCAGTGAGGTTTTAATTTGAATCTCCCTGATGACTAATGATGATGAACTTTTTTTCATGTGTCTGTTAGCCATTTGTATGTCTTCTTTGGAGAAGTAAGACCAACAATTAACACATGAACAAATAAAAAAAATTATAGGAATTTAAAGGAGAAAAAGACAAAGAAAACATGTGAATGATGCTGTATAACATATGAGTGTATCAGTTAAGACCTTGAATTTGAACTAAGATGTGAAAATTAAAGAGCCAATCATAAGAAGATGGGCAAGGAAGTAGCAGTAAGAAGTAGTTGTGTCTCAGCAAAGAATACACAGGGTATAAAGGCCTTTGGGTAGGAGCAAGCCTAGGACTAGGAAAGGGACACTAGGTACCTAGGATGCATAATGTAAGGAGGTACTCTTTCTCAGAGGCTGACTTTGGAGCCTTTATAGTCCTGAGAGTGCGCATCGCTTTACGTTTTCAGCCCTGGAACCTCACTCATAAGCAGCACTGAGTCTCAAGGCTGTGCAAGTTCAGGGTCAGCTCCTGAGAGTGAGCTCCTTTTTAAATTGTGTGCCTTAGTGCCCTAGTTGCCTCCCCTAATTCCAACCATAGGTAAGGACAAGCTTGTGGTTTTGAGGAACAGAAAAAAAAAAAGCCAGTGTGTCTGGACAATGTTAAATTGTTGCTAAAAGGTAAGCATGAGCCAGGTTGAGTATGGGTTTACAGAAAAAGGAATTTTTATTTAAAGAGTGATATAAAGTTACCATTGGATTTTAAGGAGAATGCTCTGATCTAGTTCGCGTTCTTAAAAACTCACACTAACTTCTTTGTGAATTTAAGTGGGAAAGTTTAGAAACAGAAAGACCAATAAGGAGACTATTGTTGGGATCCAGGTAAGAAATGATGATGATCTGGACAATATGGTGGCAGGAAATGCAAAGAAGCGCACAGATTAAAAATGAATTTTTGTATAGCATGAGAGTGATCACTTGTTTGAAATGGATGTTCTTGAAGGGGTTTAATGTGGAGAACTACGCAATTGTGAATTGCATTTTTACCACCTGATTTGAAACTCAACCATAGATCAATGGGTACTTAGAAAGAACACACAGCCAGGTTGACAAAATATAATTCCTTGTAGACATCTTGTACTGTGAGGAATTTTCCCTCTTAGAAAAGATTGCTAGCATCAGCTGTGTTATAGGTTTCAAATTCATTGAGTATTAAAAAATTGCCCTAAAAGAGTTTCTATCAAACAATCTTCCAGATGCAATGTCTATTAGCATCACTAAAGAAAGAAATCAATTTGAACAGAATTGAGAGCCCAGAAATGGGCCCTCAACTCTATGGCCAACTAATCTTCAACAAAGCAGGAAAGAATGTCCAATGGAAAAAAGACAGCTTCTTTAACAAATGGTGTTGGGAAAATTGGACAGCCACATACAGAAGAATGAAACTGGACCATTTCCTTACACCACACACAAAAGTAGACTCAAAATGGATGAAAAACCTCAATGTGATACAGGAATCCATCAGAATCCTTAAGGAGAACACAGGCAGCAATCTCTTTGACCTCAGCTGCAACAACATCATCCTAGAAACATCACCAAGGCCAAGGGAGGCAAGGGCAAAAATGAACTATTGGGACTTCATCAAGATCAAAAGCTTTTGCACAGCAAAGGAAATACTCAACAAAACAAAAAGACAACCGACAGAATGGGAGAAGAGATTTGCGAATGACATTTCAGATAAAGGGCTAGTATCCAAAATCTATAAAGAACTTATCAAACTTAACACCCAAAGAATAAATAATCAAATCAAGAACTGGGCAGAAGACATGAAAAGACGTTTCTGCAAAGAAGACATCCAAATGGCCAACAGACACATGAAAAAGTGCTCAACATCACTCAGCTTCAGGGAAATACAAATCAAAACCACAGTGAGATACCACCTCACTCCAGTCAAATGGCTACAATTAACCAGTCAGGAAATGACAGGTGTTGGTGAGGATGCAGAGAAAGGGGAACCCTCCTACACTGTTGGTGGGAATTCAAGCTGGTGCAGCCACTCTGAAAAACAGTATGGAGGTTCCTCAAAAAGTTGAAAATAGAGCTACCTTATGACCCAGCTATTGCACTACTGGATATTTACCCTAAAGATACAAATGTAGTGATCCAAAGGGGCAAGTGCACCCAAATGTTTATAGCAGCAATGTCCACAATAGCCAAACTATGGAAAGAGCCTAGATGTCCATCAACAGATGAATGGATAAAGAAGATGTGGTATATATATACAGCGGAATACTAGGCACCCATCAAAAAAACCGAAATGTTACCATTTGCAATGACATGGATGGAACTAGAGGGTATTATGTTAAGCAAAATAAGTCAATCAGAGAAAAACAATTATCATATGATCTCACTGATATTAGGAATTTGAGAAACAATACAGAGGATCATAGGGAAAGGGAGGGAAAAATGAAACAAGAAACCAGAGAGAGAGACAAACCATAAGAGACTCTTAATCTGAGGAAACAAACTGAGGGTTGCTGGAGGAGAGGGGAGTGGGGAGGGATGGTGTGGCTGGGTGATGGACATTGGGGAGGGTATGTGCTATGGCGAGTGCTGCTAATTGTGTAAGACTGATGAAGACCTCTACCCCTGAAACAAATAATACATTATATGTTAATAAAAGAAAGAAAGAAAGAAAAGAAAGAAAGAAAAGAAAGAAAGAAAGAAAGAAAGAAAGAAAGAAAGAAAGAAAGAAAGAAAGAAAGAAAGAAAGAAAGAAAGAAAGAAAGATCAAAAGAAACCACATGGTTTTGTTTTAAACCTAAGGTGGTCCATGTTTACTTACAAGTTTAGCTATTTCTCTCCTGCACCCCTTCAGCTTTTTTGTTTTTTGTTTTTTTTGTTTTTTTTTTTTTAAATGCTCTCATGCTCTCTTTTCTATCCTTTCACTTCTCTCCTCATTCAGCATGTAGCCTGGCACACTTTTTTTTGACACAATATACTAACTAGATTTGAATCTTTTTTTTTTTCCCCCACTATATTATGGGACCTTAAGCAACTTACTTTACCTGACCAGGTTTTAGTTTCCTCATTTATAAAATGGAAATAGTAGCAATACCTATCTCTGCTATTAAGAATGAGTAATATGTGTGAAAATATATAATAAGCACAAGAAAATTGCTTGACATATAGTATATGCTTAATAAATTATTATTACTTCACAAAGAAAAGTGAAGGCTTTGGATAAAAATTTCTAAATTTCTGCCTGTAAATTATCTGGATCACACTTATTCATACATCCTTTATCCTTGCATAATTGGATAGTGTTATTTTTCTGACCCAGTTTAATCCTTCAACCCATTTTGGGTCTCTGTTCCTTCAGGTATCTTCCTTTTCTATATCTTTAGTCTCTCTTAACTAATGTTTCTCCCAGACACAAAAAATATAAATATTCAGTCTGCATTCCCTGTTCCTCATTCTCCTTAGCTCAGTCTTCCATTGCACTAATTCTCTCTTTGGTTATGTCTAGTCTGTTGTTTTAGGTAGCTACAAATTATTTTTTTCAATCTCAATGAATATATTTTTTATTTCTGTGTATTATATTTGGTTATTTTCCAAAACACATCTATTTTAACTACATAGTATATTATTCTTTTTTCACATTCCCATTCTTTCTTTGGTGTCTTCAGTCATTTTAAACATGTTTATTTATAACTTTACACAGGCTTATTATTTGAAATTCTTAGAGGTACAGTTCAGCTGTTTACCATATTTGCTGACTCTTGGCCATGGTATATTACCCACTCATATTTGTCATAACTTTTCCATTATAAGTTCCAGGGACATTTATTTCATCTGTTTTTGACCTAACTTGAAGAAGTGAGGTTTACTTTTAGCTTTAGGGGTTATCACTGGCCTGGGACCATGTTTGAGTTATTTCTTGGCTTTGAGCTTCCAAGACAGTGAGGGGTATATAAATTGAAACCAAAGGCCATAGGAGGCAAAGGCAATAGCTATAAACTCTCAGAAAGAGTTTTCTCCTCACTTACTGCACAGAATAAGATGAGAATAAGATGAGCTTCGTTATTTCTTTTTTTTATTTTTCCTTTTTACCTTGTATCCTTGGGAGAATTTTTCTCATGCATTCTTTGACAGATGTTTTAACCCTTTAGAGGTTCAACTTTATTTGAGGATGTTAATTCAACCCAGTTGGGTCAAAGGTCTTATCTCCTGCCATGTCTGTCTCCTAGTTTCCTAAGACTTGCAAAGTAAATGTCCTCTTAGGTTCTTCCATATGGTCCTGAACAAGTTTCTTTCATTATATCCTGCGTGATGTGACAATTCCCTTCCCCATCATCTACAGACACCTTGTAAGACAGGGACTGCTTTTCCTCTAGCACAGAGCCCGGCACATTGCAGTATTTGATAAATATTCACTAAATAATTAAATGAATGACTGAAATATGACCCATTTAGTCAGAATATATGGGCAGAATCATGAAAAACTAAGTATAGAATAGCATCAAATTAGCTAATCATCTATGGCTCGTAGAATAATCACTTTGTCAATCCATTCAAGTCCCACAGCATATACAGTAAACTTAACTCTGAACATAATATATGCTTAATAAATATTTACTAAATTAATAAATACTAAAGAAGTATTTTTTAAAGATTTTTTAAAAATTTATTTATTTGAGAGAAAGAGTGAGTGAAAGAGTGAGTACACCAGCAGGGGAAGAGGGAAGGGAGAAGCAGACTCCCCAGCTAAGCAGGGAGTGCAAGACAGGCCTGGAACACAGGACCCCACAATCATTACTTGAGCAGAAGGCAGATGCTTAGCCAACTGAGCCGCCTGGGCGTCCCTAAAAAAGTATCTTTAACTCTTATTCTTTGATATACATTTGAAAAGGTAGAAATGATGTGTAGGTATGGATGAGATGGAATAATGCTGCTTCCCTATTTGTCTAATTTAATACAACTGGATGAAGATATGGAATCTGTGGGAAGGAGGGAAAGGGAGCCAGAATTCTATCTCCTCTGCATATGTCTCCAAGACCTTCTGTTTAGCAAGTCCCCCTTCCAGCTATATTTTCCCAAGAATATACTCTGTGAAGAACAACAGTAAGGATTCTTTCTTTTTCCTTTTAAGTAAAGCATATTCTAAATGTCCCAGAAAAGCTTTCTGGTATTGTTCCTTAATTTATGTTATTGCTTTGCATCAGGGTATTGATTTTTATTTTAATATTCACTGAAAATGAAATTAGACATTGTTAACTGTGAGCTGTTGTCATCTGTGAATCACTCAATTATATTTTAATAACTGTTTTGCAGTGAGGTAATATTCCTATCTCTCCTCGAGGGGAACAAATTCTATAAGATTTTCAGAACTCAGCAATCTCACAATGGATTTGCTTCCTCTCATTACCCTTATCCTGTCACCATATTTCCACTCTGCTGTTCAGCCTTCTAAGTCTATGTGCCAAGGTAAATAATAGCACTGCAGAATATCCAACAAACTCTACCTTAATAACCATACAGCCACCAAATTAGAGAAATGCCATTTACCAGACATAGCAGCTCACTTTTTCTTTCTTACTTCAATTTCCTTAAGATTTTTGGCAGTTCAGTCTGGAAAAGTAAAAGCTCTTTACCTAAAAGACATTTAGTAATTTTAAACTCCCCTTTCAGATGGTCTCAAGAAAGAAATGGAACAGAGGTGGGGAGGTTGGGGAGGGGCTGTTAGACCAGCTGTTAGAAGCAATCTTGGCTTGGAGAAGAATGTCTAATCCAACCACAACACATTGGAAATGTTGGCGCTGTCAGTATCAGTGGAGCAATTCCATGGAAGGCCAAACACCCAACTGCCCAGGCTTTTCATGAACAATTCTCATCGTTATTTCTGTTTAGCTGGATCCCTTCAGCAGGGGCTGAGATTTATACAACAGAAGGTAATGTCAACAACAGCCAAGGGTGCTTCTTCGAATTACCTCTCCATTGCCCCAGGCAGTGCTCAGCTCAGTCCTCTGGCTCATACTTCAAATCTGGAAACCCACTGAAAACTCCTGCTATGCAAGCCTTTTTATTTAGATTCAGGTGGCTTTATTTTCACTTTTCTTCCTTCCATTATGTGAAGGATAATCTTTCTGAAAGGCAGATTAGACGTTCAACTACTCTAACTACATTTGACTAAAATCCCAAGAGATCTCCATTAAAAATCCACACAGACTTTGGGGGAGTTACCAGGGGTTTGTTGTTGCTTGTTTTTCCTTGAAGCATAAACCAGTTTCTGGGCTCTTCTGTGCCTGGTGTTGCCCAGCTGGTGAGAGAACCCCTGCCACGCACTGAGGAGTTACATGTTACGTCTATTAAGCTCAGCCACCTTTTTTTTTTTTTTTAATCACACAATTAGAGTGTGTTTGGGGATGTGAGGTCTTGAGTTTCGGCATCCTGCTTCTATCGACTGCGTATACTTTCACATCTGTGATAACCAACATCTCAACTGGGAATCTCTGAGGCGAAACTGAAGATCCAGAGGAAGAGGTGTTTTGATTGAGGGCCAGAAGGTCTAAATGTTTTCCAGTAGAGATATACCTCTTCAGCTGAATATTACCACATCCAGCAACAGATGTAAAACTCATCTCTTCCCTCAAGGGTATGAAAAAAGAGCAAAAATCCCAGAAGCCGGACTACATTTTCACCCAGCACAGCTCAAATAGGCTGAGAGCTAAATGAAGAATGTGTTTCCTATTTGTATTCCTTCCTAGTTTTTCTGACAGGGGAGAGATTACTCATGTGCCTGGATAGAGGCAGAGAGAAAAAAAGAAAGAAAGAAGATGGTGCTTTATCTGGCATGTTCTGCTACAGCCAAATTGAGAGAAATAGCATTTATTGAGCACCAGTTATTTATTCCTCAGAAATGTATTAGGCATATGTTATGTGCTAAGCAGTGTACCTCATGGTATGTTTCTAAGACTTAATGTGATTATTTTATGTAATCATCAAAATAACACTATATTCTTGTTGTGTCAAGGATGATTCTAGCCCCCATTTTTACCTGAGGCTTTTCTGTGACAGAACAGAAATGTGAAGCCAGGTATGTTTTGAGTTCAAAGTCTGTGCAATTTCTATCTTATTTTGATGTTCTTATGGTAACATAAAAAGTAATGTCAAAAAATTAAGGTTATTATTTCATTGAGTTGTGATGTCATTTAAATACTAAAATCATGATGATGACATAATCCAAAGAAAAGCTTGTTGTTAGGGTCATGGATAGCCATATGTTCAACAATTGTATTTTCAGTATTGGATATAGAAGTAAAGGAAAGTAAAAAAACAAAAAACAAAAAACAAAAAATTAATAATGTCTGCTGTGAATCTGCTTTTGTGCAGGGAAAGCACTGCATTAAGCAGTGTTGGTGCTACCACAATAAACCAGGAAGGACCAAGGACACACTACCTCATACGTAATAACAAAATTACATAATCAAAAAGGATAATCAAATCAACAGCTTGATTTTTTGAATATTAAAAATATATATGTTTCTGCTTCTAAGTATACTTAATTATGATCCTTGTTACATAGTTCTAAAATCTTTAACTCAAGAAGACATAAAATATTCATTTAATTAGCCAAATAGTTAATGAAAATCTACTTCATATCAGAAACTATGGTTGGCCATGGAAATACAGGGATTAAAGATACCTGTTTTATCCTGGAGGGAATTATAATTTACAAAAGCCTTCACAAGAAATTTGCTTTCAATAGTCTTTAATAAAATGTGCTCCAGGGGTGCCTGGGTGGCTCAGTTGGTTAAGCATCTGACTCTTGATTTTGGCTCAGGTATTGATCTCAGGGTCATGAAATCCAGCCCTGAGTCCGGCTCCCCACTCAGCGGGGGAGCTTCTTGGGATTCTTTCTCCCCTTCTGCCCCTCCCCTGCCCTTCCCTTGCCTCTCTCTCTCTCTCAAATAACAAATAAATAAATCTTAAAAAAAAAAAAGTATACTCCAATTGAGTGCTGGTTTGTCATAAGCACCATGATCCTTGGCAAATCAAGGTAGCATAGTGGAAAAACTGTCAGATTAGGGCTTTGGACCGTGCCCTCAATTTTCTCTAGCCTTTAATAAGTGGTGAATATTTTATTCACTAAGAGTAAGTCTCCTTATGTCTTTGGATCATAATTTCCTCATCTATAAATCAAGAGGTTTGATAGATAGGAATGCCCTCTTGGAGCTATTATATCTTTAATTCTTTAAACCTGTATTTTGAAAAGGCTTGCCCATAGGAGATATTGGAGACTCTGTCGCAGTCAGCCACTAATATCAGGGAAAGAACAGTAAGACTAATTTTCTACCGCAGCTACTTTTTCTACAAAATAATAGAATTCATTTCCTCCTCTCTGCCCATTGCACCTCCACATGGCTGTTAACCAGACTTCAACTTGACAGGTTTAAAATTCCATCTCATTTCTTGCCCACCCTAAGCTCAAGTAGCTAATGAGCAGAAAAATGACCAGAAGACAGGAAAGAGGATAAAAACAAAGTACTAGGATGATAACAAAGAATGTGACAGCTGAGAACTGACTACCACTTGTTGACCTTTTCAGGGAGCTTCTTGAATAAATACACGTGGTTTAATTTTTTAACAAGGTTTATTTTTCAAGACCCTCCCCCACCAGAATAGGAGAAAAATGTAAAATATGATCATTTATTAAAATGGTTTTCATTATTCAAAATCAGAAGAAACAAAGATGAAGTATAAAGAAAAATCTGGGGCTTTCTGGAAAGGCAACAGATAGTAAAGGATTAAAACCTCTAAGTCATAAGCATTCCCTGGCATGAGCTTAATCTGTTGCCTTCTGCGACAGCCCCAGTTACAGCCTCAAAGGAAGTTCCTGTCAGTGGTACCCAGTCGCACCTATCTGTGGGTGTGTGGTCACCAGTGAAGCTTCCCTGCAGTTGGTACAGCTGTCACCATGTTGCTCTTATGCAACAATGGTGGCACCCATTGATAGCAGTTACCAGCTTTCCAAGCCCCTGTCCTTCCCCCAAACTATCATTTGGTCACCCACATTCTGAAGCTCTAATTCTGTACAATGCAATTCTCTCCACATCTCCACCTCTACAGAGTGCTTCTATCAAAGAACCCAGAGTTTTAGAATGCTAGTCCTATAAAAAAGCTAGAGATCCATTTGTTTCTCATATCTCAACCCCATCCCTGTCAACACCCAACACACACACACACAGACAAAGAAAAAGCCAAGGTTCAGAGATATAAAGCACCTTGACTCAGTGTACTAGTCCCTCAGTGTTCATTCCAGCATGTGCAGCTCCTAAAGATGGTAGTTAAAAGGAGCTCTTTGACATACACCTTCATCACTCAAAAGAGTTACACTAGGGAAGATACATAGTGCTGCACAACATCGCACTCCTTGCTTCCACTTCATTCTTATTGCACAGAAACAAAATCTGTGCACGTGCCACTAGAAGACTCCCAAGGATATGTGCTGTCTATTTGTCACTTCATAAAGGCCATGTCTAAACTTGGGCACTAAGTGACAGTGACAAAGGAGTGGTAGAAAGAGGGTACTTGGTGACAGCAGGTTCTGTCATTACTGCTTATTAATTTTATAGCTTTATATAAGTGACACAACATCTTCACGTTCTAAACTTAAACATGTTATATGAAAATTGTGAATAGTGAATGTGTTGGGAATACTGGATTAGGCAAAAGCCACATTTTTCTTTTTATATACAACCCCTCCTCTCCAGGACAAACAAAAAGCAGATGTGGAAACAGTTCAAGCTACAGTCCTGATTTTTCTACCGTCTCCAAACTAGTTTTTTTTTTTTTTTAAGATTTTATTTATTTATTTGACAGAGAGAGATCACAAGTAGGCAGAGAGGCAGGCAGAGAGAGAGAAGGGGAAGCAGGCTCCCTGCTGAGCAGAGAGCCTGATGCCGGGGCTCAATCCCAGGACCCTGAGATCATGACCTGAGCCAAAGGCAGAGGCTTTAACCCACTGAGCCACCCAGGCGCCCCTCCAAACCAGTTTTAATAATCATAGCAGTTTGTCAAATACAGCTTAAGAGCTTTTTGTTTCATGAATTGTAGTCATAGCATTATTAAGCAGTGAATCTGGGCTTGAAACCAGGTCTTCCAACTCTTATTCTAGTAACCTTATCAGTTCATCAGTATCTGAAAATTGTGTGGTGAATCTGAAATAGATTATGAATTAGGAATGGTGTCCATGTGAATTTAGGACTGTTGTTTTTAAGTAAACCAAACAGAATGTTAATGGTTAAAAGGACCTTTTACTACTAGGAAGTTAACATCACATTTTATGCACAGCCTGAAATGGAAGTGCTTATGGAAGCTTGAATAGGAAAGTGACTTTCAAGTTCGCAGCTCTCTGATGTTACATTCTTGGCTGGAATTCAGATATCCTGATTTCAGATATTCTGATGACTACGTTACATTCACCATGGGCACATGCACGCCGTCATACTAGCACACAGATCCATGATTTAATCAGACACCAAATTTTCTCCAAACAGAAAGAGCCATCTTAGCCAACTCACATTGAGGATCACATTTCCCTTACCAATAGTAGACAAATGCATGGGCATGCATTATAACTCAGGCCAAGAAGGAAGGAGAGGAGTTGTGAGAAGGGGCTTTTTGAGACAGTTTCCTCAAAAGATAGGGACCAGAGGTGCCTGGGTGGCTCAGTGGGTTAAAGCCTCTGCCTTCGGCTCAGGTCATGATCTCAGGGTCCTGGGATCAAGCCCTGCATCGGGCTCTTTGCTCAGCAGGGAGCCTGCTTCCCCCTCTCTCTCTGCCTGCCTCTCTGCCTACTTGTGATCTCTCTCTCTCTCTGTCAAATAAATAAATAAAGCCTTAAAAAAAAAAAAGATAGGGACTCAAGACGGAGGCAATACTTTCTTCTGCCTATGGATGTTGTTAGCTGTGGATGTGATGCCTGGAATTGCTGTACCCACATTATAATCCTTAGGAACCAGTCTTAGAATGAACTCAATTTAGGAAATGAATTAATTTTGCATTATGTAAATTTAGAGTTTTGTCTAGCAACATAATGCATTCTTACTATTTTAAATCACTTTGAGTTGTAGTACCAGGGATTGTGTTCATATAATGATAAAATACCTGGATGGATGGATGGTTGGATGGATAGATGGATAGATGGTAAGTAGATGGATGGGAGGATATATGAACTAACATAATTATGTAACTATAACCATCTATTATTTAATCCTCATGACAATCCAGAGCCAAAATTATTATGTGCATATTACAGAAAAGTAAGATTCAACTCAGAGGAGTTAAATGATCTGCCCAAGGTTATATAGCTATTGAGTGACATAACCAATTTATACCCATCCTTACCTGACACAATGCCCATGTATTCTACTGCTCCCTAATATCATTTGGAGATGTAGGGAATATCCGAATGACAGCAAATTGTTTCCATTTCAAAGTCTAACAGTACAAATAGCTATTTCATAACAAAAGTAAGGGTGATTACCCAGAGAATACCTCTCTCTAAGCAAAATTAGAACTAATTTCTCTATGTATTGAGCAGTTACCCAACAGTTCAACAAGCAGGAGAATTAGCATGACTACACCATCTACATTTAATGAATACTTTTGAGAGTGAAAAGACATACTACTAATAATTAAGCTATCACAATAGGCATATACCCAGCTGCTCTATGTTAATAGGGATATATGGTCAATCTAAAGGTAGCCAAAGTGCATGCCTTGGGTCTCTGTCTTTGTTGGAGGCATCATCATAAAGAAAAATACGAATGAAATGATGAGAAACGTCTCATCCTTCCCCTGTGTAACTGAATCACTCTATTTCTGTACCCTTCCCTATTACATCTAATAATTAATTTGCTCTGAAATTAAGAAGAAAAAATATAGTTCAGGAATTTGGGGGTCAATTGGGGGTTGGAAGCAAATAGTTCCAGAAAGAACTCAAGCTGGATAAGCAGTAATAATGGTACTTATCATTTTACCAACTGACAGGCAGGGAAGAACAATGTAGGAGAAGGGAAACTGTGCCATGAAAAATTGAAATAAAGAAGAAAACAAAATAGAGAGAAAATACAAAAGAGCTGGTCCTGAAAGAGAGCTGGTATCCAGGAGCGTATTTTACTTGCCCTATTTCACCATAACCCTGGGATACTTTTAATTACTTGGCTCTTTTACAAACAGCGCCTGACTATTTTGTCAGAGGGTCAAGGATAACAGCGGGACCTGCCCTTTCCTTGTGCTTAAAGGGACACCACCCCCATATACTTTCAGGGACACCCAACCTGGAACGACTCGTCAAGGACACGCATTTTTCCTGAGCGATCTTTCCCCAAAAAAAGCCTCTCCTGGAGACTGTGCTTGCTAAGCCCGTGAGAAGAAGTCGGCATCATCAGACACTAATAACCCAGAATAAGATTTTGTCGGAGGTGCCTAGTCGATTTCATATTTAATACTCACACTGAGACATGTCCAGACAATGGAATTAGAGATACAGAAAGGAAAACCAATGAATAAAATGCCAATGATAAAAACAAAATAAAACAAAACAAAAACAAACAATTTTGGAGAAAAAGAAGACATGATTTTTTCTTTTGCCTTTTTTTCTCCCAGTTGAGAAAATGTGCCTTTTTCCTTAAGTGATATAAATTACACTTTACTAACTAAGCCATTGGATTAAAACATTCATTTTAATAGGATCCAAAAAGATTTAATCTGGAAATTTATTATACAGTAGAGCTCATTAAAAGGATGCTTGTGTAGAAAAATCCAGCTTGTTTCTACACAAGAATAAAAAAAAATCATGTCCACAATAGGGTTAAAAGGATTATTATTTTCATATTTGTTACTTCTTCTTTAAGTTTTATATTTTGCTTCTCTCCTTAATTGTACATCTTTAAGATTGCATAACCCCAATTAAGAAAAATAAAAGGCAAATTGAGAGCCAGTATTCATAGAGGAATGCTGTTGGCTAAGGCCCCAGATATTTTTTGTATCTCCAGTGAATTGCTTGTAAAATTTCCAGGAAGTTTGAGAAAACTTTGCATTGACATCACTCAGCAAACCTTGGAAAAGTTTTACCAGGGGAAAAACTGGAGGCCAAGCTGACCGTCTGGGGTACTGATCCTGTGATATTTGTAGATTCACTTAATGCTAATGAATTTTGCAGAAATCTCCATTCTCTCCTTCTCTCTGTTTCTAGTCTATTCAGGAATAAGTTAATAATTTAACCATCTTTTGTTTTATCTTTGCTCTAGTTTTTCTACCTTTTCAAATTTTTGTTATCTTTGTTAAAATAAATATTTTTTGTTATGTGGAAAAGCAAAGAAACTAAACATTAGGTTGATTTTACTTTAAAAAATATAGTCAGCCAACAATAAGTTTATACATAAAAATAGTATTTTTATATTTAAGATTATGATTTGGGGGATTTCTATTTTAATTTAATTTATTTTAAATGTGAGTCTCACAGAGAAATACTGTATTAGTAAGAATATATTTTTGAGAAAAAAACATGAACTAAAAAAATTGTGAGCATTTACACGTTGCATTATTCACTACTATATATTGTTGGTCAAGGATTTTTGTAATAGCTTTATTGCGATATGGCACACATCACACAGTTCAACCATTTAAAACTCTGCGATTCAACAGTTTTTATTTTTTGTGCCCACATGCACAGACATGTGCAGTCATCATCACAGCCAAATTTACAATATTTTCATTACCTCAAAAAGAAACTCCATACCTTTAGCTATAGCCTCCTTATCTCCTGTCCCCTATTTCTATCCTCTGTTCTAGGCAACCGCTAATCTACATTCTTTCTCTATAGATTTGCCTATTCTGGGTATTTCACATAAATAGAATCAGGTAATATGTGGTTTTTGAGAACTTGCTTCCTGCACTTAACGTTTTCAAGGTTTATCCTTATAATGGCATGTATCAAAATTTTATTCCTTTTAATGGCTGAATAAAAGACTTTTTAAGTATCTAGATTTTAATTCTTTTTTATGACTATTAAATGGCTTAAAATGAAATTCTAAGTGTCTTTTCATCTTGGTATTTAGTTGCTCTTCAAAAATATATTGATTTTAAATTCTTAACATTCTAAATTTTTCTGTATTTTGCTAATTCCTTCTATAAAAAATAATATGTCAAGTAAGATACCTTCTCTTTTTGAAATCAATCAACAAAGAACTGAGTGTTCAGTAAAAAATATACATGACTATTTGTTCAACAGGGTCAGGTTTTTTTGAAGGAATGAATCAAATAAGATCTATTATAGATATTCTGGGAGAAAACTTTTATAACTAACTGAAAGGATTCCAAGCATGTTTTATGTTATTACATGATAGTTATTATTTACTGAAGACTTATTATTTATTGACGTGTTTACATGTGAAGTGCTTAACCTTATATTTGCTACAGAATGTGCAAAACTCTTTGTATATTCATGCTTACTGAACCCTTATTTTTATTTAATCTGCAATTTTATGGATTAGATATCAACATCTCCCCCAGTTTACAGATGGGGGAACTCAGGTTTTCTGAATGTTCTGGATATTTCTTAAGACATATAACTAGCAAGTAACCCAGGTTCAAACCCAGAACCTAATTTCAAATCCTGTTTTCAAAACCTCAGATTTTACCAGGAAAATCTTCTTACATATAAAAATATTGAAAGAACTTTAGAGAGGAAACTAACCACCTGGATTCTGAAATTAACATTATACGGTATTTGATTTATCATATAGTCATCCATTTATTTATCCTTTTGCCAATCCATCAGCCCATATTATTTTTTTTAATTCATTTCATAGCAAAATCCAGTTTCTGACAGTAGGCAGCACAAACATAACTCATGGCTCACCTTCTTTACAGTTTATCAGGCTAAACCTCCATTTCCTCATCTGTAAAGTGGAAATAGTAATAGTATAATGGAAGATTATTTATAAGGATGGCCACAATATTATTCCTGGAGCTATGCCTCATTGTAATGTGACTTTATAACTCTTCGCATTAAGAGGTGGAGTCTATTTCCTTCCCCTTGAATTGGGCTGATCTTGTGACTTGCTTTGTGCAATAGAAAAGCAGCAGAAATGGTAGTGTGCCTGTTCTGGACCTAGATTCTAGGAATCCTATATGTATCTACCGTTTCTCATAGAAACCTGCCCAGCTGATATGTGAAGAAGCTTAGGTCAGAATGCTGAAAAGCACATTAGGGGCTGAAAAAAACAATATGGCTCAGTTCATTCTAGACCAGCCAGCCCCCCAGTAACCCAGCAGCTGACCACAGATTCACAAGTGAACTCAGCGAGACCAGAATAATCACCCAATGGATTCTAGCTTAAAATGTCGATCCACGGACAATAATGAAGTAAACAAATAGTTGTTGTTTTAGGGCACCAAATTTTGGGGTAGAATTTAATAGAAAACTGATACAAGAATCTACTTCACAGAAGTATTGTGAGGGTTAAAAAAGATAATACATATAAGATGCTATGAGTTGTGCTGCCATACAGGAAATAATTAGTAAATATTAGCAATCATAGTTATCATCATCATCATTATTTAGGCATGAACGGCTACAGTTTCTTCATGGTGACTGTAAGATCCACTTCCTCCCTAACTACAATGTACTTCCCTTCTCTTCCCCTAGAAATATTTCAAGGCCCAGCTCAAATGTCACATCCTTAAAGAAATTTTTGTGTTACCTGCCAAATTAGCTTTGTCTTCTTTTAAGTACTTTGTTCATTTCACTAAAACCATACTGTAATATATATGTTTTTTTTAAAGATTTTATTTATTTATTTGACAGAGAGAGAGAGAGCAAGCAAGCACAAGCAAAGGGAACAGCAGAGGGAGAAGTAGAGGGAGAAGTAGGCTCCCAGCTGAGCAGGGAGCCCAATGAGTGGCTGGATCCCAGGATCCCAGGATCATGACCTGAGCCGAAGGCAGACATTTAACCGCCTGAGGCCCCCAGGCGACCCTGTAATATACATATTTGTATCAGTGTCTCTTTCCAAAATGTACTGTAAGAATTCAGAGTGTATCTCATTCACATTTGTGACCTCAGCAATAGTATAGTACTCAATTATTGTTTATTAAATATATGGATAAAAATAAAAGACCCATAATGATTTTCCTCAGTTCGGTTTTTTTTAAAGATCTGTTTATATATCTTAGAGAGAGAGAGAGAGCATGTGTGCAAGTAGGGAGAGGTGCAGAGAGAGTATCTCAAACATACTCCTAGTTGAGCTCGAGGAGTCCTCTGCGGGCCTCAATCTCACAACACTGAGATCATGACCTGAGCCAAAACCAAGAGTCAGATACTTAACCAACTGAGCCACCCAGGCACCCCAGATCCGTGTTTTATGCCAGAAGCCATATTTGGTGTTCTTATTCTATTCATATGGGATATCACTTTTGTCAGTTAAGTTCTGTTTCTTTTCAAACCAAATAGCTTCTTAAGACTAATGACATCTAAATTCCATATCCATCTTGAAATCCTGCGTTTATAAATACATAACACTCTATCTAAAACTTTCATCAGAGCCTATCCATACATAAATTTCTTTAAGTTACTTAAGGGATTTATGCTATAATACCCAAAATTATGGAACAATGTGTGAATGTACCTGTGTGTTGTTAAGTGAAGCCTTCACTCATGTCCAGCAAAGAACTGGTCTTTTCTTCTTTAGAGAAAAATTCATTTAGTAAATATTTAGTGATAAAAGGATTAGCAAAGAAGAAACATAGCCTAAATCATTAAAGCCCTGAGGAAAAAAGTTCATTATTACAAATCACATACAATTCACCAATCTTCTGACTTGTTATTTCATCCTTAATTGTTTGCTTTTACGTCCCTTCCTCTCCCCACACTCTGACTGTCACATGGAACCAGCTGAACTGTAGGACATGAAAAGCAGATATGAAGTAGGAGTTAAATAGGTCATAGGAAAGGTAAAAGGCATATTCTGTTGTCAAGTTTAATTAGTGACTTTTGAAGGTAAGTTTTATAACACCCGGGGCACCTGGGTGGCTCAGTGGGTTTAAAGCCTCTGCCTTCGGCTCAGGTTATGATCTCAGGGTCTTGGGATCGAGTCCCGCATCGGGCTCTCTACTCAGCAGGGAGCCTGCTTCCCCCTATCTCTCTGCCTGCCTCTCTGCCTACTCGTAATCTCTCTCGCTCTGTCAAATAAATAAATAAATCTTCAAAAAAAAGGTTTTATAACACCTTTTATACGTAATACATATTTAATAGTTAGGTTTCATCACTAGATGAGACCTAGTAAAGTCAGTAGAATATCCAGAATAGGATCAATGGTTACTTTATGTACTGGAAAAAGTAGAGAAAGACCTATCATGACAAATGACTCTTTAAGACCCATCATTCTATTTTGTCTCTATAAAAAGCGTATTATCCAAAATATACTTTTGATGAATCCTCAGTAGAGAAAATAGAAATCTGGAGGCAAAGTGTTTAGTTCCAGCTCTCAAGCTGGCTTCTCCCGTGGGACTGGGTGTCCGTAACTTTTCTATGACTCCCTTTCATTATATTCACTTGTCTGGCTACTCTAACTGGCCTTGTGTGGATATTACATTCCCCAAGAAAACTATTATTAAAATATTCTGTATTGAACTGGGCTCTCCTGTGGCACCCTTTGCTCATCTATCACCAGTAGGACTGTGTCTCTGCCAGTAAAACACGGATTTTGGTTTCTGTTTGTTTTGTTTTCTGCTTTTTCATTTTTGTTTTCCTAGCCCCAACCAACATCTTGAGCAGAAAAATTATTTGGTAAGTGGTGGGAAGATGAATGGAATATTTAATAATTCAAAGCTTTGTGCTGAGCTTTGTAAGGGATCTGAAATGTTTCCATATGCCCCTCAGGGCTGTTACGGTCTAGCTGGGGAGACATGGCATGCATATATGTAAAATTAAATCTCATATACACATCCCTCTTCACTATATCTACACGATATATTGCCTAGGATATTATTACTTCACCAATTTTGATAAGGAAATAATAGTAACATACTCTTAAGTTTTGGAGATTAATTTAGACTTAATTGGTCCTAAAACTGGAGTCAAGATATGCACACTAGGTCTAAATGTACAAATTAATTATTTAACTGAACTCACTTGATTTTTAATGTAGGTTATTGATTGGTGAGTTACTCAACAAAGTCAATATGTTTACAGCAGGTAGCACAGTCTCATGGTCAACATGCAGCTCCGATTTCCTACGGACACAACAATAAAAAGTGGATAGATAAGCATTACCTGCCAGAGCGAGAAAAAAGAATTGTGTCTCCAAGAAAATTTCCTATGTATTCTTTTCATTTTTTAACCTTTTTTATAGCATATTAACCATTTTTAAGTATGCAACCTGGTGACATTAAGTATGTTCACAATGTCATGTGATCATCTCCACTAACTTTTTCCAGAAGTTTTTCATCATCTCAAAATGAAACTCTTTACTCATTAAACAATAACTTTCCATTCCTCTAGCCCCTGGCAACCACTATTCTGGTTTATTCCTATGAATTTGCCTGTTCTAGGTATTTCAAGTAAGTCGGATCATATACTATTTGTCCTTTTTTTGTCTGCTTTATTTCACTTAGCATATGTCTTGAAGCCTCATCCATGTTGTAGCATGTATCAAAATTTATTCCTCTTTAGAGTTGAATAATATTTTATTGCATGCATATACCACATTTTGTTTATTCGTTCATCTGTGGATGGACATTAGGGTTGTTTCTACCTTCTGTCTACTGTAAATACAGCTGCTATGAACATTGGTGTACAAGTTTATGTTAGAGTTTCTGCTTTCAATTATTTTGAGTACATACCTAGGAGTAGAATTACTAGTCTTACAGTAATTCTATGTTTAACTTTTTGAGGAGATGCCATATTGTTTTTAAAATGGCTGCACCATTTTATATTCCTACGGCAATGCACAAATATCCCAATTTCTCCACATCCTTGCAAACACTTTTTTTACTTCTCAGTCTTTTCTTCTAATAGCCACTTTTATGGATATTAAGTGGTCTCATTCTGGTTTTGATTTGCATTTTCTTTCTGGCCAGTAGTTTGAGTATCTTTTTCATGTACTTATTGACCATTTGTATATCTTCTTTAGAAAACTGTCTATTCATGTCTTTTGCTCATTTTTTAGTTGGGTTATTTGTTTTTATTTTTTTTCTTGTTATTGAGCTGTAGGAGTACTTTCTATAGTCTAGGTATTTATACCATATCAAACATGTGATTTGCAAGTACTTTTCCCATGCTTTGGGATATCTTTTCACCCTATTGATAGTGGCCTTTAATGTACAAAATTTTTAATTTTGATGCAGTCCAACACTTAACTACTTTTTCTTTTATTTCCTATTTTTTGGTGTCAGATCCAAGAAATTGCTGCCAAATACAATGTTATAGTTAAATTTTTAAATTCATTTTGATTTATTTTCTATATAATTTAAGGTAACAGTCCAAGTTTATCTTTTTGTGTGTATCTACTATTTTTCCCATATCATTTATTGAAAAGACTTGCCTTTCTTCATCAAATGGTTTTGGCACCCTCATTGAAAATTATTTGACCATATATGTGACATTTGGTTTCTGGACTCTCCATTCTACTTGTTTTTTTGTTTTGTTTTGTTTTGTTTTGTTTTGTTTTGTTTTTGCTATTTCTTAATACTCAGAACCTACAGTATATACTGGTTCTATGTACTATGTACTATGCAAGAGAGAAAATCAAGTGGAGGAGAAGAGATGGAAAAGAATCCTAAAAATATGTAAACTTAGTGAAGTTGTGAGAAAAAGGTGTCTTACTCTCTGCAGAGAAAAAGACCCCAAATAGGAATAGTGGATACTTTATGGACTAGAAACAGTAGAGAAGAGACTCTCACTTA
The DNA here is from genome assembly GCA_028534135.1 of Potos flavus. Taxonomy (NCBI): domain Eukaryota; kingdom Metazoa; phylum Chordata; class Mammalia; order Carnivora; family Procyonidae; genus Potos; species Potos flavus. The sequence continues at coordinate 94,552,958 of CM052897.1, forward strand.
AGATGACTCTTTAAGAAGCTACTGAGAGTTGCCAAGTATCCAATCCTTGTTTGATTGAAGAGTGGAATTTATTGCTCTTCCTATATTACGTTTTAATTTTCTTCATAGACAATTATGTATCCAAAAATTATTGTCTTACTTTTTTCTATCATATCATTCTGCATTATAAGGCATCTTATACTGAATGATTATGAGTATCTCCAATGAAAACAAAATACACATGTAAGGAGCGGCACAAAAAAAATTTAAACTATCCTTACAAGTCTTACTATGCGTTTTTCTACATTTCAGAAGAAATTCTCCAACATTTCCCATCCAAAGTCATTGTTCAAAGCCCACAGGTGTCTTGGCACTCACCACTCATTGGAATTCTAGATTCTTCAGCTCACTTCCTTCCCTTGAATGCACTCTTGACCCAGCCCTAGGCAGAAAGCACCTCAAGGCAGGGATTGTGTTCATCTTTGGCACAATTTCATCCATTGTGCTTGTGCTTGGCCCTAGCTGTCTCTGCCCTTATGTAAATATTAAATAATAACAAGACAATGACTGTTCTTTCCTCTGGAGGGAAGGGGATGTTTTCCAATATTTACTTTCACCTTCCTCACTTTTCATTTAAACATTTTAACTGAAACCTTCATTTTTTAAAATAACTGGAAAACATGCATGTGCAAATGAAACTTAATTTTCTGCACATTGTTATAGTACCTTAAAGAAAAATTCTAATTTTTATTACACTCTGGTAGATTATCTTCAAAGTTATTTTGGATACTTAGAAAGAAAAAATATTGGAAAAAAATGAAAAAAAAACCCCACGGTAAAAATGAAATGAAACTTGTTCTAACACAGTCCATGAGCACTCCATACATTCTCATAAGCCCTGCACATAAGCTATTGCAAGTAGGGTAAATGTAAAATTATGAGGTGCAGTGTTCGTTTTTTAACTACCAAGAAAGGAAAGCAGGTCCAAATTCAGGGAGGAAAATGTAAGCATTGTGAAATGCCATATCTTCCTGCCCCTGGGAGATTTATTTATTGGAAATTATATTGCAAGGAAAAAGTCAAAATAAATTAAGTCCCTGGTTATTATGTCACATGTAACTGCGTTTTAGAATATAGCCACAATTTTGCAGTTATGTAAACTAAGCTGTCAAGCTCTTGTTATTTTAAAGCTGGAACCAGGCAGCTCCCCTGACAGCCTAGTCCCAGCTCCCAGCCTGATTCATGGCCGGCGCTGAGACACAGGAAGTTCGTGTCTGCTATAATCTAAACACCATGAAAATGGAACATAAGAAGCAGTGCAGAAAGGTAAAAATAGGCTAAACCTCATAAACCAGACAAGAACCATACAACACACTTGGAAGGAGAATGGAAAAATTAAGCCTGTGAAGTACAGCATTAGCTTATTTACAGTTAGAGATGTCTAGGCCCGAATTTGCAGGCCCCAGTGCAAAATGAAAATGAAGGATCCCTTGTTCAAAAATTGTTAAGAATTTCAAGGCAGGGGCAGCAGAGCATTAAACCAAGCATGAGGGTCTTCTACAGTGCCAGGCCCTGTTAACTGCACAGGTCACACATGCAGGAAGCTGGCCCTAGAGCTACCTTTTTAAACAGCTGATTAATTAAGAAAAAGTGAGATGTCATTGCCTCAGATAGAGAGAAACAACATCCCTCATCTGTATTTTCTACAACAATATCATGCTTTTAAATTGTAAATACAAAATGACATGCATTCTATACATTTTTAAGCTTTTTAAAAAATACATGGTTGTGTAGTGAATGCTTACAGTCAGTTTAATTCTTTCCATATTTTCTGCTCAGACATATTAATCTGAATTTTATATCAATTCAATAAGAATATAATCTGAATTTATTGTTTAGCTGGGAATTAGACAGTATTCACTGCCCAGGAATAGCCACTGGGAGAGAAAGGTTATTTAAAATAGACTGTTATAAATCTGTGGAGTTTGACCAAATCAAATGGAGTTTGACCATTCCTACCCTAATTAAAGCTAAGCTATGAGTTGTTTCCTATAACAACAACAACAACAATGTATATTTAACTGCCCTTATGTTTCAATTAAGAGGAAATTATACTTTACTCTTATTATACTGTACATACAAAAAAAAGGAACAAACTTTTGTCTTCGAAGGAAAGAATTTACAAAAGGGGAAAAGCATGAGATTACAGGGTCAGCAGAGCTGAGCAGCAAATCTGATTCTCAAAGCATCTTTCTTTTTAGCAAAAAGGTGACTTTTTGGCAGGGTACCCTGAGCCACTGACTCCAGGGCCTTCTATTTAGCTCAGCTCAGAGCAGGGAGACAGGGAGCCCCTCAGGAAGCTCATTGGAACAGTAACATTATCTGCCATACTTTGCCTGCACCAGAGGCCCTGTCAACAAGCAGTGGTAGGCCATTCCGTTTAAACTGAAGTAATTAAATCTCTCTGCTCTCATAAAAGTAAAATAAAATAAAAATACAACTGCCTGCTGTTGGTCAGTGGAATTACATTGAGTGGAGGTAAATTTTAATTTCACGGTGCAAGTGTTAAATTATTGCCCTCTAAACTGACTGCCAATTCTGCATGAAATCTCAGCACATTTTAATAATTCGTCTTTTGTTTAGGATGGAAAGAAACTTAGAAATAGCACATGTGTTATGATTTGAAGGGAGATTTTATGTGCAATTAGGCTCCTGAGAACCGCAACAGCATAATGACATTCAGGTTCCCTAATTGGACCAAGAGGAAACTATCATTTCTGAAATGTTTTGGGGGACTTAACCTTTGTCCAACTTCTCTAGAACACTTGGAATTATTTTGATTGTATCTGCTTATTTTCAAGATTCCGATTTAATTTTAAAACTGCACATTTTATGGATGTGCATCTCCATTAATATGTGAGATTGTTAATAATCAGTCTCTTTCATTACATTGTGAAACTGTTAAGAAAACTGTCATTTAGAAAAGATTCTATGTGAGTTTTTAAAAAATTATTTTTTAGTGTAACTTTAACAGAACTCCACTCTGTGCCAAGACTCAGCGCCAAATAAATAACAATAGGTAAATTCTGTCTGTACAACTCATCAGTATAAAGTTGACTATTCAGAAAAAGTCAGTTTGGAGTATTAAAAAAGTCTTTCAGGTTCTTACTGATGAGCAATGAAGCAGTCTCGAAATAGTCTCATATATATCTCATAATTCTTGCATAGCTCCATCTAACTAGTAAAATAAAAATGTTAAATAACTTTAAATAAAGAAAGTAGAAAAAAACTGCTTTAGTTTGTTTTAATCAATATTTTATATCTTGCAAGGCACTATGCTGTGTTCAAATCAATGATTCAATACATCCCTTGTAGTTCAATTGATTTGCTACCCTTAGACATTCTGCATAGCTATTAACGTAAAATGGAATTAAAATAGAATGCTGTGCAGTCAGACCTGAATAATCTATACATAGTTTATCCCATACCCCAGGGTATCTAAAAAGACTACTTAGGGAGTGAATCAGCCTGACATCCTCCATACACTATTGACTTGTTGAATTCCAAATTCTTTAATCTGAATAAAAATAGCATTTTCAAACTGCCTTATATTGGAGAGATCCAGCAACATCCAAATCAATAATTCCTTAGAGACAGAAGAATGCGTTTTCACCTAATAGAACTTGGTATACCAAGCAAAGGTGACAATAATATGTATGGCAAGAAATAAAAATCTAGATAACCAGAACTTAATTTATAGAATCTCTGTAACTGGAGCAAAAAGAAAATGTATGAAGTATTAGGAGTGTGAGTGATAGGAGAAACCTGGTAAATCAGCTCAGAGTTAAATGTCCTCAGCCATATGGTAACTTTATTCAACAGGATTTTAAATTCTCTAGCAAGGAATAATAACCTGTGCTTATTTCAGATTTTCAAACTATTTCTTGATAGAAGCTTTCATTTTTTATATGTCTATTTTAATCATTTTATTTACTATAAGATTTTTCTCTGAATTATCTTCATTGCTTTTTATTTCAGGAAATTCAAGGATGAAAGTTTAGAATGGTCATAATCCTAAATCTAGTTTAAATAAACTGACTTCCCTAGAGCAAATCACTTCCATTCTTCAGCTCCTTACAATAAAATAGGGCCCACAGAACATAAATGCAAAAGTATGTATACATGCACTGGCATGTATGTGTTTTTACCTACATATCTATATTTATATATCTGCATAGGCATATATACATGTAGACATATATATTTGTGTATATATTATGAAAATATATTCATTCAATGTCCAGTAAGGCAACAAATTTAAAAATCATAAATATAGAAGAAACTTTGAGAAGTCTTTGAATCCTATCTATAAATAAATCATTTTCTTGGATCATTTCAAAAGAGTTGGTGGACACGGGACAAATCTGGATGACGTACTTGAGGTTTAATTGTTCTATTCTTTCTACAAATGCGCATGTTTTACAATGTTTACAGCAAAATGTTAAATATAAAAAATGGCAGGCTATGGTTGTTATTATAGCTTTCTCTCTATTTTGTTGTTTTGGTGTTGGTAATTGCTTCTCCTTATTCAAAGAATCACAATTTCCATTATGTATAGATAATCTCTGACATAACAGTTAATCAAATTTAGGAATTAATATGTTGATATTATTATTTAGACTAACATCACCAATTCTGCAAAATATTTTGTTATTTTGGCATTCACGAGGTCACTATACCATTCACCAATATTATTTGAGAAAAATTAAACATTGCAATTCTTTGAGCATATTTTAGCTAATTTAAAATGCCATCAACTAACTATAAGTCACACCATTACTTTATATAACACTAAGAAAGAACTCTGCCAATTAAACTACTGAAAATACTCTCATTCCTTTATAATTTATTTTATTTTGTTTTTTTACTTCTATTTTATTAAAAACTAAGATGATTTAAACATCATGTTTATCATATAACACTCAAGCACACATAAAAATGAAAATATAAACAAAATAAATTGGTGAAAGTATTCTTAAAAATTCTTTACTTCCTAGTTTGATTAGAAAATGTCAAAGTCTACAATTTTGCACAAAATATCAACCTCCATATAATGAAGAGCACTGATTATGCAGTATTTCTTGGGAGTGCTCATTCTTGTATCCAGTAATTTTTTCCAAGTTGCTGACACCTGTTCTGTAAATTTGTATGTGTGTATCTGTATGTAAATCCTACATATATAGTATTATTTTCCCAACTTTTTATGTTGGAAATTATCAACCCTACAGGAAAGTTGAAAAATTATACAGTGAATACCTGTAAACCCTGATACATTGTATAATATTACACAGCTGCTTTATCTTCCTGTTCCCATTTGGACTTTCATGGGCCATCTGAAAATAAGTTATAGACGTCATGACATGTCACTCAAATATTTTAGTGTGCATCTCCTATGAGAAGAACATTATCCAAAATAACCATAATATCACTATCTTTTCAAAAAAAATTCACATTAACTCAGTAATACATTCAATCGATATTTAAGCTTCCCTGACTGTCCCTAGATGGTAGCTCTCTGGTCTCCTGATCCAAGGTTCAATCAAGTTGGTTATTACATCTGTAAGTTTCTTCTATTCTGGTATAGTTTCTCACACTATGCATGTTTGTGTTTGTGTGTATGTGTGTGTGTGTATCTGTGTGTGATTTCTTTTTTTTTTTTAAAGATTTATTTATTTATTTGACAGAGAGAGAGAGAGTACAAGCAGGCAGAGTGGCAGGCAGAGGAAGAGGGAAAAGCAGGCTCCTCACTGAGCAGGGACCCCGATGCGGGGCTTAAACCCAAAACCCTGGGATCATGACCCAAGCCGAAGGCAGCCACTTAACCAGCTGAGCCACCCAGGTGCCCCTCTGTGTGTGATTTCTATGTATCATTAACTTTGTTGGAGAGTCCAGGCCTGTCTTGTAGAATACCTCACATTATGGATTTGCCTGAAAATTTCCTCATGATTACATTCAGGTTAAACATTTTTGATAAAATGCTACATAGATGATTTTATATATGTCTAACTGCATCACATCAGGAGGCAAATAGTGTAAGTTTGTTCCAGTATTAGTATTGGTAAGCTTAATTACTTGGTTAATCGGGTAGCTACTACAACCTCATTATAAAGGTAACATTTCCCTTAAAAGCTGGTAAGCAAAAAAACAAAAACAAAACCAAAAACAAACTACTAAGCATCTATTGAGAAGTACTCCTAGACATTGTCAATATTCCTTTCCCTCCGCAATCTATTGTATAATAGTTTAAAATTCATTAATAACCTCTATGTAAATCAATCATTATGCTAGAAACTAGAAACCATTCTGCAAGTTTTGACACAGGTGATTTCTTGATCTTATCCCAAAAATATCAACAAAGGTATATATTCAACAATTAGGATTCACATAACTTCCAATAGTCTCTAAATGATACATCAATTAAATTATTAGGAGGTTTCAATTGTTCTGTCAGTCATCAACAATAATAAACAGGTTTATACTTTCACAAGCAATGACAATTACCATATGAACTTGTCTGGTGAACAGAGATGGTAAAATTTTCATGGGCAGGTCCCTCCCCTACCTCAGCACCAACCTTGGTTCTTAAGTTCAGCCAAGAAAGAATTAAGAGCCAAACTCTCAAGTAAGCAAGAGTTAAATAGCAATTAAAAAAAAAAAAAGGATACTCTCAAGATGGGAGAGCAGACAGACCCAGAGGTGACAACTGTGCCAAGGGTCAGGGTTGTCTTGTTTTTTATACTTGCATGGGTTATGGTTCATAGCTACGGTGGTCTCCAACTGAGACCAGTCATCTAAGGGACTCCTCCTATGGGTCAGGAGGGGAAGTTTTTGGCCCTAAGTGGTCCTTGTTGGAATGGTCATGGCAGCCCTCCCCTGTGGGAATGGGGGAGATAGTCAAAACCTCAAAGTAAATGTGTTATAATGAAGCTGTAGGATACTATAGGGCAGCAATTACAGGGAGGAACCCATGAGTATCTCCCCAGGGTCTTTCTGGGCTGTTTGGAACTTGGTTTATGCCCTTTTAATAGTCAGAAAGCATTTGTTCCCTGCTTATAGCTAGTTAACTGCCTACTCTATCAAGATGTCACATAGATGGCACAATGCGAAAAAGAAAAAGAAAAAGAATTCATGTCAGAATGAATGAAACAGGGCAATTCTGATTTTCAACAAGTAGTACTACATGGTTTTCCTAAATACTTCTAGAAATGTCACAAAGGAAGAGATGAATTAGCAAATTTATAAATCAGATGAATTAGTGAATGAGTGTATGAGTAATGGAATGTGTTCTTAAATAAGTGCATGTGTGATATCAAAAGTCAAATACATTGTTATGGAAATTCAATTATAAGAATGATTTGAAGATTTAATACATGTTATAGCGAAATCTGCTCACAAAGACTATACCGAGACAGGGATTAGCATGTAAGAAGTTTATTAGGAAAAGCTTTTGGGATTAATAGCTGTGGGGAAGGGAAGGATGCTTCAGGAAATTAGCACAACTGGGTTGCATTGAAGTCACAAACAAAGGCCTTGGTAGAGGACCCTGGGAGTGGGCATGACCTTGAGAAAGGTGGTCTTTTTTCTGTCAAGGGCAATTCCTAGAGAGATCTGATAGCTAAGGGAATGAGTGTTTTAGTTCCAAAGGGGGTCTAGGTGGCACATCACTGCATCACTACAATATATTTGGATACTAACAAGTATAAGCATTTATGGAGTAGGTAGATTTGAGTTGCATATAAACATATGTAATAGGGATTTATATGTAATTGATTGCTTGAAGAATATGATTTAACTTTGTAATTTTAAATAAATTATTTCAAAAAATATAACATGTATAATCATACTATACAAAATTAAACTCTAAGTTTTTAGCCACAGTTTCGATACACATTATACATGATAATGTCATTTCTATTATGGGTAAATTAACATACTATACTGTCTAATATTATGGTGCATATACAGCAGAAAAAACTTTATACTTGTTTGTCTATTATTAGTTAATTTCTTTCAAGTTTGAACTCCTGATATCCTGGTTTGTCTGCTTATTTGTTTGATGGATTTGTTAAATGAGATATCTTATTCAGGGTAAATTAATAATAGTTACTATGAAAGCTTGTACTACATTAGAAGTTTTGCACAGCTTTGGTGAGTGTTCACTGGTGTTCATCTACCTTGAGAACATAAAAGTACAAAAGTACAATTAAATTAAATTATATCTATAGATATAGACAGTTTCTAGTTTTTTTGGTTATCCTGAATACATTCATTTATTTAATAAATCTTTTCCCTAAATATACTATGGGCAGAGGTTAGTTAGTAAATATACAATAAAGAACTAAGTTTAGAGAGATTGAGTTTGACAAAGCAATAATTAAAAAAAAAAAAAAGGGTAGATTATTACCATGGCAATGGGTCTGTAGAAACACAAAAAGAAAGCATCAAAATCAAACTGGCTGAATGAAACTTCCCAAGGTGTTAACATCTTCCTTAAATCCTAAAGGAGAGTAGGAGCCAGCTAGGCAAAGAAGGAGGGATGTAGGGGTGCCTAGGTGGCACAAATAATTGAGTGCCAGACTCTTGGTTTCAGCTGGGGTCATGATCTCAAGCCCCACATCTGGCTCCACGCTCAGCATGGAGTCTTCTTGAGACTCTCTCTCCCTCCCCCTCTGCCCCTCTCCCTCTGTGATTTCTTCCTCTCTCAAATAAATACATCTTTTTTTTTTTTAAAGATTTTATTTATTTATTGAACAGCTAGAGAGAGATCACAAGTAGGCAGAGAGGCAGGCAGAGAGAGAGGGGGAAGCAGGCTCCCTGCTGAGCAGAAAGCCCAGTGCGGGGCTCAATCCCAGGACCTTGAGATCATGACCTGAGCTGAAGGCAGAGGCTTTAACCCACTGAGCCACCCAGACGCCCCTCAAATAAATACATCTTAAAAAAAAGAAAAGAAAGAAAAGAAGGAAGATGGAGGCAAAGGAAAGACCTTTTGGAGGTAATAGGCATTTATTATGCATCAGACACCCACCCAAGTACTTTACATTAACATTTACATATTATAATCATCAAAACAACTCTATTGATCGTATCCTATTATTGCTCTTCCTTTATAGATGAGGGTTCTGAGACTTAGAGAAAGAAGGAATAAGTCCACGTACCCACAAAAGTAAGTAATTGAGTTCAGGTTTGCACCTATAGGGAGATAGAGAGGTATGAAACAACTGGAGGGCTGGAAGGTCTGCTTTCCAAGATGGCTCACTCACATGGCTATTGGCAGGAGGTCTCAGTCCCTTGCCATGTGAATCTCTCCAAGGGCTGCTTGACATGGTATCCTTGTGACATTGGCAGTTGGCTTCCCCCAGAGCAGGAGCATGAGCATGGAGGAAGCTATAATGCCTTTTAAATCCAATCTTGGAAGTCACATACAATTAATTCTACCACACTCTACTCTTTAGAAGTGAATCAATACATCCAGTACACAATTAAGGGAAAGGGAGATAATGTACTTTTGTTAATAATAATGTATCAATATTGGCTCACAGATAATAACAAATGTATCAATGCCAGTGCAAGATGTTAAATGTGGGGGAACTAGAACAAAGGGGAGAGGTGATGTGGAAACTCGCTGTACTTTTTGCTCAATTTTTTGTAAACCTAATACTATCTTAAAAAAGTAAAGTCTAATAATTTTTAAAAAGAAAATTAGAGACACTAGATAAAATGGACAATTTAATTTTGTATAGCAAGTGAATAAATATCAAATATAGGGGAAAGAAAGAAAGAAGGAAGGAAGGGAGGGAGGGAGGGAGGGAGGGAGGGGGGAAGAAAGAAAGGGATGGATTATGGTTACCTTTTTAAAATTTTAAAAATTTGTTCCTCTTGACTAATTGCTGCACCATCAACACCAGACTGTGATAATTATATATCTATTTATATATTTGACCAGCATTTAATTTTATAAGACACTCTGAGGTCTACAGGAGATTCAGGTACACCAGAGGGTATTTTCATGATTCACTGCCTTGAGTAGCTTTCTGTCTCCTACCATTTCATAATAAAAGAGAATCATACAACTTGGTAGTTAACAAGGCTCTGGATTCAGGCTAAATGAGTTTAAACCTTCCATCACTTAATTAACTGTGTGATGTCAGGTAATTAATTAGTCTTAGCACATAATAAGCATTTAGTGTTACCTACTACAAGAGTTTTGCCTTTAAAGCCTCAATATTAACTAGATTTAATAAAAGGATCTAGTTTAAATTTCTTAACTATAGCTTTCCTAGGATATTTCTGACAGAATTCTTTTCATCAATATTGTTCCCATTTAGAAAACCTGTCTATATGTCAAATAAAAGTCTTCCATTTCATATCTCTCAGGTTCTCTATAAAAGTAGTTTAGTTTTTAATCTCTATTATCTTCCTTACACAACAGAAAATTGGAAATGCCTATTTATTCTTACTTTGGCCAACATGGGGGCAAGTTCAGTGCAGCAGGATCTGGATAAGCAAACCATTGAAACCAAACCCGTAAACGCTGCACCATGAAGCTACCTAAATGGTAACCTCAGCAAAATCATCCCCCAGAGAGGCTGTAGAAAATTAAATTAAGATTGTATTTTGGGAAATACGAATTTCAGAACACTGATTCCTGTAATCACATACATTACATGCAAAGATCCCCTCCCTTGCTGAAGTACTGAACTCAAACCCCTGAGAAGCTTTGCTATGAGAAGCAACACACATTCCCAACATGAGGTCTTTCTATTTTAATTTTGAAATTATAGCAACCCTGAACCCACAAATTTCAGTGATAGTTATTAATAGATAAATGACATGAGTCATATGTTTTCTGTTTTCCACTGTCACAGAAACTTATAATTTCCCCATTTCCATGACCAACCTTGCTTTCATTAATTTATCTAATGTATCTTTGAGAAAGCTTAAATCATTGAGCCAAAAAGGGAGGAAATGCATTTCTGTCTGGTGACACCTAAGATTCTAGGTCTAAAGACAAGGATTTATTTTATTTTATTTTATTTTATTTTATATAAAAGGTACTGAAAATGCAGGAGTTGTTAATTGATAATGTCTCTGTCACACATAAACCTAATTTACTTCTATTAACTAATTTCACTAATAACATAAATCACAAAGGCCATTTATTCCTTCATCTGAAATATTGATTAGATTTCCATCTCTGCATGACATTTTTTAATACCAGATATGCATCTTACTTTTCTGGAGCACTCAAAATAGCTTAATAATTCTCTGCAAACTGAGTTGCCAAAGCTACACTGGAATTTTGATGTTTCCATTAATAAAAGATACATGCCTGCAGGAGGTGCAGATTTGTGATCTCAGGATCCAGAGTTTAGGGGCAAAGGGAAAATGGCTTGCATCTGTACAATGATTAAATGTATGTTCAGAAAGAGGAACTCTAAAGTGTCTATACAGATCTAACAAGACCTATTTGGACCTGGGGCTTGCCCCTGCAGGGTGTTTTTTGATAGCTTTATCTATGTCAGACACTGCGGCTCTATCCATTCTCACTTGTCAATATGCCATGGTAGTTTCAGAGCTGGAAACAGGGAGATGGTGGGCTACAGGAAGAGAAACCTGAACATCAGGGAGCCATTGCGCCAAGTTCATACATAGCCTAACCAAAATGCAATGTCAGGGAAAACAAAAAAACAAAACAAAACAAAAGCACACACACACACACAAATCAAATGTCAGAAAAAAAATTTTAAATGATGCCAATCAAGTCTAAAAATAGAATCTATAACTAGTAAGGAACCGAAACTTCTCAAAAGAAAAATAGAAGTAAACATACTTAAGAATCAAATATAAGTCCTATGCATTTGCCTCTTGGGTAGGGTAGAAGAGAGAGCACCATGAAAACATAGACCTGAATATGAATAGAATCTGTAGATACTGTATATCCATGAAAGTTTATTGTGCTTTAGAGAGTCATTTATTTATTTATTTATTTTTTAAAGATTTTATTTATTTATTTGACAGAGAGAGAGAGAGGTCACAAGTAGGCAGAGAGGGAGGCAGAGAGAGAGGAGAAAGCAGGCTCCCTGCTGAGCAGAGAGCCCGATGCGGGGCTCGATCCCAGGACCCTAAGATCATGACCCAAGCCGAAGGCAGAGGCTTCAACCCACTGAGCCACCCAGGCGCCCCTAGAGAGTGATTTAACATAACCCTGTCAGTTCATACAATCTGGTCTTTAATTGTTTTAATCAATACGATTTTTATTGTGCCTTTTCTATACATAAGGCACTGTACTAGATAAAAGAAAAACAAGAATCAGTTGAGTACTGAGCTTCTTTTTTTGCGAATTAAAGTGGCTTTATTTTGTTCATATAAAAACAAATACTAATTATAAATATCTAGAAAAAATATGCCCCAAATCATAATTAATGTCTAGAAATAGCCCCTATCGACATTGTGGGATACATTATTCTAGCCTATTGAATATATATGTGTGTGTGTGTGTCTGTATAAACATATATATATAGTATATGTGATATACTTATAATTTATATATAATATTTATACACACACATACACACATAGACCCATGGACACACACAAACATAGAACATTCGTTTGCTAGGGCTGCCCTAACAAAATATCATAACCGAGTGACTTAAACAATAGAAATTTATTTTCTCTAAGTTCTGGAGACTAGAAGTCCAAGAGCAAGGTGTAGGCAGGTCTGTTTTTTCTGAGGCGTCTCTTTTGGCTTGCAAATGGCTGCCTTCTCACTCTGTCTTCACATGGCCTCTTCTGTGTATGTCTGAATCCCTGTGTTGCTTTGTCTGTCCAAATTCCCTCTTCCTATAAGAATGTCAGTCAGATTGGATTACCCTAATAGCCTCATTTTAATGTCATAATCTCTTTTAAAGTTCTATCCCCAAATGTAATCACATTCTGAGGTTCTGGGGGTTAGAACTTCAAAATATGAATTTTGAAGGGACACAGTTCAGCCTACAACATACATACATATGTATATACATACAGAGAGAGAGAGGGAGATTTTTATTTTCATAAAAAAATGAGACCATACTAGGCACCCTAATGGACTTGTTCATCTCTCTCCATTGATATATTTTTATCATATTCAATTAGTAGGACTATGTAATAGGTCATTGTATAACTTTAAGGTAATTTATTTACTAAGCTGCTATATTCAGCACTTAGATTATTTATGATTACTTAATATATATATGCATATATATATATATATATATATATAAATTATCTATCTAAACTCTATAATAAGCCTACTATCATTTGGAATTTTGAGGGTATTTTTCCTTAGAAGCAATGACTAAAAATGGAATTGCTGGATTAAAGGGTATGCACATGATACTTTTTTAAAATAGCTCTTTAGAAAGTTTTTATTAATCTGCAAAAGACGTTTGGCTACTTTCCAACATCCTGATTATACTATTAGTATTTATTTTAGTCTTTGAAAATATGATAGATGGAAAATACAATTTTGGTTTTGTTTTATTTGCATTTCTTTGCTTGCTATTAAATCCAAACATCTTTTTATTCATTTATTGTCCATTTTAATTTATTAATTTTAATTCCATGCTATGTCTTTTCCTCAATATTCCATTAAGATGTTCTTTTTTTACTTATCAACTTTCAAGAAATGTTTACATATCAGAATTGGTCATTTGTGTATAGCCACCAGAATTTTTTTTCAGATTTGTGGTTTGCTTTCTAGTACCATTTATAGTGGTTTTCCACCATTCTGAAATTTTTGTTTTATCTCCTGCTTTTATTTAAGGCTGTTGTTGTCATGGTTTTTGCCAATTTATGGACATTTCCCTATGGTCTTACAGTTGGCCATGCATAGAAAGGCCTGACCCCACAGGATAACTGTTCATATATTCACCAATTTGCATTAAGTATTTTATGGATCTTTTGGTAGTTTTTTAAAATTTAGTTACAGTTGAAGTATGCCATAACAATGAAATATTGTCCATAAAATATGGTTAACTTGTTTTGTCATACCATTAAATAAATAGTTCACTTTTTACTTAATGTTTTGATGAGCCATAATATTACATCTTATAATACTATGGTTTAATACTATAATACTTATGGCTTGAGGGGTCATATACTACATTTTTATCTATACTTGTCTCAATTTATTTTAAGATTATGGCCTGTTTCTAGTCTAATATAATTTTTTAAAGATGTATTTATTTATTTTAGAGAGAGAGAGAGAAAGGGAAAGCATACACGTGAAGAGGGTTGGGACAGAGGGAGAGAATCTTCAAGCAGACTACTCACTAAGTGCAGAGCCCAATGTGAGGTTGATGTCATGACCCAGGAAATCATGACCGGTGCTCAAACCAAAAGTCAGACACTCAACTGACTGAAACACCCAGGTGCTCCTAGTCTAACCTGCTTTTAGAAAAATGCTGTTTATTTGTTATACCTTCAAAATATGTTTTAATATGTGATAGGACAAATTATTTTTTTTTCAAAAATTTCCTAACCATATTCTTTCATGTTTATTCTTTAAGTATGATTTTATCAAAAATTAAACTACACCAAGAGTTTTTTATTGGAATTACATCTATAGGTTAAGTTTTAAAGATTCATACATTTAAATTATTTATTCTTACCATCCAGGAAAATAGCATGCCACTTTTTTTTCCCCAAATACTTTTATTTTATTTTTTCAGTGTTACAAGATTCATTGTTCATGTACCACACCCCGTGCTCCATGCAATACGTGCCCTCCTCAATACCCACCACCAGGCTCACCCAATCCCCCCACCTCTTCCCCTCCAAAACCCTCAGTTTGTTGCTCAGAGTCCACAGTCTCTCACAGTTCATCTTCCCCTCCAATTTCCCCCAATTCACCCTTCCTTTCCTTCTTACAATGTCCTCCATGTTTTTCTTAATACTCCACACGTGAGACCATATGATAGTTGACTCTCTCTGTTTGACTTATTTCACTCAGCATAATCTCTTCTAGTCCCGTCCATGTTGATACAAAAGTTAGGTATTCATCCTTTCTGATGGAGGCATAATATTCCATTGTATATATGGACCATATCTTCTTGATCCATTCATCTGTTGAAGGGCATCTTGGCTCTTTCCACAGTTTGGCAATTGTGGCCATTGCTGCTATGAACACTGGGATACATGTACTTTGTACATGTACTTCTTTGTACTGCATCTGCAACTTTGGGGCAAATACCCAGTAGTGCAATTGCAGGGTCATAGGGTAGCTCTATTTTTAATTTCTTGAGGAATCTCCACACTGTTTTCCAAAGTGGCATGCCACTTTTTGTATTCAGCTCTTATTCTATGATGGTCAGTGTTGTTTTATAATTACATATGTCTTTTATGTCTTTTATTAAGTTTATCCTTAAATAATTTATAGATTATTTGCTATTGTGAATATAATATTTAATTTTCTATTGTATTTTCTAACTGCTATAGAAGAAAGCTATTATATTTTGGTATATTTACTAAATAAGTGGCCACCTATTTAAATTTTTATTAGTTCAAAAGATTCTGCAATTGATTACCTTATGTTTTCTATAATATCAAAAAAATAGTAACTAATAGCAGGTTCATTCCAAAGTGAATGGATTCTTATTTCTTTTTATTCTCTTTTCATACTTGTTATGAGTTTCAGAACACTCTTCATTGCAGAAGTGAAAGCAGCTATTGGTATTTTGTTTTTGTTATTAACAGATCATCCTTGAGTGTACCTCCATTCAGCATGATATCTGCTCTTGGTTCAGATAAAACATCTTATTACTTAACTATACCTAGTTACCATGGATTTGGTATGTATGTATGTATGTATGTATGTATGTATGTATTTATTTATTTATTTAATTTTAAAGATGATTCCAGGGTCCTGGGATAGAGTCCTGCATTGGCCTCCCTGCTCAGTGGGGAGCCTGCTTCTCCCTCTACCCCTTCTTCCTGCTTGTGATTTCTCTCTCTCGTCCAGCTAAATAATTTTTTTTAAAAATCTTAAAAAAGGGGCACCTGGGTGGTTCAGTGAGTTAAAGCCTCTGCCTTCAGCTCAGGTCATGATCTCAGGGTCCTGGGATCGAGCCCTGCATCGAGCTCTCTGCTCAGCAGGGAGTCTGCTTCTCCCTCCTGCCTGCCTCTCTGCCTACTTGTGATCTCTCTCTCTCTGCCAAATAAATAAATAAAATCCTTAAAAAAAAAATCTTTAAAAAAAACATTCTCAACAAATCTCCACCCAGGCTAGGAATAAGAGCATTTCCATATCTATGTATGTCAGTCCCTTGTCTGTGTCCTACCAAATCAACCACTATCTTGAATTGCATTATGTACTACATTCTTCAAATATACTATCTGGCTGATCATGCTAATGATTTTTTTAGAAATGTTTTATCCTATATTCACCTATATTCATATGGGAATACATAGTGTTTTTTTCTATGCTCTCTGAGTGATGTTTAGAAGTATCAAGCCTCAGGAAATTGAAAAGCTTTCAATATTATCCTAATATCATAGAATTTATCTGTTCCTTGAACGCTTGACAGAGCTCATTTTTAAAACTGAAGTTTTGGGAATAAATTCTTTTGTGACTTGTCTCATTTTTTATACTTTTTGTTCTACTACAGAGTGTTGTACTTTGTTATTTGTTTTGTTTGGGGGTTTTCTTTTTAACTCTTATTGCTTCGCTTTTAGTGATTTATATTTCGTACATAACACACACACACATTAGCTCAAAATTTAAATTAATGTTTGCTTTTTATTAATGATGTCTATGTAGTCTAATTCCTGATGTTAGAACATGAATTTTCATTTGGCTTTCTTGTTAGATTTTCTAGCTCTGGAGTTTAGCTAACAATTCTATTAAAGTCTCCTTTTTAATCTATTAATTTTTCCTGTACTTATTGTTTTATTCCTTTTTAAATTAACAAATTGTTCTCTCTTGGTTCTAGAGATGACTCTTAATAGTGAAATCCTTTATTCAAACAAATTGTTACCAAAAACTTCAATTCAAGAGAAAAAAAAAAGCAGGAATGTGCTGGTATAAACAAAATGGAGACCTGAAATCATGTAGACAATAGAGACTGATAACAAATGCTAAAGATTATAGTATATACTGTTTTCATCACTATGAATTTATAAATGGCATGAAATGTTGGTTTTTTTTCTTTCATTGAACCAGTAAATGCATTTAAAGGGTGTTTAAAATTATTTTCCAAAGGAAAATAAAATGTCTTTTGACCTTTTCTTGTGAATTTACAGCTCTGTTGCAATGGGTATGCATAGACTGTGCAATTCTGATTAGGTTTGTCCATGTGAGGTTGCTTTGTGGCTTGTGAAAATAGCCACAAAATTCTGTATGTTTCAAACTATGTATTGGGGAATGTATTCATGTTTTCCTTATTACCAATTTTTGTAAATACATCATAAACATTTAAAAATAACATGCGTTTTCTTTGTGAAGTAGATTATCTGTATGTTTATTCAATTAATTTAATTAGCTATATTATTCAGATCCTGTATTACAGTGGTTTTTCAACTTTGGCCACAAACTCCTGCTTGGTATATCAATTTATACAGTGTCTATGATTTCAAAAAATTATAGTTACCATCAACTTTATTTTACTAATAATTCAGTTTATTTTTAAATTTTAAATAACATGTAAAGATGGTGAGATATATTCATCAAAAGAGGGCACTGATTTTTAAAACCATTAGAATTACTACTTAATAATCATTTATGGCTACTTAATTGGTAAAGTATAAGAGAAATACATTATATTTTCTTACTTTGAGATCTTATAGTTTCTCCTTATATTTATACAAGTTATTTATTTCAATATTGTATAATACTTTAGGTTCATAGTGGTACATTTCTGCCCATCTTCATTTTAAATCAAATCTTCTATCTCAAAATAACATTCTTTTCTCACATTTAATATGTGTCTACTTTGAATTCTTCTTTGTTTGATGTTGATATTGCTCACTTGCTTTCTGTTGGTTTTCATTTGCCTCGTATACCATGATCTGTCCTACATTTTCAACATTGTTTTTCCATTTTTGTTTGAAGAGTGATGTCTTAGAGACAGAATATATATGAACTTTCTTTCTATTAATATAAAGTCCTAATTTTTCAATAGAGTAATTTTTACCTACATTTATTTTAATAATTGTGTTTTTTATTTCAGTCTTCTCATGTTTTTCTTTATTAAAATGTTTTATTTACTTTTTTGTATTTTTCCATATTAATTCATTAGATCATTCAAAATATTTATTAAACACCCATGTACCAAACACCATTGCCCAACTTGTTTTTCCCCTTATGATAACTGTAACAGTGACAGCCAACATTTATTAAAGGGTTTCCATAAAATAGGTATAGTCCCCAAATTTCAACATATATTAACAGATTTAATGGTTACCAACATTAAGTTGGTAACCCTTAATATACCCATCTTGAAGAGGAAAAATGTGATGAAAAAATATTCAGAGACCACTCAAGGTGAGTAGTTCTGTAAGTGATGGAGTAGGGAAATGGAACTGGATAGTCTGATTCCAGAAGCCTCTGATTTGGAAGTTCTATTTTTATTTTTATCCCACTGGCTATTTCATCTTTAAGCATATTTGCACTTATATTTAGCAACATGAAAATGGAAGCAAATTTGTGTTTAGTCTTTTAAAATTTCCATCACTATCTTTTTCCTAAGAGTCTCGGTACAACTCACCCTGTAGACTCTAAACTCCACTCTCTGTCTTTCCACCCCACACCTGGCACACAATAAATAATTGTGAATGTTGCATAGATGTATGGCGATCAAATTTACCTATTTGGTTTACTTATTTACCTCTCTGGTTTTATGAGCTATCCAACTTGGTCTTCATTGCTTTTATTGAGTTATTTAGTTTCTTAAATGTTCTTCATCTCCTATTACTTTACATATTTTCAGGTCACTCCATTTTGATATAGTTAAAACTATTACTTGAATTTCAATATTTTTTCCATTCCCTGTAGTAAGTAACTAAGTTTCTGATTTGCTTGAATGGTTCTTCTATTTAGAATATATCCTTTATACAGGGATCTGAGAACAGAGTATCTCATGATTTCACTTTACAAGATTTGGGTAAATATTTGAATTTTATGTTGTTATTCAAAAGGAAACAATACTGCATGAATTATAGCTAGAAAATGTAGACAAACTATATTTTAACCAATGGCTCTCACTAAAATATGTGTAATTTCATTAAAAGAATATTACATGGTTTTGTTTAACAAAACCACATAAATGTATCAATGACACTTTGAAATATTTATCCCTTAAGTATTTACTATGCCACAGCTTTAGATAATCCCATTTTATATATAAGAAAACAGAAAAGGGTACCAAATAATTAATCACTGGAAATGCAAGAATTGTCTCCACAGTCAGCAGTCACACACCTTCACCATCCCCCTCAGTACACATAAACTGGGTCACAATCTCCTCATCTCATTGATATACTCAGTGTAGCCATTGTGCACATATGACGATATTCTGTTCTGCTGATTTTCTCCCAACCTATGCAAAGTACATTATTGGCTCTTTTTCTCCTTCTCAATGACATGTCATTTATATCATTTGCTAAGTGTTTCATATGGGTTTTAGGAACTCCATAGCCAGAATATTTTTGTTAACTAGACAAAGAACATGGCTCTTTTCAAATTGCAGGTTAAGTATCCTGTTTGGGGTTGGTACAGAAAGAACAGGCAGAGAAATGCCTCTTGGCTGGAAGAAGGGAAAAGAACTGAGTACACATTATAAAAGCAATTATTCCCTTTGCTGTAGAGTGTACAGAGAGAAAAGTAAGAAGGCCAAAGAATTACTAAAAAGGAATTTGCTGCTTCAGTGACCCTGTTAGATACCTGTTAAGACCTTTTGCTTCCTCTACCGTTTCTAACTAAATCTCAGCAAAAAAGAGAAATCTAAAGAAATGGTGGGAATTATGTTAGAACTGGGCATTTTCTTCTTCAGTGTCACTGTAGCTGTTATTCCCTGGCAGCATAATTGTAACTAATTAGAATCTAGTTAGATAAAGAGACAGCATTAAAACCCTTTGCTTGTTAGTTCTCCCTTGATGGTCACAGTTTGTGCTTCTATCTGTTCAGGGCAGGGGAAGTTTCAGTTTCACAATCACTTTTCAAGTTTAGTTTTATCTGTTTATTTTTTCTTCCAAATAATTTGCACAAATTTTGACATTTTGCTGTGGACTATGTGAACCACTTTCAACACTCACTGCCAGGTTAACCACTGAGTCCACTCAAGGCAGGATAAAGCATATTTATTACCCCAGTAGCTCTAATTGCAGGATAGCCAGAGGGTATCCATTTGGTCTATAATTAGGTCATTTCTCTCTCATCCCCTGCAAGTGTGTATAATTATAAATTAAAATCCCACTGTGAGAAAAGAAATTCTCTGTAATATAAAGGAAAGACAAAAGCTGTAGGAAGTATATCTTTAAAAACATTTTTTGGCATTTCCTTCAAAATTGATCCTTGAACTGGTTTTTCATTCTACTATTCATTTTCCTGGCTAGGAGTTTCATCATTGTACATTTGAATTTTGGGTCAATTTAAAGTTATACTGTAGCCTTAAGGTTTTGCTGCTTCTTGCAGAATTTACATTTAGCAGATCAAAACTATTCTTTGGGGAAATAAAACCCGTTGAGAAGCCAGCCTCTGAGTGATGCTTAAAGGTGTGGCTCTATGCAGGCCCTGACTTGAGAACTTGTTATGTTCGACATTTTTCTTTCTCTCTAAGTGCCACACATTGGCCCTTTTGACACTCGCCTTTCTGTTTTCACAATAAAAATGTTATGTGTTATACTAGGTAAGATAAAACATTAAAAAAAATGGCTCTTACTGTATACTGCAGTAGCTGTTCTTTTAATCCGTTTGGCTGAGCTGTTGTTTTACTTATGTTATCCAAAACCGTGGTTAAATGTATTATCCCACACATTTTCAGAGATGATACAGGTAAAAACATGCATGTCTGACAACAAGATAACCTTAACCAAGCTATTGAGGCAATGTTTTGACTTGCTAGACTTCTTGTTCCTATCAGGGAATCAATCCTTTTCGTGGACTTGGAGAAAATGTGGCAGGTGTTGCCTAGGCCAAGACAGTGTACATAAGACCCAAACTACATATGTGACCTTTTTAAATTTCCTACACATTGAAAAATGAGAGAGAGAGGGAGAGAGAGAAAGAACAAACAAGAGAGAAATGTTCTGGCATCAGAAGAAGAGGTAATATCTCTAAGAATATTCTGATGAATCCATTATAATCCTTATAGAATGTGAAAAATTGTGTTTTTTAAATAATTATTTTACTACCTTGCAAAGACCCTTACCTGCTTCTGACATTACAGTTAGAGGATAATGATGGTAACATTTCACACTTAGACACTGTTCTAAGTTCTTAACATTCAGGTCACCCTATGAGGTGTATGTAGACAAGGAAAGTGAGGCACAGGACATTAAGAAATATGATAAAGGCCTACCCAGGAGGTCACTGGAATTCAGGCGGTCAGGTTTGAGATTACTGTGCTACCCACCTGACACTATGCCAGGGTAATAGGAATAAAGCATGACCAGCCAGATGCCACCACACTCTATTGACCTGGGAATCTAACACGGTAGGAAAGGCTTTGACTGATACTCTATAAGTGCTCACCAAATATTTTATGGATTTAATTTAGCTGTAACTTCTTTTTTTTTTTTTTAAAGATTTTATTTATTTATTTGACAGAGAAGAGAGAGATCACAAGTAGGCAGAGAGGCAGACAGAGAGAGAGGGGGAAGCAGGCTCCCTGCTGAGCAGAGAGCCCGATGTGGGGCTCAATGACCCGAGCCGAAGGCAGAGGCTTTAACTCACTGAGCCACCCGGGCGCCCCTAGCTGTAACTTCTTAAATCTAGTGATAGTATATGACCAAGTTTGCCATTCAAAAGTGTATTTCTAGTCACAGAATAGCGAAAGATATTTCATACCATCAGGGAATTCCGTAGTTAAAAGCTACAGAATCTACTTCTAATCAACTAAGTCTAGTTTTGCACTTATTTGGCAACCAAATGAAAGTAAAAATGGAATGCTACTGAAATCATCCCCATCATCAAAGGCTTTAAACTATCAACAAGATATTCTGTCATAAAAAAAAGCAGTAAAGAGGATTTTAGCATATACAGAGGGGGAAAGTCCATAAAAGATCAAATACTGAAAAAAAATGCACAATCTTAGATTTTTTATTTTCAGAAAGTCGTAATTATTACTTCTACTGTTTAAGATTTTAAAGACATTTGGATTCAATTAATAAATAACATTGAATTTTATATTTTATGAGAAGCTAATATACCTTTTCTATTTCCATCAAATCACTAACAATCAGGTGTCAGGAAACTTCTGTAAAGGGCCAGATGGCAAATATTTTAGGCTTTGTGAGCTATATGTACTCTGCCACACCACACCTACCCTATCATTGCAACACAAAAGCTGCCATAGATGGTATGTTAATAAATGAGTAGGGCTGTGTTCCAATAAAACTTTATTTACAAAAACAGTTGGTTGGCCATATTAAGCATGCAGAATGTAGTTTGCCAACCCTAGATTTATACCATAGAAAGATCATGTATATTTTTTTACCTATCTTCTAGTAAATAAGAATATATTTATAAATCAAATTATTTTTTCAACATGATAATAAACTTTAAACAAGACCATTTCTATTAAAAATAAAAGAACTTCCAGATTTTACCCAGTAATATAATAGTTCTGCAATTTTCTTCTAATTCTTATATAATCGCTATGGATTATATTCCTCTATTTTAATTGATATTCAGATCCAACCAGAGTTCTAGAAGACTAAGAGGTGCTCTCTAGTCTTCTACACAGCTGAGAGATCTGAGCCAACACTAGATGATGCTACACTTGACTCCATAAGTGTTATCAGTGTGGTCTCTGAATCCACTGAACGTCAAATGCAAAACAAAATTACCTACAGCATGTGCATGGCAACCAGCACTTTTGCATCCCTTACCTCTGCCTACAACCTTTCTGATGAAAATATACTCATTGTTAGTATCCAACCCAAGTTCTGGAACAAACCAAACTAAATAGATTCATTTAAGTCAATGTATTTTACTAAATTCTTCCTGGAGAGAGAACAGAGGAATGAAGTGGTAAAAGTTGTCTGGCATAAGGGAATTTGATCCTGTGTCTCTAATCAGCTTTAGATTTGGTGTACCCACTTTTCCTGTCCTCCATAAATGGTTAAAATTTAATGATTTCTTAATGAATAAATGGGTCAGAGATTTTTGAACAAATTTATTGGACATGGTTTGTGCTTTATGTCTAAGATAAATCTTACTTTTCAGTAAAGTCAGACAACTAGAAAGATTTACAGATGACTATTGAGAAAACATAATCGCAATGAAATACTCCTTTTAGGATCATTGACTGAAGGGCTTCAGTTTTTTTCTAACTATATGCATTATGAAACTGATCATTTCTGAATATAAACTATGCCCAATAAATAAAAAGAAATTTGTTCTAAAAATGACCGATTGATCTTAGAACCATTTTCCCCTCTTCTTCTTCTTTTGTCCAATACAGATAGAGTGCCATTTTCCTATGGACACCTCAGAGTGTCTATTTCAAATTAAATCATAGAATTCTTGAAAGAAAATAACTAGGTTCTGTTAAATTATATAATCAGTACCTTCAGGGCACTAAAAATGATTTTAAAACAAACATAAATTATGATTCCAAAAAGGGTAGGAAATAAGACCACATATTTTTGTGATTTTCTCCTGGTACTAGTTAACTCCTCATGAGCCCTCCGATTTGGAGCAGTCCTCTTTGGAATATACCTGCAAAGGCTTAGCTGTTAACACTCACATCTTCACCTCAGTCCTCCTTGTCTATTTGCCCAGATAGGTCAAAATCACAGCATCTCAGGAAAACCCAAGAGGCTTGGAAACTCTGCAAATATAGCAAGGTGCTCCTTAGTCTGTTGGGAATGAAACAGAAATCTGGCAGGAGGTCAGGAGAATTCATTAGCTAGGCAGTGCAACACAGCCACTGTGAGGCAGGGAGACTGGCTTTAGAGCAAAAGGCTAATTACTCCAGTACCCAGCTCAATCTCCTGCTAGATTTACTGCTAATTAATTTTCGCTTCATTTTTACCTATCCAGCCAGTGAATCAGGGGCTATGACTCACTTTCTGCTCCCCCTACCCCCCCAACCATCACCAGTTTCTGCTCTATTAGCAAATTGCCTTTTGAGTTTCTCTTTTCTAAAGGTTGGTTGCCTGGGTGATCTCATGGTCTTGACCTTGGAAAGGCCTTTAAGCAAAAGGACTCAGGACAATAAGCTGCAATCAGTTAAAAACAACAAAATGGAGACAAAATAATGAATAAAGGGGGTTTTAGCTACTTTTTTCTTTTTCTTCCCTCATAAGGAAAGAAAATTATTTTTTCATGTTACATTTTTTATATTTCCTGAACTGTTCATGTAGACAAGGCATATTTCTAGGACTAGTGCTGGTCAGGGAAGTAAATACCTGTGAATAACCACACAGAGGGCATGGACAGCATTGACTGGAGAGACAGAGAAAGAAAACAATTTCAAATGCTATTATTTAGATTCTGTGAAGATTTACAAATATGTCTTATTTTAACCAAATACCAACACCCTTAAACAGGTAAAAAAATAAGGCAGGCCCATGTTTATATGTACCATCTAATACTTCTAGAGAATTGCTTGCTATCTATGAAAATAACAACTGTGGGGCATCTGGGTGGCACAGTGCATTAAGCGTCTGCCTTTTGCTCAGGTTCATGACCCCAGGGTCCTGGGATTGGGTCCCGCATCGGACTCCCTGCTCAGCGGGGAACCTGCTTCTCCCTCTGCCTGCTGCACCCCCTGCTTGTGCCTTCTCTGTCTGACAAATAAATAAAATCTTAAAAAAAAAGAAAGAAAGAAAAGAACAACCGAGATACAAGTTTGCTATGTCAGAACTACAGCAATGCTCCAATAGCACCAACTAGCAGTTTTCTATAAACCAAAAGGAAGCTTCAGAGAGTATATTTGTTTGTTTGTTTCAAGAAGGATATTTTCATAATTATGTGTTTTCTATGTGTTCCTAGATGACATACAGCTCTACTATTAGCCTCTTTAGGCTATTAGCTGTACTAGTAGCTACTATTAGCTCTACTAAAAGTTCATTAGACATATGAGCTTTTCAATGGAAAACTGTGGTTTTATTATATTAAATTTACTTTCCAGAGCCAAAGCCTATGGATCAATACATATCAGTTATGAATTTGGGATTAGAAAGAATTGGAAAATGGATCAAGAAATTAATAAAAAATAAGGCTACAAAAATATTGTAGAGGAAAACAAGAAGATGTTCTTAAACTCCTAAGTATTAAATACTGCCTTTAGAAACAAGTTCTACAGACTGTTCATGGTGGTCCCTGTATAATGTGGGCAAAACTGTTCAGACAGGATGGCACTCTACAGGTCATGGATTCTTGTCATCCATTCCATGGAAGCAGGATGTTGAAGACTTGCTGTCTTGCCTAAAAATCAAAGCCAAGTCGTAATGGGGAGGGTGGCATTCTCGTGGGTTTGCCACAGGTCAGTTATTAGATGATGCCACACATCAGTTACCTCAACTAAATAAACTTAACTTCCTGGATCAAGTCTTTGTATTTTTGTGTTTGTTCGTTTGTTTGTTTTATTGCCATGATGTCATTCTCGACACCTCTCCCTCCTCGGATCCCTACTGTATTATACTTCAGAAGGACATGGGTGTCTTTAGAGAGATAAATGTGGAAATTTTGCAGAGTTTTCTGGGGAATGAGTAATACTTAAAAATATTAACGACATAGCCACAATTAAGACAAGAGCACTCTACTCTTACAATTACCTAAATAAACCATTTCAGAATCAGTAAGCTAGAATACCATGACTTCCATGAAATAATAATAAAAACATGGTATCATCAAAATATCTACACATGACACCATAAAGTCTTAAGCTCTAGATGACTACATATATTTGACATTTAATAACAAACTATTTTCAGATGCTATAAAATTATTGCCGCTTCCTGACGGCGCACGGGAGAAGAATGAGGCACAAACAAGTCAGCTGCAAGAGAGATTGGGAGCAGGGGTCGGCAGTTGAGAAGACTGCCGCCCGGAACAACTCCTTAATCCCATATTTATTGGATACGAGATGATAATCAATAAAGAAGATTATACATTGTTTGTAGGTAAACAAGAAGGAATGTGAGTCATAGTTGATCAAGAGTCTTATAGATTAAACAAGGAGAAGAGAAGGGCGTGCCTGGTCAATCAGCATAGAATTCGTTATAGAATAAGCGCACTTAGCACTTAAATGGATAACCCCATCAGCAAGCTCTCCCGGAGGCAGGGGAGATAACGAAAGAGGGAAGTAGGCGGTGTTCCGCCCTGAGCAGGCCGGGTGTTCCCAGCTGCTGGGCTTCCTTGAAGCAGGCGGTGTTCCGCCCTGAGCGAGCCAGGCATCCCAGCTGCTCAGCTTCAAGAACGTATATCTTCCCCTCCACCTGAGGCCTGCTGCGACTACAAGTTTTTCTCAAGGTTATCTTTAAGCATGCTTGCATGACCAGCACAACTCCTCCTGGTTATATTTTCAGGAGTATATTATTTTGAGGGATGGTTACAATTATCTAGATTTGTCAACTCAATATAACCTAATAAGATTTGTATGGTGTTGATGGTATTTTGGAAACAAATAAATGAGTTCATAAATAATTGTTATGGCATCTTCATCACAACAGTTTAGAAATGTAAATGGCCCATAAAACTATGGTTTATATTAAGGAGCCCCTGAGTTCTGGTTCAGCTCGTGAGAGACAAGTTAGTATTTGAGAACAGAAGGTGGAGGAAGATATGGAGGAAGTTAGCTAATACATCCTAACAATACCAAGAAACTCAAGAAACCAGCTATGGTGAAGGCTGGGAGGATTTCTAAGGGGCTGGAATAATCCTAGGCCACCTCCGAAGATTACACCTGCTCTGAGAAGAGTATTCAGGGATTTGGTTCCAGAATTGAGTGGCTCCAAAATATTCATATCATTCAGGTAGTCATGCAAAAAGCTAAGGGGATCTCAGAATACCTGCAGAAAAGGTTGGAAATACAGCATAGGTTTTAAAGTGAAGTATAATTCACTCAGACTTCTTTATCCCTAATGAATCTTAACACTAAACACCCAGCTAAATGTCATATCCGAGGTCAATTGTAAACATTTACAAGATAGAAAAGAATCTTAGAAAACAGATTTAAACAAATTTGTCTTCTTTTATTATCTATCCAAAAGAGAAAGCATTTAGTCTATAGGACATGGTTAGACTCTTACTTATCAATAGTTCTGATGCATAAAAAAAAAGAGTTGGTCCTGCTAGCCTCACAAATTAAGTAGAATGAAAATAAGAGAGATTTTAAAGTGCATTTTTCTTATAGATTGAAGTTGACTGTGCTTTGCCTTGAATCCCTTTCCATCACTTACAAGCTATGGCATCACGGGTAATTTCTTTTTTTTTCTTGAGCTGTAATTTTCTCATCTGAAAAGCAGATACAAAGATATTTAACTCGCAGTAAAGATTAAATAGGATAATGTATGACCTGCCTAAGAAATAGATAATCAAGAATGACCCACCATTATGTCTTCACCTACCATGAATTTACTTCATGAGGAAGTAAATTATATTTATATATCAAAAAAGACTTTTATGATTTACTCAAAATATTCATAGAAGTCTAAGAAGATAATTTCTTAGAAAGTAATTGAAAGCTGCCATGAGCTTAAATAGAAGATCTTTTAAATAAGAGAAAATTCATCTTTGCAGTTACATGGATTTATGTTACCATAAATAAATATCATAAATAACTGAAATAAGCAGGAGAAATGATATACATATGTGGGCTTATTTAAAAAAAAACAGAAATATAAATATTTGGTTAAATTTTATTTTATCATTTTAAATGAAAATGTCACATTATCTCAGTAGTTAGTATGTTAATGAGCGTACCTACTGCAAGATACTCTTCTTAGGTTTTAATCACTACAACTAAAATTTTACTGTTCCTGATTATGTTACTCCCTTTTGTCTTATTCTACCACTGCCACTACTGTGATTAATTTAAACAACTTGTAGAAACCATGAAAAATAACCTGAACATAGTATCTTAATAATTTCTTAGAAAATTTTTAACAACCAAATATATTCAAAATTTCTATCTACTTTGTTGATTCACATTCCCACATTTTAAAAATCTATCACTTTGTAGTTTTAATCCTCTCCATTCCAGGTATGACTACCCTTGACCATAAGTAGGGTGAGAAGTCATCTCCTCTCTTATATAATGAGAAGACATTTCACATACTTTACGCTTCTTTGTCTAAAACTCTCCACAAATGTTAAATTTCAGACAGAATATTTAAGGCAACTATGAAAGCTATAAGTTTACCTGAAAGGTATTACACATTAAACCATCATAGGCCCTTTCTTGCCAAAGTATTGGCAATGGATATGTGAAGGAAGGAAGGAAGGAAGAAAGAAAGGAAAACTTAGCTTTGGGTGTTATTGGCGGAATTCTTAAATCATGACACACCAAGTTCCTGAAGAGCAGAGCAGAGTAGTATGCAAGGTGGCTGGAAAGTCCCCCCAAAAACCCAGCCACTTCATAATTTAGTCTTGGCCAAAACTGATCCCACTGATGTCCATCCTTTCAGTGCCCTTTTAATTTATACTCCTGCTTCTTAGGCAAGTAGAGGATGTGAGTGCAGCCTTTGCTTGCTTCCCTTTACCAACACTAATCTCACAGCTTGATGCTAAAGCTAATTATTTGACTAGAACCATAAAACCTAACAGTTACTGTGGAGTTAACATAATTGGAAAAATAGAACCATTTAGCTGCAAGAAATCTATAACCTAGTTTGTGCTTAGCCTCAAGGCAATAAGAACCCACTGACAATTCCTAGTAGTGTGGACATTCTTCTTACAGAGCTTTAGGTAAGAAGCTTTAAAAGCTTCTCTTTTCAGTATTTTGCTACCTTATTACCAGGAAAACATTCTTTAAAAAAAAAAAAATCCTTCTGGTACAATTTAAGACAATTTCCTTTTGTCTGGAGGTCAAGTGAAACCAGGGGAATTGCCTGAGAAAGTAAAAACTTCATAAGTTTATAGACTATTCACAGTGTTGGGAAGATCCTGAGAGATCATTTAGTTCATTTCCCTTATTTTTCACCTGGGGATTAAAATGTAGGGATATAGTTACTTGACCAAATCCACATAGTTAATCACAAGTCCCTATGAGCTTTAATCATATGCAATATAAATTAATTCTAAGTCATTAATTACTGAACTTACAAGCCTTTCCCAGTAAAATAGATAAGTTCAAACAAAATGAGCAGGTTAGTCAATAGTTAGAACACCTGCGTTCTAATGCTGGCTCTGCCACTTAATGTTGCAACTTTAGGCAAGTTTATTTCATTTACCCTTTAATTTCCTCATCTGTAAGATGGCATCAATGACAGCACTGGGCTTACAAAGCAGCAATGAGGAGGGGCACCTGGGTGGTGCAGTTGGTTAAGCACCCAACTCTTGGTTACAGCTCAGATCATGATCTCAGGCTCTTGAGACCTAGCCCTGGTCAGGCTCTGTGCTCAGCATCAAGTCTGCCTAGGACTCTCTCTGCCCCTCCCCACTCTTTACCTCTCTTTATCTCTCAAATAAATAAATAAATCTTTTTAAAAAAAGTTGTGATGATGATTAAATGATCCCATGCACAATAATAATAGTTACCAGGTTCTTATGTGTCCAGCACTATTCCAAGTGCTCTATGTATATTAATTTAATTTCTCCAGGAAACCCTTTAGGTAAATACTATTTTCTCATTTTACAGATGACAAAACTGAAGACCTTATAAAAGTGCCAGGCACATAATGAGTAATCGATAAACTTTAGTTGCGGGCATCATCACCATTATCACTATCCTTACTAGTTAGTGATTTACATGCAGATTAGCCTTCAAAAGTTTTTTGAGCAGACTGGTTTGCCACTATGGTACTTTCAACCTAGGGCAGTTGCCAAACTCCGAAAATGTAAACATTAAAAAAAAAACAAACAAAAAAACAAAAAACTCACCTGAAAAAAAATCTGTGGCCCAAGGAAAATCACAGACAGCATTCCAGAGCCAAACGAAAATAACACTGGCATTATTCATTCTTAATTGGAATTATCTCCATGTTGCTCCCTTTGATTATATGAATAATAAAAAGCACAGGAAAAAAAAACTTTTCTCCCAATTGATAATGAAAATCACAAAATTTCAATATGTTGCTATAGTATTAAGGTTCATGAAATATATGGCATTCAGATGTATTTCTTTTTTCCTGAAATGCTCTTGTGACTCTTGACAGCTCATTAACAGTCCATACAAGCACAAGGTGGACTTACACGAGCTGGTAACCAGCTGCTCTCACCTCTCAGAATGTAGCTGCCACAGGCGTGGACTGGCCAGTCTGAAGGGAGAGTGTATAGAGAGAGAGGATGTTTAGTAAGACTTCCTAGCCTCCCCTGCTGGCTTTTATTTTGACATATGGGGCTGTAACCCAAAGTGCACAAGGATTAGGGATGTCATTTCATGTCAGTTGTAAGACAGAATACAACAAAAACTGGGAGCAGATATACCATGATTTGTCGGTGGTGACACTTCCAGAGGGGAAGATGCCATGCCATGGTCAAATCAAACAGCCGCCTTTTCAGATAGAGTTTTTCTTTGCCCACTCAAGCTGTCAGCAGTTCTTACCAGGGAATTTCACAAGCTGCAAAACTCTAGTTCTTGCAAGAGAATGATTCTACTTCCCCACAAATGGGTAAATGATGCTGTGAATGGGTGGGTCTAACTTACACTTCTGGAATCCCAGAAAAAGAAAGCCACCAACACAAATCCAAACCTGACATAATTGCTTTCTAAGTAGTTACATCTACCATTTTAAGGGTTCTGCTAGAACATAGCAGCTAAATTTAATTTTTCAAAGTATGATCGATTTAAAAAAAAATTGCTTAAATAAAGAGTAAATAAGTAGGGGGCGCTTAGGTGGCTCAGTTTGTTAAGCCACCAATTCTTGATTCCTGCTCAGGTCATTATCTCAGGGTCCTGGAGTGGAGCCCTGCAGGCTCTGCACTCATTGGGAAGTCTCCTCTAAGGATTCTTCTCTCCTCCCTCTGCCCCAACCTGCCCCCCCCCCAACCACATGCTCTCGGTCTCTCTCTTTCTTTCTCACAAATAAATAAACTTGAAAAAATAAAGAATCAACAATAAAAATATATTGAATGATCAGCAGGGCACTAAAAAGAGGATTCTTCCATAGTTCATAAATTGGTTAGTAATAGATTTTTACATTTAAAGAACACCCACTATATGTCATTGAAATTGATTTGTATTTCATATATGTTGTCTCATTCCATCCTTTTATTTTATTATTTTTTTAAGATTTTATTTATTTATTTGACAGAGAGAGCACAAGCAGAGGAAGCAGCAGAGGGAGAGGAAGAAGCAGGATCTCCGCTGAGCCCAATGTGGGGCTCAATTCCAGGACGCTGGGTCTTGACCTGAGCTGAAGGCAGATGCTTAACTAACTGAGCCACCCAAGTGCCCCCCAGTCTGTCCTTTTAAAAAAAGGTGAACAGTAGGCTCAGAGAACTGAAGTATGCTACCTACAAACACATAACAAGAAAGTGGCATAGCCAGAATTCAAACTTTCTTTGCTTTATTCTAAAGGTCACATTCTCCCCTAATGCTTTCTCTCAATGTGGGGCACACATTTTCCAGAGACATTTGTTCAGAGTCTAGGGTGTTTTTTAACCATTGGCTGAAGATGGTGCGACTTCCCAACATTTTACTGTAAGTGTGGAGAAAGAGCAATTTAAGTGTCTGAAACTTAGAAATACTATGTCAAATGTACTGCAAAATCTCCAACTTCTTAGTTCCAGCTAATACGAATACTTATTTGTTCCCTTGAAAGCTGGGAAAGCGAAAAATATTTATATGCAGGGGTTTTGAAAAGTTGGTGACTGACTTACATAGCTAATGCCAAAGTGGATATGTTGACACTTCTGATTTCTTAGAAAGTGGGTGGAAGATCATAGATTGGACTTTAAAATAAGTGTTTACCTTTAATGCTTTTCTTTAAAAATTTCAGAAAATAACACTGGTTTCCACAAACCAGGTCAACTTCATAACTGATCAACAAAATATGTGTGGACTATGTTTAGTTTCACTTTTCACCACAGGATTAACCTTGGTAACGGAAAAGTACTGAAATACCAAGGTTTGTGATTTTCATGTCATTCTTCACTTGATATCTTTAAAGTGACAATTTTTTAAAACATAGTTTCAAATGAGGACAGGATTGACAGATAAAATTACAAGTTTTAATTATATTATTAATACTGAGAAAGACCACACCATCTGAATGGGCCCAAGTGAGACAGATGTGTGGTCGCTGAGGATCACTATAGGATTGCAGCAGGGAAGGTGGGGCTATGACTCACCACAATAGCAGTCAAAAAAGCAAGGCATAGCTATACATCCAAACTTTTGTGAAATACAATTAATATTACTGTAAGGATGAAAATGAGTAGAAACCTTGATGTCTCTTTTTTTTTTTTTTTTTGCAAAGCAGGTTTCAATTAAAAATTTTTAAATTTTTTAAATTTTTTCCCCCAAATACTTTTTCCCCCCGAATACTTTTATTTTATTTTTTTCAGTGTTACAAGATTCATTGTTCATGTACCACACCCAGTGCTCCATGCCATATGTGCCCTCCTCAATACCCACCACCAGGCTTGCCCAACGCCCCACCCCCACCCCTCCAAAACCCTCAGTCTGTTGCTCAGAGTTCACAGTCTCTCATGGTATATCACCCCTCCGATTTCCTCCAATTCACCCCTCCCTTCCCTCTCACAATGTCCTCCATGTTCTTCCTTATTCTCCACACGTGAGACCATATGATAATTGACTCTCTCTGCTTGACTTATTTCACTTAGCATAATCTCT
>CM052897.1:94586660-94600851 GCA_028534135.1 Potos flavus
TCTGGATTCGTTGATGCGTTCTACTGTTTCTTTAGTTTCGAACTCGTTGATCTCTGCTCTAATCTTGATTATTTCCCTTCTTGTGTGTGGGGTTGGCTTAATCTGTTGTTGATTTTCCAGTTCTTTAAGGTGTAAAGAGAGCTGGTGTATTTGGGATTTTTCCATTTTTTTGAGTGAGGCTTGGATGGCTATGTATTTCCCCCTTAGGACCGCCTTTGCTGTGTCCCATAGGTTTTGGACCAATGTGTCTTCATTCTCATTGGTTTCTAGGAATTGTTTAATTTCTTCTTTGATTTCCTCGTTGATCCAAACATTCTTGAGCAGGTTGGTCTTTAGCCTCCAAGTGTTTGATTCCTTCCAAACTTTTTTCTGAGGTTGAGTTCCAGTTTCAAAGCATTGTGGTCTGAGAATATTCAGGAGTCATTTCAATCTTTTGGTATCGGTTGAGTCCTGATTTGTGACCCAGTATGTGGTCTATTCTGGGGAAAGTTCCATGCACGCTCGAGAAGAATGAGTATTCTGTTGTTTTAGGGTGGAATGTTCTGTATATATCTATGAGGTCCATTTGGTCCAGTGTGTCATTCAAAGCTCTTGGTTCTTTATTGATTTTCTGTTTAGTTGATCTGTCTGTTACTGAGAGTGGTGTGTTAAGATCTCCTACAATTAATGTATTCATATCAGTATGACTCTTTATTTTAACCATTGGCTTAAGTAGTTGGCTGCTCCTATATTGGGGGCATATATGTTTACAATTGTTAGATCTTCATGGAGGATAGACCCTGTAAGAATGATGTAGTGTCCTTCTGTATCTCTGACTACAGTCTTTAGCTTAAAGTCTAATTTGTCTGATATGAGAATCGCTACCCTAGCTTTCTTTTGAGGTCCTTTGGCATTAAAGATGGTTTTCCATCCCTTCACTTTCAGTCTGAATATATCTTTAGGTTCCAAATGTGTCTCTTGTAGACAGCATATGGACGGGTCCTGTCGTTTTATCCAGTCCACAACCCTGTGTCATTTTATGGGAGCATTTAGGCCATTCACACTGAGAGTGATTACTGAAAGATAAGTTTTTATTGACATCATGCTGCCTGTGAAGTCCTTGTTTCTATAGATTGTAAGTTCCTGTTCTATGTCACTCATGGATTCTTTCTACTTTTATAGAACCCCCTTCAATATTTCTTGTAGTGACGGCTTGGTGGTCACATACTCTTTTAATCCTTGCCGGTCTTGGAAGCTCTTTATCTCTCCATCCATTTTGAATGTGAGCCTTGCTGGATAAACTATTCTTGGCTGCATGTTCTTCTCATTTAGTGCTCTGAATATGTCTTGCCAGCCCTTTCTGGCTTGCCAGGTTTCTGTGGACAGGTCTGATGTTATTCTGATGGGTCTTCCTCTGTATATAAGGGATCTCTTCGCTGCCCTCAGGACCTCTTGTCTAAAATTATAATTTGCACATTTTATAATTACTTGTCTAGCTGATTTTCTTTTCTCATTGATCTTGGTGGGGGTCCTTTCTGCCTCTAGGACATGAACACTTGTTCCATTCCCCAGGTTGGGGAAATTTTCAATCAGAATTTGCTATATCTTCAATCAATCAGCTATATCTTCTCGTCTTCCATCTTTCTCTACCCCTCAGGGATTCCAATAATTCTGACATTGGAATGTTTCATGGCATCATTTATTTCCCTAAGTCTGTGCTCATGGTTCCTAAGAAGTTTGTTCCAGCCCTCCTCCTGACCTTTCCTCTCAACCATCTTATCCTCTAGATCACTAATTCTATCCTCAGTCTCCATAACTCTAGCTGTTAGACTATTTAGGTTAGATTGGATCTCACTGATAGCATTTTTAACATCTGCCATGCTGGTTCTCAGTTCTGTCCATAGAGATTCTATGTTGTTATTAATGTTTTTCTCCATCCTAGCCATTGCCTGGATAATTGTTACCCTGAATTCCCTTTCTGACATACTGTTTATGTCCATGTCCAATAGTTCTGAGGGAGAGGGTGCAGTCTCTGGGTTTTTCCTCTGTTGGGTGTTCCTCCTCCTAGTCATTTTGATGAGAGGTGGATGAGAGGATGTATAGTTGAATATATCACCCACGATCCAGGCACGATGCACCTTGGAAGGTTTTGGAGCAAATGGAATTCACCACCAAAAAGAAAGAATAAAGATAAGAAAAGAGAGAGAGCAAAAGAGAAATAAAAGAGAGAGAGAGAAAGAGAAATAAAAGAGATCACAGCCAGAATGGGCCTCCAAAATAAGATTTATAAGGTATATAAACAAACTCGAACAAACATAAAGACCAAGAAAAGTATATGACAAGAAATAAAAGAACCTAGTCAGAATGAACCTCAAGAATAAGATTTATATACTACCAGAACAAAAGCAGATACATAGAAACACTGACAGACAGATAAGATGGGAGTGTGGTTATAACTCCTCCATACGTTGTATTAAGCCTTTAGCTGTAATGTTAAGTAGTTTAAAAAAAATTTAAAAAGCCCAAGAAACATGAGAACAAGTGAAAAAAAAAAAACAGAAAAGAAAAGAAAAAAAACCCTTGTATCTATGAAGTATATAGGTTTCAGGGTATTATTGGGAGCTTAATATATTGATGTCCCCTGATGTTGGGGTTTTATTTTTTTTGGGGGGGGGTTTATATTTTTATGGGGACCCTGTGGTTATTGTCCTCTTGTTTTTTGCATTGCCTTCTAGGGGAGAGGCCTGTTATGTTGTTTCCAGTCAATCTTGCTGAGGTTGAGTCATCCTGCCCCCCAGTCAAGGGGCTGGGCTCTGTGGAAAACAGTTTTTCAGGCTTTTGTTCTCTGGAGGTTTTCACTCTCTTGCAGTTTTTTGCCTTTTCAGAGAGTCCAAGCAAGGAGTCTGCCTGTACCTAGAACTCCGTGTCACAGAGAAGCCTCAGCCTGTTCCCCTCTGCAAGCTCCGCTCACACCGCAGCCCGCCACAGGCGGTGGGCACCCCAGCCACCATCTCAGTGGCTCCACAAGGTGCTCAGTAGCCTCTGCACCCTCGTGCAACCAAAGCCTAGAGGTCTAGGAAACTGGCTTCTGGTGGCTGCCTTTGCTGCGACTGCTGTCCGGGCTCCCGGCCCACGCCAGGTGCGCTCAGATTCCTGCCCCAAGCAGCAGCTTTTTTTCTGGCACCAGCTGGGAGCATCCAGACGCTGTGGCAGGCGGCGGATGTCCCACGGTCCTAGAGACCGCCGGGTAGGGCTTCCACCTGGTCTCTCAGGGGCTTGAGGGAGTGCAACCAGTCCACGGAGTGCTGCACACAGAGACTAGCTGCAGGCTCATGAACCACGCCAGGCTCTCTAAGGCACTTGCAGGAGTTGCCTTGCCCTCTAAATGGTGCAAGGGGTGAAAAGCTGCAGGTTCATGAACCACAGACTGGTTCCCCCGCCAGTCTCTCTTTGAGGAGATTGGTGCCCTTCCTGGGAACGTGGGCTTAAGGCCCGTGCCCATGACCACCCACTTCCACTGGTTGCTCCTTAAGGTCTTTTGCTCTTTTTAAGTGTTTTTAACCGGACTCTAAGTTAATGCTGGTCCCCAACCACAGGGCACTTTCCTTTGGGGTATCACTGTCCTTGGGTCACTTCTGGGGGCTCCCTCCCCCTTCTGTTTATCCTCTGATATGGGTTCATGTGTTCCCACTCTGCTTTACCTCTCCGCTGCTGCCTTCTGCTCCTGTAGAGATCCAGAAGTGAATAATCTTACTTCTCAGGCAGATTTCATGGGTGTTCGGCATGTTCTGGTAGATATCCAGCTCACTTTAGGGGACCAGTTGGAACAGGGTCTCCTACTTCTCCACCATCTTGCCCTCCCTCCTAACCTTTATGTCTCTTATGCAAACAAGAAATAACTATCAAATTGTCATGTAAATTTGAAACAAATCATGCACATTTTGAAGGAAAATCAACAGATTATTTACAGCTAAGCCAAAGAGAGGTCTTGGCTAGAATCAATTAAAAAAAAGAGAAAGAAAGAGCACAGATGAAACTAAAGAAGTTTAAATGCTTCAGGTTTGTTTGATGGGTAATTTCAGAATCACTTTGACAGATGATGCTTATGAAATAAGAAAATTAAGTAAATTTCTATTTTTCAGATATGAAAAAAATCTTTTGATAAAAAGACAGCAAAGCTAAAGAAAAAATTATTTTACTGACCCAATATTGATTAATAACACATTTTCAAGTGTCCTAAAATTAAAACTGAATTGGTTGAAAGACTCAGTTCTTGGGCAATTAATTCATATTTTAAAATTTTCACTGTATTTATATTGATTTTATCTATGAAGATATGTTTATTGAAAATGTTTATAGTTTTTTTCTGTTTAGTTTTTTTAAATTTAAATTTTTAACAAGAAAGATATTTATGTGAGTTATTTGTGAATCTAGCACTATTCAGTTGAAGAATACACAGATGTTTGCAAGGACAGTGAGCAATCTATGAGTGGTTAAAACTACATAAGTATATCAAGGCCATCAAAACCCCATTTTTGCCAGTAATTCCTACACTACTCCTGTCTCAAATAGTTTTATCTATGATATCATTTAGTATTCATTGAAGTGGTAAAAATTCTAAATGTTCTTAAAACAATAAAAATGCTGATTTATATTTGTTCTTTAGAAAATCTGAATTAAAGTGGAAATGAACTTTGGAAGCTTGCTATACTACATAGATCTATTCTGGTATAGTTAGGGGAGATGACTGACAGAAATCTTACACTCACATTTAATTATTATTTTTATATGTGAAATATAGAGGAGATAATAACATTTTAAAAAGGGTAAAATCCTGAAAAATATCTTTGCTGACCTAGAGTTGGTTTCTTTACCAGATATATTTTTAAGGCCGAATACCCTAAGTTGAGGCAAAGCTACATGTTTCAATGGCCTATGAAGACTGCTATAAGGAAGGTTAGGTTGGATGAAGTAATTTGACCTTGGCGATTATGAATCATGAGAGACTCTTGATTTGACACATGTCAACATATCCGTGGTAAAATAAAAATCTAAAACCATCTTTCATTAATGAAAAGACTGCGATTGAGTATTTTGCAATCACAGTAATAGAATCCAATCAATGTATCAGAGAGACCCTTACAGTAGAGACTTCTGTATTTGGCTCTAACAAAGTGACTTAAGAGATACAATTAATGAATTTTCTCAGCAATCTCCTGAAACACCAAGAAGCACAAAACTCAAATGCCCTGAAGGCAACATAAATTAGTGAGCCTAAGGAGGTAAGAGAGAGTACCTGTCTAAAAGTATTTATCTTCTTTTCATGGGGAAGTGTCCAAATTTTATTCTCAGGTCACTAGTATGTGACCCCTGCACTCTAATATGTTCCTTATCTGGCAGAATTTTAGGCATCTCTTCTCAGTCATTATTCTGAGTTTACTTACTAACAGAAAATGCCATTTATATACCTATTATGTGAATCAGGACCCTTATGACATGTGATGCCAAAATGGGACCAATTGGTCTGGGCATCGATCTTGTTACTCAAAATTAGCTTTCTGTAATAAGTATGATTTTCTAAATTGCAAATGAAATTTGCATCAAAATGCATTGTCTCTTAAACAATGGCATTTAAATGAATTTTAATTCAAATCATCCATTTTTCATCCATTATCCAATAAGTGAGTTTAGTTTTTTTTAATTTGTCATCAGAAGGTAAAAGATATTAAACTTTAAATATGATGTCAATGAATCATGTAATAACGTATTATTTCTTTCAAAGAATAATTCTTTCAAAGAATAATTCAAAATATACGTACCATCACTGAAGCAATAATTAAAAGGACTTTTTAGGGCACCTTTCAGAGTGGCTCAGTCACTTAAGCATCTGCCTTCAGCTCAAGTCATGATCCCAGGGTCATGGCATAGAGCCTTGCATCAGGCTCCCTGCTCAGCAGGAAACCTGCTTCTCCCTCTCCATCTGCTGCTCCCCCTACTTGTGCTCTTTCTCCCTCTCTGTCTTTCTCTGTCAAATAAAGAAATAAAATCTTTAAAAAAGTAAATAAATAAAAAAAGAAAAGTATTTTTCATTTGGGTCCCCCATTTTTTTTTTTGATAAGCTGGCACCAGAAAATGACTTACAGTCTAGAATCTGTATGAAAAGATTTACTAATATGTATTTTACACAATTTAGTCTTACCTTACCTCATCCTTTAAAAATACAGACATATCTGGGGGCCGTCAGGCTTCCTATTCAGTGGAAAGTCTGTTTCTCCCTCTCCCTTTGCCCTTAGCCCCCAACTCATGTGCTCTCTTTCTCTTGTTCTCTCTTTATCAAATAAATAAATAAAATTTTTCATAAGCAAATAATAAATAAATTAGGTAAAATAAAAACAGACATATCTGGAATCTAATTATAAATATGTCTTTCTCAGTTATCTATTTTTTTCTGTATTTTATACCATCATAGTTAAGCTAATATCAATTTTTA
Organism: Potos flavus; assembly: GCA_028534135.1. NCBI lineage: Eukaryota > Metazoa > Chordata > Mammalia > Carnivora > Procyonidae > Potos > Potos flavus. Next base: position 94,593,130 of record CM052897.1, read on the forward strand.
AATATGATCATAATTCCATTCAACATAAAGGTCTCAATTTTTTTCCTTGCCTTTCTTGAACTCTACTGACTTCACTTGATTAAAAGAATTTCCACTTCGAATACTCAGTGTGTGTGTGTTTGTATATGCATGTGTGTGTGTGCACATGTGCTTTCAGTATTTTGTGGGGCTGCCTGGCTGGCTCGAACAGTGGAGTACATGACTCTTGATCTCAAGGTTGGGAGTTCAAGCCCCACATTAGGTGTAGAGGTTACTTAAAAATCTTTAAAACATCTTTTAAAAAAAGAAATCTTTCAATTATAAGTATGTATTGTGTGGTGGACTCCATGATATACAACCCAGATCCCTCTTTCATCTATAAAGGATATAAGAATATTCAAGCTGCTGGGAGAGCTACTGGCACATAGCCCTCAGCTATCAAACCTCTCTGGAGTTTGCCTCAGTTGCAAAAAGCCATTACCTAAGGTCACATCCCCATTCCTGTGACAGCCTAAATCCAATGACTGGTTGATATGGGTCTAAAGTCCCAGTCCTCTCTTTCCAACTGCAGACAGCTCTGACAGTTCAGCGCATCTTCAGAACTTCTGCTGGAGTCAGCAGAAGTTCCACTGAGACAACACTGCAGCTCAGCTTCTCCCTCTGCTCCATCCCTCTTCTATTGTTTCCCTTTTGCAGGTGTTGATCCCAAGAATACCCTGTAATAAATGTACTACGTGACAATTTCTATCTCAGCATCTACTTCCCTTGCAACTCATCCTGCAGAAAAGTAGACGATGGTCTTACTACAGGTAAGTTCTGTCAACAGTAGAATGTAAAGAAATTGAAATGATGATCGAAGTCTACTTTTTAAATAATGTTTTGGCAATAAGATAAGGGTAATAAGTAAGATAATAAGTAAGATAAGTACTTAGTATAGTAATAAGTAATAAGTATAAGTAATATATACTTAATATAGTAATAAGTAAAGTAATAATAAAGTAATAAGTAAAATATAGTATAAGTAATAAGTAAGATAAGTAAGATAAGGGTAATAAGAGATATAATTCAAAAGGGTGATGAGAGAACTTCCTGTTTTTATATACTTATTTGAAAGGGACTTAACATTTCATAAAGCAGACACACAAAGTAACACATTCTTTAAGAAATACCTAAAAATACTGGGGGAAAATTTTAAACATCTTCTTACATGACAATCAAACAAGAAAGTAAAGAGAACTTTCAGAGAGTAAAAACAATGAAAATATTAAGACTTCAGAGAAGTAGTAACGTCAAAGCCAACAACTATTCTGGGGCACCTGCCAACCCCTGATGGCTCCTAGACTCTGGTTTTAATCGGTTTAAAGTGGGGAAAGGAAACAAAATGTAGAACGTAGTCAAGGTGGGAGATTTGATCAAAATTACCACACAAAGCTGGGACCACCAAAAAAACCTCTCATAATCCAAATGGAGCCCAAGAAAGAGAAGAGCCAGACAGATTCTCCCCACAGAGAGACACAACCTTGGCTTTCATGTGTGGGGGAGAAAGTGTAGTGCCTACTCTTAACATTTTCCAATCGAATTTGCTCTCATACAGGTTTGAGGCCAGATTTTACACCACACCTGTGGCCCACCCCCCCAAACTTAAGCTAAGAATTTAATATAAAAGTTATTTGTAGAATACCTGGCTGATGCCACCCTAAATCTTTTAAACACCTTAATCTAGTCCATAAATTCTTATAAATAAAATTGGGATGATTGAATGCAATAAAAAAGTCATTTAAAAATCTCATTAAAAATACTATGAAAAAGAAGCCATGGAAACAGAAGGTAGAACTATTTAAGAAATCCTACAGATCCTTTAATGATCAGATATTAAATATAAACTAAGTATGCTTAATACATTTAAAAAGTAATGTTAAAGGTGTGGCCAAATATTGAAGGAAAATAAAAAAGGATAAGATAGGTCTTGAAGTCTACAAATGAGAAGAAATTTTAGAAAATATATAATATTTAAAAAGTAGATTGCTTAAAAAGCAAGTCAGAGAACATTTAGTAAATTAAAAGATTCAAATGAGGGGTTCCTGGGTGGCTCAGTCAGTTAAGCATCGGATGCATGGTCTTAGTTCAGGTCATGATCTAAAGATAGTGAGATCAAGCCCCCATTGGGCTTAGCATTGGGTAAGGATCCTGCTTGAGATTCTCTCTCCCTCTCTCTGCCCCTAACCCACTCCCATATACTCTGTCTCAAATAAATAATTTTTTTAAAAAAGATTCAAAGGAATAAACCAAAAGGTAAGACAAATACTTCTATAATTAAGGAAAAGGAAATCTTTTGAAGAGAATAACATTTTTCAGAGAAACAAATACTGACAGATTTTCTAAAACACAGACTTTCACTAAAGGAAATTCTAAAGGCTATTCTCTAGAAAGACAAAGAAGGCAATATGTCCAGAAATCTAGTCAAACAATAGTTGTATAAACAACAATAATAATGGTAATAATAATACATTTTATAGAATTTAATAAAACAAAGTAGAGTTTAAAATATTGCATTAAAGTATACAAAGTGGAGGGTGCCTGGGCTCAGGTCATGATCCTAGGGTCCTGGGATCAAGCCCCACGTCTGGCTCCCTGCTCAGTGGGGAGCCTGCTTCTTCTTCTGCCTGCTGCTCCCCCTGCTTGTGCTCTCTCTCTCTCTACCTCTTTCTTTCAAATAAATAAGTAAAATCTTTTAAAATAAAGTACAAAAAGGGAAAGAAATTGATCACAATTTTAGCATGATAAGATCTTGACTTTTTCAGAGAGAAGGTAAAGATATTGATTAGTTTTAGAAATTATTAAGCTATGTTTAATTTTATTAAGCTCAACTTTTTCAGGCAATAATTATAAAAATAGAGAAAAATAGTATGACAAAAAATAAGTAATTTTAAACAGGAGAAGAAAAGTGAAACCAAAAAAAGTGAATCAAATTGAAGTAAAAATATAGTATAAGTAATCTAAATATTTGAATAATAGTAGTAAATATAAATAATCTCCAATTTAAAATACAAAAATTATTTCATTATAAAAAACTGAGTTTCAGAATGTTAAAAGGAAATTACATAAAAAGATACAACGGATGAATAGTATTCTCTCCAAATAATTTGTTAGTGAAGCATATTACCAGACTTAAAGCAACAACTACAACTAGAGACAAATATATAGTCTCTAGATAATAGTGAAAAATTCAGTAGACCAGGAAAATGATATTAAACTAAACTTAAAATAAATACAGCAAAAATTTACAAAATTATAATGGGAAATCCCATCATAGTGGAACGTTTTAATACTCTCCAAGAGTATTAAATTTAGTAGATGTTAGAAAATTTGAGCAACACAATTCAGAAACTTAATCTTATAGGCAGTTATAGGATATTATATGGAACGATTGAGGAATATTTTTCAAAAATCTTGAAAATTAGACAAGTCTAAAAAATTTCAAAGAATCATGTATCAGAAAGAACACATTCTCTAATTCTAACACAATTAAGTTAGAAAAACAACTTTCAAATCCCATAAGTTGGAAATGTGTAAAATGTACTTTTGAATAGCTCTGAGATAAAAATATATATTGAATAGAAATTTAACATTCTGAACTAAATGGTAAAAACATTAAATTTAAATACTTGTGGGATCCTGCTAAAAGAGTGAACGATGATTTTAAAAGCTAAAATTTTAAAAGATTTTAAAAGATGATTTTAAAAGAACGATGATTCTTGTACTAAGGAAGAAGGAAAGATAACATTAATATACAAAATATTTTCATTAAAGAGTTAGGAAAGGAAAACAGAATAAATGCACCAAAAAAAGCAAGTGGAAGTAAGAAAATAATAAACCAAGAGCAGAACTGAATAAGATAGAAAGAAAATTAGTTTTTCAAAACAATAATTAACCTGAAAAACCCCTGACAAGACTGATTGAGGACAGAAAGACACAAACCATATTGAGAACTAAGAGAGGACATTTCAGTCAGGCAGGAGAGACTGTCTCTAAGAGAATATTAGAAATATCTTGATCCAAATACATTTAAAATCTTTGGTTAGATGGACAAATCCCTACAAAAATTTAACTTACCCAAACTACCTCAAAATGAAGTAGGAAACCTCACCTGCTACAACCATTTTGAAAAATGGATCCACACTTTAAAATATTCACTAGGATCTGTTGTTTTTACAGATGTATTCAGTTACACATTCATGGAAAAAAATTCTTTCAGAGAAAGGAGAAAGAAAAGAAAGAAAGAGTTTTGGAGGGGAGGGGGGTGGGGGGTTGGGTGAGCCTGGTGGTGGGTATTGAGAGGGCATGTATTTCATGGACCAGTGGGTGTGGTGCATGAACAATGAATCTTGGAACACTGAAAAAATAAAATTAAATTAATAAAATAAAATAAAATGGAAAGAGAACCCTCCCTATTTGTCAAAGTCAATACAACTTTGTTACAAAATCTAGACAAAAAGCATGAGATAAAAAATTATTACAGGCCAATTTCATTCAAGAACGTAAATGCAGACATCTAAGTAAAAAATAGGAAAACAAATGTAAGATAATATATTAAGACAACATAACCTCATTGAGTTTACCTCAAGAACACAAAAGTGGTTCAACTTAAGGAACCCTATTAATTAAATGCACTATCAAAATAAAGTAGAAAAATAAGATTACCTCAATAGAGGCAAAATAAATATTGAATAAAATTTAGAATCTATCACAATAAAACAAAACACTAAATTACAAATAGAAGGAATTTTCCTTATCTGAAAATATTCTCTTCAAAATCAGGAGCAAGACTAAAATGCCCACTATTACCATTTTTATTCAGCATTATCCTGGATATCTTAGCTTTCAATATAGAATAAAATAATAATAACAATAATAATAATAATACCTTAATATATAAAGATTGCAAAGGAAGGAACAAACATTCCTTATTTGTAGATGATATGATTGCATACATGAAAAACTCCAAAGAACCTGTAGATACATTATGTAAATTAATAAGATACTTTAGGAAGCTTATTGGATTAATAGAATTAATTTAGAATAAATATCCAAAGTTAGCTGCATTTTTATGCACTTACTAAAAAATGCAGTTAGTTAAAAATACCATTAGTCACGGATAAAGAAGATGTGGTATATATATAATGGCATATTACACAGCCATCAAAAAAATAAAATCTTACCATTTGCAATAACATGGATGGACTAGAGTGTATCATGCTAAGCGAAATAACTCAATCAGAGAAAGACAATTAACATATGATCTCACTGATATGTAGAATTTAAGAAACAAGGCTGAGGATCATAGGAGGGAAGAGTTAAAAATGAAACAAGATGAAACCAGAGAGGGAGACAAATCATAAGAAGACTCTTAATCATAGGAAACAAACTGAAGGTTGCTGGAGAAGAGGAGGGTGAGGGGATGGCATGGCTGGGTGATGGACATTGAGGAGGATATGTGTTGTAATTAGCACTGGATATTATACAAGACTGATGAATGACAGACCTGTAACCCTGAAACAAATAATACCTTATATGTTAATTTTTTTAAAAAGGCAAAAAAAAAAAAAAAAATATATATATATATATATATATATATCACTAGTCTTCTTTATAGTAATGAAAAAGAAAGAAAATTACCTAGTGTGGCAGTATTACAATATGGCTTCAAAATGCTTTGATACTCCTTTCATTACATAAGAGAGCTTGTGACTGTTTCTGTCAATAGAGTATAGCAGAAGTGATGCTATCCAAGACTAGGTGGCAAAAATTTGTGTAGCTTTTACCTTGTTCTCTTAGAACACCTGCTCTTAAAAAAAAAAAAAAAAGAACACCTGCTCCTACTACATTTGCTTATGAGACAATCTCTTTGGAACAAAGCCAACACACTTTAAGAAGATCAATTTGCATTAAGAGACCAAATGGAGAGTTCATAAAGCCTCTGTTTTGTAGCTACAGTTGAACATCTAGCCAACTGTTAGGATCATCTGCCAGCCATGTAAGTAAACCATCTCTTTTGTTTGTTTAGACAATGAATGTCTTTGTTGTTGTTGTTTTGTGGTTGTTCATTTGTTTAACCTAGTTCGAAATGGTTTATAGGCTATAGGATCCAGGTGCCCAAATGATGTTGTCAGGGCCTTGGCTATCTTGCCATGTCTGGATTCTGCTTCTCACTCTATGCTTGTGTTATTCTCAGATAAGCTCTTTCCAGGTGGTGAGATAGATGGCTGCTACCATCCTCAGTCTTTGTCCTAATAACTCATGATACAGCCAATATATCTTAAAATAAGCAGTAAAAGATAGGTAGATTGATTTCTATTCAAAAGTCTTGTACATGTTTAATAAACATCAAATAATCCACAATTCTGCACAGTTGAGCCTTCAGAAGTCACCAGCCCCACCCCAGTAACAATTTGATGATCTGATGATGTTGTATGAGAGAACTCAAATAAGAACCAGTCCCTAGTTGAACCCTCCCAATCCATAGAACTATAATAATGACAATAAATTGTTGTTTAAAGCCACTAGCTTTGGTGTACTTTGTCATACAGAAACTATAATAAAATACCTATCAATAAATAAAATAAAAATTGTGTAAGATCTTTATGGAGAAATTTCAAACTTCTATTTAAAAAACACTAAAGAAGATCTCAGTAAAAGGAGATAGATACAATGATTTTTGGATGGGAAACTTACTATAATAAAGATGCCGCTCCTATACAAATTGTTTCTTCGATTGAATAAAAGTCCAAAAGGCAATTTCTATGTATATATGTAGATGATATATAGATAGATAGAGGATAGATTCTAAAATGTGTAAAAAAAAAAAAGTCCAAAAAGAGCCAAGACAACTGAAAAAAAGGGGGGGATGAAGGAGACAAAGGAGGAGGAAGAGGGGGAGAAGAGTGAGGAGGAATAGGAGAAGGAGAAGGAAGAGAGAGAGGAGAGAGGTGTGGAGGGAAGGAGGGAAATAAGAAAGAGGAGGAAAAATTTGAGATGCCATGCATGCCAGATATCAAGAAAGCTACAGTAATTAATATAATATTAGTGTAGGGGTAGGAAAATAGACCAATGAAAGACAATAGAGAGCTTGAAAGCAAATCCATGCATATAAGAAAAGTTGACATAGAATATCTGTGGCATTATAGGTCAGGGGAGAAAGAATAAATTATTCAACAACTAATACTTGGGTATATGCTCATACACATGCAAACGAAACAAAAATCACTTAATATATAAAAATCAGCTCTAGAGGGATTCTTCATGTGAAAGTCAAATTATTAAACATTTAGAAGAAAATATACTTCTTGATACTTCACAGTAGATAGATTTCTTAAATACAGAAAGAAAAGAATAAATCATAAAGAAAAACTTTAATGTATTTGGAAAGTAATTTGGAGTGTATTTAGCATTGCCAAGTAAAACTTAAGATATGTATATCTTTAATCTAATAATTCTATTCTGGAGAAAATGAACAGATGATAGATAATAATAATTAATAATAATAGATGATAAATAGACTTGTTTCACTCAGCATAATCTCTTCCAGTCCCGTCCATGTTCATATGGTTTCACTTACGTGTGGAGCATAAGGAAAAACATGGAGGACATTGGGAGAAGGAAAGGAAAGGTGAATTGGGGGAAATCGGAGGGGGAGATGAACCATGAGAGACTGTGAACTCTGAGCAACAGACTGAGGGTTTTGGA
>CM052897.1:94600951-94690477 GCA_028534135.1 Potos flavus
TCAGTTAAACAAACAATAAATAAGTCACAGAAATGAAAAGCATAGGAAATACAGTAAATAATAATGTAATAATGTTGTATGACAGATGGTGACTATGGTTATTGCGATGAGCATGGAATAATGTATAAAATTGTCAAATCAATGTGTTGTATAACTGAAGGTAATATAACATTGTATATCAATTATACTTCAATCATAAATAAAAATAAAATAAATTAAATAAAAAAATTAAACTAGAAAAAAAACAAAGGGATGCTTGGATGGCTCAGTCAGTTAAGTGTCTGCCTTCAGGGCAGGTCATGGTCCCAGAGTCTTGGGATCGAGTCCTACATCAGGCTTCTTGCTCTGCTGGGAGCCTGCTGCTCCTTCTGCCTGCAGCTCACCCTGCTAGTGCTCTGTCTCTCTCTCTCTGACAAACAAATAAATAAAATCTTTGGAAAAACAAAACAAAACACAACAAATTAAATCCAAAGTAGGCAGAAGAAAGAACGTAATAAGAATTACAGCCATAATCAATGAAATTGAAAACAAGAAATCAATAGAGAAAATCAATGAAACCAGAAGCTGATTCTTTGAAAATATCAATAAAACAAAACAAAACAAAACAAAAAGATAGACAACACAAATTGCTAATATCAGAAATAAAAGAAAGGGCATCCCTCCAGATTCTTTAGACATTAAAAGAATTATAAAGGAATATTATGAGCAATTGTATGTCCACAAATCTGAAAACCAACATAAAATGGACTAATTTCTTAAAAGACACAATCTTCTAAAATTCACACAAGAAGAAATAGACAATCTTAATAGATAATTAAATAATTATATTTTGTTAAATAAATTGAATTGATAATTCAAAATCTTCCAAAACAAAAAACACTATATCCAGATGGGTCCACTGATGAATTTTACCAAACATTTAAGGAAGAAATTATACCAGTTCTCTATAATCTCTTTCAGAAGATAGAAACAGAGAAATACATGCTAAGTCATTCTCTTTCTAAGAGACCAGAATTACCCTAAAAGCAAACCAGATAAAAGAGATTACAAGAAAAGAAAAATTGTAGACCCAAATCTCTCATAAATATTGATACAAAAATCCTCAATGAAATATTAGTGAACCAAATCCAACAATATGTAAAAAGAAATATCCACCATGACCACATGAGATTTTTCCAAGGTACACATGGCTGGTTCAATATTAAAAAATCAATGAATGCAATCCATCACACCAACAGACTAAAAAAGAAAAATCATATGGTCAAATCAATAGATGTAGAAAAAGCATTTGACAAAATCTAACACCCATTCATGATATAAAAAACTCCCAGTAAACTAGAAAGAGAGAGGAACTTCCTCAACTTGATAAAGAAGAACTACAAAAAACTTATGGCTGGGGAACTTGTGTGGCTCAGTTGGTTGAGCAACTGCCTTTGGTTCAGATCACGAGCCCAGAATCCTGGGATCAAGCCCCACATCAGGCTCTCTGCTTAGCAGAAAGTCTTCTCCTCCCTTGCTCATGCTCTGCTCTCTCTCTCTGAAATAAATAAAATCTTTAAAAAAAAAAACTTATGGCTTAAAAAAAACTTATAACATTAATAAAAAACTTGAAGTTTTCTCACTAAGATTATCACTCCTTTTCAACTTCACGCTGAAAGTCCTAGCTATTGCAATAAGAAAAGAAAGGGAAATAAAAGCTATACAGATAAGAAAGGAAAACACAAAACTTTGTTCACAGATGACATGATCACCTATGCAGAAAATCTGATAGAATCAACACCAACAATAAACTCCTGAAACTAATAAGCAGTTATAAGAGGGTTAAAGTGTAAATGTTAATCACTTTCCTATATACTTGATATTAACAAATGGAATTAATATTTAGAACACATACCATTTACATTAATATCCCCAAACCCTTAGATATAAAGGGATAAATCTAACAAAATATATATAAGATCTATATATGGAAAACCATAAAATCTGATGAACAAAATCAAAGGAGAACTAAAATAAATGGAAAGGTATTTAATGTTCACAAGTAGGAAGACTCAATATTGTTAGTTATTATCCACTTAACCTATATATTCAAACAATCCCAATCAAAATCCCAGAATATTATTTATTGAATGCAAAAAAAAAAAAATTCTAAAGATTATACAGTGAAGCAAAAGACCCAGAATGCCAACATGATACTGAAGAAGAACAAAGTTAGGAAACTTACACTATGTAACTTCAATTTACTTACTGTAAATTACAATAATCAAAGCTGTGTGATATTGGTGAAAGAATAGGTAAATAGATCAATAGAACATAACTGAGAGCCCAAAAATCAAGTCACACAAATGTAGTCAACTCATCTTTGACAGTGGAACAAAGACAATACAATGGAACCCAGGCAGTCTTTTCACCAAAGCACTGGAACAACAAAAAATTGAGTCTAGACACAGACCCATCACTTAAAAATAATTCAAAATGGATCTATACCTAAATATAAAATATAAACCTATAAAACTCTGACAAGATAACATAGGTGAAAACTTAGATGACTTCGGATATGGCAATGTCTTTTTAGATACAACAGCAATGGCATGATCCATGAAAAAAATAATTGACAAGATGGATTTCATTAAAATTAAAAACTTCTGTACTATGAAAGATAATATCAAGAGAATGAGAAGATAACCCACAGATGGGAGAAAATATTTGCAAAATACACATCTGATAAAACACTGTTGTCTGAAATATATAAAGAACTCTAAACTCAAATAATAAAAAAAATCCGAACAATTCAATTAAAATGGGCCAAAATCCTTAACAAGTATCTTACCAAAGAAGATATACAAATGGAAAATAAGCACATGATAAGATGCTCCACATCACATGTCATCAGGAAAACACTAATTAAAACAATGAGGTACCTCTACACACCTCTTAGGATGGCCAAAATCCCAAACACTGACAACACAAAATGCTAGTGAGGATGTGGAACAATAGGAACAATAGGAACTCTCATTCATTGCTGGTGATTCACTTTGGAAAATGGGTAAGCAGTTTCTTACAAAACTAAGCATCTTATTACCATAACCCTAACCCTAACCCTATCCAGCAATCATCCTCCTTGATATGTATCCAAAGATGTCTAAATAATATCAATATAAAAACCTGTACATTGATGTTTACAGTAGCTTTATTCATAATTACCAAGAGCTGGAAGGAACCAAGATGTCTTTCAGTAGGTAAATGGATTAATAAACTAAGTTATATTCACACAACGGAATATTATTCAGCACTAAAAAGGAATGAGCTATGAAGCCATGAAAAGACGTGGAGGGATATTAAGTGTGTACTATTTAGTGAAAGAAGACAATATGAAAAGGCTCTATGCTGCCTGAATGCAACTATCTGACATTCTCAAAAAGAAAAAAAACTATAGAGACAATTAAAAAAACTGTAGTTTCTGTCAGTTGGAGTAGGGGGAGGTATAAATAGGCAAGGTGTGGAGGATATTGAGGAAATGAAAATAATCTGTATGATACTATAATAATGAATATATGTTATTATATATTTGTCTGAATCTATAGGATATACAATGACAAGAGTGAACTCTAAGGTAAACTCTGGAGTTTGAGTGATTATGATGTGCTAATGTTGATTCATCAATTTTAACAAATATACCAGTCTGGTATAGGATGTTGATAATGGGGGAGACTAAGCAACTGTAGGGGCAGGGAATATGGAAAATCTCTATACCTTTTCTGTGTTTGACTTGAATTTCATTTTTTGTTTTTGTTTTTGTTTTGTTTTAATTTTAATTCCTGTATAGTTAACATTCAGTGTTATATTAGTTTCAGGTGTACGATAGAGTGATTCAACAATTGCATACATCACCCAATGCTCATCATGACAAGTGCTCTCCTTAATCTCCATCTCCTATTTAACCCATCCCCCACTCTCCTCCCCTCTGGTAACCATGAGTTTGTTCTTTATGGTTAAAAGTCTGTTTCTTGGTTTGTCTCTCTTTTCTTTTCCTTTGCTGGTTCATTTCTTAAACTGCACAATATGAGTGAAATCATATGGTACTTATCTTTCTCTGACTGATTTATTTCACTTAGCATTATACTTTCTAGATCCAACCATGTCATTGAAAATAGCAAGATTTCATTCTTTTTATATGTCTGAGTAATATTCCATTGTGTATATGTATAGCACATCCTCTTTATCCATTCACTTATCAATGAACACTTGGGCTAATTGGCTATAAATAAGATTGCTATAAGTATAGGAGTGTATATACTGAATTAGTGTTTTTTGTGGTTTTGTTTTTTGTTTTGTTTGTAAATACCCTATAGTCCAATTACTGGATTGTAGGGTAGTTTTATTTTTAACATTTTGAGGAAATGCCATAGTTTTTTCTCCAGTGGTTGTACCAGCTTGTATTCCCATAAACATTGCAAGAGGCTTCCTTTTTCTCCACATCCTTGTCTACACTTATTCTTTCTTGTGTTTTTTAACCATTTTGATGGATGTGAGGTGATATCTCATTGTTTTAATTTGCATTTCCCTGATGATGAGTGATGTTGAGCCCCTTTTAATATATTTGTTGGTCATCTGGATGTCTTCTTTGGAGAAATGTCTCTTCATGTCTTTTGCCCATTTTTAATTGGGTTGGGTGTTGAGTTGTACAAGTTTTTTACATATTTTGGGCACTCTTCATTAGATATGTAATTTGCAAATATCTTTTCCCATTCAGTAGGTTGCCTTTAGTCTTATTGAATCAACAATCCTAAAATTTGTACGAAACCACAAAACATCCCAAATAACCAAAGCGATCTTGAAAAAGAAAAACAAAGCTGCATCACAATTCCATATTTCAACTACATTACAAATCTTCATTAATCAAAACAGCATGGTACTGGCACAAAAATAGATAGATAGATCAATAGAAAAGAATACCCAGAAATAAACCCATAATTATATGGCCAATTAATCTTCAACAAAGAAGGAAAGAATAGTCTCTTCAACAAATGGTGTTGGGAAAACTGGACAGCTACAAGCAAAAGAATAAAACTCCACCACTTTTTTACACCATACATAAAATAAACCTAAAATGGATTGAAGACCTAAATGTGAGACCTGAAACCATAAAAATCCTAGAAGAGAGCACAAGCAGTAATGTCCCTGACATTAGCCATAACAACATTTTTCTTTATATGTCTCCTAAGGTTGGGAAAATAAAAGCACAACTATCGGGACTATATCAGAATAAAAAGCTTCTACACAGTGTAGGAAACAATCAACAAAACTTAAATCTCTGTACATTTTTAAATTTTGCTATAAGTAAACCCAAAACTTCTCCAAAGAAATAATGTCTTAAAAAGACTATTCAGACTTTGGAAAGTAAACAAACAAACAAACAAAGACAAAGAAATGTAAAGACAAAAGTTAGTTAGCTTTGAGAGTAGAGGTAAAAATTTACTAACAATGGAAACTTAGGAAGGTTTTAAAATTATCAATAATATTTTATGAAATTGAACAATATGTACACAAGTGAAGCAGCATCTTTTTGGACTTGAGACCCTTATTCTCATGTGTGCTTTGGATCCTATTCCCTCCTACTTTATCAAGAAATATATTATAATAAAATATATATATTTTTCTCTTATATAGTCATTTCTCTTATAAACATCCTTATTCCATACAGTATGGGATTATAAAATACAGAAACTAAGCCTTCTACATATTTTAACATTCATAGCACCTTATTGTGAAAGTTACTAAAGATGCTATATTAATATATTTTTTTTATTTTCTGCATTTTATGATTTGACATCTTAAAAAGCTTCCTGGCCAAGCAGAGATAGACTCGAGAAGGGCTACCCATTTCCTACAGCACACCTTTCAAATACAAACCAATCAACCAAGTCTACGCTCCGGCCACCTGCTTATCTAACTACACATCAAACTCTAAGTCATCTCTGAGCCAGAGACCACTAACCACAGTCCACCTCTATAGCCCAAAGTTCCCAAGAATTAGTCAATCCTAAGCATTTTACTCTGACTTGCTTTTTTTTTCCCCACAGAAACCCCAATAAAAGTTTTGCCCTAGACTTTCCCCCTCTTTCTTGTCTTCTGCCACCTGACCAAAACCTGGCACCTCTCCTGGCCAGGTGGCCCTGAGTGGCATGCAGTGACTCTTTTTCTGGCACCTGTGACTATGATAAACCTCTTCTTAAGCCTAGTTCTTATGTCTTCCATGACTGCACCAACTGTACCGTGCCATCCTTAGGACAGATATCATATAAACATTTCTGTAGTATTGCATTTCCTAACAATTAAATCAAAATTCTTGAAGCCTGCATGTGTAGCTCATAGCTCCTGTAATGTTTCAGTATTTTGTGTATGGTGCATGTCATATATAAATATTTCTTTACTTTGGAATCGAAATAAATACTTCTCAAAATGAGTTCAACATTTTAGCCATTTTTTTTTTATTTTTGATGCTTAACATTTTTCCACATTTGGCTAGATTGTTTAAGCCTTCAAATCACAAGATTATTTGTTACAAATATCCAGTTTCTGTACATTGTTCAAAGCATCTATATAGAGAAGCTGAATCTCTCTATGGGAATTCATGGATTTTGTCAAATTTGTTCTGGAAATCAATAGCTTGTAAAATTAGCTCAAGATTATTTTCAGTTTGACTTAAAAGCAACTTGTTAACCTGGTAGATCCAAAATCAATGTCATTTCCTTGGGACAACACCAATGAAAGTGGGAAGAAGGGAGAAAAGGGCTTTTTTCTTAAACCTTTGACTTAGATCAAGTTTTACCAAAATAATGTTAAGGAATAAATGGTGACCTAGTTTATTTTACTTTAATAAAAATTTGGCAGAATTGTCTAATATAGTTCCTGGTCTGATTTAATTGTGTCTGGGAAGCTCTTATCATCCCACATAAAAATCACTTCCAAGATGCCAGAATGTCCCTGCTGACTTATTTGGCAGCAAGTAGTTGTTGTGGCCTCAGATGTGAATCAAGAGGGCCGACACTGAGTCTGCACAAACCTGATATGTGCCTTTGGAGCCCCTTTGACAATTAGGGTCATTACGGTACATTTTCCATGGGGGGAAAAGTGTTGTTATAGAAAACAGTATGACAATACTTGACAATAGCAGTGCTATGGGGCCTGAATATTGATTCTAAATTCTACATTACCCGAATACATGTAGAATAGGGCCACAGTACAGTTATCAAGAGAGTCAATTACTTAAGGTACAAGGGAAACGTTACTTTTATTTTGATCTATGTGATACTGAAGCATATTTTTTAAAATAAGCACAAAAGTTCAAAGCCGTATCAAGTATTACGTCTTGAAAAAATGTCAAAAACATGGAGCAAACTAAAGAGCTTACCTAACTTCAACTACCAATAATTTCAAAACTAAAAGTCCTCTGCTTGACTTATTTCACTCAACATAATCTCTTCCAGTCCCATCAGTGTTGATATAAAAGTTGGGTATTCATCCTTTCTGATGGAGGCATAATATTCCATTATATATATGAAAAAATAAAATAAAAATTTAAAAAACTAAAAATCTGAATTATTCAGTATGGATAAGGCTTTCTTTAAAAAGAAAAACAGAATGGTGAATTCTGTGAAAGCAGAAAGGAGAAGAAGAACCTACCCCTTTCCTTTTCCCCATCCCCAGACCTTGGTTTATACCACAAGCCATAAAAAGTTGTTATACTGAGTCCCAACCACAAATGACCTCTGGCTTTCACCTGCAGAGAATTCTACTCTAGGACTCATGGGACAGGAGGAGTGTAAGCCTAAATGCAGCTCAGGTTTATGCATATAAGCCAAAAAATTGGTGAGTTTGGCCAATATTCAAGTTCATTTCAAAGCATTAAATCAAAGTGTTGCAGGTTTGGTTCCAACATTTCAGAATGCCTGTAGCAGTGAATTACAAATCAGTCACCTTCCTTCTCCTGTAATCAATCTAATCTAGGTGTCAGAAACAAAATAGCGCCAGGACCTGGCCTGAATGGCAAAAATAAGCCAAAGAATTAGCACAGTAAATTTCACTGTTAACAGCTCTTCTGAGAAAAGAGGAGGGACTGAAAAAGGAAAGAAAGTAAACCGACAAAGAAGACACTTGAAAGAGAAAGAAAAATCAATTCAGCGTAGAATTGGAGACAAAGAGCAAGAATAGAAAACAGAGGGAAAGCATCTTAACACACCCTGAAGTTGGTAGAGCGGCCTGAACTTGAAAAAAAAATTAATGGAAGAAGAGAAAACAGAAGAGACAAGAAACAAATTGGAGCAAATGTCCATTTCCCCAAGGATATACTAGAAGCAGAAGCTTTCAGGAAGAGATCTTTGAGGAAGGTGGGAGATGCTGGCTGTGGCAAAAACCAGAAAAGATGTCTGAAAGCCTGAGACATTAACTCTTTGGTCTTTAAACATCGAAAACAATGAAGTTATTAGCTGGAGAAAAAAATTTTTTTGTTAAATAGATAAATTGCTTTTTAATTAACCAGAGATAACACTGAAATATATCAGTGTTATCTGATCAATTATACTTTCCAGATCAAGACCATTTTGATAAAGTTACAATCTCTAGCACATCAACTCATAGAACTCAGAGAATATTCAATTAAATCTGATTTTTTTTATAAAGACAGATGTGAAGAAATTCTAATAAGCAAATGCATTACACTTTCTTTTTTCAAAACATAAATTGGGATGTCTTGATTAATAGTGACACCAGCCTCTACTTAGAATCTGCAGAGGAAGATTCTTTCAGTTAAGAGGGTTTACTAATGCCGCTACAGGACACTAAATGGATTTTGGTCTGAGAGTTAGGGAGGGGTGGCTGGAGGTGGCTGGAGAGATGGAAAGGAGGTGTGGATCTTAACTAATGAAAGGATACAAAGACAAGGCTCTAGCAATTCAAGTTTTCCAAAGCACAGATGAATAAAAATGCTAACTGAAAGCAAGTTAAATGATATGCTAAATGTTACTGCTCTGTCTTTAAAATGACATTGTTAAACATTTCACTTCTATGAAAAACAAATATTAGTTTTTTCCCCTATTCTCCATATAAAAGTCCCTGTTACTATTAATTAAGGCTGGAATATTTTGTCTTTTTATCCGACAGATTCTTCTACTATGCTATAGAAAAGAACTTAACTCAGGAAAACATACAGTCTTCTCCACAGATTCTAAATAATCGTGACTCCTTAGATTATCTTCCAGGCTCTGTGAAGAACAGAAAGCTTTTCCTAGTATATGGGGGGAGGGGGGTGGGGGAATTCTGAAGCAGACTGAAGGCAGTTTTTCTCCCAGCTCTCATGTGATTTTTAAGAGCCAGCCGGTCTGGAAAATGTTGAATTTGTTTTTAGGAAAGGTAAACACTGCCAAAATCAACAAGTTCCTTCCTTAGGGGGCTGTAGAGAAAATTGGTCTGCAGATTAAGACGGTTCAGACAACTTATGTTGGAGTAGAAGTGAACCCCTTCGGCACCCAGGTTTTACCCCAGAACTGTATTAGAAAGCTGATAAATCTCTGTTGGAGGAATTACAAACTGTGTACTTTGGAGGTAAAGGAAATTAAAATTGATCTCTTCTATAAATATCTTAGACAAAGTGATTTTTTTTTAAATGAATAAGTAGGCCAGGAGGCTTAGTGAATTGAGTTAAATGGCTCAGCCACATTGACTAGATTGCTTGTTCTGTGTGACTTAACTGATCAGACCTATATAAAATGGTTTCATAGGTGATTGGTTGCAAGTCAACAGAAATGTTTTGATTAAAATGGAATGGCTAAACATTTTCTCCATGTCCTATAATTAGGGCTGCCAAATTAAAATGCAGGATACTGGCTACATTTGAAATTCAGATAAACAATAAATAATTTTTTAGTATAAGCATGTCCTAAATATTGCATGCAACATACTTATATCAAAAAATTATTCTTGTTTATCTAAAATTTAAATATAAAAAAATAAAATTTAAATATAACTGTACATTCTGTATTTTTATTTGTTAAATCTGGCAAATTCACCTATAACACATATAAAATAGAGTATGTGTTTTTTGTACTCCCGCCCCAAAAAGCACACTGAATTTTAATTGAGTCAGTATAGCCAATACCTATGTATAGAACCCTAAAGATTAAGTATTATTTATGAGAGGAAAATCCAGGCAGAGTTTTCTAAGAAGTTAGTTGTAAGAGTTACTTTAGGGAATTGAATTGCCTGAGTTTTCTTCTAGGTTGCGTTTTATAACTGTCTGGGGAGTTTTAAAATCCCTATGTCCAAGCTGCAGCTCAGACCAATTAAACCAGAATCTCTGGGTGGGACCCAGGCATCTGTGCCTTTTAAGGCTCCTCAGTGATATCAGTGTGCTGCTATCATTAGAATCACTGCTCTAGATGGTACCAACCTGCCGATATACCAATCTCTGATCACTAAAACAAAAGATAAAAAGGAAGATAAAAACTTTCTTCCATTTGAAATGTAATTTAGATTAACAGAAAATTTGGTTGCTTTTGCTCCTTCCAGCTTTGGAATTTATAAGAATGTACACTGCTAGGGATGGGAATCAAATGAAGGGGTGAGAAATAGTAAAGAAGAGAAGGTTTCTTAAAAGTCTAAACTAGATCTTTAAATATAAGAGGCTTATGAACTTTTTTAAAGATTTTATTTATTTGTCAAAGAGAGAGAGAGAGAGAGAGAGAGAGAGAGAGAGAGAGCACAAGAGGGGGGAGGGGCAGAGGCAGAGGGAGAGAGCAGAGGGAGAGCAGACACACCAATGAGCAGGGAGCCTGATGCAGGACTTGATCTGAGCCCCCTGGGATCATGACCTGAGCCAAAGGCAGATACTTAACCAACTGAGCCACCCAGGTGCCCAGGCTTATGAACTTTGGCTGTTAAAGAAAGTTGAACACCCATAAATCTACGCTTTTATCAAGGGATTAAAATTATATAGAGACATACATATTTATATTTACAGTCCATGGATAGAAGTCACAAAGTATATATTTCAAGTACAGATTCCCCATTGTTTTATTGTATTTTTTCCAAAAATATTATCTAACAGTGCCAGTCATAGAACTCTGAAAAATTACAGAAAGACCCAACCTAATTTGCTACTTTTTATACAAATTATGGATTCCTTTCAATTCCAATGTGCTCTTAAAATTACTGAATGTTGCAAAGATCACTAAGGTTACTTTTTCTCAGCAAATGTAACTGACAGCTGAGGCAAATGTATTGCCTGAAGATTAATATAGAAAAATTCTTTCTGTATTTGTCCTGGAAGTTGACTGATAAGCCCGCTGCAATGCTGCATGCTTTCAAGCATTCCTTGTCAGAAAGCCCAAAGAATTGTTATGTTATTAAAACCCCAACCCTAGTACTTACAAGGAGAGTTCCTAAGCAAGCTTCTATATCTTATCACATACCATTGGCTCCACAGTGCATTTTGACACAGAGTATATTTACTTTCAACACTAACAACATTCCCTTTGCTCTATTCATATATCCTAAACTCTCCTTTATTTAAGAATTCCATGTATACTTTTCAATAGGTTGTATTTGTAATTTCAACCCTAAAAAGGATAAGAGTTAGCTAAATCTTTCATTAGTAAGGAAGGACTGATAGTCTCTATATATACATGCTGATAAAGATTTTAGCTCATCTGACGCAAAAAGAGATAAAGAATAGAAACTATAAAATTATTTTATGTTTTACTGCATCCCTAGTCCCTTATGAATACTAAACACTGTCTGTGCTTAAATACAAAGGTTTTCCTTTAATGGAATTATGCCTTTAAATTAAGGGGCACATCGTGGAGAAGTGACAAAAGAAGTCATCTACCACCAGATGTATCCCAACATGTATATTATCACTATGATTCTGTTCTCTGTACTCTTCTCTTCTTCTTTTGCATGTTTTTAACCAAGTCTTTAATCATCTCTTATGTGTGTATTACCTTCAAATATGTATTTCCTTCTCTAAATTCTCTTTTAACTTACAATTTCACTTCTCCACTTGTCCGTATATTTCAGATCCCTAGGCCGAAAATTGTGAAGAAATTTTGACGTATCAACCTTCACATAATCAATGAGTTTACTCACCCATCCTGCTTTCACAAGAGTTTCCAATTATGTCCTTTTATATACATTCCTACTGCCAACTCCCTGCATCAGGCTTCATTAACTCATACTCAAACTTTTACGTAAACTCCTAATTGGGTTCCCTTTATCTACCCCATATATATTCCTGATAATGACACTCTCAGGGGAAAAAGAATAAAAAATTTTTAGAGTATTATCATTTTCTACTGACTAAACAGCACCATATTAAAGATATAGAAATTAGAGTCTGAGAGTATCAGTGGAGAGTGATTCTAGCAAATACTTTGGGATCTCAGTAGGCACCCTGGAAGTTCAAACCATACAATTGTTGGAATAACC
This sequence comes from Potos flavus, assembly GCA_028534135.1. Lineage (NCBI taxonomy): Eukaryota > Metazoa > Chordata > Mammalia > Carnivora > Procyonidae > Potos > Potos flavus. Next base: position 94,613,435 of record CM052897.1, read on the forward strand.
AGAGATAGACTTAGCCAGCCTTAAGTAAATTTAATTCTTATCAGATTAATGTCATCTGACCATACTGCTGTATGGTTCTAGGGGCTAGGATAAATTAGGATAGGATAAACCCTCTTGGAGAAAAGATAATATTTAGAACCCACACAATGATTGTTGTTGAATAAAAAAATACCAAGCATACCAAGAATCATGAAGAGAATAAAAGAAAAATTCTAGAATTGAAAATATGATAAGCTGAAATTTAGACTTTGAAAGATGGGCTTAACAGCAAATTGATACAGCACAAGAAAGAATTAATGAACTTGTGAAGAGAAACTGATAAAAAATATAGGTTGGGGGTGCCTGGGTGGCACCTCTGGTTAAGCGTCAGACTCTTGGTTTCTGCTCAGGTAGTGATCTCAGGGTCCTGAGATCAAGCCCTGCATAAGGCTCTGAGCTCAGCACGGAGACTGCTTAAGAGTCTCTCCCTCTCCCTTTGCCCCTCCCCACTGCATGCTCTCTCTCATAAAGAAATAAGTCTTAAAAAAATATATAGGCTGAAACATAGAGACGAAACCAAAAGAAAGAATAATAAAGAAAAGATCTCTATTTCTATCCATATATGACAGGGAGAAAGTTATAACATATGTAACTGGAGGCTCAGGAGAGAGAGGAAATAAAGAAGAAACAATATTTGAAAGATATCAGATTTTCTAAAACTGACAAAAGATCAACATACAGATCTTAGATAAACTATGGATCTCAAGCACGATAATCACATATGCACACAAAAAAACATCCCGCAACTAATCACATCATAGAAAAACTGCTGAAAATCACAGACAAAAGAGAATATTTTAAAAATTCAAAGAAAAATATGGGAGAATTTTTTGCCAACACATTGATACAAAATAACAACAACAACAACAACAATAATAATAATAAAGTTTTTTTCTTCAAATATAGAGAAAATGATCCCAGGTAGCAACATAGAAATGCAGGAAGAAGTTGAAAACAACAGAATGTATCTGAGTGATTGGAATGTAGTTTAATGATTGAATTTTATGACCAAATAGAAATAGATAGCTCTTCATTATGTATAATTCAGTACCAGTCTCCTCAGTTAGTGTTTTATCCACAAGGGCAGGAAATTTGTCTTATTCTCTATTGCATTACTAGTGACTAGTATGGTGACTGCTACAAAGTAAGTACTCAAAAACCATCTGTTAATTGAATGACTAAATGATTACTCTCTACAACTTTGCACCATATTTGAAAATGCTGAGCAATAATAGATGACTTTAGGTATCAAGATACAGTGTTAAGGAAATTATGGACTGAGATGAAAATTCATGTTTATGTTTTGACAAGGAAAGAAGGAAGGAAGGGAAGAGATAGAAATTCTACATAATACTGTGGAGCTAACACACAGTAAGATAGTGTGAGGCTTCAACACTATAGTAACCTCCAGTCCTTTCCTTCCTTTCCAGGAAGGAAAATTTTGTAACTGTGGCACAGAAGATACAGCCAGGTTTTCCTCTGGAAATATTTAACCATTTGTCATTTGGGGATCAATACTGTTTCATAGGTCATAGTAACAATTTTAAGAGCAACACGGTAAGGCTCATAATGCCCACAATGAGAATCACCGTCAAGAAAAGGAATGAAAGATGGTGCATATGTTAGCAGATTTATAATCAGTGAGACTCATTGCTGTTATCCCATTAAGTTGGAACGGAATGGCTGTTACTATAAGTGGATAATGTGACTTCCTGCTACTATCACCTCAGGGTGCCAACAGCATGGCACTGCTATTATCATTCCAGGGTAGTCATGAGCTCATGCTATTTTCTTCTACAAGCTTGGGGAAAGATACCTTGCTGTCACAAAAGGGTGATAGTAAACAAGCATCATGGTATTACACAGGCAGGCAAAGAAAATGGAAACAGACTGGGATCTTTAAAAAAAATAGCTATAGCCTCAGTTAGAAGTTTCAAAAAAATAAGTAGTTGGTGAATAAGAGCTTAAATTTTCAGATCTCTCATTTAATTGGGCCTTGCATACCTGGTGTCTTTGCTTTTGGATAAATAAAAAAGAATGTATAAATTACATGCTACAGGATTGTGCAGAGAATAAGCTCCAGCAAGAGTTGTTCCCTTTCTCCCACTAAAGTTTTAGGTAGTTGGTGCTTATTACATTCATCAATTACATGTTATAAAAAGCAAATACCTAACTGCTGCTAATATTTATGGATTGTTTGGATTATTTGAGAAAATCATTTAGTCTAGCATTAACTGAGCTCAAGTATGGATAAATTCCTTTTTTAATTCTATCATTTGCTCTCTATTTCCATAAACAAATTTTGAAAGTCTACACATACCATACACACACACACACAAACACACACATACAATCCTGTAAAAAATCTATCTATCTAGGATCTTCCTCATTAGCAAATGGCATGCCTTCGTAATTCTTTCTCAACCAGTGAGTTTGGCAGATTAGTCATTTTAGACTTATTTCTGTCCCTGTTTGTCAAGTCTACGTCACAAGGGTGTTGGAAGGATTAATTAGTTAACATGCAAGATTCTTTGAAGATGAAAAGCACTCTGAAATTGCTAAGCGGTGCTAGCATTCCTCCATAATACATATTTTTCCTTTTATACTTGTAAAAATTCATCCACCTCCTGTTAATTCTTTTTGCTAACATCATGTACCCAGATTGCCTTTTAAAAAATTTACTAGCCTTATCTTTTTCTTCACAAGGCTTATTGTATTTATCTACTTATATCTTCATTTCTTTCCTCTCAGTTTTCCCTATTTTTTTTTAGTAAGAAGTTGCGATATAATTTATGAAAACTTACTTACTAGTTATCTTTTAACTACTTACATTTTTTTGTATTTATTGGAATCCTAGACTGGTATACCTAAAGATCACCACAGAGAAAGGGAACAGTCACTATTACCAAATCTTAGAGGCTTAGACCAGGAGAATCATTAATTTGGATTACAGAGAACAGTCTAAAGGGCAAGCAAATCTGTGCAATTTACTGAACAAGAAAGAAGCAATTGCTTTTTTTCCCCCAAGATCTAAATTTTTCATAATAAGGAGTTATTAAAAATGTCTGTTTTGGGGACGCCTGGGTGGCTCAGTTGGTTAAGCAGCTGCCTTCAGCTCAGGTCATGATCCTAGGGTCCTGGGATCGAGTCCCACATCGGGCTCTCTGCTCAGCAGGGAGCCTGCTTCCCCCTCTCTCTCTCTGCCTGCCTCTCTGCCTACTTGTGATCTATCTCTCTGACAAATAAATAAATAAATAAAATCTTTAAAAAAAAAGATAAATAAAATGTCTGTTGTGAGAATGAATTTAAAGAAATCTTGATGAAGTGACCCCATGAATTCCAACTTCTGAGTCTGGAAGTAGCTGATTATATTTGTAGTCCATAAACAGTGGTCCTGGACACCAGAAGAAGAAAGGTTTCTCTAGCAGAAACAATCTGTGACTAGAAGGCCCATTCCTACTAAGCATCTAAACTTACAGACATTTATCTGGAGTTCTCACAACTATTTTAACTATCTACATCTGTAAAACAGAGGCGATCATCTAGGAGGAGACTCTGAGGTTCTTCACAGCTCACAGCTGGAGCTGTGAAGAACCCACCCATTATTTTTCCACTACATTTTTGGCACTTTCTATTCTGATTAGCACCTCAGCCACTCCTAACACCTGTGTTGGCCTACAGGCCACCTCCCAAGCAGGGCAGAGACAATGTGGCTGTGGGCTCTGGCCTGGGGCGGGGTGGGAAGTGTCGGGAGTAGTAGGGGGGAAGAAGTACTCTGTCCAAGGAGTGAGTGGTAGAGCTCTGTAGAGCTCTGCCTGGGGGTGGGAGGCTAAAAGGTGTTCTTTGTGTTATTCCTAAAGAATATTCTCCCAAAGAGATTATGGTACTGAGCAATATCTTTATGATAAACAGAGTTTACAAAACACAGCCATATGCAAGTATTTTTGTCTTTGTATTATAAACGTAATCCAGCTAATATTTAAGCATATTCTAATAATATATTTCTCATGCTTCTTGTCCCAAATGAGTAGAAAACTACGAAACACTACAAAATAAAATGGAAAATGATTTTGGCGCAATGTATTTACTATTGTATACAACACACATCCACACATAACTATATATGTGTATATAACATACACATATATATCTTAATTACCATGCTATTAAAGGAAAGCATATTTCAAGAAAAATCCCATTTCCTTTTTTTAATTTACAAAAAGTTGTGCATAATTAATATATACAATTTTATGAGTTTGGAGATAAGTATACACCCATGAAACTATCACCCCAGTCACCTCCTAAAATTTTCTCTTATGCTCATTTATCCTCCAACTTCTCCTCCACTTCCTCCACCTCCTTTTCTTTTCTCTTCCATCTTCTCCTCCTTCTCCTTCCTTCTTCTAGTATTATTAATATCATTATTACTGTTATTATTATTTTGTGATAAGAACACATAATTTATACCCTCAGTAAATTTTTAAGTATACAGTATCTTAAACTAAAGACACTATGCTATACCGATCTCGAAGACATATTCATCTTGTATAAATGAAACTTTGTACTCTTTGACTAGTACCTCTTCCCAACCTCTGGCAACCACCATAGCACACTCTGCTTTTCTGAGTTTGACTGTGTTAGATTCATCATGTAAGTGATATCATATAGTATTTAACTTTCTGTGTAGTATTTTTATCTCACTTAACATAATATCCTCCAGGTTCACTCATGTTGTTCAAAACATTAGGATTTCTTCTTTTCTAAGGCTGAAAAACATTTCATTGCATGTATGTTCATCCATTGATGGACACATGTCTTGACTACTATGAATAATTAATTATTGAAGATGGGAGTGCATATATCTCTTCAAGATCCTAATGTCATTTTTTTGGATATATGCCCAGAAGTGGTATTTCTTGATCACATAATAGTTTTGATTTTAGTTTTTTGAGGAAACTCCATATTGTCGTCCATAGTAGCTGCACCAATTTACATTTCCACAAATAGTGTACAAGGGTTTCCTTTTTTTTTACATCTTCATCAAAATTTGTTCTTTTTTTTTAAATACAAGCCAACCTAAAAGATGTAAGGTGACATCTCATTGTGGTTTGAATCACATTTCCCTGATGATTAATGTGGAGCACATTTATATATATGTCATTATATATCTATTTGGAGAAATAACAATTTAGTTCCTTTGTCCACTTTCCAATTAGGATATTTGGGTTTTTTTTTACCATTGAATTATGAGAGTTATTTATATATTTTGGATATTAACCTCTTAGCTACATGGTATGCAAATATTTTATGCCATCCCATTCTATTGCCTTTTTGTTGTTGTCAATTGTTTCCTTTGCTGTGCAAAACCCTTTATAGTTTGATGTATTCTCTCTTGTCTATATTTGTTTTTGTTGTTGTGTTTTGGGGGTCATAGTCAAGAAATAATCACCACGACTAACGTTCAGACTTTCCCCTGTTTTCTTCTGAGAGTTTTGTGGTTTCAGGTGTTATGTTTAAGCCTTTAATCTATTTTCAGCTGATTTTTGTGAATGGTATGAGATAGGGTCAGATTTCTCTCTTCTGTACGTGGCTGCCCAGTTTTCCCAACACCATTTCTTGAAGAGATTATTCTTTCCTCATTATGTATTATTGACACCTTTGTCAAAGGTCAATTGACTATATTATATGTAGGTTTAATTCTGGGCTCTATATTCTGTAACGTTGGTCCATTTGTTTTTATGCCAGTACGATACTGTTTTGTTTACTGTTGTTTTGTAATATAATTTGAAATCAGGAAAAGTGATGCCTCCACCTTTGTTTCTCTTGCTTAAAATAATTTGGCTATTTGGAGTATTCTGTGGCTCCATATGAACTTTAGGGTTTTTTTTAAATTTCTATAAAAAATGCTATTGGGAATTTCAATGAATATTGCATTGAATCTATAGATCACTTTGGGTAGTATGACCATTTTAACAATATGAATTCTCATACATAAACGGGACATATTTTCATTTATTTATGTCTGCTTTCATGTCTTTCATTAGTGTTTTATAATTTTCAGTATATAAGTCTTTCACCATGTTGGCTAAGTTTATTTCTAGGTGTTCTACTGTTTTTGATGCTATTGTAGATGGGATTGTCTCCTTAATTTTCTCTTTGGATAGCTTGTTAGTGTATAGAAATGTAACTGATTTCTTTTTTTTTTTTAAGATTTTATTTATTTATTTGACACAGAGAGAGATCACAAGTAGGCAGAGAGGCAGGCAGAGAGAGAGGGGGAAGCAGGCTCCCTGCTGAGCAGAAAGCCCAATGCGGGGCTCAATCCCAGGACCCTGAGATCATGACCTGAGCCGAAGGCAGAGGCTTTAACCCACTGAGCCACCCAGGTGCCCTGAAATGTAACTGATTTCTGTACATTGACTTTTTTATCCTGCAACTTTACTGGTTTCTGTTATTCTAATAGACTTTTTGTGAATTTTTTAGGGTTTTCTGCATACATTCATGTCACCTGCAAAAAAAATATAATTTTACTTCTTCTTTCAGTATTTGGATGCTTTTCATTTCTTGTTCTTGTCTAATACTCTGCCTAGAATTTCCAGTACTATGTTAAATAAAAGTGGTGAGAGTGGGCATATTTGTCTTATATTGGATTTTAGAAGAAAAATGTTTAGATGTAACTGTGGGTTTTTCACATGTGACCTTTATTGCTTCGAAGTAAGTTCCTTCTATACTTAATATGTTGAGAGTTCTTATCATGAAAGTATGTTAAATATCGTCAATTTTTTTCTACAGCTATTAAGATGATCATGTGATTTTTCATTTTGTTAATATCACATTGATTTATTTGCATGTACTGAACTATTCTTGCATCCCAAGGATAAATCCCACTCATTGGCAATGTATGATCCTTGATATGTTGTTGAAATCAGTTTGCTAATATTTTGGTGAGGATTTTGCATCCATGTAGTTTTCCTGTAGTGCCTTTGTCTTTGGTACCAGGGTAATGCTGTCCTCCTAAAAAGTGTTCGAATGTGTTCCTTCCTCTTTCATTTTTTGAAAGAGTTTAGAAAAATTGATATTAATTTTTCTTTTTGTGTTTGGAAGAATTCATCTTTGGAGGTATCTGCTTCTGACTTTTGTTGTTGTTGTTGGAAGATTTTTATTATGCATTCAAATTCCTTATTTGTTATTGGTCGGTTTATGCTTTTTATTTCTTTTTTATTCAGTCTTAGTAAATTGTATTTTTCTAGGAATTCATTTATTTCATCTAGATTGTCCAATTTGTTGAAATATAATGGTTTGTAATAGTCTTATGATTTTTAAAATTTCTGTGTCATTAGTTCTAATATCTCTTCTTCCATTTTTGATTTTATTTGAACCTTCTCTCTTCTCTTAGTCTACTTGAATATTTATCAATTTTGGTTTTTTCTTTTCAAAAAACCAATTCTTCATTTAGTCTATTTTTTTCTATTGGTTCTCTATTTTAATTATTTCTCCTCTAATCTTATTTCCTCACTTCTAACTTTGGGCTTAGTTTGTTCTTCTTTTCTAGTTCCTTGAGGTATAATGTTAGGTTGTTCATTTGAGATCTTTCTTCTTTTTTAACCTAAGTATTTATTACTGTAGCTTCCATCTTTGTACTGCTTTTGCTGCATACCATGAGTTTGTTATGTTTTCATTTTCATTTGTTTGAGATATTTCTTGATTTCCCTTTTGATTCCTTTTTGATCCAAAGAGGGTACAAGAATATGTTCCTTCATTTCTATGTATTTGTGATATTTTTTCACTTTCTCTTTGTTACTGATTCCTAGTTTCATTAAATTGTTATGAGGAAAAAATGCTAAAAATGATTTTAGTTTCAAAATTTTTAAGATTTGGGGGCGCATGGGTGGCTCAGTGGGTTAAGCCTCTGTCTTTGGCTCAGGTCATGATCTCAGGGTCCTGGGATGGAGCCCCACATCAGGCTCTCTGCTCAGCAGGGAGCCTGCATCCACCATGCCCTCTGCCTGCCTCTCTGCCTACTTGTGATCTCTTTCTCTCTGTCAAATAAATAAATAAAATCTTTAAAAAAATTTTTTTAAGATTTGTTTTGTGACTAACATGATCAATCCTGGAGAATGTCTCATGAGTTTTTAAGAAAAATGTGTATTCTGCTTCTGTTGAATGAGATGTTCTTTATATGTCTGTCAGGTCCATTGGCCTATAGTGTAGTTCAAGTTGTCCGATTCCATGTGGATTTTCTTCATGCATGATATGTTCATTATTGTAAGTGGGGTATTAAAGCCTCTTACTATTACTGTACTGCTGTCTATTTCTCCATTAAAGTCTGTCAATGTGTGCTTTATATATTTAGGTGTTCTGACGTTGGGTACATATATATTTACAATTGTTCTATCTTCCTGTTGAATTGACATTTTTATCATTATTTAAAGACTTTTCTTATCTCATCACAGTTTTTGACTTGAAGTTTATTTTGTTTGACGTAGGTAACATATGCTTTCTTTTGATTATCATTTTCTCTCCCTTCACTTTCAGCTTCTGTGTGGCCTTATAACTAAAGTGGGTATTTTTGCAGACTACATATAATTGGATCCTTTTGCATATCCATTTTGCCAATCTATGTCTTTTGATTAGACTTTTAATCTATTACATTTAAAGTAATTATAGGCAGGTAAGAACTTAGCATTGCCATTTTATTAATTGTTTTGTATGTTTTGTAGCATATTTTTGTTCCTCTATTCCTCTTTTGTTTACCTCCTTTGTGATTTTTTGTAGCAATATTCTTTCTTTTCTCTTTATTTTTTTCTATATCTGTAATGTTTTCTTTTTCTTGTGGTTATCATGAGGCTTATATAAAACTTACAACAGTGTATTTGAACTAGTAACAACTTAACATCAATTGCATACAAAAACTCTACACTTTTACTGCCCCCCAACAAACTTTGTTATTGATAGAAGAATTTACTTAAGTTAATATTTCATGTCCAGTAACTGATTTCTGTGGTTATTGTTATTCTTAATACGTTTATCTTTGAATTTTTATATTAGGGTTAAAAGGGATTTACACACCACCCTTACAGTGTTACATTACTCTGTATTTGTTTATCTATTTATCTGTGAGATTTATACTTTTATATGCCATCATGTTGAAGTTTTGCCTCCTTTCATTTCAGCTTGAAGAACTCCCTTTAGCACTTATAATAAGGCAGATCTAGTGTTATAAACTCCCTTAGCTTCTGTTTGCCTAGGAAAGTCTTTATCTCTCTTTTATTTTTAAAGGATAGTTTTACTGAATGTAATATTCTTGCTTGGCATGTTTTTTATTTTCTTTCAGTATTTTGAATACATCATCTCATTTTTTCCAAACATGTAATATTTCTATTAAGGAAATCCACTAATATTCTTATGGGGTGTCCTTGCTGCTTTCAAAATTCTCTTCTTGTCTTAGACTTTTTTATGATACATTTAGACTTTTTTTAATTACGATACATCTCCGTAGACTCTTTAGGTTCAATTTGAGATCTTTTGGGTTTTATGAATTTGGATGTCAAATCCCCTCCCCAGATTGTGGGAAGCTTTTAGCCATTACTTCTTCAAAATAAGCTTTCTGCCACTTTCTCATTCTTTTTTCTTTTGGGACTCTCAACAATGCATATATTTATTTTCTTGATGATATTCTCACAGTTCCTGCATGCTATCTTTACTCTTATTCTTTGTTGTTATTGTTGTTGTTCCAAGTAGGTAATTTCAAGTGACCCTCAAACTCACTGAGTCCTTCCTCTGCTTGATTTTGTCTGTTCTTAAAAGTCTATAGAATTTTTAACTGAAGTCATTATGCTCGTAAGCTCCAGAATTTCTGTTTTGTTCTTTTTTATGGTTTTTATCTCTTTGAAATTCTTGTTTTGTTCATGTTTTCTTTTTCATCAATTTAGTTGTCATTCTGAGTTCCCTTATGGCTCACTGAAAAGCAGCTTAAAATAAAATGTTAGTTTATTTTAATATACCAAAGTATTTTGGTATATTAAGTATTTGGTATTTTAATAAATACCAAAGAGTATTTCTCTTCAATCATTATACTTAATTAAATATCAATACATGTAAGACTCTCAAAGCTGAATAAATGAGGTATTCAAAATATCCCAAATATAACTTTTCTTGTAATTTCAATCATTTTCTTTAATAATATGCCAGCATTCTTAATAAGAAGTCCAATATATTAAATATATTTCCCTTTCTATTGTGGGAGATTGAACTACTTTTACTAAGTATTCATCTCTTCTCTATAGGAGAATTATATATCTCTGCCTATTCCCATATGACTTACAGAGATGCCTGTGGGAGAAGTACATATTTATCTTTGGTCAGTAGAGTATGAATGCAAGTGATATATATACCATGGTCAACTAGAGGCTTTCAGAGCCATTGCATAATTCATAAATTTGCTATGTTGCTATGTCATTAAAATGACAGAGAAAGAATGAAAAGTGCATATAACTACAAGTACAAACATGACAAAAGAAAAAAAAATGGTAGCTATAATCCACAACGAAATTTTGAAAATGGAGACTGCATTGGTAATGGGCTACTTTCTGAGAGAAGCTGTGAAAGTTGCAACATACATGTCTTCAGAAACAAATGCCACAAAAAAAAAGCAATCTGATTCCTACTACACACCCTAGAAAGGTGTGGAAATTGGAAGTATCTTGTAACTTGGAATATTGGGATAAACATATATCCAAGGTAAGAGATTAAAGAACTCTTTTCTATAGAAACTAACCCAAAAATTTTTAATTGGCATAAAAATATCTCCTCTGTATTGACTGGCTAATGTATAGATTAATGATCAAATGTTCCAATTGGCTGTTCAGTTCTTACTACACTAAATATGAGCAGGCATAAAGATATCATCAGATATTAGAAGAAAAGATAGATACAAAAAAAACAGGAGATTTGGAGACAATAAAAAAATAAGAAAATCTAATATTATATTCTCTAAGAGCTGAGAATAATAAATACAAAATAAAATAACAGATTTCTATAGAAGGAGCTTTCAAAAAGTAAGATTTCATAGAAATGTAAAGTTTTATGGTAGAAATTTTGCAAATAGAAAAATTAGAAGATAAAGTTGAAGAAAAGACAACAAAAATGTAGAAAAAATACAAGGAAATGGAAAATAGGAGATAACTGTTAAAAATAATGATCATGCAAAAAACTAATATCCAACTAAGAAGGTAAAACAAAGGAGAGAAATAATAAGAAAATCATGAAGAAACTATCCAGATTTTGCAATAACTTTTCACCAAAATGAGTGAAAAAGACATGCACCAGAACACATCACAGTGAAATTTCAGTACATTAAGGAGAAAAGGAAAAAAAAATCCAAAAACCTTCAAGAGAAAAGCAATCAAGTCACATTAAATATTCAGGAACCAAATGGCATCATATTTCTTAACCAGAATGCTGGAAGCAGAAGAATATGGGACAATGCAATGACATTTTGAGAAGAAATGATTATCAATTTAAAATTTGATGCATAAACAAGTCTTAAAATCCTCGTAATAGTAAAATAAAGACATCATCAGACAGACAACATCTCAACAGATTTACTACTTATACACCTAATATTAAGAAGCTACTAGAGAATGAAAGTCATTGGATGTAGGAGAGAGAAAGACCCAGGGAATGCTGGGCTGATGCTCTATCCAAAGTTAAGAATGACCACTATACACGAGATATAGAGGAAAAGCAGCTCAGACTGGAGCAATCAAAGTAGTCTAGGCTTTCATCAAAATGAAATATACAGAATACTTGATGTATCTGAGAACCTTGCAAGGAGAATAAGATAATGAGCAGAGTGTGGCTTGGATGCATGGAAATGTAAGAAATGAAAACACAAGATAATTACTAGTGATAGAGAAAACAAAAAGGTTTTCGGGAAAGGCAGAATAATCATTAATTTAATAGCATTTACATAGTTTTAATAATATAAACACCGAATATTAATCTAAGCAAAATTAATACATAAATTCTATCTGAGGGGTAGAATAGGAAAATCATATTTGATATGTCAGAGATGAGAAGAGGAAGTAACTCAAAGACCATCTTTAATTGTGTAAAGTCTATAAAAAAAGACTAAAAAGTAGCAATATGAGAGTAATACTTAGAGATATGGTGATAATAACAAAATAATTAAATTAAAAGAAAGGAGGAAAGGAAGAAAAAAGAGAAGGGAAAATATGGGATGTTTGTATAGAATAGAGATTCTATCCTACCAGATATCAGAACTTCTTTTGAGACTACAATAATTAAAATAATGTGGTAATTCCATAGAAATAGAAAAATAAATCAATGGAACAGAATAGATTTAAATTTCTAAAAATACTACACCTATAAGTAAATTGATACTTGTTGGGGTGGCCTTGTAGATCAGTCAGAAAATGATGAACTCTAGAAAGTACAGTGGCAGGACATGGTTATCCATATGGGAATAATAAAATTATACCCAACCTTGAAATCAGTCACAGGTGGAATAAAGGGCTTGATAACAACTCATAAAAATCAGAAGAAAATAATGGTTATCTTTACTACCTTCGTATAGGAAGAGTCTTATGCAAGACAGAAAAAATGTAAAACATGGAAAAAGATTGACAAATTTAACTATTTTAAAATTAGAAATGATCAAATGTCAAAAGGCATTTTAAAGAAAATTAATTGATAAATTATAGCACGGTCAAATACATTTGCAAAATTTAAAAGAAATGATTAAAATCCAAAATATATAAAGATTTCCCAAAAATAAAAAAGTAAAAGACAAACAAGACTTACAAAGGGACAAATCCACAGGTGAAAAAGCCCAATGAACAATAAACCTAGGAAGAGAAATCCTCATTAATCATTGTGGAAGTACATGGGACGCCTGGGTGGCTCAGTCATTTAAGTGTCTGCCTTTGGCTCAGGTCATGATCCTAGGGTCCTGGAATCTACCTCCACATCAGGCTCTGCTCAGCAGGAAATCTGCTTTACTTTCTCCCTCTCCCTTTGCCTGCTGCTCTGCCTGCTTGCGTTCTCTCTTTCTCTCTCTCTCTGTCAAATAAATAAATAAATAAATAAATAAATAAATAAAAATAAATAATCATGGAAGTACAAAATAAAAGAACATTTCACATGCAAGAGATTGGGAAAAAATTTAAGTGTAGATAAGGATAAGAAATAATTGGAAACCATCTTTTCCCCATTGTATATTCCTGCTTTCATTGTCATAGATTAATTGACCATAAAGGTGTGTGTTTATTTTTGGATTCTCTATTCTGTTTTACTGATCTATGTGTCTATTTTCGGGCCAATACCATTACATTACCATAGGTTTGCACTATATCTTGAAATCTGAGATTCTCAAGTGCCCATCAATAGATGAGAGGATAAGGAAGATGTGGTATACATATACAATGGAATATGACTCAGTCATAAAGAAAAAGAATAAAATCTTGGGGCGCCTGGGTGGCTTAGTGGGTTAAAGCCTCTGCCTTCGGCTCAGGTCATGATCTCAGGGTCCTGGGATCGAGCCCCGCATCGGGCTTTCTGCTCAGCAGGGAGCCTGCTTCCCCCTCTCTCTCTGCCTGCCTCTCTACCTACTTGTGATCTCTCTCCTTTCTGTCAAATAAATAAATAAAATCTTAAAAAAAAAAGAATAAAATCTTGCCATTTGTAACAGTATAGATGGACCTAGAAGGTGCGTAAGTGGACCTAGAAGGTGCGTAAGTGAAATAAGTCAGAGAAAGACAAATACCAAATGATTTCACTCATGTGTGAAATTAAAGAAACAAAACAAAAAAACACATAAAGACACAAAATAAAAAACAAAAAAGCAGACTCTTAAATACAGAAGACAAACTGGTAGCTGCCAGAGGGAAGGGGGGTAGAAGGATGGGTGAAACAGATAAAGAGGATTTAGAGTACAGTTATCCTGATGAGTACTGAGAAATGTATAGAATTGTTGAATCATTATATTGTACACCTGAAACTAATTTAACACTGTATGTTAATTATGTTTTAATAAAAAATAAAAATAAATATAAGAAACTATTGGAAACCATTTACAGTGCTAATGGGAGAGTCTTAATTAGTCAGAAGAAATATTCAGCATTATCTATTAAAACTGAGTCCCATGATTTATCGATTCCATTTATAAGTATAAATACTATAAAAATTCCACTTTATGGACAAGGAAACATGTACCAGAATTCTTATGACAACATTTTTATAGCTAAATTTTGAGTGTAAACTAAATACAAATCAAAAAATAGGAAGAATAAATGCATTGCGTGTGTAGATACATGATGGAATATTTATAATAATAAAATGAATTAGAGCTACAATGCATTAGAAATCTCAAAAACCCATCAATGTAGAAAAATGAGGTTTACAAGAATACATACAGTATGATGCGATTATACAAAGTTAAAAATATGTAATATCTTGCTTAGGAATATATACTGTAAATACCTCATGGGAATAATAAATAAGCAAAGATTTTATAGTATTTACCTCTAATGGGCAAAAAGGGAAATGTGATCAAAAAAGGGTTTATCAAAAAACAAAAATAGTTTATCAATGGCTTCAGTGGTAGTTGTAAAATTTTACTTCTTAAATGGGGTGCTATATACATGCATTTTTGTTCTATTATTTTCAGTACCTGAATATATCTGAATGCCTGAAATTTTAAAGGGTAGTGGGAGGTACAGGCTCCCAGTTATGGAATGAATAGGTCACAAGGATGAAAGGTACAGCATAGGGAATATATTCAATGGTATTATGGCATTGTGTGGTGATAGATAGTAACTACACAGATAGTAAGCATAACATAACATATAGAGTTATGGAATCACTTTGTTGTACATCTGAAACTATATATGAAATAAAGGAAATAAAACATAATCAATGGTTTTTTGAAGACATTTCAATTCTGAGTATGAAATATAATCATAGCATCCAAGTGTGGATATGTGCCTTAGCCTTAAACAATTTCTATATAGTCATAATTATAAACACTGAATAGTGATTTAACCAAAATTTCCAATATGCTTTTATTGGAAGAATGGAGAATGGACATATTTTTGCAGCAGAGAGTTTTTATAGACAAGCTAAATCATCTTCTCCCATAGAGGCAACCTAAGAGAGAATGTCAAAACCCATTTATTTAGGAATTAATTAAGATATAAGAACAATCAGAAACATAGTTGCCTCTGGGAAGCAAGATTCAGGTATTTGAAAGGGTAGATAGAAGACTGCTATGGTTGTTTGAGTTATAAACTACATATATATATTATTTCAATAAAAATAAAATTTAACATTAAACATTTAAACATTTAACATTAAAACTAGATTAAGAATCTACTTCATACAGAACAGAGTCTGTAACCTAAAGTGAAGCTACACCTCATACTGACCTATAGATGCTTATTAAGTGTGTGTGAGTCCCTTTCTCTCTGAGTGAGAGTATTAATATTATCCACAGTTGCCCAGAAAACTAATATTTTATCTGTCAAATGAACACAACTGTAAAATTCTAAAACATCAAAATAAATTTTTAAAAAAGTACTATCATCTTCACTGCCTGGGAAATCAAAACCAAGCAGTAAATAAGATATGGAAAAAAAATTAAATCCATAACTGTAACTGTTCATGTTACTAGCCACTTGTGGAAAAGCAAAAAATAGAGATGCAACAGATGATTAGGTAATCTCGTTTCCTATAGTATGTATTCTCTAGTGGTTTATATAGCCAGTCTTGTTTTGAATGACTCAAGAAAAAGAGTCACTCAGCCCCACTACCCAGGGAAATCTATCCTGTGTTAGCAACACAGCACCTGCAGTGATACCATCATACAGACGTGCCAGATGGACTGAGAAATAGGAACAACTCTTTGGGGAAAAAAAAGAGAGATGGAGAAACAAGTTTCTGAAAAAGTATCCACTAGCACACCATGTAATTTCCCAGGATTAAAAAAACAACAAACCAGAATTTGTAGGGAAATATTTTTCCTATTCTAAATTTTGTACCACTCACCTACATTAAAGGTAGTCACAGCACAATGAAGATTTAAGGAAAAGTTGGCAAGACTCCTAAATCCAAAATAATTTATTAGAGACATAGAGAAAGATGAGAAAATGATCCATACTACAATAATCATGGAAAATATTTTATCCTATTTATTCATTAAACATATTTACTATTAAAATATAGTGAGCTACAAAGCAAAATATTCTGTCCTTAATTACATTTGCCAAATTCTTCCTTCTTCTATCCTAGAATGATCATTCATTTTCTTATGTTCTTTTAGTAGCAAAGACCTAGTGAATGAACTCTGCTTTTTTGCTTTTCTTTCGTCAACTTGAGAAAGTCATAGAAGTTAAACTTTATTTTTTGGGTACTGTGCTAGCCTCAGATGATACGCATAAAAATGAGATCACAATGGAGACTACTACTCTTACTACTAATAGCTAACATTTGAAAATACTTATGTTCTAATCGTTAAACTTAAATTACCTCTTTTTTTATTATGTTATGTTAGTCACCATACAGTACGTCATTAGTTTTTGATGTAGTGTTCCAAGATTCATTGTTTACGTATAACACCAGTGCTCCATGCAACATGTGCCCTCCTTAATACCCATCACCAGGCCAACCCATCCCCCCACTCTCCTCCCCTCTAAAACCCTCACTCTTTTCTCAGAGTCCACAGTTTCTCATGGTTCATCTCCTCCTCTACCTCTTTTAATCCTCACAGTGAAATTTGCACTTCTTGCTTCAATTTTCTAATATATAAAAAATGAGAATGATAGTAGTTAGACAACAGTTCTAACTCAAGTAATTATGGAAGTAGTCAGTATATACAATAGCACATATAATCTATTATTATTATAGGTGATAAAATCCAGATGCATGGCTTTAAATGCCATCCGTATGCTCAAGAGTTCCAAATCTAGGTCACTAGTCCTTATCTCTCCACAGAACTTCAAAATTCATTTTCCAAATGCCGATTTCATCTTCACATGGATGTCTAGTAGCCATGTCAACATTAACATAGCCAATGGGACTCTTGATTTCTTCCCCTCCTCAGAAGAGCCAGCTCTTCAGCCAGTGGATCCAGGAAATGACAGCAAATGAGAGTCCAGATATAACAGATTATACAGCCAAGTGCCTTAGCTTCAAATCCATCACTTAACTAGTTGTGTGGCCTTGGGCAAACTATTCACTCTTTGGTATCCTAGCTCTCTCATCTGTAAATACAGGATACTATGATAGTAAGTTCCTCGGGTTGTGATGAGGCTTCAGTGAGTTAGTATACCTACAAATGCTTAGTACCACGCCTGCGACACACAGTAGTCACTACATGAATGTTATATACTATTATCATGATCATATGAATCATTATCATATTTTTCTTAATTACTTAAATCAAATAGCTAGGAGTTATTTTTTATTTTCTCCTTTACCCCTCACAATGAATCCATTAGTAAATCCTATTGGCTTTATTCCAAAACATGTCTCAAATCCAGTTACATATACACTACTACCATGTTCCGATACTGGGATCAGACACCAGTACTTCATGCTTGACTATCACAATGGCCTCTCAAGCAGTCTTCCTTCTTCCACTCTTGTCTGTCCCCCACTCACAATCCATCTCCAAACCATAATGGCTAACCATTTCAAATGTAAGGCAGATCAAATCGCCCTCCTGGTAAAACTTTCCAGGACAACGCTCTCCTCACATTTAGAATGGAATCCAAACTTTTCACTTAGTGGAATGTCTGAGGACTGAGAATACAGAGTGAGATTACCACGGTGTGGTCTGAAACAATAACATTCTTCACTTTGGTTTCTTCATCTAGAATATGAGGATAATGTTAGTACTCAACTCATAGGCTGTAATGAAGATGAAAAGAGTTCAAAGATGCAAAATGCTTATCTTAGTGCCTGATACACAGTGCACAGGGTAAGCATGACTAATGTGTATATTCGAATTTTCCTCTTCCTCCTCTTCCCCTCATCTCTTACTCTCCAGCCACTACTGCTTTTCATATGTTCTTTGAGTGGACCAAGTTCATTCCTGCCTTCAGACTTTAAAAGAGCTCTCTTTTCCACCCAGAATGTTCTTTTACCAGATCCTCAGGTATGTGGCTTCTCGTCCAAAGATCCTTAAATGTGTCCACAAAAATTTCTTACCTGACTAATAAATCACTGGATCTAAAGTAAACACCGTGATTCCCTGTCCCATAATCTGATTTTATGCTCTGGATAGTACTTCTCAGTATCTAATTTTATATATAACTTTTTTTGAAAGATAGAGACAGTGCACGAGTGGGGGAAGAGGGGCAGAAGGAGAAGAAGAGGAGCAAAGGAAGAGGGAGAGAATCCCATGCTGGGCATGGAGCCCGGTGCAGGGCTCAATCTCATGACCCTGAGATCATGACCTGAGCTGAAATCAAGAGTCGGACAGTTAACCAACTGAGCCATCTAGGTGCCCCTTTATACATAACTTTTTACTTATTTACTAATTTTCCCCCCTACATACACATAAACACACATGACAGAGCATAGATGGAAAGAGAAACTCAAACTCTGTGAAAGCCAAGATTCTGCTTGTCTTATTCCCTGCTATATCTTCAAAGTTTAGATTGGTCCCTGTCCTATAAGGAATTCTTGATCAATATTTATATTTTTCTGAGAGGACACTTTATTTAAGGACATCTTTAGATACTAACATCAGCTAAGACTAGTAACATTTGTTCTGATGTCTCTGAAAAGTTAAGGTAACAACAACATAAGGTGTTTAATAAATATATGGATGGTAAAGGTATTTCTATTTTATGCGTATCTAGGGTGAATATATCATAAGAGTATAAATCCTAAGTATGCATAATTTTCTACTTAGGTGCTTTAAGTACAAGACTTCATTTAATCCATAAGTTGTATAAAGACTCTCTAGAAACACAATGTCAATAGACAAATCAATAAATATGTAGCATATTGTATTTGCATATCATATCATATGTACAGTTCTTGACAAAATCTGCATTTGCTGAGCAATCTCCAGAGTGGCTGACAAGCAAGGGGAATTTGTTAGTATTTAGTGAGACTGGATTCAGTTGCAAATTGTTTTCTCTCCTTGCAGATGTGAATTAGCTGAGGTGTGAAGTCATCGTCATACTTTGGCACACTACTGAGGTGCTTGGATGGAAGATTTCTAAAAAAAATAAGCAAAGAATTAAACTGTGGGAGAGCTTGCAGTGCAGCTTGAAATAGCAGTCTCTGATGAGTGAGCTGAGCCAATAACCAAAATTAAATAATGCTCTGAAAAGCAATCCTGCCTCAAGCACTCCATTGCACTGCTTCTCTGACATCCCCTTGCTAAGGTCAGCAGTCAGGACAAATTTAAGTCTTACAAATACTGCCCTTCAAAGACTGACATGAAGTCAGATTTAAAACCAGATGCCTACTTGGAAAGGAAATTAAAAGGCAGCCTGAAACACGTTACATGAGAATATTATTTATTGGATCATGTATTAACTGAAACATCAACCATTTCAGTCTCAAAACTATCGAGTAATCAGGAGTGTGCTATGAATGTACATTGCAGTAATTAAGTGAAGTGCTGTGTGCTCATGCAAGATGAATGACTATGTTGCAAATATCTCAAGAGGGCATGAAGAAACCATGACTTCATAAGCTACTACCCCAACATAGTTTTGTCTATTAATGCTTTGTACATTTTTACAGAGACATTAATTCTTTATAAATCTAAAAGTGGGCCCATACATTTGATAAAGGAGTCATTTCTTATTTTCTATGATGAACATCTTTCTTCAACCATGGGCCCTTAATAGTATTTTTCACCTCTTGATAACTTTATTTGGAAACAACCAACCAAATGGTATGGGGTGCAAGGAAGCTCCCTCATTGAAGTGAGTCACACACAGTTCACAATCCCTGGCATCAAAAGTAGTGAGCACAGAAAATGCAACATATGTGACATTTCTTAAAGAATATTACAAATAAGGGGCACCTGGGTGGCTCAGTAGGTTAAGCGTCTGCCTTTGTCTCAGGTCATGATCCTGGGGTCCTCAGATGGAGCCCCACATCCACATCGGCCTCCTTGCTCAACAGGGAGTTTGCTTCTCCCCCTGCCTCTGCCTGCTGTTCTGCCTGCTTGTGCTCTCTATTTCTCTCCCTCCCTCTCTGTCAAAAAAATAAATAAAATCTTTTAAAAAAAAGAATATTACAAATAAGAAGGGTTCTTACCACTTTCAGTTATATACATGGGAAGCGTATGAGCAATTCTGAGTTTTACCGAGGCAGGAAAAGCCCTCTTGGTACTAACACAGTATTGTAATTTGGTGAGTGGTGTTTTTGAGCTATAAAACTTGTTCTGATGACAAGAGAGAATATTGCCTTTTCACTGAAACTCATTTTTTTTCATTTCTAATAATAAAAAATGTGTTCTTATTTTACTGAAATACCACCACTGTTTTCCTGGAACTGTTCTCAGCATCTTCCCCAATAATGTGGGCCAGACTGATTAATCTACAGTATCTTTCCTCTCAATAGGGAAAAAGTGGTTGTAATTTTCCCACTAAATGCTGGCCTGGATAGTGTGTAGGACAGTCCATACAACAAGTATTTACAGATGCGTCTTTGTGCTCCAGTACGGTTTTAGGCATTATGAACTATAAATAGGCAGTGGGTCATATGGACTCTGTGCCAAGGTTATATTCATGGTCACAGACTTGGTTGGGACTAGATATTTGTATTCTCTGGAATGTAAGTTTTATTGTATCAGGTATACCATAACTTTGAATCAAAAAAAAGTGGACAATAATTAGCAAAATGAGGTCAGTGACAAAATTAAAAGTTCTCAATAAGGCTCTGCAATCATAATAATATATCAGAAACATTAAAATGTGTTTCCAAATGTAAAAATTGGTGTGGAAGAAAGAGTTGAGGACATTGTGGGACATTCCTTAAATCTCTAAAACTTTTAAGTTATTGAATTTTGACTAGAAGTTTAAATATAGGTACAAACCTAAAAATTCATAAATAATGCATTTCCAATTATTTTCACACTTCATTTGGAATTATTATAAGTTTGAAGCTTATTAAAAATGAACTAATAGCATTTTTATTGTCTATAAAAATGGACAATCTTTCTGAAATGAAAAATTTACAGTAATTCTTTGTCATAGAATTCAATTCTGAGCTGAAAGCACTGGACAGTATGACTGATTAAAATGAGCAAAGATATTGGTGAAGTACAGGGTGAGTTACCAAGTGTGTTTCTGTTGTCCAGAAACACCTGCAAATGTTCTAACTGTGTTGGTCTTAGTTCTCAAATGCTGTTTTTTTCCTCTTTCTGAATTAAGAATTCCTATGACCTGGTTAAGCAAATACTTTGTGGAAGGATAGCCTATATTTCATGACGAAACACAGGGGAAAATAATATGCACCTTGTCTTTCTATGACTAATGCAAAAATCTAATCATTCACTCCATCCCATGGCCCATACTGGGTTTAAACAGCTAGAGTCTGTCTGCCAGGTAAAAAGACTTAATGTCCCTCTTGAGAAGAAATTAACTGCTAAAACAGACTGAGGTGAAATGGAGTTTTGTCTTCTGTCTTCAATACAGCCATTTTTCTCTTTTAATCTTGTTCTTCCATTCAAGCAGAATGAAAACTTGGATTTTTTCCTTGAGCAAATTTCACTTCCAAGGCTCAAACTCTGGGACCCTGTTTAATTGCAGAGGTGAGCTACCTTTGTAACAACTCCAAAATCAGTCAAGTCCACTACTCAAGAGCAGGAAAAGAATGAAGTGGTGTTCTACTTCCTAAGTCACACATTCCTCTTATGGGACCTTATGCCTTTTTCCTTATTCGGCACAACAACCTTGCTGGATTAGTTAATATTGCAAAATTAACATAGCCCAGACAACCCAATGGTAGCAAAAAAACAGACTCAGGCGTGTGACTCAGGCTTCCCCAGCCAGCATGGCTATGGGGCTATGGCTTTTTATCCTGGGATATCAGGAAGGAGAATGTGGAAGGGGAAAGTAGTCCTGTTGTAGCATGCAGCCAATTGACCATAAAGAATTCTTCTGCCAAGATGACTTATCTCTTACAAAATGATAATTGGGTTCTACAAAGTAGAAATGTATATTTACTAAACAGGAATGTAAAAGGAAACCTGATGTATTAGTAAGAAACAGAGCCAGTAGAATAGATGATAGATAGATAATAGATAGATAGATAGATATGAATAGATATAAGAAATTGGCTTACACGATTATGGAGGCTGGCAAGTCCAATGATCTGCAGAGTGAGTCAGCAAATTGGAGAGCCAGGAGAGCCAATGGTATAGTTCCAGTCAAAGGCTGGCAGGCTTGAGAACCTAGGAAAAGTCAATGTCCCAGTTTGAAGATCATGAGGCAGGATGAATGCTCTTTCTCAGAGCCTTTTTGTTCTAATCAGGCCTTCAGCTGAGTGGATGAGGTCCTTTTGTTTTAATCCATGCTCAGGCAAATTCTCTAAATACCTAATAAACTTTCATTATCAATAAACCTACAATCTAAATCAGTACTTGGTATTTCTTGATGTAGCTTCTTAAGCAAAAAATGGTCACCTGATCTTTAAGAAAGAAGCAGAGGAAATTCAATAGAGACAGTAGTCTTTTCGATAAATGATGCTGTAACAATTATGGGGAGAAAAATGAACCCAGATACAGATCTTACACCTTTCAGAAAAATTAACTGAACGTAGAAAATAGTATTGAAAGACCATAAAAACCAGTAAAAGTTTTAGAAAAAAATAATAGGAGAAAATCTATATGACCTTGCATTTGGTAATGAGTTTATTGATTAAAACACCAGAAGTATAATCCAGAAAAGAAAAAAAATTTATAAATTGGTCTGTATAAAAAAAAAAAACAACTTTTGCTCTGCAAAAGATATTGTTAAGAGAATAGAAAGACAAGTCATACACTAGGAGAAAATATTTGCAAAACATGTATCTGAAGCCAGATTGTTCTCTATAGGAGTTGGAGTTTATAAACATAATGTATTATTTGCCCCATGGCACATGTCTGTGAATCATCAGGCTTATACATTTCACAGCACTTACCATATAGAACATCCCCTCCCCATGTCCATAACGCAGCAGATCTTGGTTTCTAATACCATTGTCCAATTAAAGGAACCAGGGGTATATGTAGAAGTTTCTGGTTCTGGGACTGAGGCAGGAAAATAAGATGAGCATTCTGTAGTGTTAGAAAGTAAACTGTTTAAAAAAAAATAAATGGGGTATTACCAAGGTTGGTACAATCTGAGCAACAAATAAGTAAAGTAGTATTGGAGTATAACTCAAAGCATAAATATAATATCTTTGAGTCCATACTGATATAAATATATGATTGAATAAATGAGAGAGAAGAAACATACCTCTCATGCAGAAGAATTACAAATAATTTATGTAGATATTCTGCTCTTGAGGAGGTAGAAGATAACTCCTGAAGAATGGGCATATAGTGACTTCCTTCCAAAGAGTACAGCTGGGTAAGGGGGAGGAAGAGTAACTTTGCAGTGGAGAAGCCTGACAAGCACTACCTCAACCAGGTGATTTAGGTCAACATCTACTGGAATTAGTCATGTTGATAGTAAGTGCCCTTGATATGATGTGATGAAAATGGCACTTCTGTGATCTTCCTCCCAAAAACCTGTAACTCTAGTCTATTCATGAGAAAAAGAGCAGAAAAACTCCATTTGAGCAACATTCTACAAATACCTGTCCAGGATGCCTCAAGATCATCAATTATAAGGAAAGTTTGAGAAACTGTCACAACCAAGAGAAGCCTAAGGAGATATAATGACTAAATGTAATGCGGTATCCTGGATGAGATCCTGGAACAGGAAAAGAACATTAGGTAAAACCCAAGGAAATCTGTATCAAGTATGGTCTTTAGATAATAATAATGTATTGATACTGATTCATTAATCATAATAAATGTACCAAACCAACGTAAGATGTTATTAATAGAAGAAGCTGGGGTATAAGAACTCTGTACTATCCTTACAACTTTTCTGCAAATCTAAAACAGTTCTTTAAAAAAAGATAAATGTGTCATCTAGTTACATGTTACCTTTAAATTCCATTCTAAGAATTCCATTACAAAGACCAATATCCAAATACTGTTTTGAAATTTATTTTATAAATATCACTATACTCAAAATAAATTTATATTATTTATTTTAAGGAGTCAATCACACTGACTAATTAATTCATCTTTCTCTCTATTTCTCTTAGAAGATTAAAAAAATAATTTCTAGTGAAAATCTGAAAATTCCAAGTATCTCAGGGGTTACCCTGCCTCCTCCTATAAATTGAAGAGGCTGTTTCAGACCAGTCTTTATACAAAAATGATTCTTTTTATAGCACTGGCTGAATTTATTTCCCAGGTTCTAATGCTTTTTAGTGTTATATTTCACAAACGCTGGTGATGGGTATCAAGGACGGCACGGATTTCATGGAGCATTGGGTGTTATACACAAATAATGAATCATGGAACACTACATCAAAAACTAATGATATACCGTACAGTGACTAACATAACACAACTAAAAAAAGAAAAAGAAAAAAATGTTTCACAAATGCAAATGCCAAAAAAACCCACAAAATGGAATAAAATAAAATATCAGAAGCCTAAATAAGTCTTTGAATGTACTAAGTTAATCTGTTGCCATCAAGGCAAGACCATATCTAAAATAAGCAAGTAGATGATACCTATCTCACTTTTGTTGAACCTCTAGAAAAAAACATTCAGATTATCTTTCACATATTTAATAATCCCTTCATCAGGATCCCTTTTTAAGTATGAATTCAATCTTTTATGCTTCTGCTTAATACAATTTCTTCCCATTATTTTTTCAAGTAAAGATAGAAAACAGTTATTGGCCATTTCCTGCATAGCAGTCATGCATGTGGATATAAAGATTATCATTAAATAACCATTCTCTTCAGGTTAAATGAGTACAGTTCCTTTAATCTTTTCAATCAAAGCCAATCCTTTTGTTTTCTTGTGGGCAGTTATTATCTGAACACTTTTCTAATTTGCTTGTCTTGTCTTTAGTCCAGCACCACAGAATTAAACTTGACACTCAAGACAATATAGTTAAAAACCCCTGTGTGATCTTGGAGGAAAAATAGTCTATGAAAAGAATAAGGTTACCTAATTTTATCATTAAAAATGAATTTTACTGTAAACATTTCCAATTAGAATTTTGACTCCCTTTTGTGCATTTGGATACAAAAGGGTATGTAAAATCAGATAGAATATAACTTTTTAAAGAATATCCCCTCCATGTGAATATTAAAATATAGGCTATTTTGGGGGACACTAGAGCAATAGATTGGTTAGCAAATTTATTCCAATATAAAGTAGTAATGGAAGGAAATACTTGATATTTTGCCATCCCTGGCAGCTCTCATTTCAGGCAGCAAGATTCCTTGAGCTGCGAAAAGGCTTTCCTGCTGCTCACAGTATCTGTAGCCACATAGCTGTTGGAAAAAAATTTACTGCCTTTGTCAAATAGGCCTAAAGAGACATGCCATTGTCCTCTAGGCTCTGCAGGAGATCCTCTCCCATATGGAGGCTTGGTCATTTGGGCCTATATGAATAGGATTAACTCATCACTTTCACAAATACAACGAGTTACTTATGTGATCACAAAGGAAAATATATGTAAAGCATATGTAAAGCACTTAGCACAAGCCTGCCATCTACTAAGGACTCAGAAGAACAGTTAGCTCTTTTTTTAAAAGGAATTTGCAAATTACAAATTTAAGGCCTTATAACCATGGTAGAAAGGTGTTTTTTTTTTTCATGTTGTAAATGAGAAATTTTTCTTATAATTTCTCTGTTTGCTTGGTTATTTGGAATTTATCTTAAATAAACAAGACTCATATTCTCAGAGATTTATCAGAAGTTAAGTCGCACTCTCAACCTCAGCTCTAAATGGTGCCATACCCTTAACCAGTTTGTAAAACCAAATTCTAACCTGGTGGTTAAGGTAGTAAGTGCTCTGACTTCTGACTATCCTTTTCCCTTTCTTCAGAACGTCTTCTTAGGTCCCTGAAACTCCTACCTGGGAGCTCCTTGCCAAGGGCCCTGGCATCACTCTTCTGTTCCAGCCTCCATTTCCTCCCTTCCCTGTCTCACAAACCATGGAATAAAGCCTCCTCTTCTCTCACTCACAGAATCTGAGCAACCTCACCCTTCACACTTATCATGGTCCCACGTAGTCCATCATATGCTAAGATAGTGACATACTACCAATTCCAGTACAGCCAGGATTATGATTGTGTGTTTGATTGTTAATTACAGAGAAATAAATATGGATATATGGGCATAATACCATGTGTCCATGAGGGTGCCAAAAACACAGATTGAGACTGTTTATCATTCTCCTCTTAGGGTCTCTTCAGAAGCCCCTGAAGACATGACCCATATCTTTTAAGTACTCAATGGATCCTCATATAATATAGCATTATATCATCTCCAAGGATGATAATTACTGGGCTAGAGTTTTCAAGACTACCATAAGAGTAGTCAAGGGTAGACAAGACGTCTAACAGTCCCGGGGATTGGGAAAAAGTTGCTGAGAAAAAGCAGTACCCTAAGTCTCTGTTAATCAAGATTGCTCAGTAAACAATGTGAGGTTGAAGTAATGATTTCAGATCAAAAAAATACTTCTGGCTAACTTACCCAGGTAATTGACACACATTTGGCATTTGTCACATGAGACATCTGGACAACAAAACTTTTCATAAGGACTTATCAAAGAATTTCCTCTTTAGGGATTTTCCATTTCAAGAATAATTATGTTTTTCTTTTTTAAACTTAATCTCCCCAAACTTTTTGCGCATGCTTGACATGCTCAAATGAAGATGCACAAGTCCTCACCTGTTGCTAAGTAACAATTCTGCTTTGAGAATATTTTTAAAAAATATATTCATACATTTAAAAAAATAAATTCAGTGTTCACCTTTGGATTTTCAGTGTATTTGAATCTTCCTGATGGAATGAATGTATCACGAATATGGCTTATTGACATGGTTCTCAATAAGGCAGCCCATTTGGGAGAGTTATTTTTTAAAAAAGAACAAAATAGCTATAGCACCAGGAGCCCAAATATCTGTTTCAGGGGTGGGATGCAGCTTTAATCTCATACCTTGAGAAGTCTTGTCAGTGGGAAAAAACCAGGTATGACATCTTGGTCACATCTTCTATCAGGAGCCATGTTCAGGACTGTGGTGTGCATGGCGGGAACTCTCCTTTAGGAATGCCAGCAACTTCTGCTCAAAGCAATGCATTAGGGAAAAAAAACAAAAAAACAAAAAAACTCAAAGTAGTATACAGGGAGTGCTACCCTGATTCAGACTTACATCCTTTTACAAATAAATTGCATTTCTAAAACTGTGCTAAGGGGGCATCTAAAGCACCTATCTTTTGCTTCTTAGTTGCCTGTCACAGAGGGTCACCATCTGACTCAAGAAAGGAAACATTTCCATTTTATAAATAGAAAGGGCATTACAAATATATCTTGCCTAAAGAAAAATATTAATGAGATAAATAAACCCAAATTTTGGTAAAGTGTCAGCCAAAATATGCTCATCACTGTCAGTCTGAGTCAATCATGCAGCATTCTGAAGTTCAGAACAGTTGGAGGCCGTTGCTAAATTGGGATTATAAAAGATGTCTTCATACTCAGGATCTGTAATTCCAAGGAAGAAGCAAGATGAATTTCCCCCTACTCTGTATGAAAGAAAGACTGAAAATTACCTGGAGGAAAGCTTCTTTGTTGGTGTTTTATTTTAGTAACACTTACCACCCCCACCAACCCCCCTCCTCCTCCCCACTGCATCCGGAAGTAACTGCTTTACTCCATCTGAAGCCAGAAATACAATGGTTACATTGTTTGGAGCCAAATTGCCTGGGTTTGAACCTTGGATCCCCCAGGTGATTCTATAGCAGTTAGCAAATCATTAAATTTCCCTGAACCTCACTCAGTATCATCATCTATAAAATGCAGATAATAATAAAAACCTCAGCAATTTCGTAAAGGTCGAAAGAAATACTGTTTAAAGTTCTCAGGTGACTGTTCAGCATACAGATCAATAAATATTAGCTATTAATAATAGAAATGCCCACCGCATTTTCTCTGAGCCTCTTTTATAGAAAATAGCACTCACGGCACTGGATTTCAGTCCTTTGCGTGCGTATTTTACCTCTCAAAATGTTGGGAGGATCTGTATGGAAAGCATCTTTAAATTCATCCAGCATGGTGCCTATAACAACACTCTTTGTGAATCGAATGTAAGATTCTCTTTCATTCTTTGTAGTATAAGGTTTTCATATCAAATATATCACAAATCCCCCAAAACATTTTCATTCTGCTTAATGAAGGCAATATTCTTTCAACCCAATTATTGATCACCTATCACTCTACATTAAAACTTACCAGTATTTCATTTTTAAATTATTATAATTAAAATTATAGACCAACATGAAATAATTCTGCTTTATAATTACTAAAATTGGAAATGTGGATTCTGCTCTGTCCAGAATGAGGACAATGTAGAGCAAGGTAGCTCAGGCTGAAATCCCACAAGAACTCAGCAACCAACATTGGAAAGTGCACACTTTTTCTGGAGGTGATTCACATTTATCCCCAATGCTAAGTTAGCCTCATAAACTATGGCAAATATTTAGTGAATACCTACAGTTCTCTGCGGAACCTGCCATATGTTTATGAAATACATGATTTATAATAAATGTATTAACCTTTGTATCCAAATTGATAATTTCTTTGACTATTTAGGAACATAGTAGTTTCTTGATCAATATATTCAACATATTTACCTTAATAGTCTCTAACACAGCCCAATTTCTTGCTCACATGAACCAAGAACAGCAATGGGATTAGATTCTCCTTCTCTTTGATGCCTGAATACATGTATTCCCTGATGACAAAAGGAGGTTTGGACCAGAAAAGATTTCTTCCATTGTGCTCTGTATATCTTTTCCCAGAGGGCATCATAACTATAAGTGAAATCCCACACAACTCAGGAAACAGAATAATCTTTACTCATACTACAAATATGAAGGGGGATAAAATCTTTGGGGGATAAAATTTTGTTTTGAATTTAGAGTAAACTAAGCAGCATAACGCCCTGACCTTGAAGCAATAAGATTTGGTGATAATTGTCAGTTAGATTAGATTTTTTTAATTATTATAATCTTAGTTTATACCATAATTATATGAGTAATTATGACAATTCCACCAATTTTTTCCAAAGCTTCAGTTAGGTCTTTAGACCACTAAATGTTATTTTTAACCTAGTTTAAAATTCATGTGGATAAAGGAAGAAAATGGCAGGGTTTTTTTTCCTACGGTTTTATTCATTCTTTTCCTCAGAGTTCTCCCACATCTGTTTTAAAGCTCAGTTGATAAACAATATTTTCTTCCTAGAAACTTGGCACTTTTTACATAAAACAACCACAATACTATTATCTATTCCTTCAGATAAAATAGGAAAATATGCAAAACACACAGACACACCTAAAAAGAGACCATGGACACACACATACCACCCCCCTCCAAAACACAGAATCACCAGTCAAGAGAACAGTGTTGGCCAGGACCTAAAATAGAAGGTGAATAATCGCAGTTTACTGAAATTAAGCCAGCCCAGGGTTGACACAGACCCAGCCAAGACCTATTGACAGAGGCTTTAAAGAAGCCCTACTAGACACATTTCATATTATTCTCTAGCTCCAGCAAAGGAGCATTTAAAGATCTATTGGACTTAAAAGGCATTTTCCTGATGATTTAACCTTCGCTGGGTAAGAGCATTTATGACTTTGGCCTTTCAAATTGTAAGTCAGTAGTTATAGTTGTTCCAGGTGTCTAAACTGCTTAACAAACCATCCAAAACTAGGTGGCTTGAAACAACAATCATCATATACTATCTCTCAGTTTCTGGAGGTCAGAACTTCTGGAGTGGCTTGGCTGTTCAATTCTGACTCAGGTGCCCTCATGACAATCTAGTCAGGTAGGGGCTTGGACTGAGAAATCACCAGGATTCTTCTCTCATCTGTCCAGTGCCAGGGCTGGAGAAACTCAAACTTTGGGAGGTAGGCAGCTGGGTTCCTCAAATATCTCCTTCTATTTCTGTGTGGGATCTCTCTCCAGCACAGCGTTTTCAAGGGAGCAAAATTTCTCACATGTTAGCGCACGGCTTCCATGGTATGTGGAAGAGAGCAAGAGAGCAGCAGCCCAGAGTCACCCAGCATCAGTTCTACAATGTTCTAAACATTAGAAGCCAGTCACTAGTCCCTCTCCTCATTAGAAAAGAGGAATTATGTTCCCTCTTTTTAGAGGTGTTCAAAGAATTTCCAGGTGTATTTTAAAACCATCTCAGTGGTTATGCCTAATAATTACTTGTTTTCTTAAGTATTTGTTTTCATAAGACTTTTCTTCCTTAAAAAATTTTAAGCTTAAACATATTTCTTCATTTTTTTATTATATGCTGAAATAATTCGTAAGCAAATCCTTTGCGAAATGGGGAGAGCTATAAAGAGAACAAATAAAATAAACACACAAATATCTGACTGAAATGTTCATAAAGATGTCAGAGTGATGGCATAGAAAATGTTATCAGGTTTCCTGTGCCATTTTTTTGCTATTCCTCTGAACACCATTCTTTTGCTATTCCTCTGTATAATATCTCTCAGAAAAGATAAAGATTGGTGCTTTAAGTAAGTAATATTCACAGTTTTAAATGTGGGTAGAAATGATCGTTGTGGAAAATAAAAATCTTCTTACCTTCTCTTACAAAATCATCACCTCCAAATCACTGAAAAGTTTGACTTTGAAAATAATTCTAGTTGTAAGTTGATGGGAACTAGAGTGATTATTAACCAAACTAAATAAGTAATAATTTTTGCTTCTTGTTTGTGCCTCATAAAATATTTCTGCAATCAACTGATATGCCACCACCTGGATTAACACTAAGATGTTTGCTTAGTATTCGACAGGTGTTAACACTGACTAAGAATCAGAGCCTTTTAATTAGCAAAACTCATTTTGTGGAGAGCAAGTTACGCTTTCATCAATTTAAAAAAATCCTTTTTGAATAATAATGAAAATGTAGCCCAGAACATGAATGTCGCCATAGAGGTGACAATAGGAAAAAAAATCACTAAACCCAGAAAAGAGAAACATAAGCCAATGTTTATACCTCTTCCACAATTTTCCCAGAAAGAATTCTAGTAGATTTCCTGTGGGGAAGTTAGATCTTAGAACTCTAAATAGAGTAGCAAAAACAGGAAATATGGAAACTAAGATCAGCCCAAGATTGAAAGGAGTTTATAAAAAGCAATACGCATATGCTGAGATTTTTTAAAATTTTATTTTCAAGGTCGATATTGCCACATGATATAGAATCAATGTACTGATCTATTTTTTCAGTATATTTCCATTTTTTTCTATAATAAAACTTAATGAAGAGATTAAAGAGAGAGAAATTCTCAGTTCTAAATGTGCCTGATATTTGCCAATACTTGCCACACGAAAATAACCAAAATAATTTAAGAACTAAAGAAAGATACTTTTCATGGGGCAAGTCTCTTTGTCTATCAACTATAATATATAAAATAAATGTCTATTCTTGTGGAGAATGTCAAGGCTGAGGTCAGAAACCCCAGGTAAGAACTGTTTAGTAAAGGGTTTTGCCTTTGAAATAAGTACGAGAGAGAAATTACAAAGTTGAATTGCCAAATACACTACATATATAGCATCCTTTTTATTATAGGTAATAAAATTAATTTTTAAGGCTGAGGTATTTTCTTTAGATGTATTATTTTCCTAATTCCTATAGTTTAGAGGCAGATTGGCCCTATTGGCTCTTTCACATAGAGTGTCAGAATGAATGGGATGCTGTTCTTGGAATTCACACCCTGATTTTAATAGTCCCTACCACTCTTGAGGCTTTGAGTTTTAATTAGTGTACTTCATTTATTTTTTTAAGAGCCGAGGAGGAGGGGCAGAGGGAGAAGATCAGAAAGAATCTTAAGCAGGCCCCACTCCCGGCACAGAGCCCTATGTGGGGTTCGATCTCATGACCTGAGCCCAAATCAAGAGTCGGATGCTTAACTGACTGAGCCACCCAGGCCCCCAATTAGTGTACTTTTAAAATATAATCCAATTTGAAATTAGAGTTTTAGAAATGTCTAGTTAAAAGCCATAATGGAGGCCAGGACTAAAGTGAGGGTTACCAGCTCTTACTGTGTTAGCTTTCATTTCTCACAGAATGTAAAAAGCACCATAAAGGAAGTGATAAATCAAGGTTCTTCATCCCCTGGACACCAGGGAGCTCTGAGACTTGGAACCAGGGCTCAGCCTCTTGGGTACACCATTTCTAAATTTGTACACTTGACTGTCTAACATCCCTCCAACTCTCAACTGTTAGGGTTATTTGAAACCAATCCTATAACTTCTGCAATGAGGCCTAAAATCTAAAATTAAATGCCAAAAATAAGATAATCAAGAAACAAACTATTACTTAAATTCCCCTTTAGAAACACTATTTGGTTATGAAATGCCCCGGCCTGGTGCATGTAGACTAGCCAGTTTCTATTGCTAAGTAGACACATCTACAAGGTCACCACTAATTTATTCATAAAACATTTACTGAGATTCAGCTAGATATAAACATGGTAGTGGATGCTAAGAAAGAGGAAGGTGTTGGTCAGTTTCTCCCTGGACTTGCATGCACAGGGATCTGAGACAAGCATGCCTCAGAAGATAAACCATGATGTTGTACAATTAAGAAATAAAACAAGCGATTGTGATATTAGGACAATGATACACTGAGGGGAAATATCTAACCATTTTGCTAAATGTAGCAATGGCTGGGAGGGCTGTGGCTTTAGTCTCCCTATAGTCTCCTTCAGCATCCTGCAGAGTCACCACAAATAAAATCTATACAAGAAATGGTGTGCTTGCCATGAAAATGCACTTTAAGACAAGTCCCATAGTTTCTATGTCCGAACAATTAATCACATCATTGTGCTATTCCTGAATAAAAATGCTGGACCTGCCCTTGATTAGGGTCACTTTTTAAAAAGACCAGATTTAAGTGTTGAGTGACTGATTAATTCAAATGTGGAGCTTGTATATACTAGTCTGAACAAGCATGCATTAAAAACAATGAAAAGAATATTGAGGGCTCCACCTGAAACTAAAAATGTAGAGTTGTGCCTATAAAGAGGACGATTTATGAAACCAGGTCATGAATTTAGAGCGACACATTATATACAGGAACCTAGTCAAAAGTTTCCCCTTCAGTCACTAAGATACCTTTCCATAAAGATGCCCTATTTCCAAACAGAAACTGTCCATATTATAGACACTTTTTAAAGTGATTTATCCAGTCGGACCATAATAGATAAACAAGTAAGATCTATAGCAATATGTGTAAATTGAGGAACAATATTTTTGTTAATGTTTTAGTTTTTACTTTCTGTGGCCCAGTAGCTCAGTCTTTACCCAAATAGTTTTTTAAGTTTGTATTTTCTTCCTCTTCTTTCCTCTTCTTTATCCCCCACAACAGACTTCAAAAAACACAAATAGAATGGTCCTGCTATATGACAGAAGAGGAACACAACTGAGATGAAGAAAGCAAGGGAGCAATTGGCACCTGAGGAAGCTGAAGAGGGAAGGGAGGCAAGTGGACCATCAGGACAACCTCCCAGACCTAAGTGATAACTTGAGACTTCATCTTGTGGTCAGTAGATAGTCACTGAAATGTGTCCAGGAGGAGAGGTAGGGGAGCATTATTAATCAGAGTTTCTATACTATCTCTCAGAGTTCAGAATGAGAACTACACAAGGGCAAGATCTAGAGTTGATCATCAGGCTGCCATGGGGGCCCAGCAGTTTGACAAGACAAGTTGGTGGCTTGAACGTGGCTGATAATGGAACAGGAACAATTCAAGAGGAGTTTTGAAGCAGAATTAATGGATTTGTGAATAGACTGTTTTTGTGGGTATGAGAGTTTGAGGGTTTAAATGTCATTCCACACTATTCCCGACAGATCTCCAGGACTCTGTTTTCTTTATATGATCCCCTCTCTGAAAGGGGGAGGGTGGGCAGCAATTCCAGCACTTGGAGATGAAGGTAACATTCCCATTTTTCCACCACCTAGTGTCTTGAAATAACTATGACCTCCTAAGTACCCAAATTCAAACTGACAACATTCTTATATTTAAAAGAAAATACTTTTTTAAAAAAATTCACAGTAATAAACCCTCTGTTTTTATTTGCTTCTACCATGTCTGTTACTCAGTAGGATCTGAAACTTAAATTTCAAAATATCCTGAGAAATAAGATGCCTCTTATGTTTCTGACCACATGGAAGCAAAAATAATAAGACAGGCTGAGAGTCATCATGTTTACAGAACAATTCTTAAAATAAAAAATAAGAGATTAAGCATTTGATGTTCTGAATCCCTTTTCAAACTGAGCCACATTATTTCCATTTTCAAAATCATAAACTTGTGAGGATTTTCTA
This sequence comes from Potos flavus, assembly GCA_028534135.1. Lineage (NCBI taxonomy): Eukaryota > Metazoa > Chordata > Mammalia > Carnivora > Procyonidae > Potos > Potos flavus. The sequence continues at coordinate 94,648,153 of CM052897.1, forward strand.
GTTATTGTTGGCATTATTCAAATGTATGTTTTACAACCAGCTCTCTTTGAGGGCTTTATGCCAGTTTGTTTTTCATGGTGCCTAGCCACAATTAAAATAGGTTGGATTTTGAAAAACATTCAATTTTCTAGCATAATGTTAGTTTTAAGAAAGAGCATATTATCACCATTGCTCTATGTAGATTAATCTTCTTCCATTAAGTGTTACATCCAGAAAGTATTAACTTCCATGATGAATGTAAACAGAAGTAATAACTCTGAGTAATTTGATGATGGGTTTTTGATGGAATAGTTCTGGAAGATGACTAAATTTACAGGCATAATTCCCTTGAAACTAACAAAGCACAATAGATGTAAATTTTCAACGTGACAAAGAATTATCCTCAAATAACACAATAATATGAAGTAGAAATAGCAAAATGATGAACAAATTCAATTTTCCCTGGACAAAAATCTCAGGAAGTCATTTTCATAAAAAGTTTTGTTTTGAAACAATTTACAAACACACACACACACATACACAAACAAAAAAAAGATACGTTAAAGCAAGAATAAGAAGATATGCAATATGTAATGCAAGGAGCTCCAATGAGAGGTTACAACTGTCACTATATCAGTTGTCTCCTTCTGGGACTGTGGAAGATGCTCTTCTCAGCCCCGGTGCATTGTGTAGACCAAGGAAATGTGAGGGAAAGTGGCATGTGTCCCTTCCTAGTAGAGGCAATGAAAATCTTACATATGATTCTCCAGGTTCTCTCTTCTTTGCTACTTCAGCTGAAGAGGCTGTGTGTTCCCAAGAACAAGAGGCGGAGACCACCTCCACTTAGACATTGGACAAAATATTTGAGTGGAGCAAAGTTCTTGCCAATCTGCTCAGGGCTTTGTTTATTCTACTAAGCCATGGAAATTTGAGGGGTTTTTGTTACCACATAACCTAGACTGTCCTGACAAATATTGTTAGTGATTATTTAAAAAAAAAATGTTCACCAGAAGTTATGGATAGATTAACAATGATATAAAGCATAAACTAAGTAATTATTCACAAAATGTTATTGAAATATTAGTTTATATTTTTTGAGTAGTTATATCTATTAAATGCTCTATATGCATTATCTCACTCAATCCAGTTGTGGAAAGTAGTTTAAAGGGTTTAAGTAATTTACATTATTTCAAAGAAATAGAGCAGGACTTCAACTGAATGGGTCTGAACCTAGAGCTGTACTTGTGACTGTGGTCCCAAAGGAGATGGTTTACCCAGGGCGTCACCTGGGAAAATTACCATGACTCAGCAGAAGAAAGAAACTTTTTCCTCATTCTGAGTAGATTGGAACTTGGCACATGAATCTTTAAGGAAAGAACATAACGGACAATTTATTTGATAGTAAAAATTAATAAAAAGAACATGGGCTATGGGGTTTGACAGACTTAGATTTAGATTCTGGAGTGATCGCTCTTTCTAAGTGAGATATTTAAGAAAAAATCAAGTGAATACAGTGTCAGATGAAATCCAGTGCTCCTTAAGAGATACTGTCTCATCTTTCTCTCTCTCTCTTTTATTTTTTTTACTTTTTATTCAAAGTGTAGTTGAAATATTTCAACTAATAGTATTCTGAAGTAATTTTAAGCTTACAAAGTTGAAAAATGACATTCACTGAGATTTAAAATTGTTCACATTTTATCACATTGGCACACACTCTCTCGCACGCACAGACATTGTTGGTTTGTTATGAAACATTTAAGAGTTGCAGACTGATGTCATCAAAATGTAATGTAGGCAACTCCAGCCTCCATTCCCCAACAAATATCAACAATTAGACAGTTATCCATGAACAGAAACAGCTCTGAAAGAGCTCTGGAGACCACTTAAGAAATTTTAGCAGCACAGTGGAACGAAAGCTTGAGAATAACTTCACACTTCACCAACTTTTGCCTCACAGGTATCTGCAATCACTGATACCAGTCACTTGAACTCCTCCCTACCCCCCACTCCCACCCACCCCACACTCTGTTGGAGCCCTGGAACTAGCAACCAGCTCAGGATTTGTAGTTTCACAAGTGCAAGATGCCAGCCTAGATCCCACAGCTGGTCCTGTCTGCTATGTATGGGCTCAGGACTAGTCCCCTTGGCTATATAGTTGTGTGTGCTGCTGGCCTGATCTCCATCTCCCACCGCCACTGCATTGTACATACCTGGAGGGAGACTGTACAGTACCAAGAAGGAAAGTCAATAGCCGCGGCCTCCACAGATGCTTGTGGACCCAGACCAGTCCCCATCTTCTATCACTAGCCTGTACCACTGTGCTCACCTATAGCTAGTCCCTCCAGCTACTGACCTGTGTATTCTTGGCCTGACTCTCATCACCAGAATCCACTGTAGTGCACATGCTTATGGGGGAGATAGTGAAGCCATAGGAGAGCATATCAACAGCCAGGCCCCTGCAGCTGCCAGAGAGCCTGTGGTTGGTCCTGGACCTTGCTGCATGCCCTGGTCCCCAGCACTGTATGTGTGTCTGCAACTGGCTCCTGCCACTAAGCAGGCAAATACACTTGGCCCCTGCAACCAAGTGTGCTCATCACTAGCTCCAGCTACCACCACTGCCTGCCCCAGTCCTTTGTTGCCAGGCCTGAGGTGCCAGTCAGTGTCTCAATGGATTTTAAAGCAACTATAGACCCCACACAGTATTTGCTAAGGACCAACACTTATTATGCTATGGACCCCAGTGGCCTGAGTCAAAGGGACATCATGCCCCCATGGACATGGTGTACCACACACCCCCACACCTGGTACAATAAGTGTGGTATCACATGTGATGGTACCACACCTTTCACCACTAAACCTGAGTTCACAACACATTCCAGCATGTCCCCACTCACAGGTGAAATTCTTCCCTTACCAAGGTCAGTCCATAAATTCTGGAAGAGTTATTATTCCTTTAAATGTTTAGACACCTACACAAGACTACAGGAATCATGAAGAATCAAGGAAACATGAGTCTACTGAAGAAATGCAGTAAACCTCCTATAACTCGACCCCAAAAATGGAGATCCAGGAGTTTCCCAACAAATAATCAAAATAATTAGAAAGCTACAAGATACAGAAAAGCAATTTAAAAATATTAGGAAAATAATACAAAAACAAAATGAGAAGTTCAACAAAGAGACAGAAATCATAAAAAGAACCAAACAGAAATTTTGGTACTGAAGAACACAATGACGGAACTGAAGAATTCCGCAGAGAGTTTCAACAGCAAACCTGGCCAATCAGAAGAAGGAATGAATGAGCTAGAGAAGACCAACTGAAAGTGTCTAATCTGAGGAGGAAAAGGAAAATGTATGAAAAGGAATAAAGAAAGCATATAGGACTTACAGGATGCTATTAAGAAAAATAATGTATCCATCACTGGAGTCCCAGAGGAGAAGAGAAGGAGAAAAAGGCAGACGGCTAGCTTATTTAAAGACATAATGGCTGAGAACTTCCCAAACCTGGGGAGAGATTTGAACATCTAAGTTCATGAAGCTTATAGGTAACCCCCAAAATTCAATAAAAAAAAAACCCCTCCTTCCAGACACATCAAAATAAAACTGCCTAAATCAAAGAAAAAAGAGGATTTTAAAAGCAACAAGAGAAAAAGCTTTCTCTACAACAAGGAAACCCTCAAAAGGCTCTCAGCAGATTTCTTAGCAGAGGCCTTGCAGGCCGGGAGAAAATAGGATGATATATTCAAAGTGCTGAAATAAAGAACTAGCAACCAAGAATACTTCATGCTGCAAAGTTGTCCTTCAGAAATAAAGGCAAGATAAAGTCTCCCTAATAAACAAAAGCTGAGGGAATTCATACCACTAAATACCCCTTGTAAAAAATGCTGAAAAGAGTTCTTTAAGCTGAGTTGAAAGGTTGTTAATCAGTGACATGAAAACATATGGAAATATACAACCCACTGGTAAAGGTAAGGGTATAGTCAGATTTTTAATACGCTAACACTATAATATGATGATGTGTTAACTATCTAACTAGCATTAAGATTAAAGGACAAAAGTATTAAAAATAGTTATAACTATAATAATTTTTAATGAATATGCAATATAAAAATATAAATTATGAATTTAAAGGGGTAGGGCTTTTGTACATGACTGAAGCTATCAGCATAAATATCAACATATATATATTAGATTATATATATCTAAAATCTATATTAGATATATGTGTCATCATATATATATGATGTTTTCTATAAGCTTTATGGTAACACAAAGCAAAACCCTGTAGTATACTCACAAAAGAGCATAAAAAGAAAGGAATCAAAGCATACCAATACAGAAAATCATTAATTCACAAAGGAAGGCAGCAAAAGAGAAAGAAAGGAACAAGGGAACTATAAAGCGGTCAGAAAATAATAAGATGCCATTAGGAGGCCGTTACCTTCAACAATTACTTTAAATGTAAATGGATTGAATTCTCCAATCGAAAGACATAGAGTTACTGTACGGATTAGAAAACAATAACTAACTATATGCTCTCTACAAAAAACTCACTTCAGCTTTAAGGACACATATAGATTCAAAGTGAAAGTATGGAAAAATATATCCTACGCAAGTGAAAACTAAACGAGGGCAGGGGTAGCTATATTTATATCAAAGTACATTTCAGCCAGAAACTGTAACAAGAGACAAAGAAGGTCATTATATAATTACAAGGAGGTCAAAAAACATAAATATGTTATAAATTATACAAACATATGTGAAATTTACAACATTGCACTCGGTGTTATAGCACTTAAATATATTAAGCAAATACTAAAAGATCTGAAGGGAAAATAGAAATATAATAGTAGGGGACTTCATACTTCACTTTCAATAATAGCTAAATCTAGACAGAAAATCAAGAAAGAAATGTTGGACTTGAGGCATACTTTAGACCAAATCAACTTAACAGATATATACAGAATATTCCATGCAACAGCAACAAAATCCATACATTTCTCAAGCACCCATGGAATATTCTCCAGGATAAATCATATGAGAGGTCACCAAAAAAATCTTAGAAAATTTAAGAAGGTTGAAATCTTACCAAGTATCTTTTCTAAACACAATGGTATGAAACTAGAAATAAATAACATGAGGAAAACTGGAAAATTCACTAATATGTGGAAATTTAGCAACACATTCTTAAACAATCAATATTCAAAAAAGAAATCCAAAAAGAGCCAACAAAATAAAAAATTAGTAGATGGAACTACATCCAACTAAAAAGCTTCTGACCAGCAAAATAGTCAGCAAAATGAAACGACAATCTATGAAAGGGGAAAAATTTGCAAATTATATATCTGATAATGGGTTAATATCTGAAATATATAAAGAAGTCATACAACTCAATAGCAAAAAAAAAATCTAATTAAAAAATTGCCTGAGATACTAAATAGACATTTTTCTAATAGACATACAAATGGTCAAACAGGTGCATGAAAAGGTACTGAAAATCACTATTCATCAAGGAAATGCAAATCAAAATCATAATGGGATATCACCTTATACTGTTATAATGACTATCATCAAAAAGACAAGTGATAGCAAACACTGGCAAAGATATAGAGAAAAGGGTTCCCTTATGCATTGTTGGTGGCAGTATAATTTGGTACAGCCACTATGAAAAAACAGTACGGAGGGTCCTCAAAAATTTAAAAATGGAACAACCATATATCCTGCAATCCCGCTCTTGGGTATATATCCAAAGGAAATGAAAACAGGATATTGAACAGATATCTGTACTCCTATGTTCGTTGCAGCATTATTTACAAAAATTAAGATATGGAAGAAATCTAAGTGTTCATCAACATGAATGGATAAAAATGTGACATGTATATTATTCCTCCATGAGAAAGAAGGAAATCCTGCAATTTGTGACAGCACAGGTGAACTTTGAGGACATTACACTAAGTGAAATCAGTCGGACAGAAAAAGCCAAATACTGGATGATCTCACTTACATGTGAAATCTAACACACTCAGAAAATAGAGTGGTGGTTATCAGGAGTTGAATATGTGAGAAATAAGAAGATATTGGTAGAAGTTATTAAATAAGTAAATTCTTGGAATCTAAAATACAGCATGGTGATTATAGTTAAAAATTCTGTATATACTTGAATGTTGCTCAGAGAGTAAATCTTAAGTGTTCTCACCACAAAAAGAAATGGCAATTATGTGACATGACATGATGGAGGTATTAGCAAACAAAATGGTGGTAATCATTTTACAATATATAACTGTATTAGATCAAAAGAGTGTACACCTTAAACTTATACAATGTTATAGGTCAATTATATCTCAGTGAAGCTGGGAGGGAAATGAGTTAGTTGCAGACCTCATATCTAGATGAATAAACACAAAGATATATTGTTATGTAACTAAAGTACAATTATAATATTCAGGAAATTGAACATTGATCTAATATATATTCAAATTTGGCCAATTGCCTCCATAATGTTCCTTAATCTGGAACACTTCATCATTCTTTATGTTTTCATGACTTTGACATGCTTTAGGAATAGAGATCTGTCATTTTGAAAATGTCCTTCACTTCAAATTTCCCAGATATTTCCTTCTGTTTAGATCCAGATTATGCATTTTTAAACAGAGTATCACATAGTGTTGTGTTCATATGTACTTGCTTATCTGTTTGTTGTCTTTCCTATTTATTTCTGCTGCCTATATTACAGGACATTTGGGGTTCTAATGCTATGATATTAAAGCCATAAAGGGCTTTACTTCCAAACACATAAGAATTAGTAAAAATCATGAGTTGCATAAACATAAATGTCAGATTGTTTTCAATGTAAAAGTCAAGTTTTAAAGGAATAAATTTGAAAGGAATGCCCTCCATTTTTAGAGGGAAGAAAATCATTATTGTCTTAACTGCATTGCATACAATGCATTATAAAAAAAATGCCCCTATGTGAATTAGTAAAAATGAAAAATTAAGCAACTCACTCAATTATTTTGAAGTATCTCAGGTGAAAAAGCATGCTGGATCTAAATTATTATTCATCACTTATTCATTTTTCTGCTCCATTTAAGTGACTATAGAGTCCAGAAAAAAATGACCTCCGACTTAAGTGTAGATCCAAAATATTGGCCCTATCATCCCATATTGAGAGACCAATCACTGCTCACAAAATACAATGTACATGAGGCTTACTGATGACCTTGATGCTCAGATGTAGAGAAACATGAGCACTTCATGTGACTGAAGTCACATGCTTTCTACTGCTTAGGATGCATATAAGGGTTTCTATGATAGCTCCCAACGGGTTGAGAGGTTGAGTAAAAATACATATAAAATGGTCTGAAAATGCTACTTATGTTCCTGACACTCATTGTCCAAATTGGTAATGGAGATGCATGAAAAAGTGTTGGGCAACCTCAGAAAACTGCCAGTAATTTTCTCTGTCTGGCTTATTTTGTTTTGTTTTGTTGTTGTTTGCACTGTTTTGGGGTTTTCAGATAGGTAAAAGAAACAGCAGGGGGTTATAAAAATCCCTCATTAGTAGGGGAAACAGAAACCTAGGAATTTGCCTGATTTATCTTAAGAATCAGGTATGATAATTAACATTCAACCATGACCATCCAGTAAGATGCAGATCTCCTAACCAAAAAAGGCTTTGCATCAAATGAGAATAGTTTTCATGTTGCAGTCTATGGACACTTAGAGGATTACCAGCAATGAACCATGTCCTCAAACTGCAAGAAATGTGTACATGTTTTCGAGGAGCTCCACCGCATTAATTAAACTTGCAAAATAGCCCACGCTGGACCAAAAACAACTTCAGTGATGTCCAGTGGTTGGTGTGGTGTGATCACAGGGGTCCTGACCCACTTCCCTCATGAAAAAATAACTGGTCTATTTTTGCTTCTCTACAGCTGATTTCTTAAATCTACCAGGCTCTTTATCTCTATCTGAACCCCTGGCTGTTCCTAACCCCTGGCTATTGTATACTCTTCACCCTTACCTTGTCTTTGCCGAGATTCTGGACTCTAAAACCTGCTCCCACCTCCGTGATCTTATATGCTGCTTCCTGCACATCCATACCTATGTCAGACTGGCAAATCTTACCTCACTGCAAGATGATTCCTGTTCAAAAAAAAAAAAAAAAGATGATTCCTGTTCTGTCTGTGAGTTGTTAAAAATATTTATGATAGCCTTTTGCAAGATGCATCATTAAGGTCAATAGAAACATTATGAGTAATTTATATAAAGCTTTCAAGTGTATTTAAGCAAAATATAATGATTGTAATTTCTTTTTAAATCTTTAAACACTCATACATTAGAAAATAAAGTTAATACACTCTGTTATTTAACTGGGTAATTTCTAAATGAATATATTCTTGGATAGTTTCCATAACTGACTAGGTCATATATCCATGCACTTTTTAAATAATGGAGTAATTATCATTGTTTATATATGAAATATGGATAGCACATATGGCAAAAGACAAAGCTATGAAAATTACTTTGTTCTTGAATTTCTTCGCAATGATAAATGTTTGATTAAGTTAAAATGCCAAGCTACAGAGAAGTGGAAATTCAAGGATTCAGTAGAAGAAATGACGGTATTTTCCATGGAAGATCAAAAATTATATAATATAATTAAAACATTTTATTAAGGGGAAGGCACATGTTCTAAGAACTGTCCTAGAATCACAATTATGACTGAAGGCTTCAGTCACACTAACATTTGACTGGTTCAGTAACTGTTTTTGCTGGGGGCACAATAAAAAATCTTAATTTAATTTTTTCACTGTTTTCAGGGTCAGATATCCCCTACAGGCACTACAGCATTTGCCCACTGACCTGCACTCTTCAGAGGAATGTGAAGGAGCAGTGATAACTAGAAATCTACTGAGCTTCGATTCTGACCCTCCATACTCCCCCTGGCAATGCATTTAAGTCCCAACCATAAAAAACTGAACCTCTACTCATGGACTGACATCATGAGAATTATGCCAGCCTGAAGAAAACTTAATCAATTCTGAAGGAGGAAAGACAGAATAAAAATGTCATGTGTAAGGTGTTCGGCACGGTGAGAACATCTTGCATTTGTGCATACTTGTTTATAAGGTATTTTACATAGATTATCTTATTTGATACTCCCATCCACTTTGTGAGGTAGAGTCGGTATTTTTTTAGCCTTTTTGACAAATTATAATTTTTCCTTAATTAGCATAGTAAGAGGAAACATCAGAGGGTTATGGTGTTACGTAATAGCCCTGTATAAAATGGCGTGAACTCCCCAAACAATCCTTGTGGTATCATGCCTACATCTTCCCACCACTGCTAACGGGAGCAGGGAGTCGAGTTGTGTTACCGAGGTGGCCTTTTGCTTGCAGTTCTGAGCAGGCAGATGAGAAGATTCCCTTCCCGATTCCTTGAGTCACACTTCAGAGAAGTTTCCACATATTTAGTGCTCTGCTTCCCTTTACTTAGCAGCTTCTTCTTAAAGCTTACCATCTGGGGAGGAGCCTGCTTCCCAGTTAGTAATATTGACACACTTCACCACTGTCATTCCACGCCAGTTCTCCCAGCTCTGCGGAGGAGCCAGAGGAAATGAGAACAAGAGCAATTATAGAGGCTGTTCATTTTTCCCTTTCTGGGATTTGGTTTCCTTGCATCTAAAGTGAGGGTCTAGGATAAAATAAATCTCAGAGATCCATGCCAATTCAAACATGAAAGTTTTGCAGTTTGTTAAAAAATATTTGTAGTCAATCTTCTTACAAAACTTATCTGTAAGGCCACTGGAGAGTCTTTAGAGGTTCCATTAATTTATACTTTCACTGCCAATGAACATTTTGATCTAAACTCACATCTAAACAATCCCACAGCTATTATCACAGCCTCGTAAAGAGCATCTGAAATGCTAGTAGAGACAACCCTTACCTATAAATGACTCAGGAATATGAACAGCATGTGCAAATGCCCCTTTCTCCCTTTGTCTCCTCACCTCTGGAACCCCTGGTGCTCCTGCCAAAAAGCCACTCTGGGCAGGCAAAAAGCTTTAGAGAAATTGGAGGTTCAGAAGTAAAGAAAGGAAAGATACTGTGAAAAAGGAAATGCAGCATGGAGCTGACCAGGGACAGGTACGCAGAATGAGCTGACCTTCACCAGCCCAAAAATATCTTTCTCCTACTGTGCCTGAAGTTTTGACTTCACTTTGGCATGCTGACTGAAATCGCATCACTGAGACATGCTTTCCGGATAATAAGCAGGGTTTTTTTTTTTGAGGAGATTTCAGAGACTGTCAAGCCCTTCATACATTTGTGTGAGTTCGTTGTTTTCCTCCTAACACCCAGCTGAGATCAACAATCCTGAGTTAATCAGAGTTTTGAATAGCTAGAAAGGAAAAGCAGGTAATTTTGGTGAAAAATAATTTGAAAGAATGTGCTAATTTTGGCTAATGTTGATGGAGAGATTTAGAAGTCTATAAATTAGGGCACTAGAAAGTGGAAGAGTTGCAGAAAGTTCCTACCCAAGAAAGCAGGTACTGGCCACTTTGCCAGATGCTTCACACTTTTGAGAGTTAGGTAACATTATTTCTTTTACAGATAAAGAAACTGAGGGTCACAGAGCTAAAGGAACTTGTCCATGTCAGGGTCAGACCATGTTACTGCCAGCATTTCACATTGCTTTCATGCTTATTCTTTCTTACCCTCCTCCTTTCTGTTTTCTTGCCATCCTCTTCTTCACTGCTGCTAGAACTTAAATGAAGAGGAAAATGTCATTCAGTTGCAATTTCTGTGATCCAACCTGGAAAAAAAATATGTTTTGGATTCCAAATAGTCAATTTATAAATGAGCTATTAGGATACAAGTGTTCTTAAGTAATTCATACACTCTTGCTTTTTTTTCAACTACATAATTAATTGATAAAAACTGTTGAGATAATTCCTTATTTGTAATCTTGTCTAATTATTATACAGTACTATAGTCATGCTAGACTACAAAGTCTTCAAGTAGGGACTTTCCTGCACTCATCCTACTAGGAATTCAGTAAATGAATGAATAATTAAGTGTGAATGAATAAAATCAAAATACAGTTGTATGCAGTTATTTTTCAGACTAGACACCACAGAAAACAATGGGCTAGCTCTGGTTCTGGCTGCCAACAAAAGACTGGTTAAAAGCAACTGTTGGTGGCATAATTTATGTGGTTTAGAATGAACAGTCTGGACATGAATACTTTTAATATCTTCTGGGATTTGTACTCCCCTTTTTGTCACTTTTTATTCTTTATTTTTAAATCTAAGAATTTCTTTTGACCAGAGACTTGATAAGAATGGAATAATTCTGGGACCCAAAATAGTTAAACTTGAAATTTTAAGAAACATTGGCAATTTCAGGATCAGAATAATGCATAGAGGGTACATTGTATCATAAATCATGAATAAAAAGAAAAAACACAGTCACATGGAGTTCAGTAGCTGAGGTATTAATGGAACAGTACCATTGTGGAGCATTTTAGGAGCAAACGCTTGAATCTCCCCCTATTTCCATGATCAATCCTTGGTTCAATCTAAGGGAAAAAGATTGACCACTAGTTAATGATAGATCTTTTGTAAATTGAACTATCTGAAGCAACAGCTCAAAAAAATTACTTAATAAGGCAATATCTGCAGTGACATTATTTCCAGGACATGATGTAATGAAGGGAAAAAGACAAATATGATTTGAACCATTATCCCCTTGCCAGAAGGAAGGGGCAAATGTGCCCTATCAGACAATAGGAACTGGATGTAGAGGAAAGGATTCAGGAAACTTGACAGGACCAAAGGCAGTTCGTTAGGAGCTGTGAGATAAAACCACTTAGGTTCAACCCCCACACCCACTGCATACTACCCGTGTAGCCTGGGCAAGTTATCTAAACTTCCTTTATTTCCAAATGGGGGCTGATAATAGTACACGCTGTAGGGAGGAATCCTGAGACCTAAATTAGTTGATACGTTTAAAGTACTTAGAAAAGTGCTTGGCACAGAGTAAGCCCTCCATCAACGTTAGCTTTTCACTCCATGCTTCAGTATGTGTAAGACTTCAGTGAAGTCCCTGTTCTCGGAATCTCATTTGCCCCAACAAGATGATACAGTGAGTCAGCACTAAGCCCAGGCCATGCTCTCCAAGCAGAATTAGTGACGCTTTCGGAGGAGTAAGCACTCATCTGTGTACCTTTCAAAACCATAGCATAGAATTAAAGTGGGGGAGATTACAAAGTTCATTGCAAGCACTTCCCTGTTAACAAAGGAGGTTTCTGAACTGCTGGTTAAGTTCAATTACAAGAAATCTAGTACTACCTAGTGGTCAGCCTGCCCCGTTAGCTTGGAGATGTGAAGTCTAGGCCAAACATTGCCCACGGAATTGGAGATTTAAGCTTTTGCTCCTAAGAAGTTCTAAATGTTATCATTAATCAACGCCTCAGCTACTCTACTGTGATGACTGACATGTGGCGGTATTTTTTTAATTCATGATTTATGATTCAATGCATCTGCTACAAGTTATTCTGATCCTGAAATTTTCTATGCCCTTAAAATTCCAAATTTAACTCTCCTTCTTTTCCCCAGTAATGTCGTTCCCTGAAAGCATTCCTTTACATACCCATGAATTTCACCTCCAGTCACAATTCGTTGCCCTAACAGTCACTCCGGAGGCTGAGTCTGTCATAACTCTTTACGTAGAACTCTCCCATCAGCATTTCAGCCCAGAAAATTCCAGGCACAATTGCCTTCTGGGGATCTAAATCAGGTTATGGTAATGTGACAGCTCATTCAATATCCTGTAACTCCCAAGCCTCTCTCCATCAACTCCCATTCACAAATTCATATTTTATAGAAAAACTTTAAATGAAAGCTTAGATTAGGCAAAGATTGTAGTTTGTTCCAGATACCTGCCGGGATTTACATACTCCATGGAGGAATCTGACTAATTCTAAACAGCAATTAAACATATTCAATAGTGTTTAAAAGTTTGGGTTTCTCAGAGAAGGCAGGCTGACTGCATACAAAGGACAGTGGTTTGGAACTTGAATAAGACACCAATAGATTTCAAGTTTCAAACTTACTTTGAACACCATAGCTATGCCACAGCTCTTTTGGTTCAGAAAGAAAATGTCTATGTTGAGACCATGTTCAGGTAGATCATACTTTTGATAATCTTTGAATATTTGACTGTGGGTAGGGTATAGTACATGGGCTGGCAGCCAGTAGAAGTCAGAAGCTTGAATCAGTGAGTTCTGCTGCTAAGCCACTAACATGGCTATGTGTTCTTGGACAAGCCCACAACTCTCATAGCAATCATTGTTCTCATCTATGAAATGAGGGTAGGGCAAAATGTTTCCTAAATCTCAACCCACGATCCCATACTGAAAGGTTTTTCCATGTACATTCAGCCGCCAAACCCAACTGGCAAATCCTAAAGAGCCAGAGTCTAAATGTAACTCGCCGGGTGAAACTGACTCATGCTGATGGTTCCATACTTGTCCAGTCTCTTTGGAAGTATATTTATCAGATCTTATCCTAATACCAAATTGATATAAATTATATTTTTCCTTTTATAGGAGTAATGAGATAAGTTTTCAGTTTTGAAAACATGTCTGTAGGTCATATCTGAATGTAAACTTACTAGTTGGATCAAGAACAAAGATTGCTTTTGCCCAAGTCAGTAGAATTTGTCCTAAACTTTTTTTTTTAATTCTCACTTATGAAATCATGGTTTCACATAGGAAGACGCTAAATAAGGAGCACATGCTAACTCTAGAAAATCTAATCCCAGGGGCGCCTGGGTGGCTCAGTGGGTTAAAGCCTCTGCCTTCGGCTCGGATCATGATCTCAGGGTCCTGGGATCGAGCCCCACATCGGGCTGTCTGCTCAGCAGGGAGCCTGCTTCCCCCTCTCTCTCTGCCTACTTGTGATCTCTCTCTGTAAAATAAATAAATAAAATCTTAAAAAAAAAAAAAAAAAAAAATCTAATCCCAGTTCTACATTCCAGACAACTGGTCTTATGTCTACGTTACTTAGCTTCCCAATAGTAAATAGAGAAGTAGAGGTGGTTTTTAACATACATGCCTGCTGGGCACCTGGGTGGCTTCATTGGTTAAGTGACTGCCTTTGGGTCAGGTCATGATGCTGGAGTCCCAGGATCAAATCCCACATCAGGCTCCCTGCTCAGTGGGGAGTCTGCTTCTCCCTCTGACCTTCCCCCTTGTGCTCTCTCTCTTTTATTCTCACTCTCTCAAATAAATAAGTAAAATCTTTTAAAAAAAAAAAACCCATATATTCCTGATATAAAATTCTGTTATTCAGGAAAATTAATTTCCCTCATTTCAGCCTAAATTCTTGTGGAGAAAAAAAATCTCATGTGGGAAAAATGAGTGTCAGGTAGATAAAAAGCTATCTATAAATACTTGTTTAATATAAAACAAGTGAAGCAGAGGTACCCACTGAATTCTGCTGCACTCAAATTTATTATGACCATGAAGAAGAACAGAAGATTTCAGAGGAGGAATATAAGCATATGCCATTGTCTTTTCTGGCAACTCCTTAACTATTCACTTATAAATTCACTCTTTTGTATATATATATATAAAAATTCACTCTTAATGTGAATTTATACCTCCCACAACAAACTCAGATGGCTTGTATGCCATGTTTTCAGCTAAACAGAATATTTTTTAAATTATATCATGTTTTTTGCACTATCACAAGATGAGTCCTTGTAGCTATATCCGTTGAGATTTTCAGTTGCCACAAATGTACCTGCTCTCATGCATGGCTAAAAGATTCCAGAAAGCTTATTATTGTGTTTGGGATTATTCAAGAAAAGACAAGCATTAAGGAAGCTGCCCAGATCAGGACTGTAGCCAGAGAAATCTCAGCTATTTTGGAACTAATGTGTTTTACAGTGTGGTTAAAAGGTAATCTCCCAAGATACTAAAAGTTGTTGTGTTATCTGGGGAGAAATGTTAATGGGCTGTGTGACCTTGAGCAAGTCGCTTAGTTTCCTATTTATAAAAACAGGAATCTAAACCAGATATCTTTTCCAGCTCTAAAATTCTATACTGCTGAGTCTAAGAATTAATGCTTTCTTGCAGATGAAGTTAACCCTGACACAGACAATACAGTGTAGTTCAGATATAACCCAAACAAAATCATATCTCCCCCAGCACAGCAACGTCAAGAGCAAGCAGGATTTACATGGGAATTAGATCTAGCCTCAGATTTCAACATTATTATGGGTTCTCATCCGAGTGCCCTGAATTATTCTCCACCCTGTTCAACTGTGCAGTAAATCTTCAGGATGTGAGATCAGTGCTAGCGCAGATAAATAAATGAATCAATGTTAAGCAAATGTAGTAAATCATCAGCTTCCCTCACCTCAGTCTCCCTTCCCTGCCAAATTCCTATGGAAACAAACAAACAAAAAAGTTAGAGGAGAAAGGAAAGCAGAAAATATTTTCGGCCTACTACATGATTTGTGTGACCAAGATTGCCCTACATTTTGTCAGCATGGCCTCCACCTGCCCTCCCACCTAGCAGAACTATTTTCAGCACATAGGCCAATGCTTATTTTTGTAGATGTATTAAGCTATATCTCCTGTTATGCAGTTTTTGTTAAGGAAGTTATTCCTTAAGCCCATCCAGCTGTTTTCTCAATTGTACCTTTAGGAATAAGGGGACAGGAAGCCTGAGAAGACATAGCTAATTCAGCACTACCCCTCACAACTGCAACCCAAGAAAAATATCTCACAGGAACTTACCTTGTTAATTGCAGATCAGCAGCACATCCTCAGAAGGACGGTCATCTTAGTTTCTTCACTTGGCCATTGTTAGGTTAAGTCCTGGATGATTACTTTTCTTATTCTAATTTAATTTGCATTAAGCCCAGTGTGTTTAGTTTTTGAGAACTAACACTCAAATCTGGCAGGCACTGGCCTGTGGTTAGGAATGCAAGACTCCTGGGAAAACATCTGGTCTCATTCTGAATAAATTCCTGAATTCACTATATTCTCATCTGAGAACTCTCTGAAAGTCCTTCCTAATGAAGTATATGCTGTACACACATTATTTTAAAATAAAAATAGATTAACAAATGACCACTGAGAGAATGATGAAAAGGAGAATGTTTGATACTTTATTATGAATTAATCATTAAAATGATTCATAAAATTATCCTATTATGTTAAAGAACCACAGGCCAACTCAAGGCATTCCAATTTGACAAATAATTTTGAATGGATTGCAGGCATTTAGCTTTCTCTTTTATCCTCACATGACAATTACTGCAAAGTGTAAAGTGTAAAGTGCTGAATAACCTTTTCATATACAGTACCTATCATGTGGTTACTAAGGGATGCAAAACATAACAAAAAAGACTATAAGGATATTTAGCTATGAATTAACTAATAGGCATCTGATAGATATTGTTAGATTTTCACTAAAATACAAACATGCACACATATGTACCAATATACATATGTGTATGCATATGCATACAAATACATGTGTGTATGTACACACTGGACAATAAATTGGGAGTGTTTCTATTTCAATTTATGGGCTATATTTGAGAAAAAACAATTTTTTCCAAACATTGATGCATCTCTAGCTAAAGTCTTAAGAATACTGTGTATCTACCTTCTTTATTGTAAGCAGAACCTCCAAGAAAAAACTAACTTAATTCTAACTATTTATCTTCGTTTAAGTGCTAGAAAGTTGAGAGACTGTGCACACTTAAATTGATAAAATGTTGGTGAGGCATCCAATATAAGTGCATATGGAGTTCTGTTGAATTTAATAAGAGCAAGAATGATATTTCTGTATTTTCTCCTTCAGAAGTTTTGACCCCCAAATGGCACTTGACATTTGTGGTATGAGAAAACACAAATGGCCCAAAGCAGTGTGTGTCAAACTCAAGGCCTTAGCCTTCTGTCTTGATTCAATAATTCTCATGAGTTAGCATTAGTTTTATTCTTATCTGGCATGGACTGGTATTCTATTTTTTGTATTAAATAAATATAGTAGTATTGTTTCACCACATTATTATTATTTTTCATTAATTGTCCACAGCAAGTAGTTCCATTAAATAACATATTCTCCTTTGCCAGACCTCCTGAAAATATTTAAAATTTGTAAAAAGTTATCTTAAAAGATCTTATTAACAGAAGAACCAAGCCACAATATTCTAATATTTAATCTGAACTGCAAAGAATCACTGAAAATTCCTGGATTATGTTAGCTTATAAAAGTCGTACCACCTCACCAGATATATCTGGACCCCTGAATTATGTGATACTGGTGACTTGTGCCTCAGTTTCCTCATTTTCTGAGACTTGCCTGAATTCCCTGAAATTAATCCTCTTCACAAGGGTCTCCGAACACCTCATTGGTGTATATTCCTCAATCCTTTCCCTCCCTCACCTAAGTCTCTCCAATGTCTAGAGTTTGCTAAAAATATCTTCTTAATGGAACATATTTGTAACAATTTTGACCTGGTGGTTCCACTATAGGCATTTCAATGCCAGGGCTCTTTGACATTGTCACAGGCTGTTTTGATCCTCAACATTTTGATACAACCTAAAAAAATAAAATAAGATCTTATAAGACAAGTTTTATACTAGTAACTCATGTGCAAAACCATTCTGTCCTTGAGCCTTATCCATTTCAGACCTGCAGCCTTTAAGGTGCACATCAGCAAAGACATGTGGGTCAAGAATGCAGAGTCAGAGATGGGACAGAGGTTGGTCAGACCAAGTACAGAGGACTGAGACCCATGTTCAGTGATAATGTCTCACCCCCAAAACAGACAACCAGCTACTCTGAGCAAACTATCTGCTTTTTCTCTGAGAAGTCATCTGTATTTTGGAAGCTCTATATCATAACTTCTCAGATTTCTCCTTTATATTCAACAATACATAATAGAGAGAATGATATAAAAGCAAAAAAGCCATTCAGGTTATACAAGAAATCTGCAATTACATTTCTCTTAATAATATAGTTCATATATAGAACATATTCGACTGTAGAGAATAGGACCAATAGCTCATCTGGAGGCAAATCCACTTTAAAAATGAGATTTCACATCTGGCATGACAGCGTGAGACCCACTTCCCAGAAAAACTGGTCAAAATTATTAAATATATATTAAATTATTAAAATTATAAAATATATATTAATAATTTATATATTTAACTTGTATTAAATATATACTACATATAATATGTTTCTATACAGATATATATGCACACACATACTAGAGTCCTGACTGCCCGGCTCAGCAGGATAGAGAAGTTCTATACTCAAAGAGGCAGGAAGACCTGAGGATATTGCCCTGCCTCCCGCAACTGAGCACTCAGTTCCTAGAGCCGTGGTATCACACAAAGAGAAGCTTAGCCCTGTCTCATCCCCAAGTCTTAAGATTTGGCTCAGAGATTTTTACCCGGGAAAGCATAAAAAAGCTATTCTCTTCGCAAAGAACTGACTTCACTTGAAACCGAGTGCAAAAAAGTTAAAGCCTAAGGCCACTCAAAAACAGCAGAGGTTGTTGCAGTGGCAGTTAGGAAGAGGTTGGTGGTTCATTGACAATAAAGGCTAAACTATATAGCCTGAGTAGCTTGCTGGAGCAAACCGGGAAAAGACACAGTAGGGAAGAGCGTTCAGGGGGTCAGAATGTATCTTAATACTGACCAGACAGCAAGGTGTGGTCATGGTAAGAGGCAGTTAAAGAAAACTCCATCAAACATTGTCATCCCAACATGACTATGGACAAAACTAAGCTGTAACCCTGAGGCGCAACATCAGAGGCTTCACACTGAGGGATAGGGGTGGGGCACAGATCTCACCACAATAATGCAGCCAGTCATTAAACAAACTAACTAACAAAAACCAGATAAATTAACAAGGTCCCAAAGCCCCCCCCCCCCCCGGGGGGGCGGTAACTACTAACAAGAACTGCTACAATGTAAGATTTAAATATCTAAAATGTCCAAATATGCGGGAAAGCAGGTAAGTATTATCTCTAAACTGGAGAGCAGGCAGGCAATAGAAACTCTGTGAGAGTGAACAGATATTGTCATATTTAACTGACAAAGCATTATAAATATGCTCAAAGAATTAAAGGAAAATCACAATTAAAGGAAGATTTGGTTACAATGGTGCCTCAAATAAAGAATATCAATAAGGATATGGGAACACACATTTAATGGAAGTTAACAGAAAGAGAAGAGGGGAAGAAAGGAGGAGAAAAAGAATTCAAAGACATAATGGCTGAAAAATCCCCAAATTTATTAAAAAAAATAAATGTACACATATGGGAAGCTCGACAAATTCCAAACAGGATAAACAAAAGTGATTTGCTTTCATAAACAGTAAATATGCTCGAAACCAAAGACAAGAAAAAAATCTCGAAAGTAGCAAGAGAAAAGTGATTCATCACTAACAAGTGAACCCCAATAGGAATAATAGCTGAGTTCTTATAAAATCAATGAAGGCCAGGGGCAGTGGTATAATATATTCAAAGCCCTCAAAAAACAAAACAAAACTGTCAGCCAAGAACCCTATATCCAGCAAAGCTTTCTTTCAAATATGAGGTTAAAACATTGCCATATAAAAAAAAATGAATTTTTTGCAAAAAAAAAAAAAAAAAAAAACCTACAAAAAATACTAAAGAATATTCTTCAGGATGAAGGCAAATGATCCCAGAGGGCAAAGACATGAAAAACAAGGTAACCGTAATTAAAAAAGATATGCAAATGTATGTCTTCTTTTCTTTTCTCAACTAATTTAGAAAACAATTCTATAAAACAAAATACATATAACATGTTTACAAGCTTACAAAATATAGAAATGATACTTTTGCAAATAATAGCACAAAGGAAGTAGGTGGGAACAAAGCTATAGTGGCCTAAGAAATCACTCCAGATAGTTACTCAAATCCACAAGAACAAATCAAGAGATCAGAAATGATAAGAAGGGTAATATAACAAAGGCTATAAGTATATGCTTGTTCTCCTTTTTTCTCCTAGCTTCTTTAAAGGACATAAACCTATATAAGGTAATAATTAAAACAATGTAATGTTAGATTTGTAACTTTTATATAAGTGTAATATTTATAATAAAAATATCACAGAATGAGGGATGTGAATAGAACTCTATAGGATTAATATTTCTATATTTCATTGGAATTAATTAATTTTGAAGCTGATTCTTATATGTTAATATGTTTATGGCAAACCATAAAGTGACCACTAAAGAAATAACTGTTAAAAATACTGAAAAAAATCATTAAAGATGTTAAAATGCTACATTACAGAATATTCACTTAAAGAAAAAGAAAATAGAAAAAGAACAATAGAAGAACAAAAAAAAAGACATATGGAAAACAAAAAGTAAATGACACATGAAACTCCAACTATATCAAGAATAACATTATTAAATGGGCTAAACAATCTAATTGAAAGGTAAAGATTGTCAGACTGGATTATAAAAAAGACCACAAGATCCAACTATACGCTGTCTATAGAAGGCACACTTAGATTCAAAGATCTAATTAGATCAAAAGTAAAAGAATGAAAATATATATATTGTGCAAATAGCAACCACAAGAAAGCTGGAGTGGCTATATAAAGACAAATATACTTTAAAACAAACAAAAAGTTACTAAAGATAAAGAGGAATATTTCATAATGATAAAAGGGTCAATCCATCACGAAGACATAAAACCAGAAGCATAAACATACATAACAAATGTGCACCAAAATACACGAAGCAAAAAGTGATAAAAATTGGAAGAGAAATAATTCAACAATAATAATTAGAGACCTCAATACTCCACTTTCAATAATGGATAGAACAAGTAGGCAGGTCAACAAGGAAACAGAACACTTGAACAACACAATGACCAAACTAGACCTGACAGACGTTTATAAAATACACTACCCAACAGCAGCAGAGCATACATCATCCTAAAGTGCACATGGAAATACACTTTTCCAGGACAGACCATATGCTGGGCCATAAAACACATCTCAATACATTTTTAAAATTTTTTATTTAAATTCAATTAATTAACATATAGTGTATTACTAGTTTCAGAGGCAGAATTTAGAGATTAATCAGTTATATACAACACCCAGTGCTCATCCCATCGAGTGCCCTCCTTAATGCCCATCATCCAGTTACCCCATCCCCCAACCAACCTCCCCTCCAGCAACCCTCAATTTGTTTCCTATAGTTAAGAGTCTCTTACGGTTTGTCTCCTTCCCTGTTTTCATCTTACTTATTTCTCCTTCTCTTCCCCTATGTTCATCTGTTTTGTTTCTTAAATTCCACATATCAGTGAAATCATACGGTAGCTGTCTTTCTTTGACTGAGTTATTTTGCTTAGCATAATACCCTCTAGTTCCATCCACATCATTACAAATGGCAAGATTTCATTCTTTTTGATGGCTGAATAATAATCCATTGTATATCACAACGATGTGTACACCACATCTTCTTTATCCATTCATCTGTAGATGGACATCTGAGCTAATACATTTTAAAAGATAGAAATAGTAAGAAGAATGTTTTCTGATATATGGAATGAAATTATAAATAACAATATAAAATTTTTAAGAACTCACAAATAGGTGGAAATTAACATAATCTTAAATAAGCAATAGGTCTAAAAAGAAATCAAAAGAGAAATTAAAAAATGTTTTGAAAGAAATGAAAATGAAAAAAACATACAAAAATTTATGGGATATAATTAAAGCAGTACTGAGAGGGAAATTTATAGTTGTAAGTGCCTGTATTTAAAAAAAAAAAAAATCTCAAATCAATAGCCTAATTTTCCATCTCAAAACACCAGTAAAAGAAGAAGCTAAACCTAAAGGAAGCACAAAGATGGAAATAATAGAATGGAAATTAAGGAAATAGAGAATAGAAAACCAATAGAGAAAATTGATGAGACCAAAATCTGGTTCTTTAAAAAGATGGATATAATGGACAAGCATTTAGCTAGATTGATGATAGTGAAAAAAGTGATAAGAATCAGATTTCTAAAATAAAAAATAAAAAGGGGTATTACCACCACCCTACAGAAATAAAAAAAGAATTTTACAGAAACACTACAAATAATTTTATACGAATAGATTAAATAAGATATTCCTATAAAGACACAAACTGTAGCAACTGACTCACTCTGAATAGACCAATAACAATAGACTGAATTGAGTGCTTCTTGAGTCTGTGGTTGAGATCTCCTTTCTGCCATTCATGACGTGGAGACCCGCTTTCCTGGGCCCTGTTGCTGAAGCCACAGGAAGCCTCTGCCCAGTGAGGAGCCAAAGTGACCTCTACTCCAGAATGCTTTAGTGAATCGGAGATTAGAGACAGACAGAGAACCTGCACCCAGGGGAAGGGGACAGCCAGATGGGAAAGGAGCCACTCCCACCAGTGCATACACACCCAGGCCAGAAGGCTCATATTTTATTTATTTGACAGAGAGAGAAAGAGAGAGCACACAAGCGGAGGGAGCAGTAGGCAGAGGGAGAGGGAGAAGCAGGCTCCCCACTGAGCAAGGAGCCCCGTATGAAACTCGATCCCGGAACCCTGAGATCATGACCTGAGCCAAAGGCCAGATGCTTAACCAACTGAGTCACCCAGCTACCCTCCACCCCAACTTAAGATGTCTTACACAAGATTGTCGAAAGCGAAGGGAGACTATCATGTGGTTATAGAAATCCATCACATTTCCTTCTCTTTGCTTCTAAATTATGCTGAACTTTAACCCCTGTGTCTTATTTCATATTTTGGATCTTTCTGATTCATGGCCACCAATCCTTAATTTTTCACTTTAATTTATCTTAATAAATATTTTACCCTGATGTTCTAGTCCCCTCTCTGGATCTAACTCATGTGGAAAAACTTTAAGCCACAGACCTAGCAGAGTTCTCTCACTTGCAGACTCTAAAGGCAGCTTATGACTGTGGCTGTGGCTGGGGAAAATGCGTGCTAATGTCCAGGATCACGTGGCTCAGATTCGGATCTTGCAAGTACTATAGGCAATGACCAAATCATAAAGTTGTAAACATAGACAATGTGATAGGCCACTGCAGGCTCATTGGCAGTTTTGGATTTCTGATGACCAATATGGTCACAAAAATCAACACTGTTTAAAAAAATGGGCAGCAATAAATAGTATAAATGATTTGAATATATTATCTCTATTTTGCTAACTTCTTCATGGTCACAGTTAACACATGTATATTTAATAAGGATATTACTCACCCTAAAAATGTATAATTTTAGACAAATTTCCTCAGTAACCCAAACTTCTTTATTCTTCCTGATTTTCTATTTGTTTTATCAATTATTGAGATATTGGTGTCAAAATCTCTGATTATATTGTGGATTTGTCTATTTCTTTTTATAGTTCTATTGGTTTGCTTCATGTATTTTGAAGGTCTGTTATTAGATGCATGAATATTTGCAACTCAATTATCAGGTATGTTCTGATTAACTGAAACCTTGATCATAATAAAATGAATTTAATTATTCCTGGTAAAACAAAAAACAAAAAACAATAGACTGAATTAAGAATAAAAAAAAACCCAAAAACCCTACCCACAAAGAAAATCCTAGGTCCATATAGATGTCTTCCTGGGTGAATTCTACCAAACATTTAAAGAAGAATTAATACTTGTTCTTCACAAACTCTTCCAAAAAATAGAAAAGATGGTAATACGAAGCCAGTATTGCCCTGATACCAAAATAAAAGACATCACAAAGAAAACACACTACAGAACAATAGCCCTTATATATATGGAAACAAAAATCCTTTACAAAACATTAGCAAATTAAATCCAGTAACATGTTAAAGGGTTTATCAAAAAATGCAAGATTGGTTTAATATCTGAAAATCCACTAAGGGAAAGCATCATATCAATTAGCTAAAAAAACCAAAATCACGTAATTATATCAACAGTTGCAGAAAATACATTTGACAATATCCAACACCCTTTCTTGATTATATATACATATATATATATTTACTGATATAAATTTACATATATATACTCAGCAAACTAGGAATATAAGTGAAACTTCTCAATGTAATAAAGGGCATCTATGAAAAACTAACATCGTATTTGATGATGAAAGACTGAGTTCTTTAAGATCAGGAACAAGACAAGGTGTTTGCTCTCACCGCTTCTGTTCAACATTGTACTGAAGGTACTTGTCAGGACAATTAGAAATGAAAAATAAATAAAATGCATTCAGGCCAGAAGGAAAGAAGTAAAACTTTCTATTTGTGTATGACATGATCTAGATATCAACAATTCTAAGGAATCCACTAAGAACTGTTAGAACTAATAAAAGAGTTCAGCAAGGTTGTAGGATACAAGATCAATATAAAAGTCAATTCCAGTTCTATACATTTACAATGAACAATCTGAAAATGAAATTAAGAGTACAATTCCATTTACAATAGCATTTAAAAAATAAAATACTTCAGAATAAATTTAACAAAGGATGTCCAAATTTTATACTCTAAAAACTACAAAACATTGTTGAAAGAAATTTTAAAAGATCTAAATAAATGGTAATTATTCATATTCATAGATTGAAAGATTTAATTTAAGACGGCAATATTCCCCAAATTGATTTGCAATTCAATACAATCCCTATCTGAATGCCAGCTGGGTTCTTTGAAAATTGACAAGCCATTTCTAAAATTCATGTGGAGTTGCAAGTGACCTAGAATAGGCAAAACTATCTTGAAAATAAAAGATAAAGTTGGAAGATTCAGATATCTTAATTTTGAAACTAACTACAGAGAAACAGTAATCAAGACAGTGTGGTACTGATATAAAGGTAGACATGTAGATTAACTGAATAGAATTGAGAGTTCAGACATAGACCCATGTGTCTATGGTCAACTGATTTTGAGAAAGGTAAAAGATTGTTCCATGGGGCAAGAATAGACTTTTCAACAAATGATGATGGAGAAGTTGATAGCCTCATGAAAAGAATGAACTTAGATGTTTTGTTTCATACCACATACAAAAATTAATTCAAGGTGGATCAGAGACCTAAACGTAAAAGCTAAAACTTTAAATTCTTAGCAGAAAACATAGAGGTAAATCTTTATGACCACAGATTTGGCAATAGTTTCTTTGCTATGACACCAAAAGGCACAAGCAAAAAAGAAAAAAATTAGGCAAATTATACTGCATCAAAATTTAAAACGTTTGTGCCTTTATTTTTTAAAAGATTTTATTTATTTATTTATTTGAGAGAAAGCACGAGAAAGAGCACAAGCGGGGGTAAGGAGGAGGGTAGAGGGGGAGGGAGAAGCAGACTCTCCATTGAGCAGGAAGCCTGAGGCACCTCAGGACTCAATCCCAGAACCCTGGGATCGTGACATGAGCCTAAGGCAGACACTTAACTGACTAAGCCACCCAGGCATCGCCCCCCTCCAAAAAAACTTTTGTGCTTTTAAAGCTATCAATAAAGTGATTTTGTGTCTCAAAGAACAGGCAAAAAAGCAAAAACACAATCTTTACAGTGGGAGAAAATGTTTGCAAACTATATATCTGAAAACGCATTTGTGTCCAGAATATATAAAGAACTCTTAAAACTCAATAATAAAGACAGATGACTCAGATAAAAATGGGCAAAGTATCTTAACACACATTTCTCCAGAGAAGACATACAAATGACCAATAAGCTTATGAAAGAATGCTCCACATTATTAGTCATCAAGGAAATGCAAAACAAAACAATAATATTATACCATTTCATCTACACTAAGATAGCTATAATCAAAACGTCAAATAATAACAAGGATTGAAAAGAATGCAGAGAATTCCCTCATACACTGCTGGTAGGAATGTAAAATGAGGGAGACATTCTGAAAAACAGTCTGGTAATTCCTCAAATGGTTAAACTTAGAGTTAGTATATGACCTAGAATTCCACTACTAGATACTTACCCAAGAGAAATGAAAACATGTCCACACAGAAACTTGTACACAAATGTTTAATAGCATTATTCATGGTAGCCAAAATGTGGAAACAATCCAAATGTCCATCAACTGATGGGTGGATAAACAAAATGTGGAACTGCCGTACAATGGTGTATTGTTTGACAGGGAAAAGCAACTGATACACGCTGTAACATGGATGACCTTTGTAAACATTATTCCAAGTGAAAGACACCAGTTGCAAAATATCACATAGGATATGATTCCATTCATATGAAATTTCCAGAATCGAAATACAGCACAAAAGTAGGTATGTGGTTGCTTTGGGCTTGGGAGAACAAGGAATGAGAGAAAAGTAACTGAAGGATAAAGAGTTTCTTTGTGAGGTAGTGAAAATTTTCTAAAATGGACTATGGTAACAGTTGCACATATCTGTAATACACTAAAAATCACTGAATTGTACACTTTAAAAGAGTGAATTTTATGGTATGTAAATTGTATCTCAATAAAATTGTTAAAAATCTATAAACTCTAAAATTATCTTTTTTTATTATAAAAGTTACATAATTCAGTACTGATAATAATAAAAATAGTTTTAAATTCTTCAAAATAAATACAATGCACTTAAACTAAAAGAAACAATAGCTGCTTATAAAAAATATAAACAATGCAAAAATAAATAAAAGAGACTCATAGACTTGGTCGGAAGGGGTAGAGCAAGAGGCAGGGATATAACTTTAAAACATGACTTTACTCTTTGATAGGGTCATTTTTGTGCAGTTCTGCCAAAACTGATTATTTAAAATGGCTTTGTCAAAATGCCCCACATTGCTGTGGAATTGCCCTCTTTGCTACAATCAATTTATCTTCCAAATTTTTTGATCTGCTAACAGCTTTGTTGCCACCTTCTAAGAATCTGTGGCCCATTCTCTCATTTCAGGCCATTAAGTTAGCTTTTTTAAAATCCGTGGTTCAGTACCATTAATCTTCTACTGATTTTATTGAGAAAAGAGAATAAGTTAATTGTCTTACCCTAAAACTTAATCATTCTCTGTTCTCTTTATCCTTTTGCTTTGCTGGCCAAAAACTCACATCCTGTTTTCTTTGAGGTTTAGATTTTTTTTTTCCCCTTTCTCAGTCAGCCCTTCAAGGCACTCTGCCCATATTTTTCCAATTCTGTTTCTGTCTCTATTGTAAATGTTTATATATGTTTTCAAATAAAATATTAAAATTTTAACATCTTTATTAAGTAATTATATACATATTTATATAAAATTGTTACATAATTCTATTCAGCAATGACAATGTAGTTTTAAAAAATATTATATTAAAATAGAACCTAGACTAAAGGGAAAGCCTAGACTAAAAGATATAAAAAAATTAGAATATAAATCCAAAGGGTCACATAGTTTGGCTTTTTATAAACCAGGAAGAGAGCTAATTTTGACTCAGCTTATAAAACTACATGCAGCACCATTGTTTGCAAAGTAGACTTCTCTACTCCTCAGACACTTACAAAGATTTTTTTCAACCCACAACTGCTAAGCATGTTCTCAGCTACTGAGAGGGTTGCCTTGGGATTATTCTTGGCTTTATTTGTTGTTGTTGTTTTTTTCCAATTACAAAAAAAAAATACATCCATTGCTCAACTTTTATGTATAAATGCTACTAAGCTTACTTCTGCTCTAATGGCGTTATTTAACATAATTCTCAAAATGACATGATAAACATTGCTCTAACTAAAATTGTAACAGTAAAGCCAATGGCCTATTATTTCAGAGCAAACACTACTAAAATAATACAAATTCAAGAAAGAGTAAAGAACAGAAAGAAATCCAATGCAGATGTTTCAAATAAAAGTACTTTGATAAGGGAGTTATACAGAGAGTTGAAGAAAATGTTAAGGTATGTAGCAAGGAATATTGAGACACCCAGACTTGGAGCAGTGAAAAAGTGTTAACACCAGGAGGTCTGAAAAGGCAGGGAGTTGAAAATGTGTTGTTAAAGCCCTGTAAGACCACCTGGAAGACAGAGACCCCCAGCAAGAGCTTCTGTCACTGAGGAACATGGCACAGGCACAGACAAGGGATCAAATAGGGAAGATCATCCAGATCTGCCTCTTTCCTCTGGGTCTTTGATTTTCAGCAAGTGTCTGCCATTAGCCAAATCTAAGAGAAAACTGCCAACCACAGAACACAAGAAATAAAGCCTATAGGAAATAGCTCCCTTACACATAAGGGAGAGAAGGCCAAGACAGGGAATTTACCTGTGGAGGCAAATGTAGACTAAGCTAGCCTAGTACTAGGAAAAAGGAATCCAGGAATCTCAAGAACTATTCCTGCACCAAATATGCAGGACCCAGAGGTAGCTGCCAATTTTTAGCTCTTCTGCAAAAATAGTATAGCTTCCAAAAGGTATTTTCACTGATAAATAGAATATTCATTTCCCTTTGCTGTCTCCTCAAGATTCCACCTCTGATGAAAAACTCTTTTTTCATGGTCATCCTCTAGTTACCTAGATGATGCATTAAAATTTTTCTGGGAAGAAATTCAGAAGTTGAAGTAGATATATGACATTCCATTTATGGGGTCTGGATTGAATACTAGAATGGTCAATCCAACTGGGAAAGTCAGATTATTGGTCAAGAGCCACAGTCTCTCTTTTTCACGAAGCTACTGCCTGTTACACAGAATAATTATCACTGGTATCCTTACCCAATTTGGTCTCAAAATGTAAGGCTACCTGGCCATTACCTCATAATTGTCATAATAACTAAGCTATTACTATTACTGAGCAATGCAGAAGTCATCACTGAATAGATTCAAATTTCCATAGTGCCTACAGCCTCTATCATAAAGCAAGCACTTGTGAAGTACCTCATGTTATTTAGTCTGTCATACAATATCAGCATTATTATGCTTGTGCCAGTCAGGTAGCAGCAGGAAAATAATTCCACTTTGATAACTCAACTGAAGAGATTTTAATGAGACAACTGCAATGGTGGGCACAGGGTTAAGGATACTTGCAAAGGATTGAGGCACGCAGAAATTTTCAATCGTGGAAAGCTATTACCACCCATAGGGCAGAAGGGGCAAAGACGGGTGGTAAAAAATGTGACCAGATTTCTATGAGAGCTGGAACTCTGGAGGGGGAACAGACAGAAGCTGGGTTCATGTGGGGTGACACAGCTTCTTCCAAATATAAAACATAGAAACAGGAAGGAGAAGGTAAACTCTCTCTCTCTTTCTCCATCTAGCCTCTGGCCGAGCCCTAACCTTGGCTGCACCTCACTACCGGAAAGTGGCAAAGGCCCTCAGGCAATATGGTCCACTGGAGCCAGCCTGCCTGGTACATTGCAAGACAGAGAAGAGGAAGTTGGGATGGGGATGTGTCTAGCAGCATCCCTTCATAATAACTCACTAAAAGTACCATGTAATTAGTAAAATATTGGGAGAAGCCTAGATTTGACTCTTTTTCAAGGGGACTTATTTACTAAAGTGCCAAAAGATATTGCTATATAACAAATGCCTTAATCAAACCTAAAAACAGCTGCTTAAACTTTCCATTTTAGGGCTGACAGTGTGGTTCATGCATAGAAATACTAAGAATACAATCCACTTTGTGGAATTCTGTATGTTAAATACATATATAGTGTATATCTTCTATTTTTGTCTTATAGGTAAACTTTTTCAAAAAAAATTTTCAAATAACTCAACTTTATTCCCTAAACCAACTAAAGTATGATATATTATTTTGAAGGAGTGGGATTGTTAATTATGGAAATTACTTCAAATATAAATTGAGTACTATGATTTGCCATCAAAGCACAGTGGCAAGGAATTTTCTGTCACCTTTTTTTTTTCTTGTTTAGTATGCACAAAATTATATACCTCCTTTCCACTCCAGTTTTATTGCATCTGTCACATCACAAAAAATATGATCAGTCAGAATGTCCCCCTTGGTCAGATGCATTGTTTTTCTAAATTTGGCATTGTAACTGCTTTTTCATTTTATAATGTGGGCAGCAAAATTGGTTATGGATCCAAAAAATAAACCATGTTAGTAAACTGTAAGAAGAAATATTTCATTGCAAATGAAAATTTCACCAAATAAAGCTTCATTTAATTTTAGCCTTTATAAGGACAGCATCCCTCCAGTTTAATCTTCAGATACAATTGTTGCCATGCCTTTTGCTCTTTTGCTGTTAGAGCTACATCTAATAAAGTTAATTCTTCCTTTGATATTATTTGAAGCAAGCTGTTTACACAGTTGTAACTATAATGACTCCAGAGACTTTTAGCTTCTTGATATTTTTATTAACATTTTAACAACTAGGACTAAAAGTAAAATATATTTCATATTTTAAATATTTACTTGGATTTCTTATGATTGATAATTTTATAATCTCATGTGCCTTTAGAGAAAAATTTTAAAGAGTAATTTAAACATATCTTTCCTCAAAACAGAATAAAACTTTTTAAATGGCCTCAACTTCAAGACAAGTCCACATTCACCTTTCCATTTTTTCCACATATCATTGACTGATACCTCTCACATGCTCATGTAAGTTCATGTGCAAACATACACACGCACACATACACACACACACATAAATCCATTATAGGACTGGAAAAACAGATGGATTAAGATTATACTAATGATTCAGAAACTGTATAATTTCTGTAAAATAAAAACAAAAAGGATCATATTGCCAGAACACCTAATTATATACATGAATGGCCTAAGACCCAATTCAGGTCAAAGAGGGACCTCTAGATAAGTTAAATGGATGCATTTTCTTAACTAAACTCCAGAAAAACCTCCCACTTTGTGCATGTCTTGGAACTCTGCAAACCCACTGAAAGCACTGACAGCTGAGTTCATGCTCTGTTCTGTGCACACAGAGTGCAACTACAGCGTTTGTCATATTTCTTCTGGCAATACTGCTTCTCTCAGTGAAACAAACCTGTCACAGTGGACCCCTCACATGGAAATTAAGACTAGAGAAACACAAGGAAGTCCTCTCTCTAACTTTAGGTTTTTCACACCCCTGTCACCAAATGAGCAATGACCTGTCAAAGATGGCAGAGATATCTCCCAAAGTGCTCCACTTGTAGGGGCTCTTCTTCCTACTTTCTGACTTAAGGGAGTTGGTGGTTTATCAGCCTACTCCCCTCCCACACAGTCTAAACAGAAACACACCAATCAGTAGGTCCAGGAAAAGCCACGTGTGAGCTTGGTGTTTGGACTTCTTCTCCATCTACACTTACTTTTTTGGTGAATTTATAACTTTAAATACCAGCGTTCAGCCTGTGACTCACAAACTATTATCTTTACCCTGGGTGTCTCCCATGAACTGCACATGAACACATCCAAATGTCCATCTGTATTCGGATGTCTAACAAGTATTTCAAATACAGCAGGTACAAAACTCAACTCCTGGCCTTTCCCTAAAACCTTCTCTCAGGTCTCAGTAACAGCTACTCTTCCTTCTTGACACTTATACCTGAAATCTGGGAGACATCCCTGACTCTTATTTTTCTCCCATAACCCACATGCAACATACCACCAAATCCAATTGTTTTCCAATTCATCTAGAATCCCACTGCCTCTCACTGCTGGCGCAGCTACAAACGTGCCTGAGCACCACTGCTGTTCCCCTAGGATAACGGTAATAGCCTTCTCTAACTGGTCTTCTTGCTTTCACTCTTGCCCTCTTGTTACTATTATCAACACTGCAGCCAGTGTAATCCTCTTAATCAAATCAAGTCATTGCTTTACTTAAAACCTACTGATGGCTCTCCACTTCAATCAGACTAAAAGCAAAAGTTCACAAAATCTCAGATTATTTAGTTCTGTATCATTCCTTGACCTTATCATCAATTCTTCTCCTCTCAATCTGATCACTGCAGTCATAGTTGCTTCCTTGCTGTTCCTGAAACATTCTAGGCACATCCCAGCTTTGGTCACATCATACCTATTGTTTCCTTAGAATGAAACACTTTTTTTTTTTTTTTTGGTTAGAATGAAACATTTTTTATCTGATATCTCCCTGCCTTGGTTCTTCACCTGCTTTGGACAGGTCCTTGCTCAAATGTCATTTCTCTCAATAAGACCCACCCTGATTCCTCTATTCAACTTAAAGTTGCAACCTCCCTTTCCAGACAGCACTTCCAATACTCCCTACCCTGCTCTATATTTTTCCATAGCACTTATCACCTGTGTTTTCTATGTTTACTGCCTTGACTCTCTCTATCCACTACAATATAATTTTCCTATGACCAGGTATTGTCACCTATGTCTTTTTAATTTTTGTTTCCTGACTGCACAGAACAGTGCTTAGCTCACAGTAGCTCACAGATTTATTATATGCAATAAATATCTGTTGAATGAGTTAAATGCAGATCTCTAAAGCCAGTTTCCATCCTCAAAGGGAAATTTAACAGTGGTCTGCAAAATTCTTGGCGACCTTTAGTACTGATCAACCTAATCATTGATCTATAGATACAAATAAACAAGACACTTTTGGTCGTTTATGGAAAATTAGTAACCTGAAAGAGGGTGATCAAACTAAATAGGCAAGAAAAATCCTCCTAGTAGACAAACAAAACATTAGAACCATACAGTCATTTCAACAGATGTGGAAAAAGCATTTGACAGCATACAACATCCATTTGTGATAAATCCCTCAACAAAGTAGATATAGAGGGAACGTACCTCAACATAGTAAAGTTCATATATGAAAAACCCAGAGCTAATATCATTGTCAATAGGTAAAAACTGAGAGATTTTCCTCTGTGGTCAAGAACAGACAGAGATATCCATTCTCATCACTGTTATGGAACATTGTATTGGCAGTCCTAGCCACAGCAATCAAACAATGAAAAGAAATAAAAGGCAACCAAGTCAGTAAGGAAGAAGTAATACTTTCACTATTTGCACATGGAGCCCCACATCAGGCTCCCTGCTCACTGGGGAGTCTGCTTCTCCGTCTCCCTCTGACCCTCCTCCTCCCCACTCAAGCACTGTCTGTCAAATAAATAAATAAAATCTTTAAAAAAAAAAAGAAAGATAACCCAAAAGACTCCACTTAAAAACTGTTAGAACTGATAAACAAATCCAGTAAAGTTGCAGGATACAAAAATCAATGTACAGATATCTGTTGCATCTCTACTCACCAATAATGAAGCAATAGAAAGAGAAATTAAGGAATCAGTACCGTTTAAAATTATACCAAAACCAGTAATATACCAGGAATAACCTAACCAAAGTAGTGAAAGACCGGTACTCTGAAAACTATAAAATATCGATGAAAGAAATTGAAGATGATGCAAAGAAATGGAGAGACATTCTGTGCTCATGGATTCGAAGAACAAATATTGTTAAAATCTCTATACTATACAAAACAATCTACACATTTAATGCAATCCCTGTCAAAATGCTAACCATATTTTTCATAGAGCTGGAACAAACAATCCTAAAATTTGTCTGGAACCACAAAAGACCCTGAATAGCCAAAGCAACCTTAAAAAAGAAAAGCAAAGCTGGAGGCATCACAATTCTGGACTCCAAGTTATATTACAAAGCTGTAGTGATCAAAACAGTGTGGTACTGACACAATAAAATGGATCAATGGAACAGAGTAGAAAACCCAGAAATGAACCCACAACTATAAGGTCAATTAATCTTCAACAAAGTAAGAAAGAATATCCAATGGGAAAAAGATAGTCTCTTCAGCAAATGGTGTTGGGAAAACTGGACAGCCACATGCAAAAGAATGAAACTGGACCACTTCTTTACTTCATACACAAAAATAAACTCAAAATAGATTAAAGACCTAAATTTGAGACCTGAAACCATACAATTCTAGAAGAGAACATATTGCAACTTCTTATAAGATATGAATCCTGAGGCAAGGGAAACAATATCAAAAATATTGTAACTACATCAAAATAAAAAGCTCTTGCACAGTAAAGGAAACAAGCAACAAAACTAAAAGGCAACCTACAGAATTGGAGAATATATTTGCGAATGACATATCTGATAAAGGATTAGTAACGAAAACATATAACAAACTTATAAAACTCTCAACACCCAAAAACCAAATAATCCAATTAAAAAATAAGCAGAAGACATAAATAGATATTTTTCCAAAGAATGCATACAGATGGCCAGCAGACACATGAAAAGATGCTCAACATGCCTGATCATCATGGAAATACAAATCAAAAGCATAATGAAATATCACCTCACACCTGTCAGGATGTCTAAAATCAATGATACAAGAAACAGCAGGTGTTGGTGAGGATGTGGAGAAAGGGAACACTTGCACTATTGGTGAGAACACAAATTGGTGCAGCCATTCTGGGAAACAGTGTAGAGGTTCCTCAAAAAGTTAAAAATAGAACTACTCTATGATCCAGCAATTGCACTATTAAGTATGTATGCAAAGAATACAAAAATACTAATTCAAAAGGAACATGCACCCTGATGTTTCTATTAGCATTACCTACAGCAGCCAAGTGTCCATAGACTGATGAATGAATAAAGAAGATGTGGGATACATGATGGAATATTGCTCAGCCATAAAAAAAGAATGAAATCTTGCCATTTGAAAGAACATGGATGGGGGTAGAGAGTACTATGCTAGGTCAAATAAGTCAGTCAGGGAAAGACAAATACCATACAACTTCACTTTATGTGGAATTTAAGAAACAAATGAGCAAAAGGGAAAAAGAGAGAGAGGCGAACCAAGAAACAGACTCTAAACTATAGAGAACAAATGGATGGTTACCAAAGGGGAGGTGGGTAGGGGATGGGTGAAATAGATGATGGGGATTAAGGAGTGCACTTGTTCTCATATATAGAAGTGTTGAATCACTATGTTGTACACCTGAAACTAATATAACACTATATGTTAACTAACTGGAATGTAAATAAAAACAAAACAAAACAAAAAAGAAACAGAAGGAACAGGACAAGTTGTTTTTTTAAACAACATTCATGAATCTTGGTTTCAAAGACTATCACATCCACAAAAGAATAGGCTTCTATGCAAAAAGAACCATCAGAGAACCAGAAAGTCCTTTTGGAAGTTAAAAATGTACTTGCTAAAATCTAAAATCCAAAACCTGGATGTAATTGCATAACAGTTGCTTCAGAAAACTGAATTGGTGATTTGGAATCTCATCTTGAGCAATCTTTCCATAACTTAAAAAGAAAACAAAATAGAAAGTACAGAAGAGAGCTTAAGATAT
The DNA here is from genome assembly GCA_028534135.1 of Potos flavus. Lineage (NCBI taxonomy): Eukaryota > Metazoa > Chordata > Mammalia > Carnivora > Procyonidae > Potos > Potos flavus. Next base: position 94,683,406 of record CM052897.1, read on the forward strand.
AAGAAATATGGACCTAAAACATACAATATTGACTTATTAAAAAATCAGAAGAGAATAGAGTAAATGTTAGAGAATAAATAATTGAGAGAAGAAAGAAGAAAGAAAGAAAGAAAGAAAGAAAGAAAGAAAGAAAGAAAGAAAGAAAGAAAGAAAGAAAGAGAGAAAGAAAGAGGAGGGAGGGAGGGAGGTAGAGGGAGATGGAAGAAAGGAAAGAAAGAAAAAGAAAGAAGAAAGAAAGAAAGAAAGAAAAGAAAAGGAAAGGAAATCTAAACTGAAGATGGACCTAAGTTAGGACAAAATCACAAGAAAGAGTGCATTAAATTAAAATAAAATATGTATATAGATATCTTCCTGTCAAAATTCTATAGAGAGAAGAATCCAATTTTCTAGAAACAAAAATAGTTACCTAGGTGAGAAAGACACTCAAACTAACATTAGATGTCTTAATTTTAATTGTAAATACTAAGAAAATACCTAACAATTGAAAGAGTTCTGAAGAATGTGATCTATAAATGTATAGATTTAATATGTTTTTATGCTTTGACATAAAAGTGATTAATTAAAAACAATTTAATACTTATGTGAAATACATTCTTCAATTTCCCTTCACACATAACTATTTTTTTTTTTTTAAGATTTTGTTTATTTATTTGACGGAGAGAGAGATCATAAGTAGGCAGAGAGGCAGGCAGAGGGAGAAGGGGGAAGTAGGCCCCCCGCTGAGCAGAGAGCCTGATGTGGGACTTGATCCCAGGACCCCGAGATCATGACCTGAGCTGAAGGCAAAGGCTTTAGCCCACTGAGCCACCCAGGCACCCTCACATAACCATTTTAAACTGAGCTAAAGAAACTCTTCAGGAGGGGCGCCTGGGTGGCTCAGTGGGTTAAGCCTCTGCCTTCGGCTCAGGTCATGATCTCAGGGTCCTGGGATCGAGCCCCGCATCGGGCTCTCTGCTCAGCAGGGAGCCTGCTTCCCCCCCTCTCTGCCTGCCTCTCTGTCTACTTGTGATCTCTCTCTGTCAAATAAATAAATAAAATCTTTAAAAAAAAAAAAAAAAGAAACTCTTCAGGAAAAAAAATTGTTATTTCTCTCCTCTTGGAAAAAAATTCTTAATTATCTTAATTAAAGATAAAGATTTCTATGGACTAAAGCACCATAATAAAAGCTATTAGGAAGGCAACACCAAAGCACGTTGAAAGTACAACTACATTTAAAATAGAAATAAGCATACTACATCATATTCATGCACTCAGATCAAATAAGATTGATTCACGATTGCTCACAAATCTTGTACATTAATTTGAAACAAGATCTATGTATTTAATAAATGGAAGCTGATTTACATTACTCATGTGGGAAAGTGTGCAATAACTGCAATTAGAAGAATGAAGTATACATTCGTATATGAGATAAATATGTATACACACATACATACACACACGCCTTAACAGTTACTGAGGACATTCCCTTTACCTTTTTCTTTCCTCTAATTACCCCATGGAATCATTTCCACTGTCTTGGAGAGCCTGTTCCCTTATTCATTAATAACAAACCAAAGACATACTTAATAGATAATTATGTTTCCTAGGATTTTTGCTTTTGCAGTTGATGTACGTCACCCTATTTTATATTCCCCAAATCATAAAGGTTCTCAGATATATTATTCATCATTATGTCCACCTATTTATGGCTTTAGTGAAATGACTATTATTAGATCATTGGGGGGACATAGCACTTCAAAATATTTATTTTATATTCCCTAGAAATAGTATGAGCAAAGAAAAATGATTTGTACAACTGTCAGCATAAAGCAAACAAGAATAATCACTTATATCAAACAGATTTTATTTTATTTTTAAAAAAAATTATTTATTTATTTATTTGACAGAGAGAGAGAGAGAGAGAGATCACAAGTAGGCAGAGAGGCAGGCAGAGAGAGAGGGGGAAGCAGGCTCCCCGCTGAGCAGTGAGTCCAATGCGGGGCTGGATCCAGGACTCCGAGATCATGACCTGAGCCGAAGGCAGAGGCTTTAACCCACTGAGCCACCCAGGACCCCCCACACGGATTTTAAATATTTAAATAAATGACATGCAAGTTTAACTTATTCTACTTTCCTACACATTTCACATAACATGTCCAATAACTTATTTAGGTTCATAACACACATATACACACACATATATACACACCACCTTTCCTAGTTTATAATTTTTAATTCAACTGAATTAAAGTTAATGTGATAAAATTGTACATATACCCATTGACCCAGTATAGAAATAGCTTTCTATACACCAGTGTCACAATTACTACAGGCATTCTGATACAAGGATGAAAGAATTTATAGTTTTACAGATGTCACCTAAACATTTAGGTGAAAGATGCAGTATATTTTCCACCAATACTATATTGCTGGAAAAAATCATGTGCAGAATAGTTTCCCATATACCTCTCTTGATCATTCTATGTAGACAACCTAAACATCAATCCAAATTTCCTTTCTCTATGTATTGTTAAGTGTTTCTCAGTGCTAGGACACTTCTTTGAACCAATGTTCAGGTAAGACCCTCATGCTTCTCAGTGGTTTTGTCTGATCATTGAATACCCACTGAGTGTGTCCTTTGTTGTCTTTCCATTAGAAAGTAAGTGTAACATCCATAACCAGTGACAGTTGTCATTCCTATCAGATCCCTTTCACTATCTTTTGAGGTGGGGGAGAGGTCACCAGGTGTGCATTTCCTATTCTACATTGTTTTACAGCTTTCCTCACTTGTAACAAATACTTTAGTATCTTTTAACTTCTCTAGTAGCACAAAATCTCTCCAAGTTTTAAGAGATATTCTAAGATTAAAATCAGTTCTGTCAGTGTCTTTACCAAAAGAAGTGAAAGGAATTAGGTAGTGACTGTCATATAGTTTGGCTGATAATATCTCCTGTACTGCTGATGTGAAAGAAGCATTCTGTGCTCAGATCCAGTACATACCATGTGTATTCCTCTGAGGTCAGCAACTCAAAGCAGAAGAGCCCATAATCTATGCTTCAGAGACTCTTCCTTTCAGTTACAATAAATTATAATAGAAGATGTGCAAATTATAAAGTTAATTAGAACATACCATCCTTGGGACGCCTGAGTGGCTCAGTGGGTTAAAGCCTCTGCCTTTGGCTCAGGTGATGATCTCAGGGTCCTGAGATCAAGCCCCACATCGGGCTCTCTGCTCAGCGGGGAGCCTGCTTCCCCCTCTCTCTCTGCCTGCCTCTCTGCCTACTTGTGATCTCTCTTTCTCTGTCAAATAAATAAATAAAATCTTAAGAAAAAAAATTAGATTAAAAAAAAAAAGAACATACCATCCTTCCTCTGTTATCCTCCTTGAAATGAACACATAGGAATACACTTTATATTTTGAAAACAAACTCATCTCCTTAAAGCACATGTTTCAACTGCTTCTCTAGGACATTTTGAGAAGTGGTGGTTCCACTTACTGAAAAGTGTGACTTGACATTGGAGAACAGAATAGACTGTGGAAATTGTAGCTGTTTCAACATAATGCGTTCACCTAAGGTGGCCTTTTATCCAGATACTACACACCTATGACGGAAGGAAATAAAGGGAATTTGTAACATGGAAAGGGGACTGCTATGGCAGACAACCTAATATCATTCCACTCATGTTTCTATATTTTAGTTTTCCCAGACATACACTTCCCTCATTAAACAAACTAATCTATGTCTGGTAGCACACATCCTGAAGATGCATAGGGAGCAAAGACAAATAGTCCCTTTCACAAGATCATTGATGCCCTAGTGACAAGACCACTCCATTAAGGTGCTCTGATGAGGCAGTGCTGAACATGGCCATCACCATGGGACTCTCCCAATTTTCACAGTGAAGCCCATCTAAATGAATCTAGCTCACTAGCTGGGAAATCTGGTGTCAAGAGACCTTAGTAAAAAGATTGAAATATAAATTTTGGAAACCTCTGTCTCTCCAAAAGCTGCCTGTCAGACACTTTCTATAAAGTTCTAGCAAATCCCGGAAACTAGAGATAAACAACTTTCCCATGAGATCCATAAATTATGAGAAACATTAAACTAAAGAAAACTGCCAAGTTTCCAAAAGTTACATGTTTTCCTAAGCTTTATCTGAAATTCTGGTCATACCATGAAGCCAGTTAGAAAATAAAAAGTAACCTATCCATGAACGTTGCATGTCATAGTTGTCTAATATTTCCAACAGAATTCTTAGACAGGACTACACTTTGCTTTTACATTGCATATGTAAAGGTAACCATTTGTACTTACCTTTAATCTGTTTTAAAGATAGACTTTAGACCTAAAGTTGAAGTTTGGGTCCTCTTCCTCATATCCTACAGTATGCTGGACTTCACCTTGAGAGCCTTTGCCCTTCACAGTCCTGTGGCAGCCTGCTTTCCTGCCTGTCCCCTCCACAATCCAACCTCTTTATGAAGGCCCATGTCTACTTTAGTCATACTGTATGTCCCAGTGCTTGACAAATAGAAAGAACTTATAAATATGTCTGAATAAATGAACAAATAAATTAATATGAACCTTGGATTAAAAAGATATTGCATAGGTATCTGTGAGTTAGTATCTTACTCAAATAAAATTGATTTTGTGTAAAATTTCCTTTAGCGGTTATTTTTTTTTTTTCAAGATTGTATTTACTTATTTGAGATAGAAAAGAGAGAGAAGAAGTGAGTGAGAGAGCAGGAGCAAGGGAGCAAAGGGAGAGGGAGAAGCTGAGCAGGGAGCCCAACCTGGAGCTTGATCTCAGGACCCTGGGATCATGACCTGAGCCAAAGGCAGACACTTAACCGACTGAGCCATCCAGGCGCCCTGAGTTTATTTTCATCTTCATAGCTATTAAAGTCAAGATAACTAATGCCAAGACATGACTCTGAAGTCAAACTTTGTAAATCAAATCCTGGTTGCATTACTTCTCTGTTACTTCAAAGTAGTTCCTTTTAAAGTACTGGTGAGCATAAAATAAGAGAAATACTATATTGAGCCCAGTATCATTTAGGTGCTACTTTTGTTTGCCAATGCTATTTTCACTCACAAAATAAAGTGTAAAATGGTATTCCACCACACAGGGAAACGATCTTTGGTTACTCTGTGTAGCCCTTTCAGGGGCTTTGCCTCAAAATTAAGCATGGATCTATGCCCAAAATTAGGCATATATTTTCTTTTTTTGTCTACTCAGATGAGGTGGCTTTTTAGAAGTAGCAACAGACTTTAACAGAAAAAATATTTCTCTAGCTAGCCCCTCCTCCAATTTCTGCATAGCCTTGCTGCAGAAACCCAAAAAGAACAAAATGATAATAATCAACTTGACTTGAACCACAAAATGCCATGCTATACCTAATATGCTTCCTTCACAGCCGGCACTTGTGTAATGTTGGTGGGTGCAGGCTTTATACCGAGTTGTTTAATAATTTCACACCTGGTAGACACATACATAAAGATATTAAATAGGATGTTTAAAACAGCAAAAAACAATTTAAAATCTAAACTTCTATTTTTTGGCTACATTAATAATTTAACAAGACCATCCTTTGTTCGAGTCTTCAGAATGTTTAATTTATTATGATCTTATATATATTTTTAACATTTATAATGGGGAACTCTTTATCTTCCTATCAGAAATGTATTTAAAACTACCTAAATAATGAACAAACATAAGAAAAAGAAAGAGAGAGAGCAAGCAAAATAGTGTTTGGATGTTCACCAGAATGTTAACTTACAGGTGTTCATATTTTTAATTATATAACATTATAGAGTTTAAGTTATTAACTATATGTATTGCCTTTTCTGTTGCACAAACAAGTTTGAAAGCCATTGATATATAAGACAAGATCTTCACTTGTCCATCTTTATAGAACTTATTGCAGTGCAATGATAATTATTTGCTTGGTAAATATAAACATATATAAATAAATGTATGAACAGAATCATAAAAATATCATATGTTTTATCTGGAGAAAAAGCAATGAAATGGCAGGCTTGGTAAATAATAAACCTAGAAAAGAACATTATGGGCCAAGATCCCCTTTGCACTGAAGAAATAGCCAAACTAAGCAAGTTTGAATAAAGTTTAGAACTAAACAGAGTTGTGTTTTGCATCCTCCTTTTCTCCTCCTCTCAGTTGCACACTGGAACACTCATTCTCCCATTCTCTCCTGCTTTTATCAAAACCTACTTTTACAAAATTATTAGTATCCGTCATGTACATGTTGACGTAAATTCAGTTTATTGTTCCTCTTCCCAGGTGTCTTGGAGAGGTTTAGCTTGGCTAATCTCCTTTTGCTGTAGTTAAGATCTTTGGTCATCAGACTCCAAAGTCATGCCTATGGGCCTAAAATGTAAAGTTGGCTGATGCAACTTGCTTAGAATGCAGCAGTTCATGCACTAATGCTATGTTTGAAATATATGTGAGTAGTTGGCTTTTAGTTATGTATTCTAAAAGGATTGCTATTTTGTGAGACTGTTCACATGAGCAGCTTCAACATCAATACTTAGACCCCAATGACAAGAAAAAAACAGTTCAGTGAGTACCTGTGGGGTCCCTACAGATGATATTGAGATGGTTTGATACTTGACACTTGGCCATTCTCCCCCAGTTAGGAGCATATCCGGATGGCTCTATGTGAGAGAAGGCCTAGAGGCTGTGTCTCAAGGTCAACCTAAGGCTGCAGGACCTACACCAGGTGCTAGCTTGCTGCTACTACTGAGTCCCACTGGTGGAAGAACCGTTCAACCTTTAAGATACCAAGACTCACTTTCTATGTGTACTCTTTCGGGATGACCCCACCTGTCTCTTTCCTCCCTCTGCATAAACAGAATCTGATAAAAAAATCTTGCCATTTGCAACGATGTGGATGGAACTAGAGGGAGTTATGCTAAGTGAAATAAGTCAATCAGAGAAAGATAATTATCATATGATCTCTCTGATATGAAGAATTTGAGAGGAAGGGCGGGGGGTCGTAGGGGGTGGGGGAGGGAAATGAAACAAGATGGGATAAGGAAAGAGACAAACCATAAGAGACTCCTAAACT